>JAZHFQ010000493.1:3623608-4831478 GCA_038387885.1 Spodoptera picta | reverse complement strand
GTACCGAACTGTTTGGCTAGCTGACGGCTCTGATGAGGTAATATTCTTTGTGCCCTAGTAGTTCCATTGGCACTGTGAAACTGGTACGCCCTGAATTAATTACAATTTGACTAACGCACAAACCGAAAACACTCTGCTTATAGTCACGGGCCCTGTTCATAGTTTGAAACTAGACGAGGCACCTTGAGCCGTTACGGGCACAAGCTGTATATTCGAATTAATTTAGGATATCTCACGATTGTTGTTTTCTAGAATACTGTAAACTAAATTAAACTTCTCCGATTATTTGCCATGTTCTACAAAATATTACGACTTAAAGTTAAGTAACTCTTGTATTTGCTATAAAACGTTAGTTGATAAAATATTTTCTAATACATAAAATCATTTATTAGACAAAATTTTAGTACTACTTACGTATTTGGTGACTGTCTCGAAATTCCTAAAATATTTGATACCTCTTCGGGGACTAGCTTGGTGACAAATTAATTTCGTTCAAACCTGTTGAGTAGTTTCAACGTGAAGCTCGAACATGCTGAAAATAATTCAATCTGCATTTAATTCGAGCTTGACATGAAAAAATCAGTCGGTATATGTTACATGTGTCGTTCTCGAATGGGGGAAAAAGAGAAAAAAGTACGCTGTTTTATCCTTCCATATTAGAGCTCATGAAAGATGCGCATTGTGGTCTATAGAGAAATAAGATTCATAGATTGCTTGTCTGCAAAACTTATTTGAACTTTTTAAATTAAAACTTATTATGCACCTTTGTTTTCACACGTCTTCTCGGGGTCCGATTAAATGCATCACTTTTTGCAATGATGTGATTTATTCATTCAAGTTTTAGGGCTCGTACACAAAACTGCGATGCGATGCGATGCGCAATCGGAAAGCAAAAAACTACGATGCGAATTGCTGCGATGCGATTTCGTGCGACGATTCGTCTCCCAGGGTGACCATTGCTTCGAAAATCGTATACCGTACATGCCCAGAAATTCTGTTATTGCTTAGGAGTTAATGGAAAAAGAAACGACGAAGATTTTGAGAAGATAAGATTTTGATGTGCGTTGCGAATCAATTCGCAAGTTCTTGCTTGCGATGCGTAGAGAGAGCTCGCACATTTTTGCGATGCAACGTCGCATCGCAGTTTTGTGTACGAGCACTAAAAGGGCTTTCAATTCAGTATTGAGATGTATTGTCAACACTTCACTGTATAAATGTGCCTCCATACTCTCAATGAGTCTCTTTAACTTTACATCTGCCTTAAAACCTCTTTTAAATTAAGCGCGTCACCTTTTAAGTCTTGAAAGATAAAAAAAAATATTGGCTTCAAACCTTACAAGTCAAATTTCTACCGATCAAAGTGCTTCTTTAACATTTCTTACTTGTTACTCTCGATAGAATATAGGTGCTGAATACTAAATAGCTTTGAGGTTTTGTAAGTACTTTAAAGGCTCACCTGAATAAATTAAAGTAAAAGTGAGACCATTCCGAAAGTACTTTTAAATCCTGTCAAAACCAATCGTAGCAATATAAACTTGAAAGCTACGTGACTTGTGAATATTTTTTCTGTGAAGGTACACAAAATGTATTAGATTTAGTAAAATATTCTAGGCTACATTTTCGGTTAAAACCTAATCATTCGTGGGGAAAATTGTTGGTTTTAGGTTTTACTATGCCAATATGATTTTCGATTATAAAAATCTCTGCAGGAAAGTTTACATTTGTCGTTATAATAAAAATACGGACGGACGGCGAGCTAGGGAAGCTCGCCGACCGACCAGGACCGGAACCGTGAACGGCGCGTCGCGTTCCGCGCGCCTCTAAGTGCCCATCAGATCACCACAGATGCGGCCCAGTAGGGCTTATGCCCGATACAGAACCGCGGAAGGACTAACGGACTAAAGGTACTTTTTGAGTCAGAAAAGAGTCTGACACTCCCTCTCGCAAGTAGTGATGATTCACCGGTTCTGGCTCACGCGTTTGACAGGTCAAATCCGGGAGAATCAGTCGCACCAATCCTACAAAAAAAAAAAAAAAAAAAAAAAAAAAAAAAAAAAAAGGTTTTGGCATGCTCTGATCACGTTTCTGCAGTCCTTTTTTGCGTAGGATGCGTGGTTCTGGAGTTATGCAAATCAATTGCAAATCCATTTATTGTTATCTCATTCATTTCCGGTGCTCCTGACCCTCATCAACGCTCCATTGTTATTATCTATACTTCGAACACCCTTTTGGCGTTCTTATCTATTACTCACTGGTAACCCTCATTATCTTTCATTTCCTATGTCATCAATAAAACACAATCATTCATTTTAATTTTCTAATTAATTTATTACTTTTTTCTACAAAATATGAGTGGAACATCTCATCCACAAAAATATCATTGTACAGTGTGTTCCCTGTAAATATGTTCGTAAAACTATGCATTGAACATCCCTGAAACTTAAATAGCAAATACATTAAGCAATATTCACCACAAACTGAAGTCCAATCATTCTGAATCCTATCAACATTCCAGTCCCATCTCTTACAATTCCTTTTCAAAAACTGAAGATGATATCGCTCAGGTGTTCGTCCATATGAATCAAAATATTGACCGATGCCATTCGCATCGATATGTACAGCTATCCAGTGTGACCCTGGTTTATCATCCGCATCCAAATTGCATATTATATACGTTGGTACATGTGTATACATAGGTAGTCTATTAGCAGCATAAACATTATTTTCTAGACTGACATGAATCTTTTTCATATGCTTTTGTAATTCTAGTGTGTCCATGATATTACTGTTATTAACAAATTATTACAGTACTAATCTATTCAATGGTTGTCATACGAATGTTCAATTATAGTGATTTGTAAATATTAAATCGCATTCTTTTGGGAATCACAAAACAAGTTCATGCCTGTTGCGATGTGCGATAAGTTTGTTGACTCATAGAGTTCAGATAAGAATGGTGCTATATAAGATCGAACAGTTGCAGTCATGCAGTCAGTCTATGGTCGTTTGACCACAGTGGATTGTGTACGTCTACCAATACTACGTTTGTGTTACTTACTTCAACGCATCAATGGTCATGGAGGTAAGTGTTTATTCTATTGACAAACTTACTTGTATTTCTGTTGTTGTTTCCTAACGTGTGTGTGTGTGTGTCAGATTAAGTGTAAACAAATTGATATTAACGTGATAACTCTGTTGTTGCAGAGATCATTCAACTTCGCAGACGATAATGAAAATACCTATAAACAGTATTACTACTCGCCACTCTCTCCCCAACACGAAGAAGAGAGTGATGACATCGTCGTTATTAACACAGACGATGGAGGAAAAAGGAAATCGCAACCGATTGATCAATTTTTTGAAGTGACACCAAAAATAAAAAGGAAGAAGCTGCTATCGTCGACTGTGGCACGAGCTGCTAGAGATGGCGTATCATACATCTCTACAAATTCTGACGACGGAGACCAAGCGACGCATCTCATAAAAATTGAAATGTATGATATGAAGAAACTATCCAAGATTCCAATTAGTGATCACTGGAAGCACGCTACCACGAGGATTAAATATTACGTAAAGAATAATAAGGATAGCATCTACGACAACACAAACGGTCTCGTATACAATATTACAAAGACAATAGCAGAAAGTGAAAAAGTTAAAAAATACTTTTTTAACAATGACACTCATTAGTGGATTAGTGAATGTGATTCTGTTTACTTAAAGTACTTCTGTGTACTCATTAGATTTTTAGATGACTTTCCTAGCAAAACACTTAACTGTTACTTACTGTGCTACATACTTTTTTCTTTATTATAAAAATGGAAAACTTCAGTGAAATATGCATCAGTTCTTTCTTTTCCGCACCCATTGAGGAGAATATAGAACAATCCAACAGTGAATTCAATCAGGAGCTGTCTAAAGTTTGTGATGAAATGGAGAAGCGTGAACTGTTCAATTCATCGTATGATGATGAGTTGTATAATCAATGTTTGATGGTTGAAACAACGTTGATGTAAGTATTAGAAGTACAAACTCAATAAGAAATATTATTGTATTAATGTTTTATTTTAAGATTTGTCTAACAATTTTCTTTTTTGTTACAGCCAACAACAAGTTGGAAGAGGTATCAAACAAGGTATCACTGCCGATGAAAATAAGGTTACCAAGAAAGCAAAATTTGACGAAGGAGCTTCTACATCATCAATTGAAACCAATGACGTTGACAACAATAAGGTGGAATGTGATAAATGTCATGTTTATATTAATAAAAGGTATTTAAACAACCATTTAAAAAGCAATACACATAAAAATAATCTTTTAAAATCACATAATTCATTAACGAATGTTACAGTTGTTGAAACCGCTTTTGGCAATCGAATTTTAACATATAGAATTAATAGTAAAACACATCAATCAGGGCAATATTTTGAAACGCCGGAATCGTTTTTAAATTCATTAAAAATTGATATCTTATTTTTGATAAATGAATGTATTCAACAACACACAATTTGTAAAATAAACTTCATATTGCATGCTGATTTCATACAACAAACTAAAGATATTAAAAATACGTTTGATTTTCAAACGTTTAATTACATAATATGTCAAGGAGATGACTTAAATATTTTTTATTCATCATTAATAGACACAGTAGTCGGTAAAATTTGTCAATTTGAAAAAAAAGATAGTGGTTGGAGTCTTAATCAAATTAAATACATAGATATGAATGTTAACAAATTCAACCCCCTACGTGGTAGTTCATACATCAACCTTCCTCAAGATATTAAATCAAAAAAAGCTGTAATCAATGTTATGTTTATATCCTGTATGTAAAAATGTAGATCGGGTAGCATCTTACGCAATTCATGGAAATAAATTAAAATTTACTGGTATTTCTTTTCCGGTTAAAATTGCAGATATATCAAAAGTAGAGAAATTAAACAATATTAGTATTAATGTTTTTGGTTTAGAGTATAATAAAGAAAAAAAGTGTAATTCTGTTGTAGGTCCTTTATATTTATCAAAATGTCGTACACCTAATCATATTAACCTACTATATATATCGAATGGTACTAACAATCATTACTGTTATATTAAAAACTTATCGCGATTAGTAAGTTCACAAATATCAAGACAACATCATGCAGTTTGTATATGTGATTCATGTTTACTTCATTTCCCATCAAAGGAAAGACTTAATAACCATCAACAATATGATTGCGCGCACATTTGTACAGAATTACCAAACGGTGTGGATTCCAAAAAGGATTGGTTTGGTAAAGCAACCTCAAATAATAAATTAAAATTTGATAAATTCGCGAAAAAGTTGGAAATGCCGTTTGTGATTTATGCAGACTTTGAGGCATTTTTGAATCCGATAGAATCATGTAGTAACGATCCATCCAAGCCTAGTACAATTAATATTCAAAAACATGAAGTGTATAGTTTTGGATATTACATTAAATGTTCATATGATAACAGGTTATCAAAATATGAGACATATAGTGGGTCAAACTGTGCACAAGTGTTTATGAATCGCCTTTGTGAAGATGTGAAAGCAATAGTTAAAAAAAATAGTTTCCAAAAATGTCCCGTTCCATTATCAGATGAAGATAAAATTAAAATTTCAAATTCAAACATATGTCATATTTGTGAAACTGAGTTAAATGAAGATCTTTTTTACGATTTTGATTGGCACTCTGGTAGTTTTAGGGGTGTTGCACATCAAGTGTGTAGTTCTAAGTACAGAACCCCTCGTCATATCCCAATATTTTTACATAACCTCAGTCACTACGATGCTCATTTCATTGTCCATGCATTAAACCTCGATGATAACAAAGTTGAAGTTATTCCACAAAACAAAGAACGATACATATCATTTTCAAAACAGTTAACAATAAATAATCAACCAGTAAGTTTAAGATTCGTAGATTCACTGAAATTTTTATCGTGTAGTTTAGATCAACTAGCTAAAAATCTTAATGATGATCAGTTTACAGAATTAAAAAGGAACTATCCTAATAATGAAGATTTTTCACGTTTAAGACGGAAAGGTATTTATCCTTATGAATTTATGTGTAATAGTGATTGCTTGAAACATCCATCACTTCCTGATCAACACCAATTTTATAGTTCACTCACAGATTCAAATATTTCAAATGATGATTATAATCACGCAAAAGATATTTGGCAACATTTTAAGTGTAGTAGTATGTCTGATTATTCCAATTTATATTTAAAAACTGATGTTTTACTTTTGACTGATGTATTCGAAAACTTTAGAAAGCTTTGTATAAAAACTTATGGACTAGATCCTGCTCATTACTATACTGCCCCAGGTTTAAGTTGGGATGCAATGTTAAAATTTACAAAAATAGAATTAGAATTATTAACAGACTATGACAAAGTTGCTTTTTTTAAAGCTGGTATTAGAGGGGGTATATCTCAGTGTAGCAATCGTTTTGCTAGAGCAAATAATAAATTCATGGAAGATTATGATAGCGAAAAACCTAATTCATATCTCACATATTTTGATGCGAATAATTTATATGGTTGGGCAATGTCTCAATCTCTTCCTGTTGGTGGTTTTGAATGGGTAGATTCTAATACAGATTATAATGTTTCGGATAACTCTGATTTCGGTTATGTTTTAGAAGTTGATTTGGAATATCCTGATGAACTTCATGATTTGCATTCTGACTTTCCGTTATGTCCTGAAAACATATGTGTGGGTAATACTAAAGAATCTAAATTAGTTCCTAATTTAAATAATAAAAATAAATACATCATTCATTACAGGAATTTAAAACAATGCGTTGAAATGGGGATTAAATTAATGAAAGTACATAGAATTTTAAAATTTAAACAGAGTTCTTGGTTAAAGAAATACATAGACTTAAATACTAGTTTGAGAACGTTAGCTACATCAAACTTTGAAAAAGATTTTTTTAAATTAATGAATAATTCTGTCTTCGGTAAGACTATGGAAAATATTGAAAAAAGAGTAAACGTTAAACTACTAACTCACTGGGATAATCGTGGTAAAGTTTTAGGTGCTCAGGATTGGATTGCAAAACCAGAATTCCATAGTTTATCAATATTTTCAGAACATTTAATCGCAATACAATTACGGAAAACAAAGTTAATTTATGATAAACCGATTTATTTAGGATTTTGTATTTTAGATATATCTAAGACCCTTATGTATGAATTTCATTATAACTACATGATTAAAAAGTTTCATAATAAAATTAAGTTATTGTACACCGATACCGATAGTTTGATATATCAAATTTTTACAGATAATTTTTATGAGGATATAAAACCAGATCTACTTCACTATTTCGATACATCAGATTACCCGGAAAATAATATTTACGGATATCCAAAAATAAATAAAAAAAAGTTAGGTTTTTTTAAAGATGAGAATAATGGTAAAGTATTGAAGGAATTTGTAGGGTTGCGATCAAAAATGTATGCCTTAGAAATAGAAGATAAATTTATAGCAAAAGCAAAAGGAGTTAACAAAAGTGTTACCAAAAAAATGAATATGGAAAATTACAAATCGTGTTTGTTTAATAAAAATGTATTATATTGTAGTATGCTTCGATTTAAGTCAATCAAACACACTATTTTTACACAAAAAATAAATAAAACATCTTTGTCATATAATGATACTAAACGATGTATTATGGACAACAACATTGATACATTGGCTTGGGGACATTATAAATTACGTTAAGTGTAATACTTTTATTTCTGTGTGTATATACAAAATTTGTTTTGATTGCAAAATTATGATATTACTATAATATTATATAATAGTTCATTTAAAATTTATTGTTTGATTGTAAATAGTGCAAAAAATAATTGTAGTTTTTATTTCTGATAAGTACTAAATGTATTAGAAATAGTATACAAAACATTCTGTTTTTCGCAAATTATATGTTTTAGGTATATAATTTTGTCAATATATAGTAATTTTACACCGACATTTTCATTTTTATTTCATCCCTTTAAAACTCTAGACGTGTGAAATGTATCACTTTATCCATCCGTTTACTGCTATTGTGGCAGGACCAAGTGGATGTGGGAAGTCAAATTTTGTAACAAATTTCATAAAATCAGTTAAAGAAATATGTAATTGTGATTTTAATCAGATCACATGGTGCTTTGATGAAATGCAGCCTTTATATAATTTACCAAATGTTAACTATCATCAAGGAATTCCAAATCTTAATATGTTTGATGGTGAAAACCCACACCTTATTATTATTGATGATCTAATGAGAGAGTCTGATGGAAGAATTGTGGATATATTTACAAAAGGTAGTCATCACAGGAATCTTAGTGTATTTTATTTAACACAAAATTTATTTCATCAAGGTAAAGGTCAAAGAGACATTTCTTTAAACTCAAGTTATATAATTTATTTTAAAAACCCTCGAGATAAAACTCAAATAAGATATTTAGCACGCCAAGTGTCCCCAGATAACCCAAAATTCATTGAAGACGCCTACAGGGATGCAACTTTCGAAGCGCATGGATATTTAATGATAGATTTAAAACAGAATACAAATGATTTTTGTCGTATCAAGACAAATGTATTCCCATTTAATGGTTACTGCACAGTCTACGTCCCCACGAAAGAGTTTAAATACACCAAGAATCAAACAATTCAAATCATTTCTAAATGATGCATCGTCGACTCACCACGCATAAACATTTGCTAAACGCTTTGCATACGCTTAAACCAAAATATCAAAGAGCGTTACTTAAAACGTGTGATGAAGAAGAAATAAATTGTATTTGTGAATGTATTCATAACGTTTTACAAGGAAAGATACCTCTCAAAGATCAAGATAAACAAAAATTGAATAAACACAAAAATATACTCCGTAAACTGGTGCATAAGTGTACACATAAACTAAGAAAAAATATTATTATACAAAAAGGAGGGGCTTTCTTACCAATAATATTAGGTGCAATATTGAGTGGATTAGTAAGTGGACTAGCCAGTTAACATGGAAAATGCTAAGAAAATGATACTTATTGAACCTGGATTGATTGAAAAATTAAAACAAGAAAATAAGGTTACTAGTAATTTGTCTCGACTAGATATTGAAATGCAAAATATTATGAATAGTAAGACGGAAGACCGAAAGAAGTGGATGTTATATTTACAAACACTACAAAGATACCTTCACTTTACCGAAGAGGATCGTCAACCACTCAGATTACCAATTTATTCTGATACATCTAATGAAGATTCAAATGGATCTAAAATTGGTTTTAAAAATAAAGATAGAGATCTAAAAAGTTCAGTTGATGCTGAATCTTTGTTAGAGGAGAAAGGATCTATTAAAAGTATAGAAAGTGAAGCAAATCCACTGTATTCACCAACACAAATACTCAGTTTAATTCCAAAAACTTATAATAAAAAAGGTGAGTCATTATTAAACTTAATTGGAATAAGTAAAAGTAAAATACGTTGGGACAATGAAGGCACAGTCATAATTGATAATGAAAAAATTCCAGGAAGTAATATTGTTGATTTAATAAATGATTCACTTAGACCCTTAAAAAAAGTGATCCGATAGGGTGGGATAGATTTGCTAAAGCATTAAAAGATATTAAAGTACCACTTACTTATATTGGAAATCCAAAGAGATGTGAGTTTATTAACCAACTTCAAGCAAAAGATCTGAACAAAACCTCTGAGATTGAAGTTCAAGAGTTTTCTACACCGAGCAGTGGAGATAAAAGATCTATAACTAAAATACGTAAAAAGATCGATTGGGAAAAATGGACCCCGTACTAGAAGAAATTAACAGGATTTATTATGATCCATCTAACCCCGCTGGTTTTGGTAGTATTGATAAATTATCAAAAGCTATGAAGGAGAAAATGGATAAAAAGCAAGTAAAGGAATGGTTACAATCACAAGAAACATATACACTACATAAACCCATTCGGAAAAAATTCCCGCGTAATAGGTACATTCTATCAAACATTAATGAGTTGTGGCAAGCTGATTTAAGTGATATGCGAACTTATGCTCAATATAATGATGGTTTCAACTACATACTTTGTGTTATTGATGTATTTAGTAAATATGCTTTTGCAAGACCAATGAAAAAGAAAAACTCAGAAACAACTAAAGAATGTTTTGAAAGTATATTTACTGAAAGTAATTCAACACCTACTCACGTACAATCTGATAAAGGTACAGAATTTATTTCAAAAGATGTACAAAAATACTTTAAATCCAAAAATATAAATTACTATACCACTAACAATCCTGATATTAAGGCTAGTATTGTAGAACGATTTCAAAGAACTCTAAAAATGAAAATGTGGCGTTATTTCACTCATAATAATACTTATAGATATGTCGATGTTTTACAAGATTTAATATACTCTTATAATCACAGCATTCACTCGAGTATTAAGATGTGCCCATGTGATGTAAGTTCCAACAATATTATGACAGTTTGGACTAATCTTTATGATAGAGGATCAAACAAACTTTCTTTAGAAAATTCTAAACCAAATTTCAACGTGGGTGATTATGTTCGAATAACTAAATATAAACATGTTTTCCAAAAAGGATATGAATCAAATTGGAGTGATGAAATATTTATTATATCTTCAATAATTGATAGATCTCCATGGATTGTTTATACAATAACTGATTTACAAAATGAACCAATAGTTGGTACTTTTTATGAAAGAGAATTACAGAAGGTCACTTACAACCCCACCTCACAATATAAAATAGATAAAATAATTGGCACTCGTTATTCGGGTAACAGAAAAGAAGTATTAGTGAAGTGGAGAGGTTATCCAGATAAATTTAACAGTTGGATTTTAGCTTCTAGTTTACAAGAAATATGAATAAAGAAAGTTTTTATTTAACTTTGCTCAGCAATAGTTCAATGGAATACTTTCCTGATAACAAGACCACAAATTTTTCAACAAAATTACCAAAAGCTATGAAATTAGAAGGTGAATGGTCGGTTGGAGTTGTCGAGTTTCAATATCCATGCACCATGTTTACTGTTCAAGATCATGAAAATGTTGTATACATCACAAAAACCATGATAATGCCTAATGAAGATAAACCACCAACAGTGTACTACAAAAAACACATTCCCGCTACCAACTACGATAACGTTGAACATATTTTAAAAACGTTAAATAGTATCAGAGAGAACTTGAAATTTCGTTATGATGAAATAACAAAATTTGTGTCTGTTTCTGTTTTGGATAAAAATATAACTTCCATAACATTATCACCCAAATTAAGTTTACAACTAGGTTATGAACCAAATACAAATCTCCTAGACAGAAATTTTGGGAAGTGTCCTGCTAATTTACACTTAGGGTTACCATCACAACTATTTCTATATTGCGATATTATCGATCCTCAGATTGTGGGTGATGTTATGACTCCGCTATTAAGAGTCATTTCATTAGATCCTTCAAAATACATTTATGGTGCGAATAAAATGCACATTTTCTCTCCACCTCACTACTTACCTGTTATGCGAAGAGAGTTCGATACGTTAGAAATAGATATAAGATCGAGCACAGGACAAAAAATCCCATTCCAGTTTGGAACCGTGTGTATTAAACTACATTTCCACAAATTATAATAATGTATTCTCATCAGGATCATCATAAATGTCCATACGAAAATTATTATTCTCATCAAGCTGGATCAGGAGTTGGAGTAATTTATAAGGGTTCACCATACCAACGTGGTCATGGTATTGGGAGCTTTTTAGGAGGGTTATTTAGATCAGTTTTACCTTTACTTTCAAGTGGTGTTCGAGTGGTTGGTAAGGAGGCATTAAATGCTGGAGTAGGACTTTTATCAGATATGGTTCAAGCCCGTCCTATGGAAGCCTCTATTAAAAATCGTCTAAAGCAAGTTAGTACGAACTTAAAACGAAAGGCTGATGACAAAATTGATCGATTTAACATGACAGGATCTGGGTATATAACTAAAAGAAAACGATTGGCCTCGTTCATTCCACCACTAACAGCGAAAGTGAAAGCTACGAAAAAACTTGGTCTAAAACCAAAAAACATCAAAGATATATTTTCAAATTAAGTATGTCTTTCCTTCATAATCATTCTTGTGAGTGCGTTAAGTCAGAATTAGATTTGTTTGCATTACCGTCTACACAAACAAGCATTGAAAATGGATTGTGGATTCATTATAAACCAATTTCATCTCTTGCTGATGATGGACCTATCGAGTTTCAAGTTCCTGGAACAGGCGATGACTACATAGATTTGTCTCATACATTACTCCACATAAAGGCAAAAGTATTAAATCAAGATTCAACAAACTTGATATCAGCTACAGCAGTAGCACCTGTAAATAATTGGTTGCATTCACTTTTTAGTCAACTCGATATCTATTTAAACCAAAAACTTGTGTCACCACCTAATAATACCTATGCTTATCGAGCATACATGGAAACCCTTTTAAACTATGCTCCTGCTGCTAAACAATCTCATCTTACTTGTAGTCTTTGGTATGATGATACAGCAGGAAAAATGGATTCCACAGATGGTAAAAACATTGGATTTGTTAAAAGACAGGAATTAGTTAATGAAAGCAGGGAAGTAGAAATGATTGGTCATCTTCATGGTGATATTTTCAATCAAGATAAATTTTTAATTAATGGCGTTGAAATGAGTGTAAAATTAGTTCGGTCAAGAGAGAGTTTTAATTTAATTGCTGGATCAAATGATGTAAAGTTTAAAGTTTGCATTACGGATGCAACTCTTATTGTTCGAAGAGCACGAATTAATCCAAGTGTATTACTCGCACATCAGAAAGTTTTAGCTTCTACCACTGCTAAATATCCTATAACTCGTGCTGAAGTTAAAGTTTTAACTATTCCATCGGGTGTTCAAGGGAAAACTCTTGATAATATATTCTTAGGACAGGTACCCAAAAGATGTATTATTGGTTTTGTGAATAATTCCGCATTTAATGGTTCACTTACTAAAAATCCATTTAACTTTGAAAACTATGGTATTAACTCTTTCAGCTTATATATTGATGGTCAACAAATACCTTCCAAAGCTTTGCAACCATCTTTTAATAATAATATGTTTACATCAGCATATCATACTCTATTCTCGGGGACTGGTATTCACTTTCTTAATGAAGGAAATGCAATCTCTCGTGAACAGTATGCCAAAGGTTACTGTCTTTTAGCATTTGATTTAACTCCTGATTTATCAGCTAACTCATCAGCCCATTGGAATCTCATAAAGCATGGTAGTGTAAGATTAGAAGTACGATTTGAATCCTCACTAATACAAACAATTAACTGTATTGTTTATGCTGAGTTTGATAATATTATTGAAATAGATAAAAATCGAAATGTTACTGTAGACTATAGTAGTTAGGATTATAATGTGTGTTGTGTTTTAGATATATGTGTTATGCTTAATGAATTTTTGTGTGTGCGTAACTAATTGTAACATTATAAAATTAATAAAACAAATTATATGCGATATATTATTTTTTATTTCTTTATATACCTCCCCTATTTAATCTTAAACAAAACACTGTTCGAGTTTAAACTTTACATAAGCACATTGACTAAACCACTGAACATGCTGCTGCCAAGGATCATCGTCATCTTCCCAATCTTTTAAACCACCACCACAATGGAAACACTTGGTCCTGTCTCCATGGCCAGTATAAAAGAAACCGGCTTCTGCAAGATCTTCGGGCTTCTGCTGCATAACGAGAGGCCAGTTTTCGAAACTCATCAATCGTCTAGATTTTGAACTGAAAAATGGATATTCAGCTCTTAGGTACTGCATATTCTTCACTTTTTCTTCTCCAATCAATTTTGTAGTTTTGTTTTTCCATGAAGTGTTCTGTACACGTATACCGCACTCATCTCTTCCTTCTGCTATTGTTTTTCTCTCAGCATCACAAGGCGACAGCTCCTTGGATCTAATGAGTACACAGAAGTACTTTAAGTAAACAGAATCACATTCACTAATCCACTAATGAGTGTCATTGTTAAAAAAGTATTTTTTAACTTTTTCACTTTCTGCTATTGTCTTTGTAATATTGTATACGAGACCGTTTGTGTTGTCGTAGATGCTATCCTTATTATTCTTTACGTAATATTTAATCCTCGTGGTAGCGTGCTTCCAGTGATCACTAATTGGAATCTTGGATAGTTTCTTCATATCATACATTTCAATTTTTATGAGATGCGTCGCTTGGTCTCCGTCGTCAGAATTTGTAGAGATGTATGATACGCCATCTCTAGCAGCTCGTGCCACAGTCGACGATAGCAGCTTCTTCCTTTTTATTTTTGGTGTCACTTCAAAAAATTGATCAATCGGTTGCGATTTCCTTTTTCCTCCATCGTCTGTGTTAATAACGACGATGTCATCACTCTCTTCTTCGTGTTGGGGAGAGAGTGGCGAGTAGTAATACTGTTTATAGGTATTTTCATTATCGTCTGCGAAGTTGAATGATCTCTGCAACAACAGAGTTATCACGTTAATATCAATTTGTTTACACTTAATCTGACACACACACACACACGTTAGGAAACAACAACAGAAATACAAGTAAGTTTGTCAATAGAATAAACACTTACCTCCATGACCATTGATGCGTTGAAGTAAGTAACACAAACGTAGTATTGGTAGACGTACACAATCCACTGTGGTCAAACGACCATAGACTGACTGCATGACTGCAACTGTTCGATCTTATATAGCACCATTCTTATCTGAACTCTATGAGTCAACAAACTTATCGCACATCGCAACAGGCATGAACTTGTTTTGTGATTCCCAAAAGAATGCGATTTAATATTTACAAATCACTATAATTGAACATTCGTATGACAACCATTGAATAGATTAGTACTGTAATAATTTGTTAATAACAGTAATATCATGGACACACTAGAATTACAAAAGCATATGAAAAAGATTCATGTCAGTCTAGAAAATAATGTTTATGCTGCTAATAGACTACCTATGTATACACATGTACCAACGTATATAATATGCAATTTGGATGCGGATGATAAACCAGGGTCACACTGGATAGCTGTACATATCAATGCGAATGGCATCGGTCAATATTTTGATTCATATGGACGAACACCTGAGCGATATCATCTTCAGTTTTTGAAAAGGAATTGTAAGAGATGGGACTGGAATGTTGATAGGATTCAGAATGATTGGACTTCAGTTTGTGGTGAATATTGCTTAATGTATTTGCTATTTAAGTTTCAGGGATGTTCAATGCATAGTTTTACGAACATATTTACAGGGAACACACTGTACAATGATATTTTTGTGGATGAGATGTTCCACTCATATTTTGTAGAAAAAAGTAATAAATTAATTAGAAAATTAAAATGAATGATTGTGTTTTATTGATGACATAGGAAATGAAAGATAATGAGGGTTACCAGTGAGTAATAGATAAGAACGCCAAAAGGGTGTTCGAAGTATAGATAATAACAATGGAGCGTTGATGAGGGTCAGGAGCACCGGAAATGAATGAGATAACAATAAATGGATTTGCAATTGATTTGCATAACTCCAGAACCACGCATCCTACGCAAAAAAGGACTGCAGAAACGTGATCAGAGCATGCCAAAACCTTTTTTTTTTTTTTTTTTTTTTTTTTTTTTTTTTTTTTTTTTTTTTTTAAGGATTGGTGCGACTGATTCTCCCGGATTTGACCTGTCAAACGCGTGAGCCAGAACCGGTGAATCATCACTACTCTCGCATAACCCAGGGCGGGAGAAGTCATTGGAAAATTTTCTAAAAAAAGGGTCTAAAAGTACCTATACTTTTCTAATTCTTCGAAGAAAATCAACCAACGTACAGGTTACACATGTAACCAAAAATAACTTATCGTCTCTTAAACTATTATCTATATTAATCATCACTTGCACTACAAATAGGAGATTTCAAACAGCATTTGTCATTGTCCAAAAGACCGATTCCTTAATGGTATATTCCTTGCAGTTTTCTAAATTAATTAATTTCCAAGACAGCTGCTTCTCGACAGTTTTATTCTTTGTTGTACTGTTGTTAAAATGGAATAGAGTCAGAAATGGAATGCCACTAATAATTTTCTGTCCTCCTTTGCTGATAAAAGAAATTTCGTCACGCTAAGAATTTCATTCCTACGGTGGAATTCTTCATATAAATTGTCTGCAATCTGCTGATGATTAGGTTTTTATTTCTACTATTATAGTAAATTAAATGATATATTTGTTTTTGTAAATAAGCTACAAAATAATATTTTAGGTACAATTCAGTATTAAGTTACATGAGTATGGTACTTACCATATAACTACTCTGAGAAAGAACACCGTAACAAAGCCAGAGGTCACAGTATCTTTTAAATACCACACAAAACAAAATAAACTAAGAAAGTCGTGCTAAACTAATAGGTATTACTAGTAGACAATAAATCTAGTTCAATGTCTTAAATCTAATTAGTATTACAATTTACTTCGTATAAAACTATGTTGTACTTAACATTTATACTGTTTCAAACTTTTAAATAACATCAGATTATTTATAAGTTCTGACATCTTTTAAGTAATTCGTTTTAATATTGCACAGTAAATAGTTCGTCTAATTTAACTTTCTGGGCAATTTTAGACATTTATATTTATTTTACAAAATTTAAAACAAGAATTATTACAATGGGATTTTGTTTAGATTCGTGCATATTATTATAAGTAGTAAATATTTCAATGGTGATCATTACATAACTGATTGTTTATGGGACAAGCCCGCCACAACCTCCCAAAACCGCTGCAACTCCTGTAAGCCAGGATCTACAGTACATACAACCATGAAAATACCGGAACACTGAAGTCCGGCGCGTCCCGGGGACATGAATAACTGTCCCGCAACGAAGTGAATCAGAAGATATTATAAGAGGAGAAGAAAATAGAAACGATAGATTCCACTTCCCTCGGTGAATTACTGCAGGAGACAGAGTGAATTTAGCCCAAAGGCACAAAAAAGAAGAGACTGTACAACTGAGTGAAGCCCAGTCGCCCAGCGCTACGGAAATTTGACTAAAATCTAAATGGGTCCTATGTGTAGGTCCTATGAGCTGTTATACTTGCTTCCAATAATAGGTATGGCAAAAATGCCTAAACGCACAGAAATTTGTTCTAGATTCCAACATAACTGATTGATTATTCATCACCTGTAATAACTAATTCTACTGCTGAACAAACACCTTCATCATAAGGTTTGCCATAGTCAATCTTCGCAGATCCCATGAAGAAGTACTCCCTAAAAGATCCTACGTAGATAGCTTGCTAATTTTTTTTCAAATGCTGCGCCTGTCCTTTGATGAAATTAAAAATACCTACTTTATTATTTCAGCTTAGCCTTGCAAAATAATACACAGCATTAAACTGTCAAATACCAAGCGGTCACCGGTGACCGCAACCTATTGTTCTATAATTGTGTCTGCAAAACCGGTACTCGACGAGTTAACTCAACTTTGTTCTACTATAACTTCTATCTATTATAACTTCGACAAATTCTAATAATAGCTAGAATTTAGACATGATAACAATAGCTGGCCAAGTTCGGGTAACTGAATATTAAGATCGACTAGTGCCTTTCTAATCACGTCTTGGCTATTACGTCATTTCCTAATCCCTTGAGTTATAATGGCAAGGACTAGAATGTACATAGGGCTCTATGGACGTGTTATAAATAATATTAGGTACCTATTTGTTTGTTTATTATACGGGAAGAAAATACAATCTTCAGCGGCAGACTTTTTGTACCTGATGATAGATGTAAGTGTGGTAATAAATAAATAAATAAAATTTAGGTATCAATGTTGATAGATGGGAGTTTTTTTTTGGAATAGAAGACGAACTGACGGGCCATTAGTAATCAGCGTCAACAATTAAACAAATTTTTTCTCAGTCGCTTCACTCTTTACAGCATTACCGTGGTCGTCATCTTCCTCGCAATGAGAAATCATTGTAATCACAAACTCTATTTTATTTCATACCATTACCTAACAAATCTTACATATAAAAAATTCTTCAAATATTAAGAAAACTGTACAGCATTATTTTATCTGCGCACCCAGGCTTAAGATCGAAGCTACATAACTTCAGACAAGTAGTACAATCGCAAAATTACCTGCAGCCAACAGGGGAACGCTTATTGCCAATCGGGCAAGTTTCCAAATTCCACCGTGCAGTCTGGTATTTCTTGAGAAAGAAATACCAACTGGTATATTCTTACTGATATCTATAACCTACCAAAAAAATGTACCTATACTTTAAAATACAGTAAAACTAATACAGAAAACAACTACTTACCTATAATAAAAGATAATTAAATTATATAACATACGAACTCCTTATTTTTGTGCAACATATACTAGCTCGTACTAATCGTCCTTTATATAGTAAAAATTTCTAACTTTTGTAGATCTTTGTAGCCCTTTTTTATACTTAAAAATATTTATCATTGTGCACAATAAAGTATGAGAAAGATGACAGCTCAGCAAGATTCCGAGGCTAACAACACCGCTTCTCAGCCTTGCGACGAGCTATAGTACAAGATACCTTTATACTCTAACCTCCCTAAAGAAGATCATACTTTAGTCCTTGTGTTTAGGTTGATTATACTCTTAATATAGATAATCTATTGTATTAGTCTGGTCAATGACATCAGAATATTGACGAAGCAAAGCATTTGTGATTTTTAGCAACTGTATCGGACTTTTAATATTATTATTAAAATCAACACCATCTATCACGATGCTTGTTTATTGTTTCTAATTAAAACAAAACAAAAACTCACCCTCGCTTTGAACACTGCATAATCAACATAATTAATTAATCTGACCGAGAGAGGAAATAACGTTATTTGTCTGTATTACAAAAATCCCGAAAATAAGTGAATTTTCGGGTCTATTGGACCCCATTCATTAGTGTGTGTGTCAATACATAATGTAAATATGTTTTCTCGTTCCATTTAAGGTAAAAGCTTTTCCTAATATTCGTTGCCTGGCAAACATGTTATTGCCAGCAGGTAGGTAAATGTTTTGCCATCGCTCATGCGGCCTGCATGTAAACGATCCTTGCGGCATATTGGCAAAATACATTAGCTATCTGATATATGAGCGTGTCAAACACAAACATATATTAAAGTGTTACATTTTAAACATGGCCGTGTTTGTGTTAGAAGAAGTGAGTTTTAATGTTTCGGAGAACGATGTAAACATTGAATTATTAAAATAATTTATTTATTTAGGAGACGCAAAAGGAGTAAACAAATGCAAAATTTATCCAGTTAGATTAACTTTCTCATAAATTAGGTAAAATTGCGGGTTACCCACGTGAACATACTGAGAAAAGCTCTACTAGTTTCGAACCACAGAGGGGTTCTTCCTCATGAGCAGCGTGCGCGGTCGCGACGACACGTCGCGCAGCTCACTCAGTAACCCGGATTCCTCTATTATGTCTCACGATAGTTATTATAAAAACAAGTTTCTCATAATTATGGTTCTACCATTTTTTTTTGCTGCGTTCAGACTTAGGAACTGAGAACAAGATTTTGTAATAGTTCTAGGTTCTCAAGAAAAAACTTGCACATGAATAACATTAACTAACAATATTTTTATAAACTTTAGGTTTATTAAGGATCGGCAAGTCGCATGTACTGTCCCATGTGTTCCAAGCGTAAATAGGCCACGATAACCACTTACCATCAGGTGGGCCGTGTGTTTTTGTCACAGTCGTGGTATAAACAAAAAAATAATAACTGGCTCTAATTAAAATAGGCTATCTTTAAAGATAAAACAGGGGCGTAACTATCGCTTCAAGGAAAAGCATGTGATACTGAATTGTATCTATGAATAGATGCTTGATATTGTGTCAAAGGCAATACCGGTCATTCTTAGAAATTGTTTTGTGACTCAAAGTCAAAGTCAAAATTATTTATTTCAATTAGACCATAGAGGCACTTTTGAACGTCAACTGCCGAGCCAGTTGTTATTTCTTTAACTTATGTTGCATTTGCATACATCAATTATCTCTTAGATTAAGATGCTAGATCGGGATGCTCATAACATTGCGAGATTATATAATGCTTACAGACATGTAAAATACAAGATTTAAAAAAAATCGTAATAAAGGAGTTTCTTGTTTTGACCTGAATGTATGTATGTATGTTTGTTCGCGATTGTCTGAACTGATTTTGACGCGTTTTTAGAAACTTGTTTGTTACACCTAATAGAAGGTTTTAGTATATTAATTAAATGTTTTCAAAATAAGGAAGCGTTGGGTCGGTTTTTTTAAACGTGGTTTATGAAATTGTTGTACTTTTAGTGAAGTAGGAATGCCTAAATACCTTTTGTATACATAAGCCGAATATTTCAATAACATTTTCTTTTAGAAAAGTTCTTTATTGCACATCATATATACGTAAAGGTCAAAACACTTAGAAATTGACAGTACAATGTGCAGTCTTATTACTAAAAAGCGATTCTTTCGTCGGTCGTCTTCTTTTCCTTAATTTGTAATTGATGAAGAATACCATTCTATTTGGATAGCACCTACTTTACTTACTTAGTCACTACTTTAGCAAATATATAGGTACTCCTATCAGTACAAATATTAAACTAAAATTGACTGTTCTAAAACGAATTCTCAATATCAACAGTCTCAGATTTCATCGTAATGAAAAATTCATATCCTAACAAAACATCTAGTGGTACAAATACATCGCAAACAGAAATATATTTGACGTGTTCACTGAAAACATTCTTATCTGTTCATGGAATCCAATCTGCGGGTGTGTACTGAGATTGGAAAGATTGGAATCGTGTAAACAAATTGAAACGAATGTACACATACAAAACGTGGCCCCGGTCCTACACAGCTAAATGGCTCGATACAACAAGACAAAAGTAACCTATACGATACTATTTGGACTGCTTTTCTGCAAACCTTTTTCTTTGCACGGAAAGTTTTCCTTACCTACCTAAAGTGTGAAGTTTACCTATCGCTTATTAGTAGCTAACGTTTTTTGTAGTCTTGTTTCGTAATTATGACACAAATTCTGATGAAGACCTTGTAACAAAAACTGTTTTAAGTTCAGTATAAAAATTCTTCGTACTAAACCTACACTTGAATTAATACGTTTTAAATTTTTATTCGTTTAGCGAATTTCCAACCAGAATCAGGTCAAACTCTTAGCTTATATTTTAGTTTCTTTTGTCTTCAATTCTTTTACCATCTTATTGATGACACGAATGAACGACTCAAATGATTACTAGTAATCATTTACTTTAAATACTTAGTAAAAGGCAAAATTCTCCAATAATAGTACCTATTCAAAATATAGGAATTTTATAAAGACTTTTAGAAAACCAGTCATGAGCGAAAAGAGTTCTTGGCGAACTATTTTCCTGGCTAGTGATTTCTCTAGAGTACTGTTAAACAGACCGTACAAATTCAGACAAAATGTAAATAAATTTAACAAGTATTCGAAATTATTGTCATCTTTTATCCAGTAAAATATATTACCATCATATTTAGTCTGTTTTCATCTTCTCTAAGACATGGGCCTCTTTGATTGCACACTATTTAACTTGAACTTCACCTCTCTGCTTTCAGCCTTGCTATCAATCCACCTACAGCCGGTGGTGCTATACTATTCGTTTACTTAGGCGTTATTTCCTCTCCGAAATACTAATATCACAGTCGATTTTGTCTATACATTCCCTCACGTACATCTTTCATTTACTAGAAACTAAATAAGAACTAAGAATGAAAAGAACTAATATTAATTAATATTATTTTACTAAGAAGAACTTATATTAGAATGAAAAACGTAAAAAATAAGCAAGTATTGACCAATAGCAAAATTTTGCTACAGTATCTATTAAAATCACTTTTCGAGTCCGTGGCAGGCTATTCACTCGTTGAAAAAAGGGTTGGTACTCGTATAAAAATCATAAAACTCACATTTTTGCTTCAGACCATTCCAGTCACGTATCTCAACGAGATCACGTTCATCTTTTGTTTTTTTTTTGTGACGACCTAATATGTGAGTTTTGTTGCGTATCCTGTAACACATGCACTTGACATATTGTTGTGTTTGCATATACAACAAATTGTTCAAACGTATGTGAATGTCACGAAGTTTAAAAGTCTAAAGAGAAAAACGTAATGTATATATTTTTTAATTATATTAAAATACTTACTTAAGTAGAGGTACATGACTTAAAATATTTTTTTTCTGACGGTAAATATATATTCACGCAAAGAGCTTTCCACGTTACTCTTTCCCGTATCGGATTCCCAAGCAGAAACCAATAAAAACTACACAAAGACACAATAGAATCGCGTTTGTTGGGACCAGGTATTAGAAAATCCCATTTCCTTCACTAGCCTTTCATAACGCGATCAGAATTCTTACAAGTTTGATATCGAAAAAAGGACAAGTCGTTAGAAAATTCAACCCTTTTTTGGACCCAATTAGTATCTTATAAATCGTTCAACAGGAGGTATTGAGACTTGTTTTTTCTTTCAGTTTGGCGCCGTAGTGATGGGAATATTGATGTTTGTTCGGGTCGCTGTGGACGAGGTAAAGCAAATACTGTTGTTTACAGAAGGTGCTAGAGTTTGCCGAGAGATCAGTCTTACGGCCGTCGACCTAAAGAGCCCTCCGACCTTTCCGAGAGGTTTCTTTACACGGTATGTTTGGCCGGCACGAATAATTACAAATCATTTCAAAGGCTTTTCGCATAAGACGGGTGAAATTGGTTGGTGAGTAAATGGTGAATGGTTTTGACACAAAATTATTTTGTTTTAAGTATATGAAGAGCTTTGATTTTGATTTCTAATAGAGAGTTATTTGTACTCTCTGTTATAGAAAATGATGGCATGAATATTATGTATGAATTATTATAAAAATAAATATTCTGATATATAGCTTTGCCTCTAAATAGCATCTATTACTTGTTATAAGTGACAAAACTTACACAATACACACCCTAAATTCTACGACTTAAACTTCATAAAATTATACTCCAAATCAATAAAAAGATCCTACGATTGTTTAAATCACAATAGGTATCATTACCGTTGTAACAGGCAGGTAACCTTGCCTAAAGTAGGAAGTATAACATCGATCATTCTATTCCCGAACAACTCCTAAACATATATTCGAAGCAGGAAAGGTCATCAAAAAAGAATGATAACCACAAACCTGCGAGTATATTCACCAAATATATAAGAACAGAAATAATAACATAATGAGTATTTCTTTCACACAAACAAACGGTAATGATGATGACCCACGCACTAATTACGACACACGCTAATAGATACAGCCCATATTTTTTGTTTACGTTTTCTAGCATTTTGAACAGTTTATTGAAATACTGTAAAAGCACTTTGTATGTAATGCTACGTTGATATACTTTATGTTATGCAGTAAAACCTCTTTTTTTATGCCATAAGCCGATAAACGAGCAGACGGATCACCTGATGGTAAGCAATCGGCGTCGCCTATGGACACCTGGAACACCAGAGGCGTTACAAGTGCGTTACGCCTTTTGGGGATTAGGAGTTAGAGGATCGAGGGATTGGGGAGATTGGGGAAGGGGAGGGTAATTGGGTCTCCGGTAACCTCACTCGCACACGACGAAACACAATGCAAGCATTGCTTCACGTCGGTTTTCTGTGAGGCCGTCGTCGCGTGTTGCGGAATGCTGTTCATGGGTAACAGGTAACTGTTTGTGTGTTAGTCGAAAACACAATAAAAACTTTAAATTGATATTTATAGTAAGTACCAATGTTTCTGGAGAGTCATGTTACCCTTAATGTCTCATCATCATCATTTCAGCTCAGTTTCGGTGACTACTTGCCTTTTCTACCAAAATATTATTCTACAGGGAATTTCTTACTCTTGAAACTTCAATTAAGGTGAATTGTACGTAGAGTATTTGAATGTTTCGCGTCCTCCCTGCAAAACTCTTTTAGCCCTAAATTCTATGAAAGAGATTCTATAGAAACATTGTGAAACGACTTACAAGATAAGAAAATAATTTAGGTCACCCAGAAAATGAAGATGAAAAATCACAGATAAGACGTTACCACAAAAGACAAAACAAAGAGACAACATTTCTTTGTTATTGAATTAATTAAAATTGTTTGTCCACTCTAACTCAAGGACGTATAACAAAAAGTATAAGATTTGTTCTCATTTAAAATTGCATTGTGGCAACCGAGAGAACCTTTATTAATTTGAACGAATTTGTTACTTTTTTTTACATGCCTAGCTACTTTAATTTACTTTTTAATACATTCCCTAATTTGATATAAACTTAGAAATTCAGGGAATTTAATCTATTTTCATTGTTAAAATTCAAACAAAACATCGTCAACCTTAGCTTAACGACTCAATCGATCATGATGTCAGTTAGGCATAATGATAATTTATCATCTGTAAGCACACTTTGCAAAATGCCACGGCGCGGTGGCGACGTAATGTTCCGTCCCAACCACCTTAATATAAAATTTGAATTTAAGATTTAAATTATGTAAATGAAGATATATACCTATTTAGTATTTACAAACAGTCATATTGAGCTTAGGATTACATTATAAAAACAGTACTTACCCTAAATCTTTAATCGTTCATTTGAAAACACCGTACCAAGAGTATTTTGAAAATGTTCTTTCCACAGCGGAAAAGAATGAGGTCATTTATTTTCGTAAACTTTTTACTTTCCTTGTAACAAATGACAGTCATATCTCGCATGCATATGTCGACGTGGGAAAACACAATATGCTCCCGACAAATTATCTGGGAACTTGTTCATACTCCTGCCAACCGACGCTTGAGAATGAAAAATGATGGCTTCTCCTCAAACCTCGCAGATCACAGCTCACACTACTTTATTCTAAAATAAGGATCCTTTTAAAACCAAAATTGCAGCGATTTGTCAGAGCCATTGGTCTAGATAGAATGTTCCTGATAAAAACTTTGTGGAAATGTATGACCTGATTACAAACTTTCTTTTATTTTTGTTCGTATTCAAATGGCTGACTGTTGAAATCAATAAGGATGGCTCACAAGGGATCAACAAAAACTTTTCTAAATAGTACTATACAGGAGGATAATAAAACAAAAGTTTTACTGGAGAAGTTTATTTTAACGTTCGTTCATATATTGATATTTCAGAGACCCGTTTAACTTTACCAGTTCAAAGTTACACATCTAGCTTTTATATGGCGAAAACAGAAACTATTCAGAGCTTTACTAATGCGATAACAGACAACAATTTGAGAGTTAATTACATGCATATTTGTTAAGATATCTATAGGCGATAACTATACATTTGTCGGGCATATGAGGAAACAATGAAGCGCCTTTATATTATTAACACAATTAAATGTTCACTCAGCTGCAGTCATTACTCGTGGCTTACACATCGATGCAACGTTCTAGCCTAGATGTCTTCTTGAAACTATCGAATGCCGGCGCCACCCTTGTTGGTCCCGTTTTTATCTACAAAAAATATGTCCCTTTACAGTTCTTTGGCTTATTTTACTGTTTCATTACGCACTATCTCACAGCCGATACCGCGACCACAACGTTTCTTCTGCTCTTACTGTTTAGTTTCACGATTCTATAGCTAAACTTGTGTTTCTCGTGATATTCGATACTATTATTATCTCCTCTTGTATTTATGATGTCTTCTTTGGTGTCCATTTTTAATTTTCCTTTTACTTTTATCCATCTGTCGTTCTTCCAGTCATATTTTCTGCCCATAGCTAAGAGTATATCTTCAAATTTAGGCCATTGTGGGTTTAGAGAACTAGGTTTATGTTTATTATTGTTTATAGCTTCATATTTAACAGGGTTGTGCACATTGATAGAATCTTTAGACAACACGTCTTTCGTAATACGACTAGAGTTGACGTATAAAAAATTCTTTTCTATTTTATCACTATGTTCATCATCCCCCGTTTCTTTTTTACGATCCAGTATATTTGTTACGTGTTTGTAGTGTATTCTATCAACATTATCCTCCTTGTATCGATCCTCTGGATATTCATCGTAAAAGCTTTCTATCTCGCGCTCAATTTTTTCTGTAAAGGAAATTGAAATATGTCAGACACACTTTTTGCAAACGATTGTTAGGGAAAGGGGAAAAGTTTTAAAAGGAACAAATTTTCATGACATCGTTTGTAAACAGTTTTGTTTTGTTAATGCTTCTGCCGTGAATTAAGCAGATATTTTAGCGAAATGAGGAGGAAGTTGACGATGTCAGTCCACTTCAAAAATGTCTGTTTTAAAAGGTAACATTTTTTGTTTGACAAATGAGGACCTACGAAGAGTAATAAAGAAATATTTGAAAGAGAATCCTGTTCCTTAATCAAATAAGTATGTTTATGAATTCAAGTAGAAACTACTTCTTTCTGCAGCGTTTAAGTTAGAACAAATTTATTTGTAAGTTTGCTACTGATTCTTCGATATAAATGACAAAACTAATAGAGATTCAATCTTAGAATAAGTACGATAAAATTGCAAAACTTTTTTTCTTTCAAAGTCGGTTTGAAAATTTCTTAGAATTGTTATCGCGTTCCTAAGACATCTGAACTTAGAAATTCAAGTATATGGTAAAGTTTAAGATAAAACATAATACTATTATCTATTCAGAGGCTTCGTGCGCGTTTAATTAGTTTTCCTGTCGATAACTAAAATAACAGTACGTATTGGAACTTTAAATTGAAACCCTTATTGGTAGAACTCTCATAATTACACTCTCTATAAAAATGTTAAACGAGAGTTTGTTCAGAGCAGGAAGATTTTTATTAGTTTTAAGCTAAACCGTATTTTCTGTTTAGTTATATGTTTTATTTATCCGTATTATGTCTTACCTGCCATCGTTTTGTACATTTCAATATCATGCCGTAGCTTTTCTTTGTCCCTTTCTTTCCAATGTCCATCGCCTTGATCTGTGGGAAATAAATTAAAGGTATATTTCTACTCTGATAGTAATTTCGGGATGAATAGGAACCTCTCAAAGGTTGGTTCGGAATGATCTCGTTTTTATTGTATTGATAGAAATTTCGATTGATGTTTTGCCCGGGAGCACTGATATATTTTCCGATTTTCCTTTTTTCTTTGTTCGTCGGTGTTGTAGTAAATAATAAATCTTAGAGTTATTGAGTAGGTTTACGTGATTGTGATTCTAAGAAAGTTTATATGAGATATTTTTCCATCAAGTTTCATTGAATTTCATGAGTATCGTGAAAATATTGTCTCATGTTGTCAATAAATTAATAGTCTGCCGTCGTAGATTTCTAGAGAAAAATAATATGGTGCTCCACCCGATCAAATATTATATGTCTATATAATAGATAAAATATTTACTAAATAGAATTTATTCCTATGGAAATAGCTATAGATTTTACTTACTGATACACACTACGAAGACAATAACAAAGACTGTATAGTCCATTATATGGCTATACAACAGCGTTCCAACGAAGCCTTGGAACCTGGAACAATACAAACTAAACTTAATACAGTTGGCCAAACTATGTCCATGGTATCTGTAGTAATGATGTCAGAAATAGGTCCCTATCAGTATATCATCGGAACTTATCGGTTATAAATGTTTGCTGCATAATAGAGTTACAGTTTTGGGCTTTTACGGGATGTTACAAATTATTAAAGTTCTTTTATAACACTCAACTTGCAGTATTTTAATAGTTTGATTTCTGAAACAGAAGAACGATATGGTGGTTTGATTTGTAACGCAGCAGGAATCTTAGTACATTTTTTCTTTTCAAGTAAAGGAGTCAAAATTTATTTGCCTAACTTAAGTATGAAATAATCGTCGTACATTGTAATAGTTATGAGGCAGTATAATGCATAAATGTATAATTACATTTCCCAAACAAAATGATAACTTCAAACTATTCACCACTTCTTTAGACCTAAATATCCAGAGAACGCAGTTATACACAAAATGAAATTAAACAAGCCTTAGCTTTCGTGGCTTTAAAATATTTAACCACAAACTAAGCTGAACTCCACGTTGGGTATTTGTAAAGTTTCCAACAGTATTTTCAGCAGAAGCATGCCGTGATTTCGGTGTAAAAGTATGCGAACACGTTTTGTTAGCCTCGTCGTGATGTATGCAAAAAGAATAGTTGAGTTACAATTTGCGTCCCACATATTCGAGAATTGCGCTGAGTTATTCCTCTGTGCGTTACGTAATCTGTGTTCTCGTGACACTGTTGGGTGATTTTAAAAAGCAAAGCCTTTGTATGAGAAGTAATTGTATGTCAATGTGTTTTTGAGGTCATAGTTGAGATTTTGTTAATGTTGATGTTAGAATATTGTAGATTAATCAATGTTTAAAGAGTCTTCGATAGTAATAGATGAATTCGATTGCGATTGTTGAGCGGTGTGATACCATGTTCTGTACAGAAGGACTTCAAATATAACAAACAGTTATCTACAATAAATATTAGCTTATAACGAAGCCCGAAATAAGTACAAGAACTTTTGAAATCCTTTAAAAATGAATACACAAAGTAATTTACTTTCAATACAGCTAAAAAATGTAAATGCTGGCTAAGAAAATTCAAGTTTACCCTCTGAAGGTCATTCATTTCAATTTGCGAGTGTCATAAACTTCGTCAAGAGGTTCGGCATCCTTTTATGAGCTAGGCCATTCTTAACCATGCAGTGACGTGATAGGTCGTATAATACAATGGGTTTGGGTCCTTTAGTACCAAAAGGAATTTGGGAATAGTTATCCTCGAAACAGAGATAAAATTGGCTGCCTCAGTTGTATAGATTGAGTTCTTTGTTGATAGAATTATCACAAGTGAGGTTATTATTTGCTAAATACGACAGCAATTTGGGGCTCAGTGCTGTTGTTAATAAATTTTCCAGAAAACAAAATACATGAACCCTCTTGCTTGAAAGTCTCTTATGAGAACACTCAACCAACGACGCAGTCTTACAACAAGCATCAGGTAAGATTAACCTAGAACTGAGTCCAAAAAACTATTTCAATATTTTCTGAACCTCGTCGATTGAGTAAAGCATTCATACTGTAATTGACCCTCATGTATCAATACAGCACATTAGCTTAAAAAAATATTATTTTGCCTAGCACCATAAACACCGACTCATCAAGGCAGCCATATTGAATTATGTATGTTATATTATAATTACATGAGGTCAAGTTTAGGAACAAGAGCGGCTAATCATTGTACCGTCATTAGTTGCCAGACGGACTGGCAATTGTAATGTAATTATGTAAATCACAACGAACGTTATATGCATTAAATATTTATAAATTGCCTGCTATGTAAACGTAGAAGATAATCTTCTTCATGTTCTCAGGCCCCTTACGAAGAGTAAGAACTTTTACTACAAATTTTCATTGTCTACTCACCCGTGTACACCATACATTTCACAGTAGACTACCCAAAAGCTTCATCATCTTTAATGACAATACTCGGATTATAACCTCCTCTCCGTATTCTCCTCTGGTTCACAGATTGCAATATAAAAGATTCAGGTTTATCAAAGAACGCTACTATCTGATCTCTAGCAAACGTTTCTAACGGCCTAATTAATACGCTATCTCAATCCAAAATCTACCTAACTCAAATTGAATTTGTCTGCATGGTTGGCAAGGTGACTAGGAAAGAAAGCCGCGCAACGTATAGTGAGTTCGATTCCCGCACGGAAAATTGGAATTGTGTATGTGAAATTGTACGTTTGTAAACGTTCCCACGACACAGGAGAAATTCCTAGTGTAAGGTTATGTTTTTAAAAAAGCGAATGTGTTAGATGTTGGAATTGAACAAACAACTATTTTGACTAATCCTAAAACTAAAACAACAACAAATTTAGGTATATAATTTGACAAGGATAGCTAATCAGTTATCACTGATATCTACCTACCTGTGTTAGCTTAGTTGTACATATAAAATGGTAATGTGTATTCATATTGTATAAGGTACCTAGATAATGTATAAGCTACGATAAGATTGACGTACTCTTGTGAATAAAAATTAAAAATACCTTTAATAAAAATAAAGAATTGAATAAAACTCCAACATCTGTTGACGATTTTTGACACAAACTCAATACAATATTAGATACAAATCGCAAAAATCGACTCATATCTGCATATTCGACCGTTAATAGCCCGTGAGAAGAGCTTACAATGTTCGTCTAATACTTATAGTGTTCGTCATCACTAAAACGAATTTTGAATATTTGGAAGTATTGACTAAACTAAACGTTTCAAGATACCGGAAGAAAAAGAATCTGCAACTACTTATTAAAGGGTCGAATCGAGGGATGAATACGAAAACGGTTCCAACAGAAGGTATTTTTGGGAACACCAAATTCTTTACTCAAGTCAGAATAGTTGAAATGATTGAATTTTATATTATATAACCATTTATTTTGTGATAGTGAAAACTTAATAGGTATATATGTATATATTTGCTGTAGTAAATTATTATTCACTGGCATTTAGGTATAAAACAAACAAAGGTCGCCGACATAGCCCAGCGGATTAGCAAGATGAAGTGGCAGTGGGCAGGGCACATAGCGCGGAAACCGACGGCCGCTGGGGCAGAAAGGGTCTCGAGTGGAGGCCACGTACCGGCAAGCGCAGCGTAGGACGTACATCCGCAAGGTAGACAGACGACCTGATCAAGGTTGCAGGGAGCCGCTGGATGCAGGGAGCTTCCAACCAACCTATCTGGAAGTCATGGGGGGAGGCCTATGTTCAGCAGTGGATGTCCTGTGGCTGATATAATGATGATGATGATAATTTAGATAGAATGCAAGGAAGTATATTTATTATACGCTTGCTCAATTACACCTATCACATCACAAACACGCATGTTTTCCGAATAGAAGTAATTACAAATGTTAGAAAACGTTATCATCACTAGTTACTATTCTTTACCATTTCTAAATATGTTACCGAAATGTTTTAAATCGAAAAAAAAAACATGCTATTTATGCAGAACAACAAACTACATTTCAAAATAAGCTAACTGTCACTTACGACTTTTTGGCTAACTAGGCAATTATATTAAAACATCACATTTTTTCGTTTCATTTTTAACACAATTTCGCTGACTTCAATCCAGTCGTTCCGCGTCGACCCTTATCAAACTAAACCTCCTTTTTAGTAATATTTTCAAGGTACAGCTGTAACGTTAATATTTAAATTAGTAACAAGAAACTAGGGTGAATGAATTCACTGGAAATCTTGTAATCTAAATAAATTTTGTATAATATTTTTTCTTGAAATGCTTATTGACTAATGAATAAGGGAATAAAAGGTGAGGCACAATAGTTCTGCATACAAAGACTATAAACATTTTAAAGAAACGAATACTTTCGACGATATATTAATTTCAAATGTCGCGTGACGTCACTTCTACGTACATTTTATACGTAGAAATGGTTTTTTAGCCCTCACTCCTAAACTTTGATTCGTTATTACTAAGAATCATTCTACAAATTAAAAAAAAATACGTGTCTAATATTTTTCATTACCTAACTGACGGACTAATTAGATTATTTATTTTCATACCCTGTCATCATCTCTATTATCACTTAGAGGAATGAAATAAAAAAATGAATTCAGAATGGGTAACCAATTTAGAACATAATTACGTAAGAAACACGATTATGATACTCCACAGTTTATTGGAACCCTGACGTTAAGTCAGGGTTCCAATAAACTGTAAATCTAATAAAACTATTCAGTTGAAACGAACTGGAAACAATTTGCTTTCCTTCTTCTCCAATGATATCTTATGATTAATTTCATTGCGAGTTTCAAGACGGTTTGTTCTTGTCCCCGAGCGCGCAGTTCGAGACAGTTAAGCTTCCTGCTTAAGAGTCTCGGTACTCGTCTAGTTAGTTTCCACTGTATACCAGCAGGTCAATCTACTCATTTTTGTCAAATTTCTGTATTCGATTTTCAACTACATTGATTTGTAATTAAGTAGAAATTTCAATAAAATATATAGGCACGCTGGCCTGTACAATCCAATACATGAATAGAATTTCCATTACCATTCCGAGTTTTATTCCCAAAGAAGCCGTACGTTCATACCAGATGGAACAGTCGTTTTATCTAATGACGCATCAAATAAAATAAGGTTTAAAAGCATGAATATTTAAGTTCTAATTCCACTGCCAATGTATTTTTATAATAAAGTGTATATTTGTAGGTGTTTACAATGTCGAAATAAACATAACTTGCGCGTCTAAATAGCGCGATACCAAGAAGCCATTGAAATCTTAACATTGTTGAAATTTCCAAGAGAAAATATACCTCAATTTTTTCAGGTTTCTCGACGACATTGCCATCTAAAATGAAATTTATGGAATTCTCCTGTGCCGAGGGCAAAAGTTGAACGATGTGGTGACTTTTTAATTTGTTCAAGGATTTTTTTCTCTGAGGTCTTATTAAAATACGTTTTCTTCTAATATACGGCGTTATTATCTACACCTGTCACCTCCATTATTTGCATATTTACATTTTTTGCGCAATGTCGGCTGTTTGTTGAATTATTGTTAGCAATTTTTCTTTATTACTGTAATTAAAACAATATTGAGATTAATGTTTGCATTTTGTATTTGTTATTTTTCTTCTTTTAATTTTTATGTTACGTTGAGGTTTTGTTTTGTGTGTGTCATGCAATTTTTTATGTATTAGCGCATAATCTTTATGCTGAAAGTGTAATAATGAACAGGTATGTACACATAAAATGTGAATAGTTAAGTACTTGTTACTTACGTATCATAACGTATAAAAAGAAGTTTGGAAAAACGGCCTTGGCCAAACACAACACAATTATCAACATAAAACAAGAAGTCGTACTACTGCACAATATAATAATAGGTATCTAACTCTATTTATACTAGTAGGTTCCAGAAAATTCTAGAAGCGTGCGTTCAACTCAAACAAGTCCTCACATGCAGTACAGAACGATAAGGATACTTTATACCGACATTTATAAAACGTTGCCACTTCTTTTAAACTTCATAGCCATAAAAAGTCGTATTAAAGTGTACGCGAAGTAAAAACTTCTCGTTTAAACGTAAATGTTCATTAGTTCTGGATTATCGTCGGCATGTGAGAAGTAGGGAGCACGTCTAGACGAAATGCAAACACATTTTAGATTTGAGGAAAATGTTGAGTAAGAAATGTAACCGAACATTGTGCTATGTTAATTAATCTTCATTCCCCATTACATGGGACTTATAACGTAGTCGATAAGAACTGGTGTTTTATTTACAATGTCTACATGTGCACCTCTGCCTTCTCCATCGGAGAGGTTATTGATCTCATATATCATGGGAGCAAAACTATAGGTACTGACACACTTTTTTTTTGAGTGTGGAAAATCATTCAATGCCTTCTCTCGGGACCCCGAATGAGGCCCGGGTGAGGTCAGGAGTATCAGACTTTTACTGACTAAAAAAACCGTTCCTACTCCTGCACTTCGAGCCGGCAACCCGTTAATCCCTCCGGTTATCGGCATCAGCCCTATTGGGCCTGTGGTAGTCTGATGGCTTCATGAGGCACGCGCATATAGTGACACACTGAGTCGAGTCAATGCCTGGCTCAATTGAAAAAACAAAAATAGCATACCAATATCAACACAAATAGCACTTTTCCCGACTCTATTATATCCTAAATCGTTTGTACTTTTTGATACCCTTTCAAAGAATACCACGCTCAACTCTAATGTCAGATGTGAAGAAAAAGTTTTACTAAAACGTAAATGTGTACATTAGGTCTAGATTATCGTCGCTACGTGACTAAAGTAAGTAAGGAACGGCACGTCTATCGTCTAGTCTAGACAAAACACAAACACCTAGGACTTAGCTACACTGTGATTTTAGGAAAATGTAGAGTGAAATTGTGTATAAGGATGTGTAATGTTTGACGTGAAAAATATTTATTAAATAGTATATAAACCCATTGGTGTAGTGATACATACTAAACTTGACCACACGGTTCGCTGTTGTTCAGGAAATGAATCTGATGTGTACGTATTTGAAAATGCACATATGACGTAGAGAAAATCGCCTATAATGATATTAATACAATTATTATACATTTGTTTAATCTTTGGCAAGGTTTTGTTAATTCTTAATGCCCGAATACTGAAACCTAACTCAATTTTAAGTCACGCTTAAGTATAGTTCTGTCTCTACAAATTCTTTGTGAAATGACAGAGATGGCACGATATTTAAGCACGACTTAAAATTGAGTAACGTTTCAGTATTCCGGCATAAGTCATCTACTTATGTGCTTAAGTTACCTTATAATTGGGTACTTTCGCGCGGTTCCCCCTTCTCTGCTCGGTGCCTATTAATTATAGCGTGATGTTTCTAGCCTAGAACTTTCCTCGATAAATGAACTATCCAAAACAAAATCTGAGCAGTAGTTCCTGGGATTAGTGCATTCGAACAAACAAAAAAAAATCATTAGCTTTATATAATAGTATAATTAAGTATAAGATAAGTCATACTTAGTATAATAAAAAAATTGTACACGTATGAGTACTTTCCGGAATAATTTTAATACTACAAACAAACAATGTTTATTATTTTATCCTTTTCCACTTTGTCAAAATCAGAGTGGTTTGGAAGTATGAAATATATAAAGCGAATTTCTATAATTGGAACATATGACCACGAGTTATTTTCTGTAACAAAATCCTCTATTGAATATTTTTTATTTGTATTTGTTTCTATTGAATTTTATTTTGGTTTCAAGCTATATTGAGTGGCTATACCGACTGCTATTCCAGGATTGATTTGAATGTTAGGTTTTTATAGTAACTTGATTCAATAACAACGTGAAATATTATATAGATTAAGAGTTTTCATTGTGTTGTAAAATCATGGTAAAGATCACTAGTCCTGTTGGTCGAGTAGTGGTAAATACGGTTGCCGAGTCAGACACCTCTGTTTCTTAGTTTGAGTAAGGTATAAATATAACAGTATGTGTTATACGTTTATGACAATTTTTTCGTATACAATATACCTAGTTATCAGCTGACATAATATATTACTAAAAAAATACTAGCATAGATTTTATTATTAATTTACACAATACAAATATCTGCGCTAAAATACTTAAAATACTGAAATAACATAATTCATAACTTTATGCATTTATCCCCGAAGGGGTGTTCCCCGTTCAGAGGTGCACATTACGGCACTTACTGCCACTGTACAATGTAACACCCACTTTTTACTATTTTATGTCCTATGTAATGGGGGGTGAGCCTATTGCCATATACCGGGCACATTTCCAAACTCAGTGCTTATACTGATATTAAAAAAAAAAACATTAAAAACACCAAAATATAAACTACAAAAGGCTACATAATAAACCCTATAAACTATACAGGGAGAGCATTTATACAATGTTTTTTAACAACAATCAGGGTTGTACGATAAACTTAAATTACACCTTTATCAGGGGACATTATCAAAACAATTTATTGAAAGGGGTAAATAATTCAGTGTTTTAGCCTACAAGCTTTAAGCTCTACCGTAAATATACGCCTGTTATTTCTTAAATGAATAGACAGATGTTACATTATGATTACTATTTAATGTTTAAATTTTTTACTTCCATTTTAAAATGTAACATCATAACATCACGCCTTTTATCCCCGAAGGGGTAGGCAGACGTGCACATAGAAGTAACACCCACCTTACACTATTTATTCACATTTCCAGACTCCGTGCTACTAATGAGATTGTTAAAAAAAACAATAATACTTTGCCAGACCCAGATAATCGAATCCGACACCCCTTGCCCGGCAGTCGCACTTGCAACCACTCGGCCAATGAGGCAGTCATATTTTTACATTTAAATTGAGATTTAAATCTTTTGTTTTACTTTAATTATGCTAACCACGGGTTGTCTTGTTGGTTGTGTTGTTGGAAGCACGACTTAGGGGTTTTTTTTTTTTAAGGGGGGAAAATCATCGAATGACTGCTCCCGCCTGGGTGAGGCGGAAGGGAGTGTCAGACTCTTACTGACTAAAAACCGTGGCCGGAGATCGTCCCGCGATCCCCGACGCCCGGTGTGTCCTTCGCGATGGCTGGGTTGCGAGGAGGCAGCGCTTCGCTGCCTCACGCGTCCCGCCTCCTCCTTAGCTAGCATGACTGCTTCGCAAAAGGAGGAGACGGCATCCCAATCCCCCTCGCTCCGCATCATGGCCTGCACTAGGCCCGGACGCGAGAGGTCGCCATCGCCGATCACTTCCCTGAGGGCACGGCGGTGCTCAGCCCACGCAGGGCATTCTCCCACCGTGTGTTCCACCGTGTCCTCAGGGCGGTCCTCGCAGTGATGACACCCGGGCGTTTCCTCCCGCCCCATCAGACACAGGTACCTCCCGAAACTCCCATGTCCGGTGAGGTCCTGCGTCAGGCGGAAGGTGAGGACGCCGTAGCGTCTCTCAAGCCACTCCTCAAAGAGGGGACTTACCGCTGCGATGGCAGCGAGCCCAGCCCTCGGTTGCGACAGTCGTTGCTGCCATTCCGCCATGAGATCGCGCCGGAGCTCATCCCGCCACGCACTTATCTGGCGCGGCAGCGGAGTTTCGCCCCGGCGACGTGCCTCCGCGCGCATGCTGTACACGCGCGCGAGCACCTTCGCCTCCAGATCCCATGGCGGTAATCCGGCAAGGAGGTTCGCTGACTCCCCAGAGATCGTGCGGTATCCGCGGATCATTCGGATCGCCATGACCCTCTGTGCCATGAGCAGCGTCCGCGCGGGACGCCGCAACAGGTTTGGCGCCCAAACAGGGGCGCCGTAGAGGGCCATGGACCGCACGACCCCGGCGTATAACCTCCGGCAGGAGGCGTTTGGCCCCCCGAGGTTGGGGAGGATGCGTTTAAACGCAGCCCCCGTCCTCTCCAACTTTGGAGCCAAACGTCGGAAGTGCTCAATGAAGTTCCACCGACTGTCGAGGACGAGTCCTAGGTACTTCATCGTCGTCTCGACGCCGATGGTAACTCCTCCCGCCGTTATTTGGGACCACCCGCCACCCGGAGGTGGCGGGTTCCCGCGGCCATGAAAACACATGGCCTCGGACTTGTGGAGCGCCACCTCGAGTCCCAACTGCCGGATTCTCTCAACGACTGTCGCAACCGCTGTCGCCATTAAGTCGGCCGCCGCCTGGTGTGACCTCCCGTGCGCTAGCACCAGCGTATCGTCGGCGTAGCATATTGTGCTAACGCCGTTCGGGAGGTCGGTGCGCAGCACCCAGTCATAGCCGATGTTCCACAGGAGCGGCCCCAGAACCGAACCCTGTGGAACACCGCGTGACATCTCTCGCCGGTTCCACTCGCCCCGGTGACCGGGGTAGCTGACGGACCTGTCCGTCAGGTAAGCCTCGATTACACGACGGAGGTAGGTAGGCACCCGATGATATCGGAGTGCCTCCAAGATGCAGCTCCAGGGCAGGGAGTTGAAGGCGTTGGCGATGTCCAGAGACACCGCCACTACGACCTTACCCCTGGACACTGCAGTCCCCGTCGTCCGGTCCCTAACGCGCATGATGGCGTCCACCGTGGAGCGCCCTCTGCGGAAGCCGAACTGGCCGTCCGATAGGTCCGGCCCAATGTCCGTCAGGTGCGCGACGAGGCGGTTCGAAATTATTCTTTCGAACACTTTCCCCACCTCGTCGAGCAGCACTATGGGCCGGTATGCGGACGGAGAGTCCGCAGGGCGCCCCGTCTTCCGCACGAGGACCAGTTTTCCCGCTTTCCAGAGAAGCGGGAACTGGCCCCTCTCCAAGCATGCGCTGTAGAGACCGATTAATCGAGGCCCGAGAGCCTCAGAGGCCAGGACCCATGCTTTGCCATGCAAGCCGTCGGGTCCTGGGGCGGTGTTCTTGGCGCCCATCCGGCGCACCGCCGCTCTCAGTTCTGCCTCGGTCACCTCTGGGATGATGTCGTCGTCGTCGTCGCTATAGCCCGCGTCGGGCACCGCAGGGGGCGGAGTCATATACGGAGGGGTGAAGCCCCTCCACAGTCGGGGAAACAGGGCGCCAATCACCTCCTCCAAGACATCTGGCCGGAGACTCTGGGTGAGCGGGGGAGCCCAAGCGCGGAGCTTGTCGCGTACCATTCGGTATGGGCGTCCCCACGGATCTCTGTCCAGAATCCCCAGCATCTCTCGGCGGGCCTCCTCCTTGGCCCGCAATATCTCCACCTTGAGGAGGGCCTTGGCCGCCCTGTATCCCTCGTACAACTCCGCCTCTCTCGCCTCCGCATTCGGAGGACGGATGCGGCGCCTGCGGTGCCTAGTGTACTGGCGTCGCGCAGCAGTGCACGCCTTGCGTAACGCCGCCAGCTCCTGCGACCACCAGTACACCTGGCGCTTTTGCTGCCTCGATCGGATCCGGGGCATCGCCACGTAACAAATCCTGGACATGGCGTCCTGGAGCCACTTAGCCTCATCGTCGATGTCGGCAGGCCTGACCGGTGGTATTACCCAGGCCTGCACGATAGCGGAGAGAGACGTCGAACCGGATATACCGGTGGTCGGAGTACGTCTCTACCTCCTCCATGACGCGCAAGTCAACAATACGCGGTGACAGAGCAGGGCTGGCGAACGAAATGTCCACCACCGACTCGCCCTGCATCCGCACGCACGTGGGGACAGAACCCCGGTTCAGGACGACTAGGCCTGTCTCAAGGGCCCAGTCTTCCACCATCCTACCCCGGACGTCGGTGAACCGGGAACCCCAAGCCAAGTTTTTGGCATTGAAGTCCCCGAGGACGACTTAGGGGTTTGGGATTAGATTACTAGACCAAATAAAACATTATAAGGTTTATTTTTATAATAACTATCGTAAGACATACTAAATTAACTAAAAATCGCCGGTTACTCACGGGAATATACTGAGAAAAGCTCTATTTACTCGTTACGAAAAATTGTTGGTATAATTTGGAATCTCTAATTTTGCCCAGTGTTTGGTAATAGGTTTTACTTAGGCTTATCCAACTTTATTCGTCTGTTACACCAAGAAGCTATAGATTTATCCCCTATTACTTGCAGCTCATAATATTAATAGCGTAAAAAATGTTACCTCTACATAAAATAACATCACGCCTTTTATCCTCGAGGTGACCTCACCTCGAGGATAAAAGGCACAATATGCACCTCTGCCACCTGGCAGAGGTGCATATTATGCCACTGTACAATGTAACACTCACTTTTCACTATTTATGTTATGAGTCCTATGTAATAGGGGGTGAGCCTATTGCCATATACCGAGCATAGTTCCAGACTACATGCTCCTTGAAACTACAGAGATTTTTTAAAAACCTAGTAGTATTATTTAGCCCTACCCGGGGAAGTCGCACTTGCGACCACTCGACCGACGAGGCAGTCGTTACATTATTTATAATGCACTTCTGAGTAACCATTCGGGGAATACCTAAAAGGCGATTAACCAATAAAATAACCCACACATTGACAAAACAACACAACCAATACATGGTATAAATGTCAAGTACTTTATATACTTTAATTTTCAAGGCCTAAACAGTTTTGTTTTAAGCTGAAATATACCTCGTCGCCAGGCTACACTTAATGACTGAAAATTACGTCTCTGATTACTAATAGTAGTAAAGAAACTGGTTATTTAGGTACCTTTGTACTTAATGTTATTTATTACCTTTTCTTTTTTATTTTATTTTACCTAAGTCTCGATAAAAATTATGTTTCCACCGTGGAAATAATAATTATGTAGGATATAGGCATATCGTTGTAACTTAGACTTAATATACTTATATGATACTAGCGGCCCCGATAGACGTTGTCCTGCATTTAATATAATAATCGGTACCTATAGATAAATAACCTAGATAGAACAAAAATCTAAACCATTCCCAGATCCCCTTGAACACACACAAACAATTTCATCAAAATCGGTCCAGTCCTTTGAGAGAAGTTCAGTGACATACACCCTCACAGAAGAATTATATATATATATATATAAAGATTATCTATCTATATCTGTCTTTTCAGTGTTATTTGACTTAAAATTTTAACATAACATTAAATAACAACTCTCCTTTTATCCCGGAAGGAGTGAACAGAGGTGTACATTACGGCACTTAATGCCGTTGTACAATGTAACACCCACTTTTCACTATTTATGTTATGAGTCCTATGTAATAGGGGGTGAACCTCGCCATACACCAGGCACATTTCCAGACTCCGTGATAATACTGGGACTTTTTTTTAAAAGACCCCGTAATACTTTAAAATTGTAGCGTGTGGACTAAAATAGAAGATAGCTCGTACTACAGGTTTCTTATTACACCTTCGTGGAAGAATAGCTAAGTACGATTTGTATTACCTAAATCTGATCAGCCACCCATCTAAACAGAAAATAAATGCGTTTAACAGAGAAATATTTTAATTCTAATTTTTGAGAATCCTTTATCTGGTACCATACTTAAGATTTATAATGAAAATAAAAAGAATAACTAATTTCATTATACAGTTATATCATCATCATCATAACATCACGCCTTTTATCCCCGAAGGGGTAGGCAGAGGTGTACACAGAAGTAACACCCACTTTTCACTATTTATGTTATGAGTCCCATGTAATAGGGGGTGAGCCTATTGCCATATACCGGGCACATTTCCAGACTCCGTGCTACTACTGAGAATTTTTTTAAAAACCCAGTAATACTTTGCCCGACCCGGGAATCGAACCCGAGACCCCTTGCCCGGCAGTCGCACTCGCGACCACTCGGCTAACGAGGCAGTACAGTTATATCATGAAGCTTAATATAACTTTATAGACCAAATAGTTCAGAAATAGAAGATACATAGTTGAAAAGTTTAATTGAAAAAGTTCATTAAAAAAATCCTAAACATAAATAAATTTTGGCTACCTACATAATGGCATTCAAAACTAGTTTCATAACTTCTCTTAAATACATACATACATACATATCTCAATACATACATATAGTAAGTAGCCTTGTAAATTAATCAAACTCCAAATGAAACCCTTCCATTTTCACCCAGTTGGGCACCAAACATGTGAACATTGTCACAAAGTTTCACACATAACAATTAGTGTGATAAATGGCTTGTATTTAGACAGATGACATGAAGTCGTTATGTAGTGGCAATTATCATTATGTTCTCCTAATGTCAACCACATCATTAGCTGTGAAACTGAAATAAAATGTTGCTTAATGTAGCTAACTGTTTTCTTTTAACAATCAAAATATTTTAGAGCGTTAGTATTTGTTCAGCCTAAAACGTTCCAAAAGAAAATATAAAACAGAAACCATTAGAATGTCCATATAAAACTCTTCCATTCTAAATTTAGAGTGGGCGTTACGGACCTACTAATTAAGGATTGCATAAAATTTAAATTCTAAACACAACAGAAACCCTTTCTAACAAAACCTATGCAAATACAGAATGAGCCTACAAACCTTTATTTACGCGCACTTCCAAATTCGAATTAAACAAACTCTTCCCAGTTTGATTGCGAAATCCGAAACTGAACTTTATTTTTCAGTCACAAAACTTTGTTCTTGTCCGTAACGAACGTTTTCGAAGCGAGCGAGACGCGTGCTCCCTCGCTCAAAGCTCGAGTGCGACTGACTACGCTGCTGTTCGCGAACTTCGTTTACCATAGGCTACATGCCAACCTCTCGCAATTCACCCCCGTATCTATTACATTGAATGTTAACTACCAACGAGTGTCAAACACAAAAGTTGAGAGCCTGTAATGGATGTTATAGAACGATGCGTTCTCAAAGATTGTATGTTTTTATAGTGAATGTGAGGGTTGGTTTTTACACCCCTGCGCTCCCTCGGTATCGTACTTAAACTTGTATTGCATGTCTGTAAGGTAGGCTTTTCAATCAGACACGTTGCCCTTTGAATTTAAATTGTATTGCTTGTTTTGGTTAGTTTTTCTTGTTAATCAATTTCTATGCAGAGACTTAATTAACTTCCCCCACGTTGCTCGCAATAGCCACAAATATTCCGCTGCAATTTATTCCTCATAATTGAATTGCTTTTTCAATCTTATGTATTCAAGAGTTCTATTTGAGAACATGGAAATACTTTCTTATAAATTGTGGCAGAAATGATATCAAATATATAAAGTTTTGAATTAAATAAAATTAATATTTCTATGAATACATGTTTCTATGAATACAGTAAGATTACTGTACTGCTTTACCCAGATGGGTAAAGCACTGTTTTGTTTCGAAGAGATAAATACAAAAAGTCTATTAAAAAAGTAGGTACCACACAATTTTTTTTTTTTTTTTTTTTAAGGGGGGAAAATCATCGAATGACTTCTCCCGCCTGGGTGAGGCGGGAGGGAGTGTCAGACTCTTACTGACTAAAAACCACCCCGTTCCTTCTCCTGCACGTCGAGCCGGAGCCCCGGTTACCCGTTAGGTTCTCCGCGACTCCGAATCGGCATCGGCCGTATTGGGCCCCATCTGTGGTGGTCTGATGGCTCTTTGAGGCGCGCGCGGAACGCGACGCGCCGTACGCTCGGGTCTGTTTCTGGTCGGACGGGGAGCCACCCATGCTCGCCGTCCGCAGGCCCGCGCTTACGGTGGCCGGAGATCGTCTCGCGATCCCCGACGCCCGGTGTGTCCTTCGCGATGGCTGGGTTGCGAGGAGGCAGCGCTTCGCTGCCTCACGCGTCCCGCCTCCTCCTTAGCTAGCATCACTGCTTCGCAAAAGGAGGAGACGGCATCCCAGTCCCCCTCGCTCCGCATCATGGCCTGCACTAGGCCCGGACGCGAGAGGTCGCCATCCCTGATCACTTCCCTGAGGACACGGCGGTGCTCAGCCCACGAAGGGCATTCTCCCACCGTGTGTTCCACCGTGTCCTCAGGGCGGTCCTCGCAGTGATGACACCCGGGCGTTTCCTCCCGCCCCATCAGACACAGGTACCTCCCGAAACTTCCATGTCCGGTGAGGACCTGCGTCAGGCGGTAGGTGAGGACGCCGTAGCGTCTCTCAAGCCACTCCTCAAAGAGGGGACTTACCGCTGCGATGGCAGCGAGCCCAGCCCTCGGTTGCGACAGTCGTTGCTGCCATTCCGCCATGAGATCGCGCCGGAGCTCATCCCGCCACGCACCTATTTGGCGCGGCAGCGGGGTTTCGCCCCGGCGACGTGCCTCCGCGCGCATGCCGTACACGCGCGCGAGCACCTTCGCCTCCAGATCCCACGGCGGTAATCCGGCAAGGAGGTTCGCCGACTCCCCAGAGATCGTGCGGTATCCGCGGATCATTCGGATCGCCATGACCCTCTGTGCCATGAGCAGCGTCCGAGCGGGACGCCGCAACAGGTTTGGCGCCCAAACAGGGGCGCCGTAGAGGGCCATGGACCGCACGACTCCGGCGTATAACCTCCGGCAGGAGGCGTTTGGCCCCCGAGGTTGGGGAGGATGCGTTTAAACGCAGCCCCCGTCCTCTCCAACTTTGGGGCCAAACGTCGGAAGTGTTCTATGAAGTTCCACCGACTGTCGAGGACGAGTCCTAGGTACTTCATCGTCGTCTCGACGTCGATGGTAACTCCTCCCGCCGTTATTTGGGACCCACCCGGAGGTGGCGCGTTCCCGCGGCCATGAAAACACATGGCCTCGGACTTGTGGAGCGCCACCTCGAGTCCCAACTGCCGGATTCTCTCAACGACTGTCGCAACCGCTGTCGCCATTAAGTCGGCCGCCGCCTGGTGTGACCTCCCGTGCGCCAGCACCAGCGTATCGTCGGCGTAGCATATTGTGCTAACGCCGTTCGGGAGGTCGGTGCGCAGCACCCAGTCATAGCCGATGTTCCACAGGAGCGGCCCCAGAACCGAACCCTGTGGAACACCGCGTGACATCTCTCGCCGGTTCCACTCGCCCCGGTGACCGGGGTAGCTGACGGACCTGTCCGTCAGGTAAGCCTCGATTACACGACGGAGGTAGGTAGGCACCCGATGATATCGGAGTGCCTCCAAGATGCAGCTCCAGGGCAGGGAGTTGAAGGCGTTGGCGATGTCCAGAGACACCGCCACTACGACCTTACCCCTGGACACTGCAGTCCCCGTCGTGAGGTCTCTAACGCGCATGATGGCGTCCACCGTGGAGCGCCCTCTGCGGAAGCCGAACTGGCCGTCCGACAAGTCCGGCCCAATGTCCGTCAGGTGCGCGACGAGGCGGTTCGAAATGATTCTTTCGAAGACTTTCCCCACCTCGTCGAGCAACACTATGGGCCGGTACGCGGACGGAGAGTCCGCAGGGCGCCCCGTCTTCCGCACGAGGACCAGTTTTCCCGCTTTCCAGAGAAGCGGGAACTGGCCTCTCTCCAGACATGCGCTGTAGAGACCAATCAATCGAGGCCCGAGAGCCTCTGAGGCCAGGACCCATGCCTTGCCATGCAGGCCGTCGGGTCCTGGGGCGGTGTTCTTGGCGCCCATCCGGCGCACCGCCGCTCTCAATTCTGCCTCGGTCACCTCTGGGACGATGTCGTCGTCGTCGTCGCTGTAGCCCGCGTCGGGCACCGCAGGGGGCGGAGTCATATACGGAGGGGTGAACCCCCTCCACAGTCGAGGGAACAGGGTGCCAACCACCTCCTCCAAGACTTCTTGCCGGAGACTCTGGGTGAGCTGGGGAGCCCAAGCACGGAGCTTGTCGCGTACCATCCGGTACGGGCGTCCCCACGGATCTCTGTCCAGAGTCCCCAGCATCTCTCGGCGGGCCTCCTCCTTGGCCCGCAATATCTCCACCTTGAGGAGGGCCTTGGCCGCCCTGTATCCCTCGTACAACTCCGCCTCTCTCGCCTCCGCATTAGGAGGACGGATGCGGCGCCTGCGGTGCCTAGTGTACTGGCGTCGCGCAGCAGTGCACGCCTTGCGTAGAGCTGCTAGCTCTTGCGACCACCAGTACACCTGGCGCTTTTGTTGCCTCGACCGGATCCGGGGCATCGCCACGTCACAGATCCTGGACATGGCGTCCTGGAGCCACTTGGCCTCATCGTCTATGTCGGCAGGCCTGACCGGTGGTATCACCCAGGCCTGCACGATGGCGGCTTCCAGGAGCAGCTCCCGGTCCAGCTGTTTCAGCGCCCAACGCGGGCCACATGGGGCCTGTCTGACCGGCGGGTCTGCGGACTCGGCGGAGACGTCGAACCGGATATACCGGTGGTCGGAGTACGTCTCCACCTCCTCCATGACGCGCCAGTCAACAATACGCGGTGACAGAGCAGGGCTGGCGAACGAGATGTCCACCACCGACTCGCCCTGCATCCGCACGCATGTGGGGACAGAACCCCGGTTCAGGACGACTAGGCCCGTCTCAAGGGCCCAGTCTTCCACCATCCTACCCCGGACGTCGGTGAACCGGGAACCCCAAGCCAAGTTTTTGGCGTTGAAGTCCCCGAGGACGAGCACGGGGAGGGAACGGAACCCGACGACGACGGTGACCAACTCCCTCAAGGAGTTGTGGAACTCGGCGAGAGTTCGGTTCGGAGAGAAGTACACGCCCACCACAGCGAGCTCTCCGAACCGTGCTGCGACACAACCCCGGCCTCTTTGAGCAGCCTCAAGAGTCGGGGTACCGGCGGCGGCCGACGAGATGATGGTCACCGAGCCGTCCAGGTCCGCCACCCAGTGATCCCTGGGCAGGACAAAGTACGGCTCGGAGACCACGGCGACATTGATCGACCACTGCGCCATGCTCTGGAGCAGGAGATCCTGAGCAGCGGCGCAGTGGTTGATGTTCGCCTGGAGGAGGCGGAATGGGGCCATTATTGGCAGTCCATTCCGACCTCCTCAGTGGCGGCAGCGGCGACTGCGGTGGCAGTGGCGGCGGCGGCGGCGGAAACGGCAGGGGCGGCGGAGGGCCTACCTTTGCCCTTTTTAGCGGGAGGGGAGCAGCCCTTGCTCCCGACCCGGTGATTGGCCGGCTTGCCAGCCGCCGCACATGCGTTGCAGTGCAGCGGGGCATTGCACGAGCCGGCCTTGTGACCGGGCCGACCGCAGCGGAAGCAACAGTCGCTGCGGTCCACCTCCGAGGTGCATTTGACACTCACGTGCTCCCCCACGTGACAGCGGTAGCACCTCAGAGGCCGGGTCTCGAGCAGCTTGACCTGCGCCGAGACCCATCCCACCAAGAGCCTTTTGCCCTCCTTCAGCTTCTTGGCCGCTGTGACGGGGCAGCTGACCACCACCGTGCGCAGCCCCGAGTTATCCGGACGGATAGTGCCCACCCTGACCTGGTCAGCAGGGCACCCTCCCGTCCTGGCCACAGCGGCCACCACCTCGCTCTCCGTTACGGAGTCGTCCAGGCCCAAAATCCTGACATCCAGGCATTTGGTGGGCCTGGACACGCGGGCCTCGTCCGCACCGAGGCACGCCCTAAGCCTCTCGGCCAGGGCGTCGGCCGATGGGCCGCTGGTCGCGCCGGGGACCTCCAAGAGACGGGCTCCAGTGGCAGTCACTTTGACTGCAAACCCGTCCGGGGCCCCGAACTCCGCAGGAGTCACCGCCCCCTTGAGCTTGGCGAGGACGTCGCCGTAGGTAACGCCCCTATTGACCGCTTCCGGCTGTAGGGTGATGACCACAGCCGCGGTCTTAGGGGCGAGGAGCAAGGCAGCAGCGCGTTTCTCCCTGCGCTGCTGCTGCCGTCGCTGCCGCTGCGCCTTCTTGCGGCGCTTCCGGCCCTCCCTGGCGACTCTCCTCGCCTCGCCGGCGATTTGCCACCCGCCGCCGTCCTCCGCTCGCGGGGCGGGTTCCACCACCGCTGCCGCAACTCCAGCCTGCCGGGCTGGAGCGCCTCTCCTCTCCTTGCGCCCTGCGGGCGCTGGCGCCGTCGGCGCAGCTGGGGTCTGCGCCGGCGGGGGCGCCGAGGCCCTCGCTGGGGCAGCCGGTCGCGCCCTTGCCGGCGGTTGGGAGCTGCGGCTAGCCTGACTCGAGGTCGAAGGCTTGGCCGCAGCGGCCGCGTACGACCGCGGGACCGCGGGGGCGACCTGACTCGCCGCGAGTGGGGGGCGCAAGAGCCTGCCCTCCAGCACGTCGAAACGTCGCTGGAAGGCAGCCATCTCCGCCCGCAGCAGTCCGACTACGTCGGCCTCCGCCGGGGGCTGGGGGCGACTGCCACGAGCAGCGGCGAGCTCGGCCCTGGCCGTCCGCAGCTCGGCCTCCAGAGCCGCGTTAGAGGCCGCCAAGCGCGCCAGCTCTCGCCGCATCTCGGCCAGCTCCGAGCGCACCTTTCCCGCAGTGGGCCCCGCACACTGCTCCAAGGCCGCCTCCGTTATAGTGGCCGCCGCCGCCTTGAGGAGGCGGAACCTAACCGGCTGGGATTTCCCCATCGCCAGCTTGTAGAGCTCCGCCGTAATGGCCTGTTGGAGGCCCCCGGAGCAGCTCTCGCTCTCAGAGCCGCGCTCGCCCTCCGACATCTCCACGCCGGACATCTCGGCCGCAGAGGACTCCGAACGGGCAGCGCTCGAGAGAGCCCTGCCCTCCGCGGCCAGCTGCTCGGCTGACTCCGCGCAGGCAGCTGGTGCCGGTTTCCGGCGACCGCTGCCCTTGCCGCCCCTACCCCGCGCTGCCGTGGGGATCTTGGGGGGAGGCGCCTCCTGAGTGCCGGAGGACGGGGACAAACTGTCCTCCTCCAGCCTGGGGCGCTTGAACGTCCCCGTCGCGCGGCGGCGTGAGCCTTTCGAGCTCACGCTCAGCCGCTCCGCCAATGTCGTGTCGGACTCTGACTCCGACCCCCTTCGACTAGACTCCCGTGTGTGGGGCCTGCTGGACGAGTCCAGCGCCTCACCACGAGTCCCAGAGCCACTAGGGCTCCCTTCACCCGCTACTGCAGGCGAGCTAGGCTCACCCGCACTCTCCTTCTCGTCTTGTGGTTTTTCTTTTTGTAAATTTAGCTTCTCCATACAGTTCCCACGAGTATGGGGGAAATAATCGGTCCACCCAGGCAGTGCCCCCTGTACCTGGGTAAGTGAAAATTTGTTTCCCAACTAGAGGGTCCACTGGTCCCCTAGCTGGGGGTGCGCTCGCGACTGACACTACTCCTCAGCCATGCATACTCTCGCCGCGCACCAGAACTTAGTATTAGAGGAATTTTTTATAGAGGTTATCTTCCTCGCGGTCCGGGCGACCAAGCCAAGACCCTCGTCCCGTTCAGAGTCACAAAACATGACCGTGACCTCCTTACGGATTACGATATCGACGGCTGCAATCGGGGACAGCTTGTGTCCCGATGCTGCTCGCTGGCAGGGTGAGTGCACAACGAGCACCGCCCTTGCCTCTCCGCCACGCTCTCTGCTAATCAGAGAGACAGGCGGAGAAACGCCCCACGGAAGCGCGGGCCATGAGCACACAGCCCGCCGCCTCCAGAACCCTATCGGGTTCGCCCGCCCAGTCCAGAAGTCTGCTGCGGGCGACAGTCACTCCAACCCTATCACCCCCGCTAGGGAGACTGTCGCCCGCACCCAGGGTGCACCACGGGGAGGTCTTCTGGCACCGCACCCCAGGTACCACACAATACAGTAACTGCTTTTATTTTATGCAAGAAATCATTGAATATACAATAGTGTATAGTAATTACTCTCCATTTGTCAATTTTACTATTAAATAACAAACTAATTTTCTCGCTTATTGATTCAAAACAAAGAAAGAGAAAAATAATCTTTGAAATAACCATTCTCTAAAATAAAATGTGAGTTCTACTACTGCTCATTTCCAGAACAAAGTCAACATTAAAACCATTGGAGAAACATTCATTAGAAGGATTTTTAACATGTATGTTCTCTTATTTTATCGTCTGGCCTTTAAGGCCGTACAGACTAAGCTGAACGGAATCATTAAAATGGTTTTCGTTTCGTTTACAAAAAGTACAACAAACCCTTCTCAAAGCTTAAGGCGGTTTTTAGACTTTAGTGGTTAGATTTTTTCACTTTGAATAAGCAACATTGTGATTTTTGTTCATTGTATATTTTATCGGACGACAGTGTAGCATTTAGGCTTTTAGTATTTGAAAGAAAAGACGAAAGTACACATAGTTTTCGTTATGATTTAGTTTATAAAAATCGAATAATGTTATGCTCCAAGTACATTTTTAAAGACCAAGAAAAAGGAATATTGTAAAGTATAAACTAATCTAACTGAGACTTTGATCAAAAATAATTAATTAATTATTATGATTTTCGGCTTAGTCAAGTAAATATTTGACGAGGAATTCGACTAGTTTAACGACTAGTTTAACATAATGATTAATTTAGTATGTGTCACGATTGATATAACTTAAAGAACATAAAATAATAAAGAGAAATTATTAAAGGGATTGTCATCTCAACATTTAGAGACTTGAAACATCTGAATAAGTTATTATTATTACACCATATTGCAATGGGCTTAATAGTACACTAGCCAAAAATGAGGACTAATACTATAACTACATAACTATCATTAGGAAACACATTTACGATGTTTTGTACCATTTTTGAGTAACATAACTAGCAAAACTTGCGAAGATTCCCCAAAGTGTTGAGACAGACCCAAAGTGTATTAATATCGACATATACAAATACAATGCACAGACGCCATCAAGTCAACATACACGTTTCTACCAAATTTCTTCATTCGACTTTCGTCTTTGTATGTAAACAATATAGTTGAAAATCTAATGAAAAAACTGACAGGTTTGAGTATGTTGACTTGCTGGCATCTGTACATATGTGTAGTGTTCAAGCGTGTCCCTTTCTTTCGGGTCGTCGGCTTATGTGTCGGGTCCTCTAGTGATTGAAGACCTCTATACGTGGAGATACGATACGGTATTTTGTATTTTACAGAAGCTTGCTTTAGAATACGTAATCTTTCTATAGATTAATGATTATGGACCTTATTATTTTTAATATAATGGTAATTGAGAGCTGCTTGGAAATGTGAAGGAGGTAATATTTTTCAAAGAGTTAGAGATCAGTTAAAAATATGTAATAAAATGAAATAAATCATTTAAAAAGAGGTACTCATGTGTAGCAGGCAGTCAAAAATAAATGACTTTCCGCGTTCAGATAACGTGCAATTAGTAATTTCGGAATAAAATAACAGTGTGCAAATGTAATGCAATTGTCTGCAATTACATGTACAATGAACAAAATTGTTCAATATACACAATATTGAGCTGTTTCTTTTTGTAGTCAAACTCGTAATAAATAAAGCAAACCCGGGCATTGAAAAATGTTTGCATGCTGATTCGAGGGAGGAATAAAAATGCAAAAACCTGTAATCCTCGTCTCCTCGTATTTTTTTATTCCACCGCGGTTTATCTTCTCACTGAAGCTAAACAAAAAATGTATAGAAACACGAACCTAATTAGTTCTAAACATTTTGATGGCTTTCGTTTTGTTAAAATTGCCTGTAATTAGAGTGGTGTAATTAATTAATTATACTCGTTTTTCTTTTAGACAGACTGAACGGAAAACTAGTCGAGGATAAAAAAATAATATGATGTGTACATACATGTATAATAGTTTAAGATATCGATATGTAAAGCTTTGTCTCTTTACCACTGAATGTTTTTCATTTCCACCATTCCCATGGGATAGATAGGTTATTATTCTTGATAGTAATATCAATACTGCTACCTCGTTGGCCGAGTGGTCGCAAGTGCGACTGCCGGGCAAGGAGTCTCAGGTTCGATTCCCGGGACAGACTAAGTGTTACTGGGTTTTTTGAAAATCTCAGTTGTAGCACGGAGTCTGGAAATGTGTTCGGTGTAATATGACAATAGGCTCACCCCCTATTACATGGGACTCATAACATAAATAGTGAAAAGTGGGTGTTACATTGTAGGGTGGCTTTAAGTGCTAAACACTTACCATCAGGTGATCCATGTGCTCGTTTGTCTCTTATTCCATAAAAAAAATATTAAAAACTTAACAAAATCAAGTTTCTAAAGCACAGCAGGTGTAAAAATAAACTACATAATATGACACTTTACATTCGTAGCGCTAAGATGCTACGGCGCTACGGCTACGAAAATATAAACGCTTATCACGCACTGTCACCCGTAGAGGCGTGTAGTCGTGCGCCTACGAGTTATCATGTCAACAATCAAGTATTATTTTACCTATTCCGAAATACTGAGGTAAATATAGTTCTTCCCTTTTTGTGCTACAACCCACCAAGTTAATCATAGATAGGGTAGGAAGGTACAACTAAACTACCTCTATAGTACTATTTGGTTAAGAGAAGGTAAACTTATTCTAATGCGTTGGCGACTCTTTTGGGATTTGTCTACTATTACCTGGCCGTAATATTTTGCTTAACTTAGCATGCACGGTTGGCGTAGTGGTTGGGTGAACGGCAGGCGGGTTTGATTCCCGCGCCGGTCTAAAAGTGATAATTACATTTTCTGAGTAAAATAACCATTATTACCCCGGAGTCAGTGGTTCACCTCCGGGCCTCGCAAAACACTTAAAGCTGATGGTCCTGCGCCTGATCTCTCTCCGGTCGTGTCGGTCTGCCGTGCCATCGGGTTCAGAAAGTGCGGGAACAGAGAGTGCACCTGTGTTTGCGCACACACTTGTGCACGATAATATAATATATGCTTAATGGGCTAGTCTAGTTAGACAGACTAGCCACCATGACCTCGATCATGCTGATGGTCATAATCGACGATCGATTATAACTTAGCCTATTGTTTGAGTCAGTCTAACCTCATTTACGAGTCCTCACTAGATGTCGAAAACAATTGGTTATCTACTAAAGTCTGTTAACCTTCATAAATCACTCGTTGAAATATCACAAGACATTAATCAAATTATATAACCATTATCGATCGGACTCCTTGAAAGGGGATATCCGCGACCGGATAACAGAAAATATTGTCTGTTCGTCTCACCAAAGGCTATTTTCGTAAATCGTTAATCAGTCGACCGTGCGGAAAACTGATAAGGCTGACCATTCGCCAATTAACTTAATGGTGATTCTTTTTCGACCTTGACATGAATGGTTGGTTTATGCGACGAGGGTTAAAGGGCGCACGTATGTCACAAGTCGATATCCACTGATTGAATTTTATACACTTAACGTGTTTCGGTCATGGAACAAAAGTTAATCAACGTTGACTTGATACAATACAATTCAATTATTATGATGGAGTCCCTACCAATCACTGTTTCAAAACAATTTTACAATATTGAATTGTTTCACTTTTTCATCATACAAATTCCTTGTTTATTGTGTATATTATGTTAGACATTAAAGTTCAATCTTGCGTAACTAAGCTGGCAGTTTGTCCAAAAATCGGTCAAGTGCGTTAGGTTAATTATCGAGGGTATTAATTTTACAGCCCTTTAATCTTTAATCAGTGATAACCCTAAACTGCTTCGTTGATCTAATGGTCGACTTCTGAACACGAGTTTCGACTTGAGGTTTATATTTTACTTTAATTTTGATATTATAAATTCATGTCTTTCTCTTATTATATGGGATTAATTGTAAAGCGTTATTATTAAGTAAGTACTCTTTAAATTTGGTCACTACGATTTCCCATATATTTTATGTTGATACATTAATAGTTAAAAATATACTTAGGTATCTATTTTGTATAAAATTCACCACCATCATCATCATCTGAAAAGTCATGTGACTATTTTTCAACTACTATTAAATACGAATAAGAAACTACAGTTTGTTTTTATATTAACCAAAGGCGAGCCACATTTAAATTTAAAAAGAGAACGCGACATACTTCAGTCATTTGTTTTTAATTTTGTATTATTCTAAAGACGGCAATAAATTGGACTCAAAAAAGGAACCCGATATATTTTTATCCTTGTCATTTTCGGTCTGACGTCATTGACATGTCATTTGTTTTTATCTTACATTGTTCTAGAGGCAGCAATAATTTGGATTTAGAAAGGGAACATAGTATATTTCTGTCCTTGTCATTTTGTGTCTGGTTGTCATTTGTTTTTATTTTGCACTAGTAAACATTATTATCGAGTTTGAGCAGATAAATAGTTCATTTCACAATAGTTCATAATAATTAATCAAAGAACATTTTAATATAGACAAAGACAAGCTCAAACACCATTTAAATATGTAAACAACGTTGTAAGGTCTCAATTACTCAAGTTCCTAAAATAAGTCGTCTTTATTAGCATCATGTTCACCTTTAAAAGGGTCTGACGGGGCAATAAAAGTGTCCATTTGTAATACCCTCATCAAGTTCATCATAAATTCCAGGTTTATTAAGCGATGTTTAAAAAAAGACTTGGCATTTTCGAACTGCAATTTTTACTGAATTATGTAGCCCTGATTGATTTTCTGTTAAGAGATACATCTCAAAAAAAAAAACAATGGACAACTGACTGCCGCGAAACGTGTCGCGCATTCGATTCCCGCACGGAACAACTCTTTGTGTCATCCACAGATGGTTGTTCCGGGTCTGGCTGTAATGTGTATGTGAAGCTATACGACACAAGAGAAAATCCCTAGTGTGGAGCAATAATTTAAAAAAAAAATTCAATTGTTACACAAACTGGATGTATTTTTACTGCAATAGTTTAGTATACACAGATAACACATTTTTCTACTTCAAGCCTTAATCTGAGCCTGATTCTGATGGCGATTTAACTGGCCAGCTAGGTACTTTTTAGCTACATTCTGCAGCCAAGGAATGTATGTATTTTCTAAGGTACCAGATTAGGTTTTGTCAACATAAATATATTTCTGTATAGTTGCCAATAACAAATTACTTTGCTACGGTATCAAATAATTTCCTTGAATAGATCAACACCGAGTTAATAGAATTTCTAAGAAATACTTGAAATGTTCAAGACTTGACTCCTCACTTTTCATTAAAGAGAACTGTAGTAACTGCTTCGTTGGCCGAGTGGTCGAAAGTGTGACTGCCGGGCAAGGGGTCTCGGGTTCGATTCCCGGGTCGGGCAAAGTATTACTGGGTTTTTTTTTGTTAATCTCAGTTGTAGCACGGAGTCTGGAAATGTGCCCGGTATATGGCAATAGGATCACCCCCTATTACATAGGACTTATAACATAAATAGTGAAAAGTGGGTGTTACATTGTACAATGGCATTAAGTGCCGAAATGTGCACCTATCACCCCTTGGGGATAAAAAGGCGTGATGTTATGTTATGTTAGAACTGTAGTAAGAATATTATATTGATTCTTGTTATACGAAACATTTTCGTTGCTAATATAAAGTATGGGTTCGCCCATATAAATTAGGGATATTTATTAGAATGTCAGTTGAAAGCGCTGTGCTCGATATATTCCCGTAGGGACTGTAGTTTATGTCCTCTGTGACAGGTAACGGTACCAATCGCCCTTTTCTGAGCAATACACAGAATATATGATTAATGTGTCTGATTCAAGAGAAAAATAAATTCGTAGAACTTTTTATATCGCCTCTGACGTAAGATTCTTGAGAGCAAAACTTAAAGATGTCTATAAAATATTAAAAACGCTGAAGTCTTAAAATACAACAATTTTTGTAGGTCAAATGTCTAAGTAGCGTACATAAAATAATAAGCATTTTTTCCGAAGCCATTGCCAACAATAAAACGATTCAAGTAGGAATTATAGGCGAACTATTAAAAAGTACGTTGTCCATAAACCGCGACCACGAGCACTTCCTAGCTAAGTCATAAAAGTCATAATAGTACAGTCAACTTTACCGTTCCTCTTCTCAGTTCCTATGAACGTGCTGGTTCTTAATTAAAACCCAAGTCGAAATGAAAAAGTCGGAACGGCTCCTTGCTTCGCCGTCATTAGAGCCGGCCTCATTCCAATCTGAATCCGATATCAAGCCGTGATACAAGAAACTTTAAAACAAGTACAATTCATTAGGCTTGCAATAAAGGCATCGCTAAATCGGCCGTTAAGAAACGACTGTTCAGAAACTCGCTTCCAACTTATTGAAACTCGGTTCTCGAATCAATTCGAATGAGTGTTTTACACTTTCTATGGCTTCGAATGGAATAAAAAGGGGTTCTATTTGCCAATTATTCAAATGGGAGTCTGCAATTCTAAAAGGATAAAAATGTAACACGATTCTGTAAATATTCCAACGCGATCTGAATTAGAACGAGTCCCAAAAGGATTTCGGCCTGAAAGTATCGAATTTACTTATGCTAATCTTACGTCACCCTGAGGATAAAAGTCTGTTTCGACACTAATTAACTTACAATGAACGGTATTGTGTATTTTATATAACAAAGATATTTTGGCCTATGTTTTACTTTGACAAAGTCGTTGCTATCAATGGCATTGTGAACCTATTGTGTTCCAAATTACAGCAGACGCTGTAACTTGCCAAACTGACAAAAGAAATTGAGACCAATATTGTTGAGAAACAATAATTGCTCATTTCCATAGAAATGCCGATTGGGTTTGGTACTAGAAAATATTATGTATTATGTATTACCAAGACATAGGTCCCTAGGTACATATATACGAAAGGTTATTTTTTTAATTCACACTGATTAATTTACGAACACATCATAAACAGTATACAGGATGCCTTGTATTAAAATAATACGACAATATTATTATTAAAAAATATATATCATATCATCAAGTATTAATAATTCATATCATAATAAATATATACAAATGATGGATCAAATATTACTGTTGAGTAGGCGTTCAGCTAGATAAACTCTATTGTACTACAAAGTAGATACCTACTTACTATCGCAAATTCATCAAAATTACCTTGTCAACACATAATATCACGCCTTTTAGCCCTGGAGGGATAGGCAGACGTGCACATTGCAGCAAATAATGCCACTATACAATGTCACATCCACTTTTCATTATTTATGTTATAAGTTTCATGTAATAGGGGGTGAGTCTATTGCCATATACCGGGCACATTTCCAGACTCCGTGCTACTACTGAGATTTAAAAAAAAAACCAGTAATACTTTGCCCGACCCGGGAATCGAACCCGAGACCCCATACCCGGCAATCGCACTTGCGACATCTTTTTATGACACTATTTTATTTTCATTGAATGTTATTAGAACTAACAATTTAGACTACACAGTATGATGAACCCTACTAGTACAAATTACTCGTAATGAAGACGATAGTTACTAACTTCTAATTGTTGGAAACAACGTTCTAGTACTTACAAAATTGTTTTGAGCTACTCGAAATTCACTAAATAGTAAGAAATAATATGAAGTGCCTCTACTATAGCGTATGTCGTGGTAGCCCGAAGGTTTAAGACGCCTGCTTCTCATGCATGAGGGTGCGGGTTTGAAACCTACAAACGGCAAGTACAATGTGACTTTTTCCGAGTTATATGTACTTTCTATGATTTTTTAGACACCACTGACAAACGGTGAAGGAAAAACATCGTGAGGAAACCTGGGCTTATGATTCTAATTATAAGTATGATATCACTAAGCCGTATTGAGCAAGCGTGATCAATGCTCAAACCTTCTCCGTGTGAGAAGAGGCTTTACTCAGCAGTGGGCATTTATAGGCAGTTGATGATAATGATACTATAGCTGTCGAGTCTCTAAACATAAAAATCATACCTAAAATAAACAAACACAAGTTATTAATGAATGCATGGTTGGCGCAGTTGTTGGGCGGCCGTGCAACGTGCTGCGGTTTCGATTCTCACACGGAGCAAATCTTTGTGTGATCCACAAATTTTTGTTTCGGGTTTGGGTGTCATATGTATGTGAACTTGTATGTTTGTCACAATACAGAAAAAAAGCCTAGTATTATTTTATGGGGGGAAAATTATCGAATGACTTCTCCCGCCTAGGTGAAGCGGGAGGGAGTGTCAGAATCTTACTGAGTAAAAACCACCTCGGTCCTACTCCTGCCCTTCGAGCCAGAGCCTCGGCAACCCGTTAAGTCCTTCGAGGCTCTGTATTGGTATCAGCCCTATTGGGCCCCATCCTTGGTGGTCTGGTGGCTCTTTAAGGCACGCATGGAACGTGCGACGCCGTACGCTATCCAAAAAAAAAACAAAACACGTAGAAAATCCTGTTGTGGGGCAAGGTTTTATTAAAAAAGTACGTACTTCCACTATACTTAACTAGGTTACCTCTTTTCGTAATGTAACAGAATATTACTTTACCTTAATAATTCACACCCTAAAATAGAATGTCTATTTAAATATCCAAAACTAAACGGAATAGAATTGTACGCAATCTAGATACAGACGACAACAGATAAAACTACTTAAATCTATCAAATTGTTCATTGAATTTTCGACTGTATATCAACGACGATAAAGTTGAAAATCTAACAAAGAAAGCTACAAAAGTGTAGGTTGATCTGCTAGCGACTGTATATAGTAAGTTAATTATACAAAGCCATTTAGCCACAGGTACCGAGGTACCGATAATTGACCGGTAATACATTTTACGGTTATCGATACCTGAACGTTGCGGTTTCGGCAAAACGAGAACTGTATTGAAACTAGTAATACTTAATCCTAGTTTAAATGTATAAATAATCGAATAAATTTGAACAACTAGTGAATAGATTTCGAGAAAATAAAGATATGAGATGGGACTCGTACTCGTATTGTAGTCAATATGACACACCGTATCGGTGGTCGTTTCTTCGTTACTCAACCCAATTAATTGTAGTTGTTTAAATGGATTTCTTTTTATGGGAAATTTGTATTTGTGTTAATACCTAACTAACTATTCTCTTGAGCATGATGTGTTAGCCTTTAATTGATTGTTACACTAGCAAATGCATGTTGTATCTAAACCGATATGTTGTAATATGATGTGTAAACAGTCGTTGGCTGACCTTAATAAAAAAATAAAGAAATAAACACATTGAGAAAATATTATTAACAATTTACTCCTGAAAAAATTGAATTCTTAATTTATTTTTATGCTGCTCTAGATCCGATTTCTTATTAAATATTCGATTCTACATTAAGCCGCTTAGAGGTGCGCCATAAAAATGAATATATTATATCGGGTATTGGTTTTTATACGCCATTGAAAATAATATTTTGATTTTATTTTTGAAATCCCCGGTTTATAGTTTGATTTATGTTTCATAAACGTTCGTTCGTTTGTTTCCCGGCTTTAAACAACCATTTTATGTATCATCCATCAATGTACTGATTTTATTATCGTTTTCAAATGTCATTTTAAGTACTATTTTTGCAAAAAGTAAAATCTAAACCAAAGTGTGAAATCCACTGCTTATATTGCTTTACATTTTGTTTTAATAAAAAATATATTTAAAATTTAAAGCAATATATGCTCACACAATTACACAATGTTTAACACGTTAAACGCCATGGGGGTCACCGGTGATTATAGCGAAGGATTTACCTTCAACAGTTTTTTATTGGCAGTCAAAGTCTTAATAGTACCTAAGTATTGAATGAGTCTCGTTCATGTGTTATATTTACATAATTTAACATATTACAAAATCATAAAATATTCATCATCGTCATCGGCCTAATCCACGTCATTCAAAACTTCCACTGCTAAGCATAGTTTTACTTTCAGATTCACCGAACCAGCAATACATTATAAAGATTTTATACATGTATGGGCATTGAAAAGCAAATTCATTTATTTGCAAGAATACATATTTTACAAAGAACGAATTTGAATTTGGAGCTAATCTAAGACCTTCATCATACCTAAGCATAAATATAGAAATTTAATTCAACAACTGAATTCGTACTCGAATTTCCATTCAACACTGACCTAAGAATTATAAGAGAATTGAACAATACATTGCTCACACTACGGTCTATCGCGCCACCTTCTTACCGATAGACCTTTTGTCGAACATCAATTAGGTGTAATAATACTTTTGACCCAACCATTCTTGTTCAAACCTAAGTTTAGATATTTCTAACAGTTAAGAACTTTATTTTTGTCTGTGGCAGCGAAGTTCGGTAGGCTGGAAGACTTTCCGAAGTACAAAATTAAGACATACCTACTTACAAATTGATTGTGACAAGGTTATAGTTAAAAGTGATTGTTCGATGTCGTGTGATCAAATTCCCAATCAAACACAACTTTGCCATTCATTTTTTTTTTCAGTTTGTTCTTAGTCATGGTCGTCCCACTGGGCAAAGGCCCCCCTACCCTCTATAAGAAGAGACGAAATAATTCTTCCTTTCGTCTGTTCTTATAGCCTTCTATGGCCAATTTTCTATGAAAAGGATTGGTCACAGAAAGTTATACGGAAGCTTGAAATCCCTGGAAACATTTGAGAAACGAATGGCACACGTGATTTTTAAAATCGAGATATAAGACCGTTCACTCAACAAATGCACTTGCGTTCTATTCAAAATCTTTGTTTTGATAATATTCATCTATTTGAATGATAGATAGCGACGCTGCAATCGCCGCGTCGCCAGTTTGCGTAATGCTCATGAATATAAGCCTCTAGCATGACTTAAAACTAGTCGAATTTCTCGTCAAATCAATATGTTTTTCAGCTTACTCGCGTAATTATTTGACGAGGAACTCGACTAGTTTCTGCCAAGTACTGTGTGTGCAATGTAGTACAGTTCAGAGTAAGCCGAAAAACCTTATAATTAATTTATTATTTAATTATTATGAAAGTCAAAATATCCGTAAACTCTTGAAATTCTATCACGAACCAAGATCAATTTATAGATTTGGAATAAGAATCGGTTATCAATTTCAACAGTTAGGTAATCTTCACAATCAATCTTGATTAGTTTTGGTTCCTACCGATAAAAATTAAATCAAGAATTAAAGACTTTGTAGCACAACACCTCACAATCACGGCTCTAATTACTTACAAACTTCAAAAGCTGTCAATTTGGTCGTCCCGTTGAATATCAATTACGGTTAGAGGCTTCCAGTTGACTGATTGTTTAGTGCCTAATGTTAGTAATGTGTTTGCGGACCCAACTAAGTACTTATCAAATTGCTGTGGGTCCAACGTTTTGAACAATGTACTGATTTATTACAGACCTACGTCCGTACATGTAAAGTAACAATTACTTGTAATTTACTAACTGCCGTACCCAGACACATTTTATGATTACCTAAAATATTCCTTAATGACGATTTTATTCCGAAAAAAATTGCTTAGGACTGGGTACAGTAATCATTGGATAAGTTCTAACGAAATTGACGAAATAAATATTGAAACCTATGTGTACTAATTCATCAAATGAATTTTTTTTTATAAATTACGTTTCAAACCCGGCCCCCTCCGCCCGTCTGTAGAAGTCGTTTAAGTAATATATTAAAACCTTCACCTACACTAACAAACATTTTTCTGAAAACTGCATCAAAATCGGTTAACGAAATCGAGATAATTCTTCTTCCACCCCATAACTACCACCCGATATAAAAATAATAGGACACGTAGGTAGGTAGAGGTATATAACAAAAAATCAAACACACACGCATACCTAGACTCATAAAGTAAGTTATCATCGAATCATTTCATGACCGTTTACTGAATTCAGTCGTACCTATTATCATTTTACATCCCTTACATTCCCAAGTCCTAACAAACAACGGCCCACTTGATTTTCTACTCAAAAACAATAGACGACTAAATTGATAAAAGTTCGGATTTCAATCAAGGATTTTGTTGTTAATACGGATTCTGAAGGTAATCTTAATATTGTAAAAAGGCTTCTCTAATACCGAATAATCCGATTGTACGAGGACAGGAGGATATTAGTAAAAAGGAGAATCCTTTTTGCCGTAGTTGTTTTGATTACGTTCGTAGGTACAGCTTAGCGATATTGAAGAGCTTAGTAATATTAAAGAGTATTGATATTTGGTTCTATAGGACCTATAAAATAGCCGTTCTATAGTATCATTAATTAAATAAAAAAAATTCTACTTTTTCCACAATTTGGATAAGTTCTTGGCGAGACAAAAAATCAATATCAGTGTTGGGACTTAACTCCCAACAGTGAAAATGTTATGGAGATATTGAGTGAGTAGACAACCGATCGGTATAAAGGTTTAATAGCTACTAAACATAATTTGTTAAAATGTAATAATTATTGCCTTCATTAAACTGTAACGTTTTATTGAAAGTGCATTGATTCGGTAGCATATACACTGTACAGCGTAGCTCGTACAACCAGCAAGGCAGTACAAAATACCTCCCGTCCATTTATACAAAACGGCCATTTCGTAGGTATAGACCTATTATTAGTTGAGTAATACACAGGTTAAGTTCAATTGCACTGTTGGTGCGGTGGCTGGGCAGCCGGCTGCCGTGCAACGTGCCGCGGGTTCGATTCCCGCACTTTGTGTGATCCACAAATTGTTGTTTCGGGTCTGGGTGTCATTGTGTATGTGAACTTGTATGTTTGTAAACGCACCCACGACACAGGAGAAAATACTAGTGTGGGGCAACGTTTTTAAAAAAAATGTTGTCCCGAACGTCCCGTGGCAAAATATTAAACAATATTTTAATAACTAGAATGTAGACATCGTTTCCTTATACATTTTGAGACAAAACTTGTACATAACATAAAAAGCATAAATTATTAAAAAACATAAGAAAATATCCCGACACTGCTATGAAACGCTGCAAAAAATAAATGAAAACAGATTCACTGATTCAATATCAAATCATTTTCATAAATAAACAAAAACAAATCAATATGAAAGCATTTCAAAGTGAAGGAAAAAATCGTCGTAAAAACATTCGGATATCCTCGAAATATAACAAAGTGAAGCGAAGAAGCCCAAAAAAGTGAATGATGGTACCACCTTATCTCTACAAACCTCGTTTGCTGGTACAGATGTTTGCAATCCATCATAAGAACATTTTGTAAAGCGATGTTTTGTAGTCCCTTTAAAAAATAAGTTGTGTAATCTTTCAGTTCGTTGTTAAGAGTTGAGTACCTATTGTATGATGTAACTTGTGATCGTAACTGGTCAAAGATAGATAGATATCATGTCGTATCAGTTTAGAAATAAAAGGCATTTTGTATAACAATCATTATGTAGGCAAAGAGGTTCATAGTCTTATATGTATATGTCAGCGGGAAATAACTAGAATAATAAATTTGATAATTTCTTAGGAAAAATATAATAAGTACCTAACACAATTTATGTTTCGTTTAGAATCCTACAGAAGTTTATAATTTTCCTAGGAAACTTACAGCTCTTGCTATTTTCCGGTGACATATATAGTGCAATGTCAAGGACTGTACATAGGTAAAGGATACGCTTTCTAATTTTCAAAATTAGTGTGGGAGAGCCATACTTCGGCATGAATGGGCCGGCTCTACCGAACTGTTACCACGGCCTCACAGAAAACCGACGTGAAAGAACGTTAGCTTTGTGTTTCGTCGTATAAGTGAGGTTACCGGAGGCCCAATTATCCTTCACCCCTCCCCAATCTCCCCATTCCATAAATCCCCAAAAATCCTCAAATTCCTAATCCTTAAAAGGCCGGTAACACACTTGAAATACCTGGTGTTCCGGTTGTTCGTGGGCGATGCCGATTACTTGCCATCAGGTCATCCGTCAGCTCGTATACTTATTCCATAAAATCGTCTTATTCCATAAAAAAAATAAAACGTCTGACTTCAATTTCTAGAAACATGCTGCGGTACAATTTTAAATGAAAGTAGAACAGAGAATGTTCACCACTTTAGACAATTTTCGACATAACTGTTCCATTCCAAGTAAAACAACTCCTCAGCTCACCTTGCACTTAATACTTCAGAAATATTACAAATTGTTAACTTTAAAAGTTCGTAAACATTTCAGTATTATGTTCTTTAATTCCGTATATTGTGTGGAAACAATTGTTACGAACGTTTATGAAACATAAATCAAACTATAAACCGGGGATTTCAAAAATAAAATCAAAATATTATTTTCAATGGCGTATAAAAACCAATACCCGATATAATATATTCATTTTTATGGCGCACCTCTAAGCGGCTTAATGGAGAATCGAATATTTAATAAGAAATCGGATCTAGAGCAGCATAAAAATAAATTAAGAATTCAATCAGGAGTAAATTGTTAATAATATTTTCTCAATGTGTTTATTTCTTTATTTTTTTATTAAGGTCAGCCAACGACTGTTTACACATCATATTACAACATATCGGTTTAGATACAACATGCATTTGCTAGTGTAATAATCAATTAAAGGCTAACACATCATGCTCAAGAGAATAGTTAGTTAGGTATTAACACAAATACAAATTTCCCATAAAAAGAAATCACCTTGCACTTAATACTTCAGAAATATTACAAATTGTTAACTTTAAAAGTTCGTAAACATTTCAGTATTATGTTCTTTAATTCCGTATATTGTGTGGAATGTTTACAAGGAGATTCTAATTAGTAATGGTTAAAATTATTGAATAAAATATATATGCAGTGAAGTGCGGACAGAGCTTTGAACTAAACATATGAAGAGTTTAGAATAATTGGGTACAAATCTAATACTAGAGAATAATAACAAGATAAACCTTAAAATTGAGGTTAGGGCTAACTCCTAGATCTATGAGTTAGCCCTAACCTCAATTTTGAATAATAAATAATTAAAATACCAGTTTTAACAAAATATTTTACTCCATAGAATCTTTAAGCACCAATCCATTTAGTATTCGTTTTATAAAATAGTAAAAAGAATTCTTATACAGATAGAACTAGAGAATAAAATAATAAATCAAAACTATATTCAAACAAATGAAACATAAAACAAACTCTATACACCCATGCATTGTAATCTTATTGGAAAACTTTAATGAAAATAGTCACAATGTACAAGAACAGAATATTTCGCCGGAAGAAATTGCAAACTACTTTCATATCGGTTTATAAGCCTGCATTTACCCATAACTCGTATTGTAAGAAATACCTTCAAAGAAAGAAAAGTAAAACAATCGTTTGTTATATACTTGGATTTATTTATGAACTACTGTTTTATAATAGCAGTTTGTAACTTAATTAAGTCGTAAATAAAACGCTTATTAAACGTGTTTTGACGGCAAAGTTTTTTATTACCGCTTTGATTAGGTGGGCCAAAGTAAATAAAGGCAACAGCTGCACGTAAATACAAATGGAGTGTAACGCCCTTTAGGGAGATAGATGAGGACCATATGCCTCTAAGGCTTAGTTCACATTGAGGCGTGAAGTCACGTGTCTTTGCCTTGCTCCGTAAGTGATATTACAAAATATTAAAAAAACATATTTTGAATTATCCTTATGACATATGCGCCGACGTTTTATGTGATAAATAAATCTCATCACAGTATGAAAATAACCTTAGGGGGATTTACTTCTATCGTAGACAAAGATTTCATTATTTGATCCGCTTTACAATTAGTTATCTTAAATTTTATATACTTATATAATAAACTTAAAAAATATTAGCATTCAAATAAAAAAGTACTGTTTTTTAAACGAATAATATTTAATTCACCGTAAAAACCACTTTCTAAAAGTACACAAAGTGTCAACACTCAAAAAACGACCTTATAAAAGTGTCGTTACGTGACAATTTACATCATCTCATTTTCCCCCACTATAATAGTTTCATTAAGACGCAGAAGGTGTCTCTGTAATCTGCTTACACGGGGAAAGAAGCGTGAATTAGTCACACTATGCGACGAGAGCGCCCCCTATTCTCTCCGGAGAAGGCTGTGGCTTAAGTAACGTGTTGTATTAAATTTGCTACAAACCAGATGCTCAGTCCTCTGAGACCGTAAGACCCGCAGTTCCGTTCTTTGAACGTTTGTTTACAATATTTGTTTTTGTGCTTGTAAAATGGAAGGTGGGGAAGTAAACGCTTGTGATTTTATGTACTACTTACATTGTTCGTAGTCTGAGTTTGTGTGCTTGCATAAAAAAGAAATATTCCTTGCTAGTTTTTGCCACTAGAAATGAGTTCCAACTTGCATAATAGTAGTTTTAACCTCTTGTCTGTTGATATATGAGATACAATAGAAAACAGGTAAAGGCTTTAAAACAAGCCTGGGTCATTTTTCCTCAATTAATAGAATGCAAGAACAATTTAGTCGCCTGTCATGCTCACTTAGTGTGGATATTGACATGTCCTATTCTCTTTTCAAAGTGAAAACTGTCCTGCGTAGGACATTCTCACAGAGCTAAACTGCACTATATGTACTACATATTCAAATCAAAATTTTACAATTTAAAAGTTGAGAAGAAGTAAAAATTTAAATTTAACAATTGTGATTGAAATTGATGTCTTTTTTGATAAGCGAACTTTTTGTTTTTTTTTTGTTGTTCATCCTGTTCTTTTATAATGCATGTCGTGGCAGCCTTTAATTAAGGCTACACTATAGAGTGTTAAAATATTATGTTAAAAACCTTTCATGTATTTTGGTGAATGCTTTGTTGGTTGTCCTTAAATAAATAAATAAATAAATAAACACATTGTGTCTCGCGTATATCTACGTTCCGACATTTCACAGGTTAATGCGATTAGTATCGGTCGCAGATCCTTACTTATTACACCGTTTTTTAACAAACTTACTTCAACTAACAGCAAAGAGAAAAATCTAAAATGCAATTGCAATTGCAGAAAATAAATTCTCTCAGACACTAAACCAATGGGAACTAACAAAATAAAGTAACTTGAGAGAATGCTAAAAGCTTCTCAGAGTGTCTATTAATGCTGTAACTCAGTTACAATTATACAGTGGCTCTTGCATCAACCTACTCAATGCATCTAGTTCTATAAGCATGACTGACTATCTATCGTTGGATCTTTGTTAACTGAAGCTAAATGAAAACGGACGCATACCTACGTAAATAATCACCGTCAACAGTTCCATTACAATTCGTCCGGTATTTTTTTCTGCAGACTTTGATTGCAAGTAGATTGTGTAGTGTGTGCGTGATATTGAGTTTCTTTTGATGGCGTTTTTTCGTATTTGAAAATAAGGACTGATTTAGTACCTAAAATAGCTTTTTTAAGGGGGTAAAATCATCGAATGCCTTCTCCTACCTGGGTGAGGCGTTACCTAAAGTTGGCTAAAGTAGTTGTTGGTATAATTTAAACTTCTTAGCGGGAATTATTGGTTAGCTTGGTAGCCAAAAAATGCACATGGTTACTATCGCTGTGTTGTCACCAATCTATCTTCGTTTTCTCACCATTAGACTAAATTTTTATTAGTAGTACCTTTTGAATTTGTGTTATAACATAATTTACAATGATAATCACTGTCAGGAGTTCGTCATAGCAGAAAATCCAAGTTGATGCAAAAGTGTAAAGAGCGAATAGGTAATTGCATACACCAATTCTTTTTTTTAATTTTCGAACTGCCGCACAGAAATCGGCTTTGTGTTTTTTGGTGTGAAAATGAAGTTTGAATATAGATTGACATTCGGTTTGTGGTTCCGTCGAAATTATTCGGCGCGACAGGGGCTAACGAGAAACATCAGACCACTCCGAACGAAATTCAATTACTCTCTGCAATCCTGGGGCCACTTATTGTTTTCGATTTTTGTGTCACAGTGTTTATTGACTCTGCAGTTAGATTGTTTGTAAAAAATATAGGAGTAAAATACAGTTATGTTGATCGGCGACAAAATTACCTACTGTTTACATTATATTTTATATAAAAGAAGAAAAATATATTATCAAAATGCGTCACAGTTTTTATTAACTCCTATTTATCCTAACTCTACGAGCCTCTTTTTGACAACAGGGTCTCCTTTAATCTTCGAGTTTGGGCCGCTTGGCTTTAAAAGGTTCACGTTTGTCAATAATCACAGTTGATCAGTCTTGTCGGCTTTTACGAGACCTATCATGGTAGAACTGGGAAAGGTGATACTTAGGGGATATACAAAGGGAATAAGGTGGCTACTTTTTATTGTAATCATCATAATACAGGACAGCAGAATGCTGCCGAAATGCTGTCCCAAGACATCGTTTTTCCTTGTTTGAATTTTATTGTTTTAATCGTTTTTCTTTTCTTGTTATTCATGCAACATCAGCCCTGAGCAGTTGATTACAACTATTATTACATAAAATAAAACATTCAATTCCGTATTTTTATGAAAATAAACCTTGTTTTTTACCATCACATGTCGGCGTTTTTGGAGTGTTCCGTTCACACCCTGTATAGTAGAAAAGATTTATAATTCTAAAAGTACGAAAATGATCATTAAAAAGCCGGCGGTTTTCAAAAACTAATTGCGGGCATTTCTTTTAAAACGATGACTGTAGTTCGTTTTACTTTTATACATTAAACGATGTCATTAATTAAAAGTTAGGTGATTAGCGCCAAATAAGCTATTCAAGGCAACGAACATTGAACCCTTTGTCACTGGCTCTGACGAAACTTTCTGTAAATTGATTCATTTATTATGCTTTATACTTCAGTCTGAAGGCAATTAATCGATTATCTGTTCTTAGATTTAGTCGAGAAGATTTTTGAGTTAATAGCTTTTCGACAAAGTCATTGGTTTAACGACTGTTATTTTTACGTACATAGTTTAATCGGGTAGAGTACAATTCATGTTAAAAAACGAATATTAGTAAATATATTATTATTATATAATATATAAATGTATATAAATATAATAAATATAATATATATTAGTTAACAATTCAGCCAGATTAATATTAAAACCTAATTAGATATAGTTTATTTTGACGTTGTCATTGTAAAATTTTGGTATTTAATAAATTCGATATCTATAATAGTATAACTAATACTATACCTATATGTTCATTCAGGGGACAAAATCCATAGAGTTTACTATGTAGTACCCTTGTAACTAGATAAAGGCACAAGTAATAAAGTAAGAGTAGTTCTTAGTTTAATTTATTACTTTATCGAATTCTTTTGAAATCTCTAGCCCACTGGATTCAAGCCTTTTAATATTCCTTCCCACAGAAGATTTTTATTTAACTAAGAACCATCTCAGTATCGCTCAGGCAATATTTCCCGATGTTCCTAGACCATAATAAATTAATCACAGTGATTTGCTAAAAGGCGACTGCAGCACAACGTATCTTGAGTTTTATTCATGTATAAAACAAATCAATGTGTGATCACCAAATTGTTTTATGTAAAATTAGTAAACGCTCTCACGAAGCAAGAGAAAAGCCAAGTTCAATTCCCATTGCCCCAACGTGTACAAAATAAAGTTTACGAAAAGCATTTTTCCACCTCTCATTTCTGGATATACGTGATGCTTAAGTGCCTACCTTCTAATAGGTAGGATACTCGTACATAATTTAACATAATTCGGTCATTTAAGGGAAGCAGGTAATATCTACTTAACTTGAAAACAGGAAGGCCTATCAATTAGCCGGTCCATTGACGCGAATAAACTGCCATTTCCCGACAAAGGTTCGGGTCGAAATTTCGAGAACATTTATTTACGTAATTTTCATTATTTTAATAACAACATTTAATTTTACGTTCTAGACTGAATTAAAATTATCATTAATAAATTGGTTATTTGTACAAAGGTGTTATTTTAACATATTTGTATGATTGTTAATTAATAAGAATCAAGGAAAGTGGTGATAAAGGAATTATTGTAACACGTAACTAACCTGAAAATATAATTGATATTTGTTTCATATCAACAGCCTATAAATGCTCATTGCTGAGCAAAGCCTCTTCTCGCACGGAGAAGGTTTGAGCATCAATCACCACACTTGTTCAATGTGGGTTGGCGAATTCAAACTTATAATTAGAAATTATAAGAACAGGTTTCCTCACGATGTTTTCCTTCACCGTTTGTCAGTGGTATCTTAGAAAGTACATGTACTCGAAAACAGTCACATTGGTACTTGCCTTTGGTAGGTTTCGAACCCTCACCCTCATGCATGAGAAGCATGAGTGTGAGGGTTCGAAACCGTCTTAAACCTTCAGGCCACCACGATGTCTATTATGTTTGTTTCCCTAATTGAAATAGCTTCATTTATTTTTCATACTCCACAACCATGACATCTAGTGTCCATTTTTATTAAAGTCACTTTTTTATTTCGTAGTGAAAAACTCTTAAGGAGTTCAGTGAAAATTCCTTGATGTAAACTTAGTGTATAATTCCAGAAAATATGTATTATAGCAGAATGTTACGTCAAATATTTCACTCTCTCTATATTTTCTGTAACTTGGTATGTACATGGACATACACACATACCAATAAGTTACTTATCATTTATTCTTATGTAAATACAGTCGTACTTAGTTAAGTTAGTACATAAGTTTCTAAGTAGTTCATCTACACGCCCGTATGCAAGTAAGTAAACACGTCGGCTACTAAATCTCATACCTACAAGAACGAGTGTCGAAAGGGCTATAAAATATGAAGTTCGACAACTATTACTAGAAAAGCGAGTAAGAGCTCGAACTACCCCGAACGTCGAAACAAACTTGGATCGTTTGCGGGGACACGATAGTAAGACAGATGGTGCCACGAAGATAGTTCTGAAGGCCTGTCTTCTTAATGCGTCAAGAAAGTCTAAAGTTATTTCGGTGAAGAACTGAGCCCCACTGTGTAAGTACCTTTTTGGAGACGTATTACTAAGTTTCGGTATTACTTAAGAACATACTTTGCCTGGCTTAACGAGGTGTCTAGTTATAGTCGTAATCTAGCATTTGATTAAGTTAGGGCAGTAAAATATACTTTGACGTTTTATCGGTCATGTAAACTCATAAAAGTGTTGAGCGCTTATCAGAAGTTGTTTAAAGAAGCTACGAGTTTATGAACCTGAATATTATCTGTGGTAGTGCTGGGTTAAGTAACCATATACCAAGTCAAAAGAATAAGTATATCAGTGCTCAAACCATAAATTAAACAACAAAAACACGAACTATTTAATTATACGTATTACGTATATTATAATTAGACTAGCGGACCCAACAGACGTTGTCCTGCATATCCACTTGAATGTATAAACAAAAATTCCTTCAAATTAGTTCAGCTGTTTAGGATAAATAACCTAAACATCGACTGCAGCGCCATCTGCCGGGCTGATTTGAGAATCTAAACCATTCTCAGATTCCCTTAAACCCACACAAAAAATTTCATCAAAATTGGTCCAGTCGTTTGAGAGAAGTTCAGTGACATACACACTCACAGAAGAATTATATATATGTTACCAGCGAAACCCGATTTCAGGACAAACTAGTTTTGCCTAGGCTAAACTAGTTCTTCCTATAAGCGTTAGGATTAACTAGTATAGCCTAGTACAAACTAATTTGTCCTAAACCAGATAGGACAAACCAGTTTAGGCTAGGACAAACTAGTTGATCCTGATATACCTCTAAATACGCACACTCTAGGATAAACTGGTATGACCTAGTCATAATATGATTATTGCGTCTATTAAAAAAACAATGCGACTGCCTCGTTGGCTGAGTGGTCGCAGTGCGACTGCCGGGCAAGGAGTCTCGGGTTCGATTCCCGGGCAAAGTATTAGTTATTTTATTTATTGAATATGCTTCATGCACAAAATGTACAAATACTTAATGCCGCAGGCGTTTTCTTCCAGTCTGACCTTTGGGTGATGCAGAGAAGAGTAAATGGTAGGTGCAATTACTGGGTATTTTTTTTAAACGTTGCCCCACACTAGGATTTTCTCCTGTGTCGTGGGTGCGTTTACAAACATACAAGTTCACATACACATGACACCCAGACCCGGAACAACAAGTTGTGGATCGCACAAAGTGTTGTTCCGTGCGGGAATCGAACCCGCGACACGTCGCACGTTTTTTTTAAATCTCAGTAGTAGCACAGACTCTGGAATTGTGCCCGGTATATAGCCCAATAGGCTCACACCCTATTACATGGGACTCATAACATAAATAGTGAAAAGTGGGTGTTACATTGTACAGTGGCATAATGTGCTGCCTACCCCTTCGGGGATAAAAGGTGTGATGTTATGTGATAAAAACAGTATTATTTGTTATAGTACCTATGATTGTTTGTATTGCCAATTATTATCTATAACTTGTAGCGACGAATCATTATGATTTTAAATTAATAACAATTTAAATCATTATTGCTTCTTTTAAAAAACACTTATTATTTGTTATAGCATGATTGTTCGCATAACCAATTAACCATAAGTTTTAACGACGAATCATTATAGTTTAATAAAAATGATATTATTTTCAATTACGGAGTATTTTATTCAATTTATCTATTTATTCCGACTTTCTTATTTGAATGTTTAGACTAGTCCATACCAGTTAATCCTAGAGTATGCGTATTTATATTAGGATCAACTGGTTTGTCCTAGCCTAAACTGGTTTATCCTATCGGGCTTAGGACAAATTAGTTTGAACTAGGCTATACTAGTTAATCCTAACGCGTATAGGAAGAACTAGTTTAGCCTAGGCAAAACTAGTTTGTCCTGAAATCGGGTTTGGCCGGTAACATATGTATACAAAGATATACCTATACACGGATGTTAGTAACTGTAGCCTAAACATTATCTGCTATTATAGTTCAGTGCTTTTGTATATTATTAAATGATACGTATCTCCGCACTTAATTAGAGGTATAATATTCTCTTATCATTATTTTTATCGTTACATTCATCGACAAAAATCTTTAATATGACATTGCGGACGTTACATTGATTGTAATAACATGCGAAATGAATTTAGTAACATGATGTGTGACAGTGATAGATATACATATACATACCCGTTAAAAATTGTTGAAAATCATCCCCTAAATTTGTTCATACAAAAGTAGTCTCTACACACTAGAAATAAGGTCTATAATTTATTTAGTGGAGATTGGTCACCGGTGACCGCTTGCGGATATACGCGAATCAACCACTCGATGTACAAAGTGTTTTAGCGTTGCCCCAAACTAAACTTGGGTTTTTTTTAAAGGGGGAAAAATCATTGAATGACTGCTCCCGCCTGGGTGAGCCGGGAGAGAAAGTCAGACTCTTACCGACTAAAAACTACCCCGTTCCTTCTCCTGCACGTCGAGCCGGAGCCCCGGTTACCCGTTAGGTTCCTAGCGCGGGAAACGCGTAGCTACAAGCGTATTTCTTTTTCATTTTATCGACACCCATAAAACTTTGAAAAAAAGATCCTTTTACAACAAAATACTCTTATTTTAAAGGTAAAAATTAGTAGTAAAATAAAAATTAGTCGTCTACCCTATTCTATTAAAGTCACTTCACATTTTATCATCCAGGATGTTACCTACTGTTGCCTACATTGACGAGCATATCTGGAATCACTGTTAAATTAGTCTGAAAAAAGAACGATTACCGCGAGACAAGCGAGCTTCGAAGGGATCCTTAGCAAAATAATGACCTAATTTGCTCTTTATTTGGGTCTACCTAGACATGTTTTAGCCTTAATTAGATCATTATTGTGCTATCTGGTTTACAAAACAATTTGATTTTTATCACAATACAAATGTTGGTAGTAACTCTGCTATTACCATATAACTTCATACTTTTTATCCCCGAAGGCGTAGGCTGAGGTGCACATAACGGCACTTAATGCCACTGTACAACTTTTCACTATCTTATGTTATGACTCCCATGTAACAGTGGGTAAGCCTATTGTCATATACCGGGCACAATTCCGACTTCGTGCTACTGAGGATTTTTTCAAAAGCCCGACCCGGGAATCAAACCCGAGACCCCGAGAGCCCGGCAGCACTTGCAACCACCACCCTGTGAAGTAGTCTTCTATTACCTATATATAAAACTCTATATTCTTCTCAGTAATAAACGAAACTCTCCACTTGTGGTTGAGGCTCCTACACCTCTATAGACTTTGTGGTTGAGGCTCCTCCACCTACAAATATTCTTTGTCATCAAATAAATACACGACACACGTTGGTTACATCTACCACAAAATTGCAGCAAATCGAGTCAAGCAAAATGACCAAATATAATTTACAACTATTTTTATCCACTGAATAGCGTCTGTACGGAAGTGATAACAGTCATTATGCACGAATAATACATTATCAAGCAAAACGAATCTGTCCTTCGAAGTTAATATAAAAGAGATATCAAACAAAATCTTTCCAGTTCACGTTGTTTCAATAAAACTGTCACATTCAATATGGCACTGTGACAATCCGTATGACGACACGACATTATTGGAAGGGGAAATATTGAATCCTAGAATTTGATATTGTAAATCTATAGACAAGTACTGGATATTTCATGATTTCATTTAGATTCGATTTCAATTTCAGAGCTGATGTATGTAAAGAATCTGAGCTGAGTCTATAAAATTGTCCATCTAAAATGCATAATTCTCGCCCTCGTGCGTAGAATCATATAGTTGAAAACACCTTGTAGGTACCTAGTACCTCCTACATAACATAGCCAACGAACGCGTGACCTTAACCGATACACACAAACATAATATATCCATATATCATCCTATACTATAGCGCAAACCAACCCAATTCAAAAAGTCGTAAGTGATTTGTATGTTGACATTACCAACTTTAAGGGTGTGATTCCATTATGTATGAGGTAGGAACACTAGTTGGCACAGACTCTTTATTTCAATCCTTGAATTGGATCTCAGAAATTACCGTAGTTTCGAGGGATAAGTACCGTCATATGTTACATTGGATCCACTCGGTATGGAAAAAACAGGCGTCGTTCGAAAACTATCTCTCGGGTCTCAGCTGTGGGTACCCCAGTTTACAACTTTACTAATTCATGACCCAATAAATAGCCAATGCGTCGCAACATGTCCACACACTTAATGCTATTGCGTCCTGAATATTTCTCGCCCGTTTTTCAAGATTACTGTTTCGTTCCATCGTCGAAGAGAAATGTTTTTTCTTCTGTAATGGGACTTTTGTAAATATGTTAGCACATTCAATGTTAGATGCTTATACGTTTTATCAAGATTGTGTGAAATATTTTGGATGTGTAGATATATCAATTCTGTAAAAATAAACGTTTAGGGAAATGTATAAAATGATGTATTTTTTATCGTACATGTCATGCTATTTGTGAAAATCTGTCAAGATTGCACATATTGATTAATAACCTATTTATCACTAATAAAAAGATCTATAGATTAGAATTTGCTTGCTTAATGAGTTCTAATAATAAACCACGTTCACGTTTTTATCATTTTTTTTAAAAGACTTTTGGTTTGTCGCCCATTGTTCTACTAAACTAGTCCAGAGGCATTAGTCTCTAAAATCAAATACATAAAGTACAAAATCGCAAAATTTCTTTTAAATCCCTTGCGCTTAATTCAACGGACCACGGTTTATAAATATCTCCATGGTCGCTGATTTTTCTGCTGTTTTCTGTAGCACCATAACGAAGATAAACTGCTGATCTGCGTGACTCATGCCCCAATGTATATTGTATGAACGTGGAAATGTATTTTGTTGAAACATTTAATAGTCGTGGTGTTTTTATAAGAGTTGTCGGTATTTATGGAAGTTGGGGAAAAACGGAAAATGCAATTTAATACATTAAACGCCATGGGGGTCATCGGTGATCGACGTTAGCGGAAGATTTGCCTACAACAGTTTTCTATTGGCAGTCAAGACCTTAAGATTAGTAGTAACGTTCAGAACCATGCTTAAAAATATAATTTGGCTTAGACTCTGAACGCTTGACGTCTTATTCAAAATAGCATAGTTCAGACAACGACTTCTTTTATTTATACCAACTTGATAACTAATTTTAGGACTCTTACTAGTCATTCTCAATATGATCTATTACTACGCTTGTAACTTTTCAAGATCTCGTCTCTCCAGGACCAAATACTGCCAAGACATTGACGGCATACTACCTACTTCATTAATATGTCATGCGACGCATGTTGGTACACCTGGACCCGAGAGAATTCCCCGAACGCCTTATTTGGTCGATACCTTCAGGCTAGGAGTTGCCACGCAAGACCGTGACCGTCCCGTGAGTGGAATTTTGGTGGTTATAAATCATTATGACGTAGCACACGATACTAAGGTTATTTATTGTCGATTACGTGTATGTTAGAGGTCTATTTCGATGTGTGTTCAAGGTCATGAGTCCTCTGGTGGTACTGGGATAAGGCTGTTCATATGTTGCATACATGGACACTCTTATCCTAATATAATGATGCTAATTGTATACAGTCAATGGTTCGTGATCGTTTGGTATTATGTGCTTAGTTTCTCTACAATTTTACGTACTTTAAAAACTAGCTCCAGTTTCTTCTAAAGAACAGTAAAAAAGTGAGCGCCTTATTAAAAAAAGTACTAACATTAACATGATTAATCTTTCTCAAAGCGTTGAAATTACGTTCCCATCTACCTGTTTTAAAAGGCATCTTGAAGTAAACTTCTATATAACACACAAGGCTACAGGCGAGCTAATGGCCCATTCAGCAGTAAAAAAATGACAAAAGCAAGACAAAGTCGCATAACAACGTCGTTGCGTCGCAAAATTTTATTTTATATATAGGCCGCTCACTTGTTTCAAGTATCTATATGGTGCTAGACTCTTTTGTGAATTTTCACCAATTTTTCGTTTCTGTTCACCGCAGTGAACATTCGTGTTGTAGCCATTATTGTTATACTGTTTATGTTTTCCGTACTGCGCGTTGCGTGTCGTGTTGATTGTTATTACTCCCGCTTTGATACGAGGAAACCTTTTGAGAAGAAGGCAGTGTGACATAAATAATTGTGTTTATGACGCACTTACCTCAAATGAATAGCAATTTCGAAATTCCGTTATGACATAGATTCTAGGATTGTCCTCAGTACTTGAAGAATGGAACGAGGAATAGTTCATCCAAATCTGAATTGGTTAATTCAGAACGCATCTTGTTGCCATTGTGTTACCGATTCTACAACTCGATGAAAGGGAAGCCGAATGCACCACATATTAAAAGCTCTCAGTTATTTTGCACGTATCACTATATAGTTCTCAAATATCCTTTGTAAGTTTTTGATATCACAGCCTCAATACTGTATAAACAAATAAAAATAACGGTTTTCGGTACTAAAAACTGAAACAGCTGTCCAAAAACGTTCAGCTCTCCTAACGAGCATTGAATCCATTAATTATCAAAACAGAACGGTTTTTACTGGAAGGAGCCGGTAACTGAAGACCGCAATTAAGTACAGAGAATAAATAAATTTAAAATGGCGTCACGGCAGGAAACATAATCTGTTCTTGATTAATGACTGCCTAGACGACCTTCAGACGTCTTGGGAGACTGTTTCGAGCCCATTTCTTATAACTTTAGATATGCCTATGACTCTACTTGCATAAAAATGTAATATATATATTTTAGACTACTCCAACTACTCCAACTAAATAATATAATTATGGATTCTACCATCATTTATTGTCATGGGACAGGAATTTATAGCAATCGACGTTTTTACTGGATATAGTCTTATACTGCGGTCATATTACAGACCCTGCCATCGATATGAAAAACAGAATATGTATTATTTTAACTAGTGTATATGCAGTTTCTCAGTTTATTCACGCAAATGAGGCCCATATTACATCAGTGCAATGTCACGGTCTGATGATGGTGACGATGATAGTTACAGAGGTCCTCTGCATTGTTCATGGGATTCATTAATTTATCCCATGAAAAATTAAATGTTTCATCTGATGTGGCCAATTAACAAATGTAAGTGTGGGATATTCGTTCAAGGGAGAGCCTTGCTTCGGGACGAATGGACCGGCTCGACCGTCATGATATCACGGCCTCACAGAAAACTGACGTGAAACAATGCTTGCGTTGTGCTTCGTCATGTAAGTAAGTTTACAGACGCTCAATTACCACTCTTCCCAATCTCCCCAATTCCCGAATCCCCAACAATCCTCAAATTCCTAATCCCTAAAAGACCGGTAACTCACTTCTAACATCTTTGGTGTTTTAGGTATTTGCACATGGCCGGTGCCGATTGCTTACCATCTGGTGATACGTCTGCTGGTTTACCGGCTTATCAAATTAAAACATAACCACCTTACGTTTAGGCTTCAAAGTTGTGATAAAGTTGCCCGAGTATTCATACTACCCGTAATTAACTAGAATTCGTTAATTCTTCAGGGAGTTTTCAAAATGTTTGTGATCTGTGTCGGCAATTACTAGTTTATCGATAACCGTCAAGCGTGTCTTTGCATTGTTCTTACATATGCGTACAGTATTGAAATATGTATCAGAGACATTGTAGAACATACTTTTTTAAAAAGAGTAACGTATGGAGTTTCTTGCTCGTTCTTCTCCATTCGAATCTACGTTTTGGAATGAGCACCTAGCTTCACCTAATTTCACTGACGGACTGACTGACAGACTATTATTTATTTTGTATTTGTTGACGTTTCAAAAGTACCAAACTGTGGTTTAATTGAAATAAATGCTTTGACTTTGACTTTGACTTTGAAACTTCTAGTTGCGAATATAGTTTATAACTAATCACGGTTTAAGCCTCCATCTCCAGTTAATTTGTATAAAGTTTTGCAAACTAATTTCAGGTAAATTATGTAATCTACAGTTTTGTGTTTGAAACTAAAGTTGTTTGTCTTAAATTCATTCAGTCACGATTGATGATAAGAAAAGTTTTCCATTTCACAAAGGGAGTCGTAGAAAGAGTTATGATTATGACAAATTCTCTCTTCCCTTGGCCTACGTGCTTTTAGTAGGTACAGTTTTACAGAATATAATTCAATTGTGTTAGTAAGGTCCTCTATACAAATGCCATTCTTTTTTTTTCTTAAAAACGATCTCCATACTAGGCCTTGCTCCTGTATCGTGAGTGCGTTTATAAACATACAAGTTCACATACAAATGACACCAAGACCGGAAATAACAATTTTTGGACAATACAAAGAGTTATTCCGTGTGGGAATCGATCCCGTGATACGTTGCCCAGCCACCGCGTCAACCATGTCATTGATGTCATTGATGTTCACCTAAATGATTTTTTTTTCAAATATCAGAATCAATCCCATACATGGTCTTTTGTAATTATTCATTCTTCTAATGGTTAAATGCTATTTGTATAACAAGTTTGGGTCTATGTATTACTTCTGGACAACTATGACAAATACTTTTAAGAATAATAATAGCACTTTACTGTTATATTATCAATATCGTTATGGAAACCTCTTTAGTACTATCGCAGATGTGGAAACAATCTGCTGAAGTTTTGTAAAAGATTGTCATACATGGTGGTTTATAAGCATTCTTCATAAGAAAGTTAAGTTTTGTAAAGAAATTCAATAATGTAAGGAAATTCTATAAAGAATCATTTAAGACATCAAATTTTCTTCAAGAGATGAATATTATGCAGATTAGCGAGGCATTATACGGTTAGTTTCGGATTAGATTCCTGAGTCAGACAAAGTAGTACAGTTTATTTTTTAATGTTAATGTGCGCCGAATGTTTGATGGATTCCATCTCCTTCGTTCCTAATATCGATGTATTACAACATATCTTAAACTGTCAAACACCAAGCTGTCACCGGTGACCGCAACCTATTGTTCTATAATTGTGTCTATAATGACGGTACTTGACGAGTTAAAAGTGAATTCTACATTGAAAATGTCATCTTTATTTACCTTTTCATGGTCTCGTGAATGATTTTTCATGAAAGATGTAAAAAAATCGTACATGTCTAATATCAATATTCACTTCTTTCTTTCTTTCCTCTAGTTATTTTATAACGCTCCTGTAATACAGAATGAGCTTATTTTCAAAATTAGAAACACTAGACAATAAAACGTTCACTAATTATAAATAACGAAGTTACTAAAATAAAAGATATTATGCTCAATTTTGAAAGCGGTCATACACAACCATTTCAGTAAAGCTTAATTGTTGTACCCAATTAATTTGAATGCTACTTATAACTTACGGAGGCACTGTTTCAAAAGTCAATTGAGAGGAAAACAAATTTATATTAACAACATCCCGTAGGCGTAGGTTTATTTGTTTAATTTCCAATTATAAGTCGACCTTTTTGATATTCTCTAATTTTGGACGAGGAGGTAATTGATAGTTAATCATTATTTTAGTGGACTGTTGTTCAGCTCTTTGACGTCGAAGTATTTTTTGAAACATTGTTTGAAGACTGTTTTAACAGCTCATAGTCCATAGATCGGTGGTCATAGACTGGTTATAGATAGATACATTCGTCTTATTTCGTAAATCTATATATATAAAAATGAATATCTGTTCGTTAGTCTCGCTAATACTCGAGAATGGCTGAACCGATTTATCTAATTTTGATGTTAAAATGTTGGAAGCTCAGGGAAGATAAAAAAATTGGCAGTACAAAGTTTACCGGGTAAGGTAGTAACAAATAAAATCGTGTTAAAAATTCACTTTATTTCAACTGTCCAATTTCTACACGGAACGAATCTTTGTAAATCTACTAGCAAGACGTTTTTCCAACTAGCGTGTGTTCAGTGTTGGACAGATTAAAGTTACATTTTCTATTGCAACTGCAACACCGAAGTTACTACAGTAAGAAACAGTTATTTAAATAGATTTTTCTTTGGATATAGTAATGTTATTCATTTTTTACTAGTGCCCCATCCCGGGTTTATTTCGATTTATTGTGTAAAAACATTTTGTAAACGACGATAATCACAACAAAAAGAATTTATGAAATTTGGTGCAAACATTCAAGAGATATCAACGTTCATTTGTTAGTGACGCGGTCATAATGTAGTGTTTGCCTAATGCTAAACTGATTTTATTTAATGGACCTAGATTTTTTAATCTTCTCATACAGTTTGGTGTAACATTAATGTGTTGTGTTTGACAATACCCATATTCGGTTCCTGTGACAATGAGCCTAAGAACGTAACTGGCGTAATTTTTTCTACTACAGACATACCGTCGTCTCCCTCAGGAATCGTAGAGGTGATATTATAAGAAAAATGATCGTGTGTAAGAATGATAGTCTCATTTAGAGTGCGCGGGATAAAATACATAGTAGAGTGGCAATAACAGGCAACCATCTGGCGTTGTATACCACTTAGCTCTCTGATTACAAACAACGAAACATTAATTATGTTTTTGCTTCGAAAGATACCGAAGTAATTTACGTGCCCCCGTTTTTCGGGAAAATAAATGTTTGTAATAAGTCTGCGGTAGGCTCCTCGCTTATAATTGTTTGTATAGGTGTCAGGCAGCAATATCTTCGGATACAATCTATTATAATTTACGGGCGTCGTTTATAAGGTACTGCGATTACAAAGGAGGTATAGACTTCGCGAAATAGTGTCTTGGTTACTGAATGATCTTAAAGCATAAAGGCTCCGGTATACTAAGGATGGTTATGCAAAATACTGCAGTTGTAGCGTGGTAATAAGGATCTCATTCCTATTACTAAGTATGTGACGACACATGTCACACGTCAAATGATAGCATTACGGCTCCGACTCGACGTGCAAGAGAAGGAACGGGGTGGTTTTTAGTCAGTAAGAGTCTGACACTCCCTCCCGCCTCACCCAGGCGGGAGCAGTCATTCGATGATTTTCCCCCTTAAAAAAAAAGCTCACGCACTCTATATGCGTATTGATGAAAACAAATCAACAGATGACGTCACAATTTTCTACATCGCTCATGTGAAGTTTACATGCGAATTAACACGGATAGAAAATCCCAACGAATAACTGCCGGGCAGAAAGCCCGCTAGTTACTATCACCTCGTCTGGTCGGAGGATCTTCCTTTTGCGATCTTAGGGAACACACTACCCTGTGTTCAATAAAAGTACTTAATCTTTCATCACTCTTTCGAAAACTTCAGTATTATGTGGCTAGTATTAACAATATAGTAGGAATTAACAATATAGTAGGAATTAACAATATAGTAGGAATTAACAATATAGTAGGAATTAACAATATAGTAGGAATTAACAATAAAGTAGGAATTAACAATATAGTAGGAATTAACAATATAGTAGGAATTAACAATATAGTAGGAATTAACATCATCAACAACACATACATATAGAGTATGAATCTTTTTTACTAAAGCTTCTTGCGAACGGACATTGTCAAATGACGTCACATCGGCCATCTTTCATTGGATATCTGATCCTAAAACCAGGGATAGTCCATCAGAGATACACTTAATAGCCAGTTTATTATGTTCTCCAAGAAAAATAATGCAATAAGACGTTAGTTCGTGATTTATAAGTCAAATTAACAGCCATATCTGTTCTCTTTTAGTTTTATGGGATTTCTTCTGAAGTATTATTTAGATTAGATAAGACTCAAGTATTATTGTTCATGGGCTAATAAAACTTTTCTTTGTTGATATGATTCTGTTTTTTGTTGACTATTGAGAAATGTAGCAAGTTGATGCATAGACGTATTTTCTCATTAATAATTTTGTAATTAGAATAGGAGGTTTGTTCATGTATTCTTCAAAAGTTCATTGATACATAGACTTCACAGTTGTACAGGTTGATTTGTACCGCTACCAAGAAAGTCACTATTACTATATATGTCCCTCAAGTAAACAATGCAAAACTTGTATCCTATAATATTAAAAAGAACATCAAAAGTTTCGCCTCTTGCAATACGCAGTTTGTTCATTACTAGCACTAGCTCAATGAAATTATGTATATGCATTGAATTCTTGAAACCACAAAACAATACCGATCAAGTCTAGTAATCTTTATTGAACAATGAATAAGGCTGGTACAGTTAAAATACAGACTAAATTGAAGCATTCGACTACCATCTGCTATCATACGCTACATCCACTAGCACCAAATTGAAATGCCAGTCATTGAACTACCAAATACAATACAATTTACATTTACGCTTAGTGCGAAATTTTGCTTTATTCAATTCAAGTCCTAGTTTTCATGACCTTTTGGTTTAAATTATGTAGATATACAAATAATGTTACCTAAGAAAAATTATTACTTGTCTGGTTATAAAATTATAGCTAGCTATAGTATTGATTTAGTGTGATAAAATCATATACAATTACAAGTAAATAGCAACAAAAATTGGTTTATATGAAGTACATTTTTGCCCCATACAAAAATAATAAGCAATGTCATTATGACAGACTAATAAGTAGGTTACTCAAATGGTGACCCGTTTTATACACCCTATGTCATTATGCTCTTAATGTTTATTTTTCTTTGACAAAACCTTCATTTCATACAAGATTAAGCCGTTCCTTTTGTTAAAAACAAAAGAGCGGTTGACCGTACATAACAATGCGTAAACTGTGAGAGTCATTTGTTAAACACTTCTTTTAAAACAAAACATTTAAAACCCTTTTTTATTCCTATGGGCATCGCTACGCTGGAAAAGTTGGTAGAACCGGAATTATTACAACACAGAAAAAACATGCCTAATAGACACTAATTCTCTGACCCCAGCATCTCAACGTTGAAGTTTATGAATAAAAGTTTTCCTTTTTCCTCGGCCGACCCGAAAGCCTTTTATACTTGAATATCGTAAGGAAATTCGTTTAAAATTCAATTAAATAAGTAGTTTGTCTAAATAAACTGCGGGAAACTGCAAAAGGAAAAGTTTCAACTGGACTCTTTTCATGGCAGATCATTCCACGAAACCGGAGGATCCCAGTCAATTATCTAAATCGTTGAAGAAGTAATAATCTTTCATTCATTTCAAATTTTCAATCGGTCGACGTTAATCTAGAAGAGAGCATTCAGCAGAATGAAAATCGAACCGACATTGAGGGGCCGATTTCATTATATTTTAATCTGATTTTTACCAGAGGGTTTTTGATTCTAACAATGCCTTTATGAAAAACGTATTGGGCTTTGAAAAAGGCTGAATGTTAATTAAAACAAATCACTCGTTAATCTGTAACGAGATCTTTAGAGAGTGGCGTCTATTCACGTTCCTAAGTAAAACAGTTAATTAAGAACTTAGTTCGCACACAGGAAATTTGTTGCTAAGGCACTTCGGAATAAATCTTTAATTATACTGGAAAAGTTGAGATAGTGTGTGTTAGGGCAAGTGTTCAACACCTTCATTTACATAGCTAAACAGACATTGCTGACAAGTTCCTTGTACTTAATGTAGGACAAAATAGCTTCCTATCTGGCTTGTAATTGTAAACATCGATTACATAATATTACGTTTTATAACATTAATGGATTCATATCATTAATGGATTTTCTATCCGAGATGACGCCACCAGAGATATCAAATACATAGAAATAATAATACATTATCAATATTTCCAACATATTACTTGAAATGTACCTTCTGAGTAACCTCAGTACCTTCCCTAACAACAAGTAATAATTTTAGTTCAGAGAATATGAGATAACATTAATTACTCGAATATGTTGTCAAGTACTGTACAGTCTTAGCATGAACAGGTATATTTAGTCCTTTTTCGAGTACATACGTAATAGTACTATGTTATAAAATTTATATATACATAGATAGATAGATACAGCTAGGCTTGTCTATTTTAGTTATTTCCACAGCATTATGTCGTACGGCATTTTATTGTGGGTTCGAGCTGCAGAAATAGAATCAATATTTATTCTACAAAAGCGGGCTATCCGAGCAATATATAACTTACGCCGTTGCGAATCGCTGAAAGAATTGTTTAAAACGATAAATATTTTAACGGTGCCCTGTCAATATATATATGAAAATATAATGTATGTAAGGAAAAATAGGCAATTGTTTGAAAAAAGAAGCGATAGACACAATTTTAATACTAGAGGCAAAAATAAGTTAGCTATACCGCAATTCAGACTGTCCAAAGTACAGAAATCCTTTATGGGGTTAGGTATTAAATGCTATAATAAACTACCAAATAGCATACCAGATCTCAATGAAAGTAAATTTAAAACATATATTAAGCGCGAATTATGTAATCAAGCTTACTGCACACTGACAGATTATCTTGAAGATAAGAATGCTTGGCAGCATGTTGGTTCGGCTCCACTGGACAATACTCAAATGTAGTACGTAGTTAAATTCCAATAGTAGGTAATTTAATACATAATTTTCTAGTTTCCTTATGGCATCGAGCATTTCTTTATAGAAACAAAGAGTTTCATTTTCTTGTATAGAAGCACTAATTCTATGGATTGTCAGTATGCATATGTGAGCACCATCTTGGACTTTAAGATTTTTATTTATTTTTTTAATTTTAGTAAGTTATTAGTATAATGCGTCAAGCGTGTCTTTGCATTGTTCTTACATATGCGTACAGTATTAAAATATGTATCAGAGACATTTTAGAACATACTTTTTTAAAAAGAGTAACGAATGGAGTTTCTTGCTCGTTCTTCTCTATTCGAATCTACTTTTTGGAATGAGTACCTAGCTTCACCTAGTTTCACTGACGGACTGACTGACAGACTATTATTTATTTTGTATTTGTTGACGTTTCAAAAGTACCAAACTATGGTTTAATTGAAATAAATGCTTTGACTTTGACTTTATTGTTTTCCTTAAATTGTATTACTTATTTCGATGAATTTCTACGTTTTGTTGTAATACATAACTTCACGCCTGTCCCCCATAGGGATAGGCAGAGACTATGGAACTCCAATTGCTATGATTCTGATTAAGATTACCTCTTATGATGAATATTACCTCTTTCGCTTCATCAACAGTCATCAATAATCAACGTTTTGATGTTGACCACTGATAATAATGGACTGTGCACGATGGTTGGGAAAATACTAGTCTTTCAGTTTAGATTTAATTAATGTTACGTTTTGTTGGCTTTAACTTTAATAGGCCAGTTTCATCACACAAAACAACTACCTACCAGCGTGAAGAATAACTTAGTATTGGTGTATTTCCGGAGGCTCGAATGGCTTAATGGGTTGCTGGGACTATGCAGAAGTAGGAACGTGGTAGGTTTTTTTTCAGTCAGAGTCTGACACTCCCTCTCGCCTCATCCCAGGGGGAAAAGTCATTGAAGGATGTTCCCCACTTTAAAAAAACTAATACAGTGTTCCGTTTGCTAAGTGAGAGTTCCGGATTCTCAAAGCAAATGCTAATGGTGACGCGATCAAATAATTGCGTCACCATTTCCGAAACGATGGACTACACGAAAATGATAGTGTAATAAAACAGTTGTGGTCATCCACGTAAAAACCAATTTGCTCTTTTTGTTTCCTTTTTATTCTTAGTTACAACTCAAAATCTATAAATAACCTACATAATAATATACAAAAACAAATACCTGAGAATTAAGCAACAAAATTCAAACGTGCGATATTACAATAATATAACTTTATACCAACTTGTTAACAAGATCATTATACCTTCTATCGTAAATCACGCGCCATTACGAAAGCAAAAGGAAGCGCGATAAAGCGTGGAAGCTTTCTTGCGACTAAATTGCCATACATTACTTTAGTATTATTGCGTTTAAAAAGATCTTGTCGGCTTGATTTGTGTTGTTCGAAGAGATAAGCGTATTCGTAAATGTGCGTAGCCTTTGCCAAAGATCAACTAAGAAACGGTTTTTAGGCCAGTGTATGTCATTTGTGGTGTCTTTTCTTAGCTCTTTTTCGTTTGATGTATTATTTATTGCTTTGGTTGTCTCTTTCATCAAATTTAGGTTGCTGAAAAGAATGTATTAATTTCAATTCACAAGCAAATTAGCAGCAAGAAATAAACGGCGGAAAATTACTACAACCTTAAAATATAATTTTTATAGCGGAATATCTGAAATGACATTAAGATTGTGTTACGCTTAACTGTAAGTAAAATATATTATTCTATCTGAAAAAAGATCATCAAATTCGGTGTGTAAGTAGTTTTATCCCAGCCAATTACTTTAAGCGGGTCTCATTGTCGCCGACCGCTATCTCCTCTGATAGATGACCGCGGTCCCCAGTGTGACATCCCTAATCTCCTCAATTCCCGATTCTAAAGGGTACACCACAATCCAAACTGGGGCAATTTAGAATAATTTATTCCGTGCGAACTTCAATATTTTCATATTTTCCCCTATAAAGGTGGTCCGTGCCAATTTTATAGCTCATAAATTTCGATGATAACCCCGTTGTTTGTGGGTACTTTGCCGGATTAACGAGTGCTATTGACAATTTGTATAACAAAGCTCTCAAGAAAATTGGCCGTAATTTATTATTGGATATTGAAGACTGGCAGTGGGGCAGATTTTATCAATTTACTTAATAGAATTTATTGTGTGTTTTAATATAAATCTTGATGATAATGAAATTTTCTATTGTGCAATTTGTATTTGATTGCTTAATGAAATTGCGTAGTTATGTCAACTGCAAAAGCGTTAGCGTGTCTTTGTTGGGAGAGTGCTATGAGAAAGTTAGTTTCGTTCAAAACGCGCCCTTTCACTAGTGCTTTCAGCTTTGTCGTCTAAAATGTGTCAAATTCTTGAATAAAAGCTTTCGTTGTCCGTTTTGAACCGAAAACTAGATTTTCGCATAAAGCGTGAAGCCAGAGTAGTACTACGCATCATTCACTCAGTTTTAATTATATAATTGTTTTTATCAGGTTTACTAAATATACTGTTATGGGAAAATATTAGTACTTTTGTAGAGATGTAACTTTCTCTTTCTGAGACGAGATCTAAATCTTTGAGCCAGATGAGTAATTAAGTACAACAGTAAATCTTATAAACCATCAGAAAATCACACAACATAATTATGTTGTAACCATCTGTCTGTTCATAAATAGGAAGCGATAAAACTATTAGATATCCGAATTTAACCAGACAATTATATTTGACTAGACTAGTCTCACATACATAATAATTAAAGTTTTAATTTTTTATTAAAACTAATTATAAATTAAAACTTTAAAGTTTTAGTTTTAAGTGTGGCAACGCACATGTGACTCCTCCGGTGTTGCGGGTGTTCATGGGCGGCACTGATCGCTTGCCATCACCTATCCGTCCGAACGACCATGCATGAACAGACTGATGACTGTTGATGATGCGAAAGAGGCATGTAGGAATCGTAGCAATTGGCGTTACATAGTCTCTGCCTACACCCATGGGAGATAGGTGTGAAGTAATGTATGTATGTATGTAAGTACGTAATAAAAAAAAACATTGTCCTAGTCTGTGTTAGGTAATCATATTGCAACCTGTAAATGTTTTCTTCCTTGATGTTACTACTATAAGCAATATTGAAATTAAATCACGTAAGCACCTACAATTGGGTACTTGCCAACTAGTCAAATTCAATACTTTTTTCGGACTGTCAAAAACAACAGTTTTCTATGATTTTTGTACGAGATTATGTTTTGTGACGTTATGTTTTTTTTAGCTTTTCAACGAAGATACTTCAATTAAGTTGGTCATAAAATCAATTTATGAAAGTGTGATTATAGAGGTATTTTATTATTTTATTGTATTGAACGGTCGAAATACTTTATTTTTGATTAAGGAAAGTACCCAATGCCATATGCCATCTGCCACGAGTATTCCTATAGAATAGAACATCACCCTAAATCACTATACATGTGGACACATATCTTGATAACGGTAATAGGTTGGATCAATCACGTGTGATAAGAGATAAGCAATAATTAGTGACTATCAGTTATCTCTCCCATATCTAGCTATATTAGTAGAAAAGTATAAACTAGGTAAATTGATTGATTTTCATATTACCTATCGTGAAATATACGAAATGAAACACTTATTGTGCACGACACTTTCTCGGCTGGTTTGTTCAACTGTTTTCGACTTTGACAGAAGCCTTTAACGTACGGTGATGTCTGACGTCGAAACTCCCGATTTTGCAGTATATAAGATACGAACAGATACGAACGTATTCATTAATAATTCACTTTTAGCCATAAAATATAATTCCAATACGGCAAACACTTCAACGTGAACATTATTAGAATAACCAATTTATTTCCGTCCTTCAATTAAAATAACTACAGGCCTCAAAACATTGAACAACTGAACAGGGAAAACAAAAGCTCTATAACTGGCTCTTGGACAAAGAAACCCCATTCAAGAGCAGTACTTTAACATCCATCCATGGAAACGCACCGCACTTTTACTAAGCTATTTCGGGCGTTTGTTCAGAAAATATTAGGAGAACCAACTTCTCTTATTATCCGTAGGTCGGTCCAAAATATTATTTAAGATAATCCAGCAGCTCTCAAATTTAATTAAAATGAAACGCCTAGCGAGACGGAGTACGTTGGAACTGAGTGTCCCGTGGTGCCTTAGAATTCCTATATTTTTATATAAAGACCTAGTGCTTTACTTGAGTCATCTACATAAACATCTCTTATCATGCATAAACAGTATTTCTGGCGGGTCTTAGAGAATTTTGAGGTTATTATTTTGATTTAATTCAGCAAATGGTTATATTCGGTTCAACATTTATGATTAACTGACATCGACGTGACAAATATGCACAATACGATACAATATCTCGATACCTACACAAAAACTTTTATTACCAAAATTTACTTTACAAATTAACCCGAATAAAATATTTGCAGTTACGGCGAAATGCAGTTCGAAACGCGAAGAATGTTATTATGGCCTCCAAAGGGACATCGAGTAACCTAACTTGACAAGAAATTTTTCATTAAATTGTCCCAACTACTTTTACGCTAGAATGGAAGAATTAAATAAGAAATAATTTTGTAACGCAGCCTATTATGAGTAAAAAATAAAAAAATACCATGCGTCATCGAGTAGAATACATTATGTCACTACTCCTGGTCTGCCCATGGGTATCACAAGAGCCGAATAAGAGAGCATTAAGACAGAGCAAACAGCAGTATTATTGATCAATCGGAACTTTGCAAAATTATCGACCTACCACCACCCAAGTGTGAAGATTATGTCAAACCCAAAGTCGAATCCAATACAGTAGGTACAATGAAGAACCCCAATAATACTTTTTCCGTTTCGGGGATCAAACATATTATGAAATTGAAAGGTGAAACAAAAGACAAATAATTCAAAAACAGTAAATTAAAACTGATAACCGATCGATCGTATCATGCACCCATCAATTGAAGTGCATTACCTTTACAATCTGATACACAAATCCGAACAATTTTAATGCAAAAATAAACCTTTTAACTGTTCATATATTATCACACTGAGTGCTATTCTCGGAAAGCGATTCGATCGAAAACCAATGTGTGCAATTAGATTAATAGGGGTAATTCAATTTTATAAGTTACTGGACTACGAACGGCGAACGAAGACCGAAGTTAATTAACCTTCTTATGAATTATTCGCCTGCAACGGTAGTGGAGTTAGCCAATCCGGAGTTTTAATTATATAAAAGTTAGCTAGAAACAGATTTCTGTGGAAATAGCTTTAGAGCTTATTGTTCGGCCCGGTATAAATAGAGAACGGCTTGAAATTCACTTCTATTTCCCCGATAGGTTTATTTTTTAGAATTTTCCTAGAGAACGTCGAGTATTTATTAGTTAGAGTACAAGTTTGTGTTTAAACTAAATTATTTAACTTTACTCTTTATTTGTTTTCAGATTCTAAAATGATTTCAGATGAGTTTTAGAGAAAATCTACTGAAAATAAATCGTAGCCAGCTGTGGTCGGACAAAAAATCAACTAGACTTTAATATTTAAACTACTAGAGCGCTTTCAGAAAATCCTCTCTTCGTGATAATAAATAACACACTTACGTCAGGCGCACTGTGGGTCGTCAACTTTGCTACCAAAGCTCGAATAAATTCTAATGTGTATGCCCAAGCATATATGAAGGTAAGTATGCAGGTATTATAGTGGACGTCTCCCAGCTGTTGATGATGATGATGATGATGATGAAGCTGGTATATATAGAATCTACGTGTCTTTCATGGTTTGGGAATAAAAAGTCAAAAAGTCAAAAGTCAAAGCATTTATTTCAATTAAATCAGTTTGGTACTTTTGAAACGTCAACAAATACAAAATAAGTAATAGTCTGTCAGTCTGTCCGTCAGTGAAACTAGGTGAAGCTAGGTGCTCATTCCAAAATGTAGATTCGAATGGAGAAGAAAGAGCAAGAAACTCCATTCATAATTTTATACATAACTTAGTATTAGATATTTGGTCTTTTTATTTTCTGAAGGTATAGGCAAGTTGCACAGTTTAAATATAGGTAGGTATGTATGTACATGAACATCCACTACTACTCAACATATTATGCCTCTGCCATAATATGTTGAGTTATTGCGACTCTATTTGCTAAAAGTAATACTTTTAGGAAATAGAACAGAATCCGTATTATGAAACCTTGAAAATTTTCTAGCATAAACAAAATGATCTTCAAATTTAAAAAGCCTGAACTTCAACAACATTTACCAGTCATAGGTACACAGGTCCTTAATCAAAAATTTTGTTAGTCCATCAACATTGCAATGTGCCCGCGGAATTCTGATGGTGAATATTTGCATTGCAGATATGTAGGAACATCGCTATCTAGTCCCGTACCGCACACACGACAGGATTTAGTACTCCCAGATTATAGTCGCAAATTAGCATGAAACCTAAACAAGCTGGGCCGTTACCGTAAAATGGCTTAAAACTATTTGCATAATTGACTTTGTGGTGTGGTTGTTATTGTTAATAAGTTTTAATAATAAATCAAGTGATTGGATGTTATTGGTTTTTTTTCTCGTCTACTAAAAGTACAAGGTTTATCTAACATGATTTTCAAATCAATGAATTTTCCATTGGACGATTGGAGAGAGTATAATTCAAAAATCGAACGGTTAACAACTAACGCCATCACATTTCATATTTGTAAAAGTATCCCTGAATATATGCATATGGATGTCTATAAAGATCTGCCAACTGATAATAATTACATGTAGAGGTACATAGTTTTTGATGAATACGATTTAAAAATTATGATTATATAATATTTTTCATAGTAACTTTGAAGTTAAAAGGAAACAGTGAGTGAACAGATCCAGTTTAATCAACAGTCACTGATATGTGAGTATATAATATTGAGGACAAAATATCATATCGATTTAAAAAAGGATAAACACAGACAACTAATAAAAAATACCTAACTACGAATTTATTACCATTTAGATCGCATCTTAAGTCGCGTTTGAACAACTCTCAAGCTAATTTAACTTATATTTGCAGAGTATTAAATGTGATTGTCGTACACAAAATACAAACTGTTTACATTTTCCTCGTTTACCACAAGAACCAATATTCTGTAAATTCCGTTGTTCCTTTAATGGGAACCTTTAGGTGTGTACCTAGTAGGTACACACCTAAAGGTTCCCATAGGTACTACCTACACTCCACAAATAAACCCACGTCCATACTAGTTAAAATGAAATTAGGTGACAAAAGTAAGTATATAAACACTCGTTAGATATTGTAGACATACCACATTGTAGACATACCACAAAACTTTTTCTTTTGAGGTAAGGATCGTATTGCTGGAATAAAACAATTCTTTTATAAACTACGTTAAAAAAATAGACCTCAAAAAAGAGGGGGGCTCTTTTTTGAAATCAGTTAATTAATATACACCTTCTCCTAAATGTAACAAATAGTTTTCTGAAAACCGCATCATAATCGTTTCAGCCTATCGCGAGTTAATCGCGCACATATATACATACATACATACTTACAGGTCAAACTAAGAATCTTCATTTTTTTAAGTCAGTTAATATATGAAAAGCGTTGCCAAGAAGTGTGAACCTAAAAGAAATGTAGTTAAATCTGAAATTACTAATCCGTCTTTAGCGTCGAAAGAGGAATTTGAATTGTAGGCTGGTTAGTTTTATTTTTTTTATTAAACCCGTACGTGTGAACGAGGCTTTAGATCTCACCTTTCTTTCGCCCCTAAGCTGATTATTTGCTCCCAACAAAAAGCTTTGGTTACCATTCCTTCAGTTGATAACATTTACTTATTGTACAAATTTTAAGTACTTAAGTACTCAAAAAGTGATTTCTAAATCGATGTCCAATGTTCATTTAGTTTCAAAATTATTTATCAAGTAAGTGTATTGTACTGTTCGATTACAAAAATATTCGAATAATATTAATAGAATCAAGGACGTTGATAAAAAGGACATAATGTCATTTAGATTGAAATGCTAACATATTAATGGTTTATTTATATGTGTGTGTGTGTGTGTGTAATGGGTTGTTACTTACCACGTTACCTGAGTTAAGAAAATGATAGATGTTCTTCGTGTCAATGTGTTTATGTTCTGTGTGTCACAGTCGTTGTTTCAAGAGACTGTGTCCGCCTTTTTTCAACGTCCTTGAATAGAATAAGGTTGTAATTGAAAGACTTGAAATACTACACATAACATAACATCACGCCCTTTTATCCCTGAAGGGGACCTACCCCTTCAGAGCTGCATATTTCGGCACTTAATGCCACTGTACAATTTAACACCCACTTTTCGCTATTTATGTTATGAGTCCTATGTAATAGCGGCTATTGCCATGTACCGAGCACATTTCCAGACTCCGTGCTACTATGGAGATTTTTAAAAACCTAGTAATACTTTGCCCGACCCGGGAATTGAACCCGAGACCCCTTGCCCAGCAGTCGCACTTGGGACCACTCGACCAACGAGGCAGTTGAAATACTCTACGTATTAAATAAAATAAAAAATATTGTATTTTATACATTACCTATAGTACCTACCAACAAATTGAAACGGTTCTCAATTTTCCATGCATATTGTGGTTAGGAGATTGTAAATTAATAATTTTATTCTTCAATAGGTCATCATAATCACAATTTATTTATCTATAGATAAACCAACTTTCTTTACAATTTTAGCAAAAATTAGAAAAAATCTCGAACAAAACATAACCTACTTAGACACTTTTCCTCAGTCGCTGGACAGGGAAGCTGTTAGAATAAATCTCATTGTATTCAAAAATCGTTTCCCGTACCTAATATAAATCACGGGATTAAAAAGCTGAAGACGGCAAGGGGATCGGGTCAGCTATATATTACCATGGAGAAGGTTGATCGCTTATCGAGAAACAGGAATAAACTGGAAAGTGTCTAGTGGTGCCATCTGTTGTCGCCGTGACTTATTTATTAAACGCTGCTGTAAGGTGCGCTGCCATATTTTCTTTAGTATTAGTTACCATAGGTTAACTAAAAAAACAGCAAATGTGTTATGGCTAATACTTCGAAGACGATTTATTTTACAAGTACGGACTAATATCAGTTGTTGTGGTTTTGTACAAAAATATGTATTTTGAAAGGCATATATCCAGCAGTGGACGAATACGGACTAATTATGATGATGATGATGATGATTCTGTGTTGTGCTCCAAATGAGATTCATATTGTTACCACCTAACCACCAATAATGTTGTCGTTACATACCATTTAACATCAATTATCCACGCAACTACGAAGGTTATATCAGATCAAAAATAAGTATCCACAACTAGTTTTGTTAAAAGTAAAAATCCAAGAGACCAAATATAAACAGATCTCTAATCTTGCTTTCACGAAAACAAACGTTCGAAGGTTTTATTTGGTAATGTCTCACGGAGGAAAACTTATACGGAAACCTAATCTCCTTTATTGTCTGTACAAGTCGGCAAGAAGAGACGACCATTTTTGAGAGTACATCACGCACGATACGAGTAAAGAGTACACACCTAATCATTTACCCTCCGCCATAACTGTTGATCCTGTTATCTAACCCTGCCAGTAAACAAACAGCCTTACCACATCTACATTAGAATGAGAATCGTATAACTTCATATTTAGTTTGCTACTTTCGTATCCGAAACTATGAGTGTGTTACAACCACTTTTTATAGGTGACAGTAAAGAAAAATAACCAACTGTTCGAGGAAAGACAAATGAAGAATTGGAGTTTTGTTTACCAAACATTTCAAACAATTTCGAATACCTACCAGCAGCATTTCATTTTGTTGGTCTCTATAACTAATTCGAGATAGTATCTGTGCCTTTAGCCAAACGCCACTTTAGCGCTTGTCTACAGAGAGAGTAGAAAACTAAATGTGACACTGACAAGTGTCAAAACTTACGTCAATTCCATATAATTTGGTTTTCTTTTCTACATGTAGACAAGCGCTAAATGGCATTTGACTACAGCTGCTAGTTCGAACTAGATAGATAAGTAAGTAGTACTAAAGTTCTATTGTGATTATTATGCACTTTAACATAAACATTTAGAGATGAGCCCCACGTATAATAATAGATTTTGCTCACGGTTACAATCGGACTAATATCATAACTAGTGAGAAAAGGATCCCATCTTAATTCACGAGAGCAAAAATAACCTTCTTGACTGTTCGTAGCTGAAATATTTGAGGCGATCTACTTTTATAAAGAGCAATAAATTCTATTTACCTTTTTATTTGCATAAGTACCTATATTGAATACCTACTTATAATAACTCGAACAAAAGATTTCTCGAACTACTAGACTGAAAAATGAGCCGTTAGCCATGCTGTCGAACAACAAACAAGTTTTTCGTGATCGTTGAAAAGTTGCGAACTCCTCCAAATATTGAGCATTATTCTTGGGCATAACAAGTGAACTTAGTTCAGGTATACCGCAAGAACTTGAAACTTGGATATAAGAGCAATTTTGTAAATCGCTTCAACGAATACGCATCGATCGTAACTTACGTAAAACTTTGCTCGAATGGTGCCTTAATGCCCATTTAGCGAGAAATTGATCGCGAACGTGTTGAGGAGCTGAGATTCCGAACAAATAGGCCTAAATGCAAGTTGGTGTGAAAGAAAATCCATTACGTCTTAAGTGGTGGTAACAAAATCGCCCTCGAGGTCAATAAACGGGAACTGAGCGTTTATGGTGCAATGACGAGGACCATTTGAATGAAAATACGTTTGATGGCCGTCTTATCCGGCTGTAAGTTGTCAAATTAAGTCGAAGTCTTCTTTATTAGGGTAGATGATCTAGAATAGGGATGATGACAGGGTATGAAAATTTAAAATGTAGCAAATTAGTCCGTCAGTTAGGTAATGAAAATATAGACACGTATCTTTTTTATTTTGTTGTATAATAAAATGATACTTAGATATAACGAATCAAAGTTTAGGAGTGGGGGCTGTAACGTCATTTCTACGTAGAAAATATACATAGAAGTGACGTCACGCGACATTTCAAATCAATATATTGCCGAAAGTATTCGTTTCAGTAAAAAAATTAAAAATACGTATGTAATGTTTTAAAATAATCTACCAGACGGACATTAAAATAAAAATTAGTCATCTACGCTAAGAAAGTTTCAAAAAAAAACTATTTCATAACCTACTTTTTTTTTTAACGTTGCCCCACATTAGGGTTTTCTCCTGTGTCGTGGGTGCGTTTACAAACATACAAGTTCACAACACAATGACACCTAGACCCGGAACAGCAATTTGTGGATCACACAAAGTGTTGTTCCGTGCGGGAATCGAACCCGCGACACGATGCACGGCAGCCGGCTGCCCAGCCACCTCACCAACCGTGCAGTGACACACACATTACATACATTAAACTACACTACCTCTACATTACACTATTACTTACATTAAACTAGTACCTAGGTACTATTGGTTAGCACCTAACTTGATTTTAATGACAAAATATTGTTGTTGAGATTTTATGGCTACAATACGCCACGACTCACGGCTTGTCCGCATTAAAGTATTTTAGCCGTCGTTATTTTGCGTAGGTCAAACAATTTAGTAAGTCGAAATGATAAACATTTCGATAACTCTAATCGATTATCAATATTTATTTTATTGATAATACTTAATTAGGTAATTTTGTGGTACTGCAAGTGTTTATTACAAAATTTAATACAAATAATACTATAAATAATACCATGCAATGAAGATGAGCCTATTACTATACACCGAGCACTGGCCAAAAAATACTCCACAATGCTAAACTGGACTACCTCTAGAGAATGAAAACCAAACAAACCATACTTGGCGTTTTTAGGGGTCACACTTGTGGCATCTCGACCAATGGTTGACCTACTGATTTTCATATTATTACATAACACAACATAACATCACGCCTTTTATCCTCGAAGGGGTAGGCAGAGGTGCACATTATGCGACTTATTGCCACTTTACAATAATAACACCCACTTTTCACTATTTATGTTATGAGTCCTATGTAATAGAGGGTTAGCCTATTGCCATATAATGGGCACATTTTAAGACTCCCTGCTACTATGGAGAATTTCTTAAAAACACAATAATACTTTGCTCGACCCGGGAATCGAACCCGAGTCTCCTTGCGCGGCAGTCGGACTTGCGACCACTCGGCCAACGAGGCTGACATATTATTATTATCCATGTAATCAATTTTATATGAGAACGGAACTTAGACTGATTACAAGTAAGTAAATGTGAAATGGTGACTTACTGATCAACGCAATACCTACGTAAATACCAAATTGGGTTATGTTCTTTTGAAATTCAAACATAAACAAAATTAGTGTACATTACGTATTTCATAATAGCCCGGAGGTTTAAGACACACGCTGCTAATGGTCAGGTCCGAAACCAGGAAAGTATCACTGTAATGTTTTCTTGTTCCGAAATATATGTACTTATTAAGTTCATTTAGACATCAGTGACATAAGATAAGGATAACCTGAACTTATAATTTCTAATCACGTATAAGTTTGAAATGGCTAATCCACCTTGAGGAGGCGTGGTGATTAATACTGAAACCTTTTCTGTGTGATACCTTTCATAAAATGAAAAATTCTCAACTATAGTCAGAATTTTAATTCGATTCCAGATTTGACATTAGCTACTGTCATTTTGTGAAATAATGATACCACATATAATAGTGTCGTGATGAACACAAAAATCGATAAACAAGCAGTGTGTGTGTTTTATTATAAATGTTACAGAAAGTGACAGTGATAGCGATAGCGATGACGGCGACAATTTATAAAATAAATTATTACCTTATTACATCTATCTGTTTTATTTGTCATGTTCCTTCATGATTACATTTTTTTATTTATTTCACACACAATTATAAAAGAAAAGTCGTTAATTATTCGTCAAAACTAAATTAGCAGTCAGAAATATTTAATTTCTTGATATACTTAGTTTACGAGAGTAAAATTATAAACGAGAAGAATCGATATTCCATTCCCATATCGAATAATTTCGCAACGTAACTATTTAGTACTTGTCATAACGTTGCAACACTGAAATTGTCAAATCTAGAATCGAATTAAAATTCAGAGTATAATACATTATTACGAAAGTATATAGAACCTTGTTTGTGACCTCTTTCGCGTTAGTCTCAGCCAGTCTTGTTTCCAAGTAACATTAAAAAGTATTGAAAAGGACAGACAAATTCACGCAAGCTAATCCACGAATATGAGCTATTTTAAAAATAATAATTAGATGTTGTTATCAAACAGCGTATCCAATTAAAATTCGATAACCTACTTGTTATTTTCCTAATCAATTTAAAAATCAGTTGGAAATTTATTGTAGGTATAATAGGTAGGTATAAGAAAATTAATTAATTTGTTATATGAAACTATTATCTCTACACAGATTAAATTAACAATGAAGAATGTTACTGTGACGTAAAATTATAAATAATCTATGCATTTGTATCTTAAATAGCTTAACCCAGCTACCACATTTTACTATGTTTAAAAAAATACAATGTATAGGACGTTGTGCTATGACGTCACAGTTTAACGTTAATTTTGTAGGTATGAAAACTGCAAGTCATCAGAACTTAGACGCATAATATTTCGGCCGGTTTTGATTGTCTATTTATTGTATTTAAAGCATTGAAAAAAATCTCAGTTAAATTGTATTAAATAACTTTGTGTATTTGAAAATTCTTTCTTAATAATAACTTCCAAATGTCAATTTTACTCTACAGTTAAGAATTAACTGATCATTGAAAAATCGACCTTAAGTAAACAAATATTCGAAACGTCAAGGGCTTCATAGTTACACATATTTCTAAAATGTACATGCTTTTCCACTGCCGGAATATTAGCCTCCTCTATATAAGAGAAGTTTGCCATAATCTCCTCCCTTAATAATATAAATGCGGGTTGGGGATTGTAGAGGTAGATTAAAAATTTTATATTTGTGCATCTCCTTAGGCCCGGCGCCCACTTTCGGTGGGCATCGGTGAGGCTCGGTACAGATCGGATGCCTTACGGCGGCTTCGGGTTCTTCAGGCAGCTTCGATATAGTGATTCATTTTTATACATACCTAATACTATACCATAATATAAATGATTGAACAATTGCCGGTATAATTATCATGACACTACGTAGTAACCACTCGCTACTTATCGCTGTGTTTTTCCCCGAGCGATTAGTTGTGTTGTAGGGATAGGGTACCTCGTCTCTTCATTTATGCGATAAATATTAAGAGATCATCTGATTCGATCATTCGATTCATACTTTTTTTATGGGATCAGCCGGTACGGTAAACAAGCAGACGGATGATAGGCGATCGACGCCGCCCATGAACACCCGGAACACCAAAGGCGACACAAGTGCATTGCCGGCCTTTTGAGGTTTAGGAATTTAAGGATAGTTGGGAATTTGAGGATTTGGGAGATTGTAGAGGAGAGTAAGTGGGGGTCTCACATGACAAAAACACGGACGGTTTTTTGTGAGGCCGTGGTATCACTCCGGTCGAGCCGGTCCATTCGTGCCGAAGCATGGCTCTCCCACACTTCATCTTATCATACTTAATAAACAAACATTAAGTTTTATTACAGATAATTCATTAAACAACAACGTTTATTATTTATTTCTATAATGTAACAAGTATGTACATATAACAATAATATCACACATTTTCGCTCACTTTTTTTTATCCGTAACACGATTTTGATGGGTCGAGGAACATATCCAAAAGTTCACTGTCATAAACTTTTTCTTCTTCACTATTATAATTTAGGGCTTCACAAACACGACATAGATGATAAGATTTTGTGCCAAAATATCCGTGTTCATTGATAACTTCGAAATGATTCCTCCATGTATGCATCGAGAGAAGGAGATCAACGTTTGACGCAACAGCCTTTATATCTTTGGCTAGATTTTCTATATCCGTGTCCGAATCAGCAAATATGTAAGAATTTGGTGGTAACAGGCTCTCAACGTCTTCACGAGATGGTCCAAATATAACTGGTATTGCACCTTTCGAGTACGCGTGGTAAAATCCCTTCTCAGTCAAGTATTGATAACAACTCGTATTTTCTAACACTAAGTAAAAAAAGTATTCTGCTATTGGGTCACAATCTGATTTAAAATGTCCTGGACAACTGAAAGGAAACAATATTTCATTAAATTAATTTCTGTAAGAAAGCGTAGCATATCTGATCGATCACATATACTATATACATTTCTTGGATTTGATCTCACACTAGGTTTGTCGAAAATACGTAATCAACATCACAACAGATCGTCTTGTTGCCACCTTTTTGAAGCTGAAGGAAATTTATGAATCCTTAACTTATTTACCCCGTTCGAAGCTCTTTCTTGTCGGAACATCCTCCATACACATCTACGTCGATGTACTTCCTCATTTTTTTTAAGAAATCATTTCTTGCTTTTATTGCACAGTTAGACATCAGCACTGCAGCTGTTTTGTCTGGTCTTTTTCGATCCCAGTTTGGTATCAATGTGGCGATTTCTGCTAACGTATTATATTCACTTAATACCGGTTTTGGCAAAAGAACAGTTCGACCATAGGGCACCGGTATGTCAGAGTCGCTCCTGGAAAAATACAAAAAAATGTACCTATTATTAACTTTTAGTAAACATTTTACTGCACCGTTGATGCGGTGGCTGGGCAACCGGCTGCCGTACAACGTGTCGCGGGTTCGATTCCCGCACGGGACAATACTTTGTGTGATCCACAAATTGGGGTCGGTCAGTTTCGGGTCTGAGTGTCATTTTGTATGTGAACTTGTATGTTTGTAAACGCACCCACGACACAGGAGAAAATCCTAATGTGGGGAAACTTTTAAAAAAAAATATTCCGTAGTGTACAAAAACAGCTTTAGAAAAAAATTGGTCCCAAATGAATTCTACATGCGAATTTTAAACCAATACTTTTCACTGTGGCTTGCATCAATGTCAATTACTATGATTATTTAAGTATAGACTGACAGCAAGCAGACTAGATTTTTATAGAGGTAATATTTACCTAGGCACAATATAAAAAAAACTATCCTTTATAACAAATAGACGAATTTTAATTAATTTGTATTGACTTTATAACAAAGTACCAACATTATTCTGAACGCAATGGTATATATTTTTTACATTCCACGAATATAGATCCACAATAAAAAACAGGATGTATTACCGAATACAGATAAAAGCGTGACCACATAGTAATACACTTGATTAAAAAAATTAAGTAGGTACGCAGACGATTTGAAGCCGAGCCGAAGGAAATCTATTAAATAGAATTAGATACCACATACTGCCTCATTGGCCGAGTGGTCGCAAATGCTACTGCCGCGCAAGGGGTCTCGGGTTCGATTCCCGGATCGGGCAAAGTATTACTGAGTTTTTAAAAATCTCAGTAGTAGCACGGAGTCTGGAAATGTGTCCGGTATATTGCAATAGGCTCCCTATTACATGGGACTCATAACATAAAATAGTGAAAAGTGGGTGTTACTTCTGTGTGCACCTCTGCCTACCCCTTCGGGGATAAAAGGCGTGACGTTATGTTATGTTATGTTATGTCAGTAGTAGCAGGGAGTCTGGAAATGTGTCCGGTATATTGCAATAGGCTCTCCCCCTATTAGGTACATGGGACTCATAACATAAATAATGTGCGCCTCTGCCTACCTCTTCGGGGATAAACGGCCTGATGTTATTTTAGGTACCACATAGATTAATGCAATAATTATATAATGTATCTCTACCTATATAAATCGGAAGTATTTGTTAGATACGAACGATAATATAATAACAATTTAAATTAATTGAGTACCTACCGATATGTCATGGACCAATTAAACACATTGTACAGAGTTTCCATTTTCGGACGCCGCTTAGCCAACGTGAACGCATGTTTAGGCGATTCATCGTTCAAAAATATCCATCTCTGTTTAGGGTTTCTATTCTTCACTGTTGGTACCACTCCTCTTTGAATATGAACGAGAACTGCGTCCGCTGTGTCCATGAGGGCGTCATCACCAGAAAATATACAATTTTTGACGCTGCAACCGTCCAAAATGTCTTTTTCTACTCTGTGAACAATACACAGTAATATCAATCACTATGTCACTATGTTAGATAATGTTTATGCGGGTGCAATGGTTATTGCGCAATAATAGTCATCACAGTAGGTACGCAACTAGGTACCTACTACTAAGTTTTTATTTTAATAACGTACGTACAAAAATTACCAAAGATTGCTCATTGGTGATTTTTGTATGTATCGAAATATAACCTTTAAAAATAGTTCTACTCCACTTGTACCTAAGGTGGACTTAGTACACATTATTTTACCTTTAGTCCCTTATGTCGATAATTTCATACATAAATACAAAGCCATAGTTGTGTATTCGGGTAATATATGACACACAAATGGTACGCATTACACACGTAGCGTACACAATTCGACACAAACATACGTGATAGGCGTTTCAAAATGCGATATGTTCCACAGAAATGAAAATACAAAGGCTTTAAGATTTAATATTTTCAAACAAATATGAAATAGCAGCATGTATGAGGTCGATCAACAAATCGTTTCATATTTTTCCCGAAGTTGGAGCGAGATCTCAGTGCTTCAATCGGCAGTACCTAGCCACTTACAACCACTCAATCAATAAGATTTTCTAAATACAGGCCAACTATCAACTTTTATTTATTCTAAAAAAAACTATTTAGGGTCTTTTATCACAGATATGTCAGCCCCATCGTCCCCTTTACATTACTTGACTATTATATTTTCTTTAGGTACTTTAGAGAATCACTTACAAAAATAACAACTTGAAACTAACAGATACTACAACTTCTCTAGACTTCGAAAGAAAAAAAAATTCAAATCTTCAATATTCTATGACATGTAGTTTCGAATGAGCATTGTAAGTCGTGGTGGCCCGAGGCGCCCGCTTCTCATGCATGACAGCATGAGGATGTGGGTTCGAAACCTACCTAGACATTTTCCGAGTTATATGTACTTTTTAAGATTATTTAGAGACTACCAAGAACCAACTCATGAGACAACCAAACCTAGTCAAGTTTAAACTTAACCTAACATTACTCAATTTTTTCACAAAGCTTTGACGAGTATACTTAATCATCCGGAAAATCACACAATATCTAAATATTTCGACTAGTCATAATTGTAAATAGAGAATCACATCATATCTATTTTTTTCCAAGTTGTTAATTACCTACCTAGCGCCGTTCAAAATTAGTCATCGCCGTCACGACGTTCAACACAGCAGGTAACCTACAGGACCATAGATATAATACTCTGAGGCTATAATAGTGGTGTCTCCACCTGGCGAGAGCTTTTTATGGTTACCAAAGGTAGTGGTGGTGGGCCATGCTATGTACTGTAGCCATTTCACTAGTTAATTTACCTAAGTATCTCATTAGTCCCATATTGTTACTAATGAGATATCGTAACTTTCTGGTGTAGATTCGAAATTACAATATTACAACTGGACTAATAAAGGAGTCAAGTGCAAAAAAAACAAAATGCCATTCATAATGGTTCACATACCCTTCTTTCCCAAAGTTAAACACATGTCGATGCTTCAACCAATCCCAATATTTCCAAACGAGCACGACGTATTGCCTTCCTGCATTAGGGTTAGGGTTTGGTATTGGGTCGCCATGAAATAATATTCCCCCCAATACTGAAGTCGACCAACTCTGAGGAATAAATAAATTAGTTATTAGTTACTCTTTAAAAAGGCTAATTATCGACGATTACATGGACTAAAGAGGTTCTATACCTTTCTTTGGGGTTTCTCAACCCATAATCCGTGGCTCTAAAATCAAAATAATTACTTAATCAATGTACATACAATACATACATTATTATATGCATACACACAGACATTTATTTGCGAGTTGTGTGTTAAATTGTGAATGTAATATGCGAATATGGTTTTTTGTGATTTTCGAAATTTCTACCAATCTAGCTACAGGTACTAGCTACTCCTATAGACATTTTCATTTTTAACGGTCTGTCAGGCTAGCTGTGTGATATGACTGTTTATGAAGCTCCTAGCCTCACGAGAAAAATCGACCCGATCAAATCCCCTTTTCCTTATAATGCCGGTACGTTTTAAACAGAATTTTAACATGGGCCCATAATTATAAAAATATGTCAAAAAATAGGTAGATATGCTCATGACTGGCTGTTAACCTTCGAATATACGGGTAAAAGTGAAATAATAACATGCATCCACAAAACCATGAGAAAACCACAGATGGAAATTCTTTATAATGAAACAAAGGATACAAAAATTGATTGTCAAATTACAGTCAATGTTGTTAATAACAATCTATTCAAATGTCGAACTGTTATGGCCTAACACAACACTTGAGAAAATGGCTATTAACTCAACACTACGGATGGCCAGAGGTAATCGTAAGTATACACACGTGAGTCTGAGTACCTAGTATCTATATAAATAACCTATTAATCTATATACATCTCTATATATACAAGAACTAGATTCTGCCCGCGGTTTTGTCCACGTACCCGTCAGATAAACGTAACCTATGTCATTGTGTTATTCAGACCATAATGAATTCCTGTTCTGAATTTCTTCCCAATTCCTTTAGCTGTTTTGACGTGATTGAGTAAGAAACATACACACAAACACACACAGTCACAAATGTATCAAACATATTATAGATTCTGGAACTATGTCCGGTATATGGCAATAAGATCACTCATAATTTAATTGGCCCATAACATAATTATTGGTGAAATGAGAGTGTTATTGCGTATTTATGCATGTGCATTTCTGTTTACCCCTTCATGGAATAAAATTAAATGGAGTGAGGTTTATGTGATAGTAATGATTTATCAGTCCACAGCAACCCATCCATAGCCCTACCTTTTCTTTTCTATTATCCACAATAGTTCTACACTAACCGGGGACTGTCCTTGGGTGCATTTTCATAGTGCATACAGGGATAGTCGCCGGTTTGTGTGTCCATTACATTTAGTTTAAAGTTGTCTAGAGGGCCTCTGCGTAGTTGGGTTCGGCCCCTCATACGACTCTCAAATGACTGAGACCCTGTAGTCCCGTGAATGGTAAAATCATACATAATCATTTACTACTTGTCCATGATAATAGACCACCTTTAAAATGAGATAAGTAGACTGAATCCTAATTTTTGTGAAAGGAATAATTTATTTTAAAGTTATAGAGGGTTCGATAAAATGAAAAAAAAAAACGCTAGTGGTTCCGTTACATTGCTCCTAAGTTTAAGTATTTCGCATACACAACTTTATTACAAAAATATTCGATGCTTGATACGATTTTTTTGGGAAAGTAATATTAACTATATTTGCCAGCTCACTATCTAACTTATCATTATCATGTACCTAGAAGATGAATGAAGTATTGGGAATATAATTCTAATTAGATATGACGTAATGGTTAGACAAGTGAGTGCTTAATATTGATCTACATTTTGTTAATATGTATATCGCTAACGACATCAACTACTTATAATATCTAGTACGAATACTGTGTAAAAATATTATTTACGTTAACGTAACATATTAAGTATTACTATAAATGCATATGTTTATAATTAGAATTGTAAAGCGAATAAAATAGAGTTCTACTATCAAGATCCTCGCTGGTACGTATACTAACATAACATGCCTTTTATCCCCGAAGGGGTAAGCAGAAGTGTACATTATGACACTGTACAATATAACACCCACTTTTCACTATTTACCTCTATGTTATGAGTCCCATGTAAAGAGGGGTGAGCGTTTTTGGGCACAATTCCAGGCTCCATGCTACTACTGAGAATTTTTAAAAAACCCAGTATTATTTTGCTCGAACCCGAGACTCGAACCCGAGACCCCATGCCCAGCAGTCACACTTGCGACCACTCGGCCAACGAGGCAGTCTACGAGGTACTTATCATCATCAACAGCCTATAAATGCCCACTGCTGAGCAAAGCCTCTTCTCACACGGAGAAGGTTAGAGCATTAATCACCACGCTTGCTCAACGCGTGTTGGTGATTTGAAACTTATAATTAGAAATTATAAGTCCAGGTTTCCTTACGATGTCTTCCTTCACCGTTTGTCAATGGTGTCTAAATAATCTTAGAAAGTACATATCACTCGGAAAAGGTCACATTGGTACTTGCCGTTGGTATGTTTCGAACCAGCACCCTCATGTATGCGAAGTGCGTTATAAACCTCCGGGCCACCACGACGTACGAGGTACGAGGTATTTATACTCTTAGATGATTAACATAGAGGTAGATGTAGGTACTAGGTTTCCAGCTATTGGATTGGGTAACTATTAAAGAACCACTAGTGACAGGTAACAGTCTGAGCAACTAGTTTCACTTCTAAATTTTTGTTGTTTACTTTCAATAGGGCCTTCCTGGTTGAAATAAATGATTTTGACTTTGACTTTGAGTCCTAGTGGAACTTGAAACTAACTAGTTGATTACATTTCTAAACTAATAAAATAACAAAATAAATGTGATAAACATTTTTTTTTATTTTGAAGAGCCGTCGTTTGACCACTAACTTGCCTGGTGGTATGCGATGATGCGGTCTACGATGGAGCACGTCGTCCACTATCAATTAATTCTTAGCCCGACCCGAAGTCGCGGAGAACCTAACGGGTTACCGGGGCTCCAGCTCAAAGTGCAGGAGAAGGAACGGGGTGATTTTTAGTCAGCAAGAGTCTAACACTCCCTCCCGCTTCACCCAGGCGGGAGAATTCATTGGATGCTTTTATCCCCTTAAAAAAAGCCCGACCCGGAAAATTACCGCGGAGCAGTCTGAAAATTACCTGGACAATACTTACTACATGTATAAATTTGTCACAGGCTCGGTGTAGCTATGTTTATTAATTTAGTTACGCGTCTGGTTTTTCTTTATGTCAGTATCGAATTTCAAGGTCAACGGTAGTAGATAAAACTATTTTACTGAATCGAAAATGGTTTCAGTTAGATATGTAGGTACAATTTTGCAACAAAATAACTCTATATGAAACAATTTTCATACACTGAGTAAATATCTACTTGAACTTGCTCAAAACTAAAATTTAAAAGCCTAATAATATATTATCCGACCTAAATATTGCCTGAGCTCTATCACAAATAGATTGATTTAAGACACTAGAAGATTATTTATAGAAACTCATTTAATTCTAACTTCATGGGCACCTTTGAGCGTAGCTATGGTGTCAAGGCATAAAACAATAAACCGATAGTCACAACACACGCAGTGTTTTGGATACATTACATACAAAGTAGCTCCTTCACACAATGTCAGAAAGTGGTAAAGATGCAGTTCTGAATCTGCATTGTACCTATATAATACTGTGTCTACATTAGGGTAGCTATCCTCTACCATCCATGAGGTCATTTTATGTGATTATGAATTAGGTACCTATAACTAACCTTTACAGAAATTATGGATTCGTCAAGTAAAGCAATATGTACTTGAATCTTTATCTTCATTTAATATGTAATTATTTTTTACCAGAAACAATTTATTTGCTTTATCGTGGTATCAAACAATTGATAAATATTATGTACGAAGTACTTACCGTACGAAGTGCATTAAAATTGAACGCGTTCGAATCATGCACATGATATACAAGTCTTTGAGCCTCTGTATATCCAACAAAATGATATGCAAAAGGAACGATCACAGAAACACCAAATATGAACAATATGACAGTTTTCTTTTTAAACATGTTGTTTTTAACTGAACTTTGTTCCCGTCTAAGTCACACAGTACACTAATAAGTATTAATATTTAATTATTTTCTATATTCACTGATAATTTCACACATAAAACCGCACTTCTTTTTCCAAAACCACTTGTAGCTTGCATTCATTTTACTTAAGAATACGAACATTAAGGAGCACTAATGTGAAACATAAAAGACACTATTAAAACTGTAATAAAAAGGAACTACGTAATTCCATGTGTGATACGATATTTTAGACCTTAGTAGGTATTAGTCACAGTACATACTGTGCTAGTCGTCTGTTATGAGTCGGCTTGTATACCTCCGTTAAGGTGACTGAAACACGAGTGTGTGCGGAATATGGCGAGCTGATGATAACATACACGTACATTGTTACCGAAACGTAAACTGCGAATAGACATACATACAAGCCAAACAATAGCGGTGAAATCGGTTATATTTGACCACTGACGTCCAATTCAATGATAAGATTGTTATCAATATTTTTAACACTATCAAGGCGAAGTCGAAAAATTCGTAGCATTAATGTATTTCATTTGTTTTGTAGATTAGACAAGAATGTGGATATTGATAAAAATAATGTTACTTCTTTTTTTTGTGTTAACACGACCAGGAAAATTTAATAATGTGTATAAAACATTCTAAATATTGATGCTAATACAGCGTTTTAATATTGAAGTTTGCACTTAGATTAAGAGTAAAAATACCTATTTAAAAAGGGTGGTTTTATTTATATCCCGAAGAAGTTTCGGCAAAATGCATATCTACTCAATATGAAATGAAACATCCACTTTTCATCCATTTTGTTAATCACATGAAACATGACGTTGAAGCTGCAAAATAACAACGGATGTGATTACAAAATAGTAACGGGAATAAATAAACAAGTTTATTTTAATACTAGCTGTTGCCCGCGACTTCGTCCATATAATAATGACTTCTGGCAGAATTTAGGCTTTTGAATTAGTTTTTATCAAGGGATATTCTACGGTAATGGATGTCGTCAGAATTGATGCAGTCCCGTAGATGATAGCGTGATAATATGTAGCCTATATGTTTACCAGACTTGTTAGTAATATTCATGCAAAATTTGAAATAGTAGTGCAGTACTTTTTGAGATCATCACGGCCATACATACAGACAAACAGACAAAAATTCTAAAAACCACATTATTGGCTTCGGTATCGATTAGAGATCACGCTTCAAATATTCTTTTAAAAATATTCAATGTACAGTTTTGACTTTTAGAGAGTAGATAGCTGTTGCCCGCGACTTCGTCCGCGTAGATTAATGACTTCTGACAGAATTAACCAGAATCAATTCAGTGCCCAAGTAAGATTTACCTATTTTGAAATGATTTATCGTAGTTTCAATAAATAAATAATCCCGCAGGGATCTTACCAGTACAGTGCCCGATCACGTAAGGTTTGAGTAATAAAAACTATTCTATCGACTATTGTTGTACCGAATCTCTCTAGAATAAGTTCAGTGGTTAAGAGTTAGAGAGTCCTGGGGCATTGACGCATAGTTCCCGTTCTCGTGAGACATCTGTGAAAAAACTATCATACGTTACCCAGGTCCCAAATCATCGTTTTACCGAATGTAATTCAAAAAGATTCAATGATTCTAAATTCAACGGCTAAGAAGATTTATACAAACTCTCATTCCCTATTTTATCCCCTTAGGGGTGGAATTTATCAAAATCCTTTCTAAAGAGATACCTATGTCATAGTAACTTTATGCATGCAAAGTCTCAGCCCGATCAATTTAAAACTGGCAAAGTATCATACTTTGGGGTGAGAATGTTCAAAAACCTTTCTAAAGGGACGTTTACGTCATAATATCCATCTGCACGCCGAATTTCAACCCGATCGGTGTAAAACTGACAAAGCCTCACACAAACGTTCATCCCCTATTTTACCCCCTTGGTGGAAATTATCAAAATCCTTTCAAAGCGGATGCTTACGTCATAACATCTATCTGCATGCCAAATTTCAACCTGATCGGTTTAAAACTGACAAAGGCTCATATAAACTTTCATCCCCTATTTTACCCACTTGGGGGTGGAAATTATCAAAATCCTTTCACAGCGGACGCCTACGTCGTAACATCTATCTGCATGCCAAATTACTTACAACCCGATCGGTTTAAAACTGACAAAGGCTCATATAAACTTTCATCCCCTATTTTACCCACTTGGGGGTGGAAATTATCAAAATCCTTTCATATCGGATGCTTACGTCATAACATCTATCTGCATGCCAAATTACAACCCGATCGGTTTAAAACTGACAAAGTCTCATACAAACTTTCATCCCCTATTTTACCCCCATTGGGGGTGGAAATTATCAAAATCCTTTCACATCGGATGCTTACGTCATCATAACATCTATCTGCATGCCAAATTTCAACCCGATCAGTTAAAAACTGACAAAGTTTCATACAAACTTTCATCCCCTTTTTTACCCCCTTGGGGGTGGAAATTATCAAAATCCTTTCTTAGCGAATGCCTACGTCATAAAATCTATCTGTATGCCAAATTTTAGCCCAATCTGTCCAGCGGTTTGGGCTGTGCGTTGATAGATCACTATGTCAGTCAGTCAATCAGTCAGTCAATCACGTTTGAATTTTATATATAGATTATACCATGTGTTGCCTCATTGGCCGAGTGTTCGCAAGTACGATTGCCGGGCAAGGGGTCCCGAGTTGGATTCCCGGGTCGGGCAAAGTATTACTGAGATTTTTAATAAAATTCTCAGTTGTAGCACGGAGTCTGGAATTGTGCCCGATATATGGCAATAGGTTCACCCCCTATTACAAACCTAACTTAAGGCGGGACGCTACAGTTAAAAAAAAAATACCTAATTGTACTCATCCTAAATTTATCTTTGATTATTTCAATGTAAGTTCAGTGGCATTAAGTGCCGTAATGCGCGCGCCTCTGCCTGCCCCTTCAAGGATAAAAGACTTGATGTTATGTTTATGTATATGTGCTGAAATATTTTAAACCTCTTTGAAAATCATTGTTTTGACTTCAAAAATGAAGGATGTTCTCACTCTCAGTTTAATCTGTATGTATCTATCTATCTTCGATGTTTCTCCGCAATCATCTCGAGATGGGCTGAACCTATTTTGATACGGTTTCCAGGAAAGTTTTTGTTACACTTGAGCAGATTTTAGTGTTAACTAACGTAGACTAACGTACTAGGTTGTTATATTATCTTAGAAAGTAGTGTAGAAAGTAACATGGATATTGAACTTAAATTACTTAAATTAATTTATTGCGACAAAAAGCCGCGATCATATTTATTATTATTCTATAAAATTAGTTTTATACTACATAATACAGGAACAAGTATTGTTTTATCAATTACGGCCTTTAGATTTATATCCACAATGGAGGTAGTTGTGGAAAAAAAATAGATTAAGTAAATTGTCGGTATGGCCGTCAAGATAAAGAGTGTGTATTAAATATCAGATCGATCTATCGTCAGAAAGTGGGTAAATCTAATCACTAAATATGACCGAAACCAACAGACGAGGTACCTAAAGTAAATAAACTCGTTTTGTCTAATTACTCTTAAAACTGCTCACAGAACAACAGGAAAATACGTACCGTCCCATTATTATTAAGATGCACATCATTCCAACAACGTCGACACAGCAAACAAAATATTATGTTGATTCCATCATTACACTGGCTCGTTGCAATAAATATTAGCATAAAATTACCTTAAAAATGATATATTTAAACAATGTATTTGCATATTACGAGGCTGACTATAGAAATTAAATCACAATGTAAATCCCAGTAATATCATTTGCGCTACGCTTACCCAGCCTATTCCAGACAATCTCTCTTTTGGGTTCCGTTTGGAAAGCTTAAAAATGGTACCCTGTAACGAAGATTTCGTTGTCTCGTCCCTTTGGTCACCAGACTGTATGGCAAGAATCACGTTAGCTAATCAGTGGTTTTCACAAAAAAATTAGGTATTGCTAATTCAAATCCTGTATTAGTATACAAAAATAACCTAAAAAAAAAGCATATATACGGTCGAATTAAGAACCTCCTACCGTTTTTTTGAAGTCGGTTAAAAAACGGGTGTTAGTAACTTATAGATTTTTATATTAGTGAATTTTGACCTAGTAGCGCAGTGGAGAACAATCCATTGGGTCTTTGGATACGTTCAGGAGACTGTTAATGGCGATACGCAGCCTCCTACTCATAGACATGCTCATTTTCCTTATGATGGCGTTAAAATCATCCGTGTGCGCCTCTATATACAAAGCGGACGCTCTAAATCGCCGCGTGTCGCATCCAACAGCATCCTGAATGCCTTATTATATTGGACACGAGACCACTGTATGCCCTCTACGTATAAGTGCGTAAATCCAAAGACTGCACGAGTAAAAAGAGGCTTTAAAATGTGACATTTACTGGTTTTTTGAACAACGTGCAAACTTCGAACCAGCACATCACATCGAACAGCCAGCGATCTGCGTTCCCTCTCGACATCGCCATTATCCTTAAGATCATCAGTGACCCAAAGACCCATAGTACATAAACTTAGTCACCCAATTCAAAGAAGTACCATAGAGCAAGAAACCAGGAACATCAGAATATTTTATAACACCTACTTTAAATATTAGAAGTTCGCTCTTTTTGTTTACATTATGGCTTAGGTCAAGGGCCTCTGCGTAGGAGTTACAAGTCGCTACAAGAATGGAATGAAAGAAAATCGAAGGTCTCAGCGCTTAGCTCACCTCGCACTTCAGCTCATACTCGTTTGATTGGACTTCCATTACACCTTACATTGTTTTTGTAACGAAACAAGGAAATATTATGCGGTACTTTTGTTTGCCGCTATAACAACAAATAATAAAAACAAATTAAAATTAAATATTTAAGTGGACTTCCATACAACAAACGCAATTTATTTCCCCCTATTTAAAAGTTTGCCTAGTCTATAGTACCCAACCTTTTTTTTGATGGTGGAAAATGATCCAATGACTTACTTTTACCTGCCTTGAGCTAAGCGAGACAGAGTGTCTCTTGCTGACTAAAAACCATCCCATTCCTACTCCTGGTTTGAGCTGGAGCCCCGATAACCCGTTAAGTGGTTCGCAGCTCCGCAACCCTACGTGCTCAAATCCGACTCGCACTTTGCCGGCTTTTCTTCACTTTATTGTGATACAGCAAGTCCACCATTACAAAAATAGCCGAGAGACTAAAAGGATAATTAGGTAAATTGTGAAAATGTTTTCCACATTATTCGGCATTGCTTTATTTTAAACTCTGAGTAAAGTATACATTTTGTTTTTCTGGCACCCTCTTTATACCACGGATTTTCTGAAGTATTAAGGCCGTCACATACCTAGCTATAGCTAGCTGTGTCTATGACTATGTCTGTCACAGCCTTTACATTTGAGATTACTGCGCATTACTGTAGAACTTAGATTTTTTAATAGCAATACACGACATGCTTTCCAAATTATACTATACCAAACATATTATTGCAATTGGCTGTCATATTAAGAAAATAATTAAAAAACGCATCATTTGTGAAATTCTTAGCGATATCGGAATGCTACATATAATACGGTACATAGTTAACAGGTAGTCAAATTCAATAGATACTTTTATTAAAATGTCAAAAACGATACTTTTCTATGAATTTTGTATTGGATCGCAATTTATGACGTCATCATATTTTTTCGTCAAATAGCATACTTATTTCCAGAGAAAAAATCCAAAAGTAGGTAAATTGTCAAATCAATGGATGAGAGTATGATTAGTTTTTAATTATTTATTGCATTGAAAAGTTGCAACAATTTATTTTAAACCTAGGAAACCAGCCAAGTGTAAACTTATTAAATCTTCTCTCTAAAATAATGTAGATTGACCTCATCCATTATATTTCGTTTATGAAGAGAAAGCAAGCTGTATTATCAATAGTTTCATATAATAATATGTAGTTGCACATTTACAGCTGACAGACAAATCCATAGACTGTTACGTAGTTACCTGTCTATGGATTTGTCAGCTGAAGTCCTATAGTTATTTTAAAGTACAGTTAAGGTTTCTTTTTAATCAAACTTACTAAACTGTCGGATTTCAAATTATCACTAAATAACTAACCTACTATGCTAAAGGCGTAAAACTGTAAATAGTAGAGCACGCATATGATTAAAATTAATACCTACTTCATATCCAAAATATCGGGATAAACCTCTTCAAATTACATTATTAGCCGAAATAGCAAACAAACTACGGCAATCATTAAAATCTTTGGTAAAGCTGGGCTTCTAATTTAATCCGTATTTAAGCCTTTTACGAGCGTCCTTGTATTTCTTAAAACAATGAATGTTGTTTCCTATCTACGTAATGCTAAGAGAAGTTTTCTCAAAGGCTTAACATGGCTGTCGTTTCCGTGAGGATTAGCCAAACTACTTTGTTACTGCTGCTCTCCTGTGATATTTGTCAACACAACGTTGTTTAATTAATAAAAGGATAAAACAGATTTAAGCCCTGCTTATTAATTGAACCAAACCTTTTTGTTTCTGTACTACATAGATTGTGTCATTATGCATTCTTTCGACTTTTAAATTATTTGTCATAGATCACTTTTTATCGTCTACCTTGCCTTGTGAAATTCAAATAAAACACACACATAACATCACGCCTTTTATCCCCGAAGGGTAGACACAGGTGTTTTTTTTTTTTTTTTTTAAGGGGGGAAAATCATCGAATGACTTCTCCCACCTGGGTGAGGCGGGAGGGAGTGTCAGACTCTTACTGACTAAAAACCACCCCGTTCCTTCTCCTGCACGTTGAGCCGGAGCCCCGGTTACCCGTTAGGTTCTCCGCGACTCCGAATCGGCATCGGCCGTATTGGGCCCCATCTGTGGTGGTCTGATGGCTCTTTGAGGCGCGCGCGGAACGCGACGCGCCGTACGCTCGGGTCTGTTTCTGGTCGGACGGGGAGCCACCCATGCTCGCCGTCCGCAGGCCCGCGCTTACGGTGGCCGGAGATCGTCTCGCGATCCCCGACGCCCGGTGTGTCCTTCGCGATGGCTGGGTTGCGAGGAGGCAGCGCTTCGCTGCCTCACGCGTCCCGCCTCCTCCTTAGCTAGCATGACTGCTTCGCAAAAGGAGGAGACGGCATCCCAGTCCCCCTCGCTCCGCATCATGGCCTGCACTAGGCCCGGACGCGAGAGGTCGCCATCGCCGATCATAGACAGAGGTGTACATTATGCCACTTTTCACTATTTGTTATGAGTCCCATGTATAAGGGGTAGTCTATTGCCATATATCGGGCATAATTCGAGACTCCGTGCTACTACTGAGAATTGTTAAAAACCCCAGTAATAATTTGCCCGACCCGGGTATCGAACCCGAGAGCTGAGGCAGTCAAATAAAACAGTGTGTTAATATTAACGTAAGCGCGTTGAAGCTTCTCAAATCTCTTTCTCCATTTTACATTTCCTCTTGAACACCTTCAACAATACAAGTAATAAAAACAAACTTGTATCATAATTCAAAGGGACCAGTCTCTCCCTGAATAACAATGCGATGAAATTTATTACTCAATAAACAGTGGATTTATATTTCTTCAGAAAGATTGGGAGTAAACTTTCAAAACTCGAAATGATTTAGAGACTCCGGGAAATGTAGGTCCAGCAAAATATCAATTTGCCTTGATAATTAATTATGTTAATTCATTAAATAAAAATGTTTAAAATTGATTTGTACATACATACTAAATTATTATGACTGTACCTCTATTAACCGAACTCCCAAAAAAGATGAGATTCTCAATACGGCCATGGTGTATATTCCGCGATTGGTCCAGCGCTTGTGGACGGATAATCGGATGATTCTTTTTGTTCGAAAGGTTTTACTTTCGAGGTGATCCCATTTTCACCAGGCCCAGATCTAGTGATGGAATCCTAGAGAAACCGAGGGAAGCTTTTAAAAATTGTAGTTGAAACGAGTGAATCTATATTTTTATTTTTCGTTAAAGTCGATCTGGTGATGGAGCCAAGAGACAGTCGATGGAACTCGTACGATGATTGAGGGAACTACTCAACGGTTAACCGTAGCTACTTTGTGTTTGTGCTTGATAAATCTGTTTTGATGGGAACTTTACTCATGGATGTGAGTGAGATTTATTAGCGGCACGATGATGAAGTAGTATGATAGCCAAGGGAACTCTTTAATAGTTAACAGTAGTTAGGTACTTCGGTTTTGAGCTTGAATAATTTGTATCAATGAAATTTTTGCACCCGTTATACTTAATGGGTCTGTATATAGATTTGTACGAACCTAAAAGGTTAAAGATAAAAACAATGTTTAAGAATCCCGACTTGAAAAAGTAAAAACAAAGAGTGAAAACTAAAAAGGTAAAAATAACTAATATTGCTCATACATACTGATAGGTTACCCACCTATAGATAGGTTAGAAGTTGGAGCCACCATTCCGTAACAAAATGGTACTTAGGTAATTATCACAGATAGAATAAAATGTAAACAGCTTAATCAATGAAGGTTTTATTGCATAATTTTGTTTAAAACTTGTTATTGTAGTGTTGAATCACCTATAAATCCTATAAATTAATTTATTGGTTCAATATTTTTCTTGAAACGTACTACTACGGCTACGGCTAAGTAAGACCCAGGAAACGCAAGAAGACAGTGAAGTGAGGATAACAGCAGTTGCCGAGCAAGGCAAGCCAGAGCTATTGTGTCCGAAACGCCTACCCAGCCAGAGTCTTGACTTAGGTACTATTCAGCGTTCTCTTACGGTAGCTTCTCGGTCACAGGATAATATGGATGAACGTGGAGCAAGGTTGTGGGCTGACTGAGAGCGTCACGTCCGTCTCACGTGAGCCATTCGCCTCGAAGTCGCGCTTAAGTTCGGAAAGAATTCTGACTCCGACTTTGCGCTCTCTAGAAAACCACGAGAAACGCCAAGCTAAGATCTAGCTATCGACTGACCGAGAGCGTTATGCTCCTTACGTAAATCTGAGACTTTTACCAAAAGGGCGTCTCGCTTAATATTATTTAATAAAGTTCAGGGCTAAATATTATCCGTTGAGGGGCTGGTAAAAGCATTTAATACCTAGGTATTGGATGCTTTTACCATGGTCAACTATACTTAGGTCTTTCACGCGTTATCAACCCTAATAACCAATTTGTGTAAGCTCCAAATTCCTTCATAGTTAATATCGTATACAAAGAAGCACTTGCATAAAAAATTAAATTAAATGAACTGCCGGTATCCTTCAATAGCGCTTTGCACTAAAACATACATTGTTAGTTTTTATAAATAAGACGTTTATACGTATTTCTATTGTAGCACGATTTTGATGGGTCTAAGAAAACATCTAAAAGTTCACTATCGTAAACTTTTTCTTCTTCACTATTATAATTTAGGGCTTCACAAACACGACAAAGATGATAAGATTTTGTGCCAAAATATCCGTGTTCATTGATAACTTCGAAATGATTTCTCCATGTATGCATCGAGAGAAGGAGATCAACGTTTGATGCAACAGCCTTTATATCTTTGGCTAGATTTTGAATAGCCGTGTTCGCATCAGCGAATATGTAAGAATTTGGGGGTAATAGGCTCTCAACATCTCCACGAGATGGTCCAAATATAACTGGTATTGCGCCCTTCGAGTACGCGTGGTGAAATACCTTCTCAGTCAAGTATTGATAACAACTAGTGTTTTCTAAGACTAAGTAAAACAAGTATTCTGCAATTGGGTCACAATCTGAATGAAAATTTCCAGGACAACTGAAAAAAAAAATATTTCATTCAATAATTGTCTCACATGATCACATATACTATAAGTACCTACATTTCTGTTTACAGCATGCGGGACCTTAAAACATTATTCAAGACTTAAAGTTACAGTGACCGACGAGCCAACCGAACTTAGATTCGATCTTCAGCTCGCACAAGGTTTGTCGAAATTATCAGGAACAATAATCGACACATCACAATAGATCGTGTTATGAAACTGAAGGAAATTGTTGAGGTTACCGGGAGCTCAATTACATCCCCCCCCCCATTCCCTAATCCCTGAATCCCACAAAATCCTCAAATTTCTAATTCCAAAAGGCCGGTGTTCATGGGCAACGCCGATTGCTTACCATCAGGTGTTACAAGTGTACTCGTAGTATTCGTTTATCGGTTTATCCCATAAAAACAAATGAATCTAAAACTTATTGACCTCGTCCGAAGCTCGTTCTTGTCGGAACATCTTCCATAAACATCTACATTGATGTACTTTCTTAATTCTTTTACGTAATCATTTCTTGCTTTTATCCCACAGTTCAACATCAGCACTGCAGCTGTTTTGTTTGCTCTTTTTCGATCCCAGTTTGGTATCAATGTGGTGAGTTCTGCCATCGTATTATATTCACTTAATACCGGTTTTGGCAAAAGAACAGTTCGACCATAGGGTACCGGTATGTCAGAGTCGCTCCTGGAAAAATAAATAAATGTACCTATTATAAACAAGATTTAGTAAAATTCTGCCTTCCTAAAGGCAATCACTGATTGTTTTATAGACAGGTCCAGCCCATTTCATAGCAGCAAAAACAATTTAAGCATATTACTGTTATTAGAGTTCATTTAAAAGATAATAATATTTACCTACGACTTTTGTGAATAAATATGTCAAAAAAATATTAAATAACTACCGATAAGTCATGGACCAATTGAATACACCGTATAGGGATGTCCTGTCCGTAGCATGCCTGGCCATAGTAAACGTATGTCTTGGCGATTGGTCGCTCCAGAATATCCATCTTTGTTTCGGGTTTCTATTTTTCACTTTTGGTACCAATCCGTGTTGTAGGTGAACGAGAACTGCGTCCGCTGTGTCCATGAGGGCGTCATCACCAGAAAATATGCAATTTTTTACGCTGCAACCGTCCAAAATGTCCGCTTCATTGCTGTGAAGATTACACGCTAACATCACTTGTATATTAGGTTATTGTGCAATTACCTCTATAGTTCTTGTTCTTTACCATCGATTAATGAACTGATCGCCACAAATAATTGCTGACATCAATCAATAATCAAACATACATTTTTGAGTAGTTAATAGGTAATGTTAATATTTTTTATTGTAGGCACAAATTTTGTGTTTACAGTGTCTATAATAAGATTTAGCTAGTAGATGTCAAACTGAACTGAAACTAAATAAACGAATGTCCCGTTTTGAGTCAAAAAATAAATGGTGATGTTAAGTATATGCTCAATGCGGAGTGTTAGCAGCCATATGAACTGTTTTAGTTTAGACTTTAGATAGTAAACTGAGGGACGAGACTCCGCCACCTCCGGTGGTAGGTACTTCTATTTCTCATAACATAATCCCCCTATTTTCTCCCTAATGCGATATTATAGGATTGTGGTGCAGAGACAGCAACTGGAGTCTAAAAGATACGTACGTAAAAGAAAAACAAATCATAACGGTTCACATACCCTTTTTTCCCAAAGTTAAACATTTGACGCTCCTTCAGCTGGTCCCAATATTTATAAACGAGCACGACGTATTGCTTTCCTGCATTAGGGTTTGGTATTGGGTCTCCATGAAATAATATTCCCCCCAAAACGGAGGTGGGCCAGCTCTAAGTAACAAATAAATTAGACATTAGTTACTCTTAGAAATACTATGCTATCTACGATTAAATTGACATCAGATAATGAATAATTAAACCTTAAATTGAAACTTATGGAGGTTTTTCAACCTTTATTCCTTGGTTCCAAAATCAAAATAATTTTCGTTAGCCAAATTAATATTCGTTTTTTATGGAATAAGCCGGTAAACGAGCAGACAGATCACCTGATGGTAAGCAATCGGCGTCGCCCATGCACACCTGGAACACCAGTTACCCTTTTGGGGATTCGTACACGTAGTTCCTACTTACCGAGCGAAGTGCAAATAAATTGAGGGCGTTCGAATCATGCACATGATACATAAGTCTTTCAGCCTCTGTATATCCAACAAAATGATATGCAAGGGGAACGATCACAGAAACACCAAATATGAACAATATGACAGTTTTATATGTTATTTTCCTTCTAAACATGTTGTTTTGAACTTAATTTCTTCCCGTCCAAGTTGCACAGTACCTATAATAACATGAATATGTCCTGTATACACTGATAATTATTATAATTTCAACCATAAAACTGCGCCTCTTTTTCTAAAACCACTAGTAGCTTATATTCATTCTACATACCTCTAAAATAAACATTAAAAAACACTTCTAGTGGAACATAAAACACACCATTAAAACCGTAATAAAAAGGAACCATGTAATTATACCTATTGTGATACGATATTTTAGACACTTGATGAGGTGCATAATAAATAATGTTACTTCCACTTTTCATTCATTTTGCTATTAATCTCATGAAACATGTCGTTGAAGCGTGAAGCTGCAAAATAACAACGGTTTTTGTAAAGGGGAAATCATCAAATTACTTCTCCTGCCTATGTGAGGCGGGAGGGAGTGTAGACTCTTACTGACTAAAAACCACCCCATTCCCTGGAGCCCCTGTAACCTTTTACGTTCTCCGGGGCTCCAAAATAACAACGAATGTGATTACAAAATAGTAACGGGTATTTATTATTGATCATTTATATTTACCTCTATAAACAAGTTTGTTCTATTTTAACATCAACTGCTGAAATATATAAAACTTATTCTTATTTTAACCTTCTAACATACAACACAAATGATAGAAGAGCAGAATACATTTTATAAACATCAGTGTTATTTATCATCCCGTGGGTAACTGAAGGTCGGACCTTCAGTTATAAGACTTCGCGTTTTGACGAAGACCAAAAAACAACTAGGCTTTAAGAGTATGGGGGATTCTGTAAGATCTAAATTCAAACTTTCAAAGTGAGCACGATCGCATTCTCGCCCGTCATTGGTCGGGATTGTTCTCACAACCAATAAAAAAAAACACTAGCGTTCTATGTGACTGTCACAACCGGAACGATGCTTGACGGCTTTGTGCGGCTTGTGCCTTGTATTGCCGGCGGCATAGCCGCTCGGCATAAACCCGGCAGCATTGCATGCATGTGTGTAGTAGCCTTTAGAGAGTTCGAATTGACATTTAACAGAATAGTCTCGAAGAGTACTTAGATACTCTCTGATAAACCTGGACCAAGCCTGCCATGCATTAAGTTAACACAAAGAAACTTATAGTCCAGTGTTTATAACTCTAAGGTAGATGAAACGCTTTTGCGGCTTCTAGTTATCATAAAGATAATAAGACCTCTGCTTAACAGTTTATAAAAGTATTGTAACTTCTTCTAGATCGGCCGTTTGGAAACACCCTACATTCATCGGCTTCTTGCGGCCTTGTTTAAAATCGTTTTCGTTTGTAGCTGGGTAATCGTGGAAAAATATTATTAGTTATAATAATTCATATGTATTTATTGATTACATAATGGTTACAAAAAAGTAACGTACCTACCAATATGATTGCCGTATACCTACTTACAATTATAATAATAATAATAATAAGCCCGCAGGGCACCTTGAGGCGAGGTGACGGGCATTAGCGATCCCGCGGGCTACCATCATCCCGAGTGCTCCAGGGAGAAGTCACCGTTCCTTCTTCTCCGGCTTGCCTTAATTGGCTGGCTGGAGTGAACAATGACAAGGAACAGGTCTCCCACCTCTGGCTTGCCTTCATTGGCCGTCCAGAGTGGAGTCGCGAGAGCAGTGATCCTGCTCGGAGGGTAAGAAACTATTCGTAAGTCGCGAGTGGGCCAGGGATGCAGGAGGCTTCGGCTGGAGCAGATGATCTGAGTAGAAAGCGGTGGTAGTTTCTTAACCCTTCAGCCACTCACATTCTCGTTGCCCCTATGTTGCTATATCTAGCAACCATTCCCGGGGCCCGGTCAGTGAGTTGGCGAGTCTCCGCCTGCCATTTTACATGTAAAAATTACATTGTTTCGGCAGGTGCCATAGTCATCCATAGTTCCCAATTTACCAGTCCACAGCAACCCATCCATAGCCCTACAATTTTTTTTTCCATTATTCACAATAGTCCTACACTAACCGGGGACTGTCCTTGGGTGCATTTCCATAGTGCATACAGGGATAGTCGCCGGTTTGTGTCTCCATTACATTTAGATTAAAGTTGTCTAAAGGGCCTCTGCGCAGTTGGCTTCGGCCCCTCGTACGCCTCCCAAATGACCGGGACCCTGTGGTCCCGTGAATGGTAAAGACATAATAATAAAAATCTTTATTTTCTCAAAAATACTCTACGGATACAAATTATATAATATGTTACAATTAAGAGTGTGTTACAGATCACCAGGCCCGGGTGACCCCCGGAGACATTGAACAATACAAAGTATTTACCTAATTAAAGAAAATAGACAACATTGTATGAGTGTGTGTGTCTGTGTGACTGTGACTGTGGGTGTGTAACAATGTAGTGTGGGTGCGTGTGTATGTGTATGTAAGTGAGTGAGTTGATGTGTATTATGTGTGGGTGTGTATAGGTAAGTGAATGAGGTGGAAGTGTTGATATGAATGTAGTGATTGATAATTCTGCATCAGTTGTAGCTTAGGTGGTGGTAAATTGTCGTGGTGGCCCGGAGGTTTAAGACGCCCACTTCTCATGCATGAGGGTGCGGGTTCGAAACCTACCAACGGCAAGTACCAATGTGACTTTTTCCGAGTTATATGTACTTTCTAAGATTATTTAGACACCACTGACAAACGGTGAAGGAAAAACATCGTGAGGAAACCTCAACTTATAATTTCTAATTATAAGTTTGAAATCGCCAACCCGCATTGAGCAAGCGTGGTGATTAATGCTCTAACCTTCTCCGTGTGAGAAGAGGCTTTGCTCAGCAGTGGGCATTTATAGGCTGTTGATGATGATGATGATGATGATGTAGCTTAGGAAAGTGGTCTCAAAATTTTTTCAGTCTCCTCATAGTCTAGTTTATTTAGCCAGTCGCTGACGCTTTCTTTACATTTACTTCTGGTGAGATAATGAATGCTTTTGCTCTTTATTTATTTTGTTATATAGGTATGGGCCTAAAAAGGTAAAGAAGTTTTGAGTGAAACCAAAATGTTTTCTTTCTATATGGCAGACGGTAGTAAGTCTTCTCCTGCTTGTGGAATTATCCGAATTAAATGGTAGCTGAGAGTGCATTTTTAGAACGGTGTACAGGATGAATAGCTGGCGAACTGTCAGAACATTGAATCGCTGATATAGATCATAGGTTGGGTAACGGAAAGGCAGGAATAAACTTACTTTAAGGATGGCCCTCTGAGCTCGTTCTAACTTGAGTAAGTAAGATTTGGCTGCACCACCCCACGACGTTATGCAATAGCTAAAGACGGATTGACATAAGGCATAGTATACAGTTTTAATTATTTTGCTATCTACTACATGGCGAAGATTCCTAAAAATAAAGATTAATTTGCGGGTTCTGGTGGTTAGTGCCTCAATATGTAATTGGAAGTCGAGTTTATCATCGATAATAACACCGAGGTACTTAATGTTTGTTTTTTTTAGTTCAGGGCAGTGACATGTTCCTGGAGCAGTTATGTGGCAAGTGTGTGCAATTCGGTCAGGTTGCCCTTACTTATTGCCATTTACACTGTTCGTGTTTAGACTACCACGTTAGCACGTCTCAATAACGATTCCAAGTACATACTCCTAGAAAAACAGTCACTTAGGTACTCGCAAATCATTCATTCGTAGTTGTTACGATTGACTCAACAAGGCATTAGGTCATAATAATACCGTAGAAAACTATGACAATTTTAACTTTTATTTAATGGCTTTATCGTCATTAGGTAAGTACATAATTAAATTATTTAGGCACAAACCCAATGTACCTAACACCCACTTTTCACTAGTTATTTCATGGGTCCCGTGTACTTGAGGGTGAGCCCATTACCATACACCAGCCACTAATCCAGATTACGATTTAATATTGAAATCTTTTTAACTGTAACATACATACTCTTTTTGTAATACTTTGTCCATACCAAAAGTAGAACTCGACACCCCTTCGCTTCGCACTTGTGTTGTGATTGTGACTACTCGATCAATGACGCAGTAAAACTTTTTAATTACCATATTATCGACCAGCAACAGTCTGTTAATAGGTTCGATGTACCTAGCCTACCTTGAGCTAACTGTTAAACCAACAGTTTTAATTTTAGTAAACGTTTTATCACTATTGCAAGTTGATAAGCAGGTACCTAGGTATTACTTTGTATGTATCTTTCTTTACTTACATTGTGTAGTTTACGTAGACGTTGGCTTATACTTACTTTCTTTTGAGGGAGGAAAATCATCCAATGACTTCTCCCGCCTTTTTTTTAAGGGGGGGAAATCATCGAATGACTGCTCCCGCCTGGGTGAGGCAGGATGGAGTGTCAGACTCTTACTGAATAAAAACCACCCCGGTCCTTCTCCTGCACGTCGAGCCGAAGCCCCGGTTACACGTTAGGTTCTCCGCGATTCCGAATCGGCATCGGCCCTATTGGGCCCCATCTTTGGTGGTCTGATGGCTCTTTGAGGCGCGCGCGGAACGCGACGCGCCGTACTCTCGGGTCTGTTTCTGGTCGGACGGGGAGCCACCGATGCTCGCCGTCCGCAAGCCCGCGCTTACGGTGGCCGGAATTCGTCCCGCGATCCCCGACGCCCGGTGTGTCCTTCGCGATGGCCGGGTTGCGAGGAGGCAGCGCTTCGCTGCCTCACGCGTCCCGCCTCCTCCTTAGCTAGCATGACTGCTTCGCAAAAGGAGGAGACGGCATCTCAGTCCCCCTCGCTCCGCATCATGGCCTGCACTAGGCCCGGACGTGAGAGGTCGCCATCGCCGATCACTTCCCTGAGGGCACGGCGGTGCTCAGCCCACGCAGGGCATTCTCCCACTGTGTGTTCCTGTTCCACCATGTCCTCAGGGCGGTCCTCGCAGTGATGACACCCGGGCGTTTCCTACCGCCCCATCAGACACAGGTACCTACCGAAACTTCCATGTCCGGTGAGGACCTGCGTCAGGTGGTAGGTGAGGACGCCGTAGCGTCCCTTAAGCCACTCCTCAAAGAGGGGACTTACCGCTGCAATGGCAGCGAGCCCAACTTCTCCCGCCTTGGGTTAGGCGAGTGAGAGTATCAGTCTCTTACGGACTAAAAATCACCCCGATCCCACCCTTATTCTTAAAGCCGGAGCCCTGGCAATCCGTTAGGCCTTCCTACCCCTGGCAACCCTTTAGGGTACCTACTCGGAACTGGGCCCCATCTGTGGTGGTCTGATGGGTCTTAGAGGCGCGCGCAGTGGGGAAAGTGTTCGAGTGGGGAAAGTGTTCGAAAGAATAATTTCGAACCGCCTCGTCGCGCACCTGACAGACATTGGGCCGGACCTATCGGACGGCCAGTTCGGCTTCCGCAGAGGGCGCTCCACGGAGGACGCCATCATGCGCGTTAGGGACCGGACGACGGGGACTGCAGTGTCCAGGGGTAAGGTCGTAGTGGCGGTGTCTCTGGACATCGCCAACGCCTTCAACTCCCTGCCCTGGAGCTGCATTTTGGAGGCACTCCGATATCATCGGGTGCCTACCTACCTCCGTCGTGTAATCGAGGCATACCTGACGGACAGGTCTGTCATATACCCCGGTCACCGGGGCGAGTGGAACCGGCGAGAGATGTCACGCGGTGTTCCATATGGTTCGGTTCTGGGGCCGCTCCTGTGGAACATCGGTTATGACTGGGTGCTGCGCACCGACCTCCCGAACGGCGTTAGCACAATATGCTACGCCGACGACACGCTGGTGCTAGCGGACGGGAGGTCGCACCAGGCGGCGGCCGATCTAATGGCGACAGCGGTTGCGACAGTCGTTGAGAGAATCCGGCAGTTGGGACTCGAGGTGGCGCTCCACAAGTCCGAGGCCATGTGTTTTCATGGCCGCGGGAACGCGCCACCTCCGGGTGGGTCCCAAATAACGGCAGGAGGAGTTACCATCGACGTCGAGACGACGATGAAGTATCTAGGACTCGTCCTCGACAGTCGGTGGAACTTCATAGAGCACTTCCGACGTTTGGCTCCAAAGTTGGAGAGGACGGGGGCTGCGTTTAAACGCATCCTCCCCAACCTCGGGGGGCCAAACGCCTCCTGCCGGAGGTTATACGCCGTGGTCGTGCGGTCCATGGCCCTCTACGGCGCCCCTGTTTGGGCGCCAAACCTGTTGCGGCGTCCCGCTCGGACGCTGCTCATGGCACAGAGGGTCATGGCGATCCGAATGATCCGCGGATACCGCACGATCTCTGGGGAGTCGGCGAACCTCCTTGCCGGATTACCGCCGTGGGATCTGGAGGCGAAGGTGCTCGCGCGCGTGTACAGCATGCGCGCGGAGGCACGTCGCCGGGGCGAAACTCCGCTGCCGCGCCAGATAAGTGCGTGGCGGGATGAGCTCCGGCGCGATCTCATGGCGGAATGGCAGCAACGACTGTCGCAACCGAGGGCTGGGCTCGCTGCCATCGCAGCGGTAAGTCCCCTCTTTGAGGAGTGGCTTGAGAGACGCTACAGCGTCCTCACGTACCGCCTGACGCAGGTCCTCACCGGACATGGAAGTTTCGGGAGGTACCTGTGTTTGATGGGGCGGGAGGAAACGCCCGGGTGTCATCACTGCGAGGGCCGCCCTGAGGACACGGTGGGAGAATGCCCTTCGTGGGCTGAGCACCGCCGTGTCCTCAGGGAAGTGATCGGCGATGGCGACCTCTCGCGTCCGGGCCTAGTGCAGGCCATGATGCGGAGCGAGGGGGACTGGGATGCCGTCTCCTCCTTTTGCGAAGCAGTCATGCTAGCTAAGGAGGAGGCGGAACGCGTGAGGCAGCGAAGCGCTGCCTCCTCGCAACCCAGCCATCGCGAAGGACACACCGGGCGTCGGGGATCGCGGGACGATCTCCGGCCACCGTAAGCGCGGGCCTGCGGACGGCGAGCATGGGTGGCTCCCCGTCCGACCAGAAACAGACCCGAGCGTACGGCGCGTCGCGTTCCGCGCGCGCCTCAAAGAGCCATCAGACCACCACAGATGGGGCCCAATAGGGCCGATGCCGATTCGGAGTCGCGGAGAACCTAACGGGTAACCGGGGCTCCGGCTCGACGTGCAGGATAAGGAACGGGGTGGTTTTTAGTCAGTAAGAGTCTGACACTCCCTCCCGCCTCACCCAGGCGGGAGCAGTCATTCGATGATTTTCCCCCCTTAAAAAAAAAAAAAAAGAGGCGCGCTCAGAATGCGACGCGCCATACACACGCGTCAGTTTCATAAATCATTATTTTCATTACATAGGTACCTAAGTAAATAAAATTAAAAACTGCTGCATTGAAAAGACCGTAATTATTGATTAATAATCACACGAGAATTAGCGTAACTAATAACGACGACGACCAGTGGCATGACTATACCATTCAAGGCCCGTGGCAAATTCACCGGATGGACCCACTTTGCCTATTAACAGAGAAGTTCAGTTATAAAGCTCTGGAAGGGGGCCCCCTTTCGATTGGGGGTACATGGCATTTTGCTGACTTACCATCCTGTACTTACGCCACTGTGAAAACGACACTGGAAAAAGCATAAAATCATAAAATCAGAACTTGAAGTACCTACTTTCGTTGCACCAATTTTAACATTTTTTCGTTGAAAATCACGAAATATTCCATAAAAACTAGCACTACCATTTTAAGAAAGTGGGGGTAGAAAGAGAAAAGAAGATAAGTAGTCTATAATTTACTTCCCATCCCTTCATATTATTAGGTAAGTAATGGGATAATGATTATGGATCATTTTGTAAATAAAATACCTCTAAATACATTTTAAAAACATGGAGCATATTGGAAACATACAAAAGCCTGGAGTCAAATTTTGCAAAAATAAGATTTTGTGTATGGTAAAGTATTTTTCTCAATTTATAAAGCAAATAGGTACACATACTTCAAATATCAATGATTAACATGATGCCTTATAAATAGTTTATGTAAATAGTTGTTTTTGTTTTTTCTATAATTAATTTTAATCTTTAGTTGTATATATTTAATTTACATAACAACATAACATCACGCCTTTTTATCCCCGAAGGGGTAGGCAGAGGTGCACATTACGGCACTTAATGCCACTGTACAATGTAACACCCACTTTTCACTATTTATGTTACGAGTCCCATGTAATAGGGGGTGAGCCTATTGCCATATACCGGGCACATTTCCAGACTCCGTGCTACTACTGAGAATTTTTTAAAAACCCAGTAATACTTTCCCCGACCCGGGAATCGAACCCGAGACCCCTTGCCCGGCAGTCGCACTTGCGACCACTCGGCCAACGAGCAGCATATTTAATTTAGTAATATTTAATTTTAATTTTATTTAAGTAATAGTTAGTTTTAATTTAAGTTTTTATTTGAATAAAAGTTAATTTATGAATAACATATTGTTGCACTTTTACTTGCACATTGTACATGATTTTACAAAAATAGCAAATACCTACAGTCGGTCATACATAACTATCACTAAGAAACCAATAAGGAACGTACGTACGTTTAAGTTAATTTTAAGTTGTATGTATTGAATTTAAATAATGTGCAAAAAAATTATAAGAAACTATTACAGTATTTTATAACATTCCTGAAAATTTCTGAACGTTACAAATGACGACGGCATGAATTGACGTTTTGACGTTACTTATGTCAACTTACGTCATTTTCATCATGATGGAAAATTTTATAGCTAAAAGTCAAAACAAAGAGCAGGAGTATTTACATCGCACATTATAATGGATCGGTATTCACCGTAAATTATAAATATTCTTAAGTAGGTACTGCAAAGTTAACAAAAATTGTAAAAGAGACCTTATTATTGCGGTAAGATACTGTGTTGTTTATTTTTAATTCAAACTCATATGTAAAACATTTCTGTTTTCATTCATAAACATGCCATGCATAATATTGTTGTTTAGTGTTAGGTATATCTGATTTATGTATTTAAAATAACTATTCCATTCAGTGTCCTAAATACTTATGTAAATAATATATATGAATCTATTTATTCGTACGTACCTGAGTATTTATAATCTAGACCAAACAAAAAAGCGTTTAATAAATTAATAATAACAACTATAAGAACTATTAACAACTACTATCCTAATATGATAGAGTATGTCCATTTTTAGTCATTATAAATGAGTCACCAGAAACACATGCATGTAGTTATTGTAAATAGTGATTTAATAGATATAGGTATGTATAGTACAGCAGTACTTGAACAACTTGTAACATCATATAGGTATCTTATTGTTACTGTACAATATTCTTAAATTCACAGAACTGGAAACAAACCAAAAATTATTTTGACTAAATACAAATAAAATTGATATTACTACTGTGTAAACTTTAAATCTAATTAATTTGTAATTATGATGCAATATGCTTCTTTATTAGAAAATTAGCAAGTTAAATACTTTATTCAGGCACGAAACAATGATGAGTCAGTATTTATCTACTTGCAAATCTATTATTGTGAGTGTATCTTTTTTAAACTGTCAAACACCAAGCGGTTACCGGTGACCGCAACCTATTGTTCTATAATTGTGTCTATAAAGACGGTACTCAACAAGTTAATTTTAGGTAGTGAAGTAACCCGCCGTCAAACTGTCATAGCAGTTTGGTGGGTTTATTTATTATATTCTATTGTATAATACTAATAAAAGATTAATTTATTATTATAATTTAAAAAAAAACTGATCATTGATAATTGTGTTTTCCAATAACAATAAAACTAATTTTGGACTCTACCATTCCCTTTCAACTTTAATAAATCAACCTTACCAAATACTTTAGTAACAATTTCATAGTACTTATTATTTTACCGACTGCGTCATTGGCCGAGTGGTTGTAAGTGTAAGAAAATCAATGACGGAGGTTGTTAGTACCAACCAAATAAAATCCAAGACGAACCCATAAATAAATGTACAATATGCAACAATCCTTATTATAGACATAAAATCGTTTGACTGCCTCGTTAGCCGAGTTGTCACCGGCCAAGGGGCCTCGGGTTTGATTCACTTATCGCTGGATGGGCAAAGATTTACTTGATTTTAAAAAAAATCTCAGTACAAATGCACAGAGTTTGGAATTGTGCCTGGTATATGGTAATAGGCTCACCCCTATTACATGGGACTCATAACATGAACAATGAAAAGTGGGTGTCATATATGCCGTTAAGTGCCATAACATGCATCGTCTTTCTACCCCTTCGGGAATAAATGGCGTGATGTTATATGTTATTATATTACCAGCAAAAAACTTGTAAAATAAATTGTATATCTACAGTATGTTTCAATTTCAGGTAAATATGGCATCAAAACATTTGGGTATGATAAAAGAAGTGGAAAGTTTTGAAGTGCTTCCGGAAGCGGTAACATTGCCTGATGAAAGTGATCAAAATGTTGAGACTGCAGTCGAAGCAATGATGAAAGTGTCTCCAGTACAAATACAACAGGAATATTATGAAAATTTGGGTGATTGCGATTGGGTGAAGTTAGTAACTATAATTATGATTTTATTAGTAGATTCTAGTAATAAATATTAAATAATTAGTAATTATTTATTGGTGTTAGCATTACCATTAAGAGCACAAGCTAAGCTGTCACATTTCTAAATCATATGTAATATGGTTTAAAAATAGAAATATAATTAGGTAAGAGACCAATCCTGCGGAGTTAGCTCGCCTATTGGCTGTGGGTGAGTGGGAATCAGGTCTCTGGCTTCAGGCACTTCCGTCATTCAATATTGGCACGATGTTGAATGACTCAACTTTTCGGCTTGCTGCTTGCTTGCGTGTAGGTGCACCCTGTGTTTCTCCGCATCGCTGTCAATGCGGTGAGATGGTCGACCACCTCGGCCACCACGGCCTATCGTGTAGCAGAAGCGCGGGCCGGATAGCCCGACACGCCAGCATTAACGACATCATCCGTCGAGCTCTTGTCATCGCCGGTGTACCAGCTGTTCTGGAACCAAAGGGTTTGGCACGCGACGATGGTAAGAGACCCGACGGTATGTCCATTATGCCCTGGAAGCTGGGAAAGTCTTTGGTGTGGGACGCAACCTGTGTCGACACCCTTGCACCTTCTCATCTTCCAGTAACGGCGAGTTGTGCTGGTTCGGCTGCTGCCTCTGCAGAAAACCTCAAGCGGCGCAAGTATAACAACCCTGCTGGTAGTTATATCTTTGAGCCGTTTGGGGTTGAGACGTTAGGTCCGTGGGGTCCGAGTGCGCTTAAATTGTTCAAAAACATTTCGAAACGCCTAGTCGACACATCTCGTGACCAGAGGGCTGGTCTTTTTCTCGGTCAGAGGTTAAGCATTGCCAAACAACATGGCAATGCTGCCAGCCTTCTGGGTACTTTTCCCACTGACGTCGATGCGGACGAGTTTTTCGATGCCTTATAAATAGTTTATGTAAATAGTTGTTTTTGTTTTTTCTATAATTAATTTTAATCTTTAGTTGTATATATTTAATTTAGTAATATTTAATTTTAATTTTATTTAAGTAATAGTTAGTTTTAATTTAAGTTTTTTATTTGAATAAAAGTTAATAAATAGGTAAGAGATAAGTATGAATAATAATTACTAATTAATTACTAACTCCTTAAGTGGTCACCGGTGACCGCTCTCCACTAACTCCGTTAGAGACCTTATTGCCAATGTTTAGAGACTACTTTTGTATGAACAAATTTTCAGGTAGTTACGATGTATCAACATATTTATTAATCCCACTCCAGTTATTTTTTATTTACCAGTGGAAGCTATCAGCACTAACTAAAAATTACTTTTACTTTACTTGGGATGACATTGAAGAAAATAAGTATTGACCAATTTATTTCAGATACGAGAAAAGCAATAGAAACTATTTGCTTCAAAATGTAGCATTTGCTCTCTTTGGAGGACCGAGCACTGAAGGAGAGTTGTCTGAAGTCATTGGAGATCAACACGCACACCTTGAAGGATACACCAGCAGGCAGAAAGAACAAGTTATGAGAGTCTATGAAAAATTGTGTGAACAAAGTAAGTTTCTGTTTTTAATTCAAATTCAATTTTTTTTTTTCAGATCAAGATCCATATGTTTTAGTAGTAGCACAACTTAGTCTAGTGTTATTATTGACTAGCTGTTGCCTGCGACTTTGTCCGCGTAGAATAATGACTTCTGTCAGAATTAAGGCTTTTAAATTAGTTTTATTCAAGGGAGATTCTACGGTAACGAATGTTGTCAGGATTGATTCAGTACCTAGCATAGGGCTCCTCCCCCGTAGATGATAGCGTGAGAATATATAGCCTATATGTTGACCCGACCTTTTAGTATTATTCATGCAAAATTTTAAATAAATCCATGCAGTACCTTTTGAGATCATCCCAGATATACATACAGACAATCAGACAAAAATTCTAAAGACCCTATTTTTGGCTTCGGTATCGATTGTAGATTACCCTCCAAGTATTCTTTTGTAAAAATATTCAATATACAGATTTGACTTTTCTACGATTTTATTAAATGTATATAGAATTAATTAAAATTAAGAGATTGATGATGTAGGGCGAGAAACAGACTAACCAATCACCCACTGAAGAGTAATCAACGCCGCGGATAGGCACGGCGCCAGTTTTGTGTGAAACAATAGTAACACTCCGGTCGCGGTCGCCCCGGCCCATTCTCTCAAAGAAATATTTGTTGTGACTGTCACTTTATTATCATCGTCGCCAGCTGCTAGATATCCACTGCTAAACAATATTGATTGCACGGTGGCTGTGGCGGGTTCGATTCCCGCACGGAGCAACTCTTTGTGTGATCCACAAATTGTTGTTCCGGGTCTGGGTGTCATACTGTCATGTGTATGTGAACTTGTATGTTTGAAAACGCACCCACAACACGGGAGAAAATCCTAGAGTGGGGCAACGATTTCCAATAAAAAAAAAATCAAATTCAGTGTCAAACTGCTTAGGTATTATAGTTCAGTTACTGGTATTCTGCCCATTGCTCAGTGTCTAGTCCTTTGGTAGTGGTGATATTGCTAATTTTTAATTAATTAATATTTACAGGTAAATATTCATACAACGATGACGACATAGTTATGTCTGTGCTCCTTGTGGTGTGTGCTAAACCAAAACCTCTGAAGTTTTATGAGATTCAACCCGCAAACTATTGGTTGGACCTGCATGAGAGAACCGATAGTGACATATGGTGTACTGCAGTGTTTAGAGTCAGGAAATGTATACCTACTACTGTTGGAAGTAAGTATAACCATAACTTACAATAATAAAAACCCACGTTTTATTTATTTATTTATATATGCTTTATTGTACACATTTAAGTAGCTCAAAACAAACTATTCAAGTAAATATGCGTACAATGGGCGGTCTTATCACACAATGGTGATTTCTTCCAGACAACCTTTTTATAACCGACTTAAAAAAAAGAAAAAGAAGGAGGTTCTTATTCTTATCTATCTTATATGTATCAGAGATATTATAGAACATACTTTTTTTTAAAAGAGTAACGAATGGAGTTTCTTCCACGTTTTTCTCCATTCGAATCTACATTTTGGAATGAGCACCTAGCTTCACCTAGCTTCACTGATGGACTCACTGACAGACTATTATTTATTTTGTATTTGTTGACGTTTCAAAAGTACCAAATTATGGTTTAATTTAAATAAATGCTTTGACTTTTACTTTATGGTTGTGCGCGATTATCTTGCGATTAACTGAAGCGATTTTGGGGAAGTTTTTAGTATATCAATTTATCGACTTCAACAAAAAGGCGTTTGAAGTCGGTTTTCATACACGTAGTTTATAAAAGAAATATTATTACTCGTGAATCGGATCAGAGATGACTCGACTGATGAGGCAGTCTGTGCTTGTACCTAAATTACAAACCAAATAAATAAGTTATTTCCTTACTAATGGCAGTTGTTTTGGCGTATGTATGAGTGATAATTTACATTGCGTGGTTTTATTTACTTTATCAAATTATTTTTTAAATAAGTATTAAAGTAATTTTGTAGTAAAATGAATTTATCGAAACCAAATTTTGTATATAGGAATTATTATTTTATCATAAAGCAGTTCTGTCTGGGTTATTTCCTGTAACAAATTATTCAATGCTCAATTTAAATAGATCTATCTTTATGAGTTTTAGAAACAGGAATAATGAAATAGTACATACATCTTTTTATAATTTTATTACAGTGAAATCATGCCGGGTTTACATAGATGAAAATGCGAGAGTTTACCACGACTGGGAATCGTATTTAACAAACAATACTTTGCCAAAATGTGTTATCATTGTACCTGAAAATGGAGAATATACTGGAACACTTCTAGAGGTGAGTTTAACCAGTAACAAATAGTTATTGTCAACATATTAATTAATTGGAATATAGGACACGCAGCCGATGCTGCTCATGAATATGAATCCTGATCTGATTTGAAACTAATAGAGCTTTCCTCGATTAGGTCCCGCGAATAAGTATCACAAAATATAGTAGTATAATGTCTGGAAAAATTATTGACAGTTAATCTAGTAACGACCGAAAATTAATTGACATAAAATACGAGAATGTGCCAATTCGGATACTCAATTCTAGTTTTCAAATGTACCTCTACTTACCGAATTTCACAAAATCACCGTTTAAAGATGGTTAAAAAACTTCTCTGCATCTGTATACTTGTATAGCTAATAAACAATTATCACTTAATGATTTTTTTTAAATTTCAAGGGAGAAGAAACATTTGCTGTAAAGTTGACGGTAGCACCTTCACTAACATTGGGTATTAAGGCTCGAGTCCTCAGTTCAGTGGACACGGCCAGTACAGTGGCATCTATCGGCGCTATTGGAGTAATCGGTGTAGCAGCCTTCACGCCAGTAGCCCCCGTAGTACTCGCCGGCGCCGCAGTAGCTACTGTCGCCACTGGCGTTTATGGTCTCGTGCGCTCTTCCCTACATCTTCGTGATAGAAGCGCTCATGAACAAGTGAGTTTGTAAACGAGTAGTGAACATTTTCTGGCTGATGATTATTAATGATATCTCATCTAAAGACATCCTTTGATTTATATCGTTGTGGAATCCAAAACAGTTGTTCCTGCCTCTAAGATGCGTCGAACTTTATTGTTTTGATGTTTTCATGGTTGTGTCTATCTATCGTACGTATGTACTTACTGGCTTACAAATTGCTACAGTTTTGGGAGCTTGTAGGATGATGATTATGATAATAAAGAGTTGTTTTTGCAGACGATAAGTCCTACGGACGCGGAGGCGCGCGGTAGTTGGTTAAATATAGCCGCGTCGAGCGTTGGCCTGGCCGCGGGCGCCGCCAGCTCTCTGCTGTCACGCTCCGCCGCCGCCGGGACTAATATGACTAAGGTAAGTATTAAATGTGACTGCCACTTTGGGTACTAACGCTGTACTCCAACGCGACTCAAATTTAAGTCACGCTTAGATATAGTTCCGTCACTACAAATTCTTTGTAAAATGACAGAGATGGCACGATATTTACCTAAGTACAACTTAAAATCAAGTAGCCTTTCAGTATTGGGAGGTTAGGTACATATTATTACTGCACAATCAATTTTGTAAGTTGGAATGATTTGTTTAAAGAAAAATAAATAAATAGAATAAAGTACAAATCCTAGGAACTTAGTTATTATTAACAACAGCCTCATATGCTATCTTTGTGAACTCGTTGAGTGTACACGCGAATATATCTGTACTGTCCGCTATGGCATTCAATATGCGCAACGCTCGCGTCATTGGTGCCTTCTGCAAGAGGTTCGCGCGTGCGCACGGCACCACCAGCAGTCGCGGCCGCCGCCTACGCCGCACGTACTCGTCCGGAACACACAGCCGTAATTCCTCCAGTAGGGCAGGGTTGTACGTTATACCTACCTCGCAACACCTTAAATAATTAAGTAGCTAGAGCTACTTCACGCCTCACCTCCAGTTTGTAGTACCATAAAAATGACGTAGTTACCTCCCACTCCTAAACTTTAATTCGTTTTATCTAAGTATTGTTTTCTTATACGACAAAATAAATAAATACGTATCTAATATTTTTTCATTACCTAACTAACGGACTAATTAGATTTTTCATTTTCATACCCTGTCTCATCCCTATTGTCGAACATGTTTCTTACATTAAACGTGCACATTTTACAATACTTTTACCTACAATTAGTTCACCATCTATATTTCTTTTTTCTGTAGACGGGACAAGCGCTGGCCGTATCAGTAGAAGTACTGCGTCATGCGAACATAGTTACCGGTGGCGCTGGAGTTGTCAACAGCTTGCTGCATATAGTACTGAAGGTAAAATCTATTTTTATTTATACATACACAATCTAATCTATAGTCCTTTAGCAGTTACGACAACGAACCGTTTGTCAAAATCCATTGCTGGACTATGGGTCTCTGATCAGTTTAAAAGGCTCAATTGGCACCTCATGGCTTAGAAAATAATTTTTAGGTTACACGATTCAGGCCTACAGTCCACGACGCGTCATTTGTGCCGTCGATTCGTCGAATACATGCAGCCTACAAATGACGATAGGCGGATTTGTATGTGATGCGAGTGACGCAAAGTTGCCGCTCTGTTGACACAGTTTTGATTGTTTATACGTAAGATCCAAGCATTTGTCCGAGGGCTTTGTACGAGGTTGTTCTACAATTAAACTAATAAAAACGAGGATATGTTCGGCGCTCTGATTGATTGGTTCCATGGAGCCGGCCAATGAGAGCGCTGAGCGCAGTAACCCAAAACAAACTCAAACTAGTACTCAGCCCTCTGGTAATCGTCAGTTCACGAAAGCGTGCGTATGATTTGCGGTTAAGTGGTCAATGGGCAGACTTTTTAACTTGACATCAGAACTGTACTTAGACGTCAAACAAAATTGTACTGGAAATTCTACTCGATGATAAAATATTAAGTAACGGTAAAATGGGGTGAATAGGGTTGGTTTGAGCGGCGAAAAGAGATAGAAGAGGGGTGAATAAATGTAAGGAAATTCTTCATAGTATCGATTCACCCCTCTTCTGTCCCTATTCATCCCATTTTACGGTAATTTAATTTGTTTCAGCTAAGCACACAAGCCACACTTTTAAAATGGCGATTTAGACGACTCTTTTGTTAATTAATAATAATTATTGTTTTATTATTATTTCAGTATCGCAAGCACGGAGAGAAACCGACGAAGCTGGAACTCTTCCAATTCGCGTCTGCAACGTTATTCTTCTGTCACGCTGTGGTTTCTAACCGTACAGCTCAAAGTATCATTGAAGATGCCCAGGCGAAAACTATCAACGAATACCGAGCCACGCTTAGGAGTAATAGGCACAGGTCAGTCAACTTAGTTCTTATTAAATCTAATTATAGTTATTAGCAGAATCGACTATAACACCACACCTTAAGGTCGAATGTCGAGCATGCCTATGGAACTCGTAACACAACTGGTGATTAATGGGTATTACATTGAACATGTGCTTCTATGTCTACTCCATTAGGATTTAAAATACCTGACGTTATATTTATCTTAAAAAGTGTGCATAATAAGTATATTCACATCATTTTTTGCAGGAAAATGTTCGACAAAATCAGTGCTGAATCTAGAAGAATACAAGGCGCCGTACAAGGCAACACAGAAGTCATTAAAGGCATTCAGAACATCTTCGACAAAGACCAGTACTTCGCTGACGTACTCAGAATTAACAAAGATGTCAACCAACACAAGCTTAGAATATCCATGACATCGGATGGCCAAGTCAACTTGAACTCTCAACACAAATTCAATCCTTCAGAGTTGTACAATCTAGGTAAGGAAGGTAGAGCTCAACTGTTCAGTTCTCTGGGACCTGCTTCATTGACTACCAATAATGTGCCGACACGTGTAGTTCCATCGACTAACGCAGTCACGGGCTACGTTGAAGGCGAAGAAGAAGGCACTTTAGTTGGCATCCACCCTGGAGAAATACTAAGAATCGGTTCTCTCCTTGTTCGAGTTAGTGCTTCAGGCGCCGAGAATGTGGCTCTCATGCTAGAAAACCTCAGTCAAGATGTCTACGCCAACCTCATGACAATATCATTCAATGTCTTATCCAAACTCGTCCCAGAAGACATCGCCAGACTTAGACTACTGAGCCCTGAAGAGGACTTGATAGTCCAAATTGTTAAATTCGTATTTAATTATATGAAACACCAAAGACCGCTCGGTGACCCGAGCAGAGACAACGACAATGGTATTGTTATAGTTTTAAAAGAATTCTTCCAAGAAGGCGTTGTGCGCCAAGAAACAATATTGTATTTGAAAGATCGTCTGCTCGGCTGGGTCGACAGTGAAATGGATCGAAGGTCATTGGAATTTCCGAATAAAAAGTCAATAGTTTGTGAAACTTGTAGGGGTATCAGGTATATATAGACATATTCTTAGATCTACACAAATTCACGTTTATCATCGATTATTGGTTTGTCAACACAATTACTAGTAAAGTTTAATCTACAGCACGGGTGCTTGGTTAACCTCAATAATGTAGGGAAAGTGTTTCACAGGACACAACTGTGAAATCTATATCTTTTCGTCTCACGGCAAAACTACTTACCATGAAAACTACTATCGATGCATAAATGAAAAAGTAAAAAATTTAAAACGTCATATCTTTTTAATTTTTAAAAGTATTCATCGATTTATGCACATGAGACACTAGATGTAAAGTGGGCATTATTTGTATCGCAAATGCCACCCGACGAGAATTACATGGCGTAATGTTTTGATAACATACTATGATTCGTAACTTCGTAAGCGCTTTCGAAGTTTGCTTTTTGCAATGGTTCACCAGTTATTTTTTGTTTTAAACATTTGATTTCTTTGTAAAGCCATTTTATTACTGAGACAGCCATTTTACTTCGGGACGAAATCCATATAAATTCCACGCTGTATTTATATGCAGTATGGGTACCTTAAGCGCTATGGGTCACCGGTAACCGATATTAAGCGAAGATTTACTTTTAACATTTTCTATTGGCAGTCAAAGACTTATCATTGTTAGTTAAAGGACCGCTTACGAAACGGAATAATTAAGAAAATGTTGTCATTTAATCTGCTTTTGCTCAATTGGCTTATAGAACATTAGTAAGAAATAAAATTATTATAACGATAATAATAAAAAACATCAAAAAGTATGATTGAAATTTCGATTCTAAAGCTTTACTACTTAAGGTACAAATCACCAAATTAGTCTGCAAGGATTGTAACAGAAACATATCAAAAACGTCTAAATATTTATCTAACCTACAGTATTTGATAACGAGGCTTTTTGGAAATATATTTATGATATTAATATTCCTATAATGTTTGAGATATCTATAATATTATACACACGTGATAGAAATAAGCACTGTGATAACGAGTAACTGATTATTTTTTAGGTTTTATTAATATTGCACAAGGAACAGTGCCTTCTAACATGTACCTGTAGAAAATGAATGTAGAAAATGTTTCCATAGATATTTAGACTTATTATGTACGTAGTATTAGATAATATATTCTTGAATGTATTTAAGTTTCTGTATATGCTTTGTTATAAGTAATAAATATATCTCATCTCTTGTGTATCTTTTTCTAATATATTTTTTCTGCCCAAATTGTTCCAAGTATATCGTCGTTTATCTTTATATATATATAATTCTTCTGTGAGTGTGTATGTCACTGAACTTCTCTCAAACGACTGGACCGATTTTGATGAAATTTTTTGTGTGTATTCAAGGGGATCTGGGAATGGTTTAGATTCACAAATCAGCCCGTCAGATGGCGCTGCAGTCAGTTTCTAGGTTATTTATCTATACCTATTATTACAGGACAAAATCTGTCGGGTCCGCTAGTTTATTTCTATGGCTTATACCAGTCACCCAAATACTATGTCCATTTAACTCCCGAATTATTGGACTAAAATGGGTAATTCTTTTTTTCACGATTTTAATGCTAGCACAAGGTTTCTATAAAAAAAGTCGACGAAATAGGATGCTATTTGCCGAAAGGAGTCCGCAAAGGTGTTTGCATACCTGTGGCGGGATGCTAGTTTAAAATAAAACGGAATAATATTTTTACAAAATTGTTGTATTTGTACAAAATTAGATCTGTAGTTTTATGTTTCTGTAAGGTCATTATTTATTGTGGCATTGCTCTCATTAGATTCTCTTTCTCACGTTCCTCGGCTGTCGCTGGAGGGTTATACTCGAAAAATTTCGCAATAAAATACCTGTAACAAATAAAATTTTACAAAGTTGTATAAATTAATAAAAGTGAACCGATAAATCGAAGGAAGCCGCTGGATATTGATTGGCTAATCTTATAAATCATTGAGATAGCTAATGCTAAAGCTCAGCAGTTAAAGCATTGTAACTGATATGATGATGATGATGAAGAAAAGCTCAACACTGCAGTGACTAATGACGTTGACGTTGATTATGAAGTCACAAACCACGTACCATACTAGTATTTCGACGGTGATGAGCAGAGCAGCGGCGGCAGTTTGTACGGCGACCCGCGCTGGTTCGGCGGAGCCACGCAACACGGCAGCAAGCATGGCATCGCTGGCATCCGATGCAGTCTCTAATGCAGCAACCAGCAGCGCTGGGGCAGCCAGCCACCGAGCACCACGACGCCACCAAGATTGCTGCGGAAAAATGATTGCCAAAAACAAATTGTAGTAACTATCAACAGAAAGAAGTGAAAGAAAGAAAAACAGTTTATTTAGAAAAGTGTATCGTTGTGACAGAAAAATACTTAAAAGCTAATATAGTAATAGCGTCGTCTCTTCACAGCGCATAATAGCCAAAGCCCAACATAAATACTATGGTCCGGGCAGCATGATTTACGACAAATACCTACCTTGGTTTTGTCCTCGATCGTGTCGCGGATTTTGATTAAACCTCCCGAATTTTATTTTCACAGTAATAGTCTCGTTGTTTGACTGGTTACAAACTTCCGAGCAAGGGCGGATCAGGCAATATCAGTTATTATAGACTTTATTCAGGTATAAGGAATTTAATACTTAATATTGAAAGGACTTAGGTATTCGACCAGGAAAGATAAATACGACGTCCTAACCTTGTCCTAAACTAATACGAATACCTATTACAAACTTACTTTAGACATTACAGCTACCAGTAAAAGCAATGAGGTTGTTGCGGTGACAAACGCACTGAGTTTCCCATAACCCATCACTAGTCGAATTGTAGGCTTAGTAATTCTGGAATGAAACAATCACTTTGTACAACATCGACTAGTAAAAAAACCGTTTATAAGTCAATTATAAAGGATTACCGTCTAGCAAAGCTGACGTTGTTAAGTTTCTGTGCGACATCATCGTCGTCCAGCTCTAGTTCGACGGGTTGGGACGCGAAAGCGCATGCCGACATGGACACCCCAAGAAGCGCAACCAACAATGCTCGCAATTTTATTTTAATGCCGTCCGAATTCTCATGGCTGACGTGATTCAACTGCAAAATTAAAGGGAACTCGTGTCAATAATATTTCTTCTGCAAATAGGTAGACTACAAATTGGCATGGTAAACCTATCTACTTCATATGAAAACTAGTATTTCATGTGGTCACTCCACAAGTGTGAGTCATGTGAAGTGTGAATCATTTCCGTCACACTTTTTATTCCCGCGTAAGAGCCGCTTAAGGTAAGGATTACATCTGAATAACACCGGGCAGAGCTTTCTGGTAAACCTAAACCTTTTCTTCTAGAAAACCCGCCCGCCAACCGTAAAGAATATACCTACCAAGCAAATCCTCTCATATACTACATAAGGTATGAGCCTTATGCTGGAGTATGGAGTCCGAGAGAGTGCTTAATATGATCCTAACATACTTCGTGACTTATTACCTATTTGGTGAAGTAGGTATCTTCGCTGTTTAAATTTATTACATTACATGCATTGCTTTTACTTACGACATTCGCGTGATTCTCATGTTTGAGCCGAAGCTGATTCAAGAAAGTATTACTCTCCGTTTCCATGTTGGTTCATTTCAACTACCATAAATCGTCATGGTAGCGGTAGTGGATAAACTATAATAATATACATTCCATGAGTAACCACACGAATTTTCACTTAAAATGTAGAATATTAAACATTATTACATAATGTAGCACATTTAAAGGTATGAATAGGTAATGACAGATAACGTCTGATATATTCATTGCCATTGTCAATGTCAAAATAAATTATTTTTGAAACCAGTCACCATTCATAAAACAGGTACATCAAGTACTTCAGTTGCCAAAAAGGTAATTTAAGCAGTTCCTGTGTACATACTCCTCCATAACATCTAAATTATCTCTAAAAAATCGTCCAAAACAAAATATAATAACTCAAGACATATTGATTACTAAAATAAAGCATTTGATTATGTAGTTAACATGTTCATAAGTAATTTGTAATATTCCAGACAAAAGTTTCAGCGTTTTATATAAGTAGGTAAGCAGAAATAGTGAAGAGGTTGAAAAAACGTGATATGAAGAAATTTTATGTCTTGTGTTCATGGTGTGACAATAAGGTAATCGTTGAATGTTGCTTGTTGTGAGAGTTTTGTTTGGCTTGTGTGTTAATTATAATATAAGCCTCTGGCATCGCTTGAAACTAGTCGAGTTCCTCGTCAAATAATGACGTGAGTAAGCTTATAGAGTTGTAGCAGTTTGTCATAGTGTATCGCGAGTAGGTAATTGAAACGTGTGAAAGTGTTATTCAAGAGATTCCTGAGTCTGCCTTCAATTCTTAAAATTGCATAATTAGCCCTAAATTTGCTCAAAATGACCAGTATGTGAGGCTTAGAAGATGCCTAACGTTCCAATTTATGTTTTTTAACTTAAACTGACCAGATCTCAACGTGTAGCCCGTTTAACGGCGAGGCCACGGCTGGGCTATAGGTCTCCTATACAAAAGAGGGATGAACCCTAACCTCCACTTGTGGTAAGCGGGTTGGAATCACAGATTCAATGTATGAAGTTTATCATACACTACTCGGTCTCTGTTACCTAAATATATCTATGTAGTCCGGATCTGGTACACGTCCCTCGATACAAGTAAAAAACCCTAGTGTGGTGTAACTTTAAAAAAATAAAACATTTTTAAAAGGGCCCGAGTTATTGTCTGGCCCCAGCGCAGTCTAAGACGGCCCTGATGGTGACACATGTATTCTACTTTGCTATCATCACACTAATTGAAATCGAAATGTCAAAGTATTCAGCAGTGAGTTATTAACAGAAACACAAGCATAATGCACATTTACATTTATTAAGATCGAAATTATAAGTCGCAAATACACAGATACTTTCGGAATACACAAAATTCTTGTAGCCAGTTGAAGGCCATCAACATTATAGCAGGAATTTTATGGGTCAGTTTGCCGATAGCTTTAGCATTAATCGGAACAAACAGTAGGAGAGCATTCAAGATTTTAATAGCAACCATAACCATTTGGCCTGTTAAATGTGGAATGAATAAAGACGGATTTTCCTGCAAAAAGAAAATTGGAAAAAGTTAAAATGATTATGCCTATGTTTAACTTACCTAGGGGTGTATATCGAACGATTCTAAGCTACATACCTACTTAGGTATCTTTTATAGATATAAGTAGATGACAGACCAGTACGAACAGATTTCGTGATTGAAGCACCAAGTCGTACCAAATTACTTTAGCAAAAAAACTTACAGTGAAACATCCTACTAACAGACAGGCGTACTGCACCAGCCCCATTGACGTTGCGATGATCTTTAAGTCATGGAGCAACATGAAGTTACTATCATCTCTTACTGTGTCCGGTGAGCATACTGGAGGGTGCTCACCTAAGTGCTTCCTCAAATGATTTGCACTTAGCAACTGCAAGAAAAACCGTTTTGAATAGGATGATTATAAGGTCCAAGTAACGCTGAGCATGCAATCTTGCAATGCATTTAAGATAGCAGAACTACATACTCAAATAACTCTCAGGTACATATTTGGGAAGCTGATGAATAAAACAAAAATCGTCAAATGGACTATGGAATTGCATCGTTGCACGTAAGCTACTTTTTATCATTGGAAAGTGTATGGTTCATATGTACTTATTATATTGCACAGTTTGTGGCCATAGTTTAATTCTTCGTGAGCAATTTAGGACCTTCTGCATCCGCGATTTAGGAGTAATGCACCGAAAAAGTACGAAGATACTGAACAAGATAAGAATATGTCGAAGAATATATTCATAACTTACAAAACCTAGTACGCCATACGAGTAAGTGTACAAAATGCTCATACAGAATGTAGGATGATGACAGAATATCCTAGTTCGTCCAAGGTGAGGTTTTAACATAGGAGCCAAAACTTGGTTAAACGGTAGCTTCATTGTGGATGTCTGTAGTCCAAAAGTGGATTTATTTGCATTATTAACATTATGTTTGAAACTGTAGATAATTTACGTGCACATAATAAACTTTTAATGTCACATTTCAAAAGATATTTTTAATTTATTTTTATTTTGATATGTTTTCATGTAAGGTTGTTTAACTTTAGTATAAGACTCCTTAGTCCTCGTATCATATAGATATCAAAGGGTACCAAGGACTTTGAAAAATTCAACGTCTTTGATGGGTACGACGTCGATGTTTTTGTATTTCTTCATTCCGCCTGTAAAGGCCATTTCTCCACAACCGGCAACGGCTATTTATTCAAATATTTTGGCATCTAGTCATGTATGACGAAATTGATAGTAAAGGCAAGAAAGAAGAAAAATGCCGTCGGGTTCGGGCAAAGTATTACTGGGTACTACTATTCGCAGTAGTAGCACGGAGTCTGAAATTGTATATGGTAAATGGATGGCAATGGGCTCACCCCCTATTACATGTGACTCATAATCATCATGTTACGTTGTATTATGGCATTAAGTGATGTAATTTGCACCTCTGTCTACCCTTTCGGGGATAAAAGGCGTAATGCTTTGTAAAGTCGTTTATTTTGGAAGTTTTCTCACTTCTGCCAGAAAAATATAAATATAATATACGATTCCTACCCGTCATAACCTCTGTTCGAGCAAAAATTTTATATAATCTTAATTTGATAAAGGAGGAAGGGCAAACATGAGATGTCATTATTTTTAAGGGGGGAAAATCATTGAATGCCTGGGTGAGGCGGGAGGAAGTGTCAGAACGGGGTGGTTTTTAGTCAGAAAGAGTGACATCCTTTTATCAAATTACGATTATATAAAATTTTTGCTCGAACAGAGGTTATGTGTAAGAGTATGACACTCCCTCCCGCCTCACCCAGGCGGGAGCAGTAATTCGATGATTTTCCCCCCTTAAAAAAAAAAATCCTATAGTTATATAATAAGTACCCGTTAAATATCTATATCGTTTATTCAAACTTTAAATTACATTGCTAAATGAAATAGGTATATTAAATCAATTTTAAACTATTAGATACCGTGACAAACAGAGGTAGGTAATTTTGTTAGGTGTGACGAGTAAGATTTTAAAACACAAACCCCCATATTCATCCCCAGGGGTGACTTATGGGAAATTATTCAAATAATATTCCCAATCTTCACCGAAGGGGACAAACTTGAGAGTGACGAGTGGGAACGACCGGCTTAACTATCCCTTTGGGGCCCGTGGCAAATTCATCGAGTGGGCCCCAGTTTCCAATAAAAAATGAGAAGTTTAGATGAAAATGTCTGAATGGGGTAAATGGCGTGATCCCGCAGTTACGCCACTGATGGCAGCCTTTAAGCTGTTGGCATTGTCTGCAAGAACAGTCCGTGTTTGTTTATGATTGGGTATGTACTCGAGCAGTCCGCACACTTAGAGCAGGCCTAAAGGTGATAAAGGTGTAATGATATGTAAGGATATCATAGATGGAAGGTTAAAGTAAACAAAACGATTAATATTTACACAAGAGCATTTTAATACTAAAATTGTCCAAATTTCCAGTAAGTACATTCTTCTATATTAGCCGAGTATAACAAATGGAAACAAAAAAAACAAGAAATAGAAGAATATTAACAAAAATGAGCGTAAATGTGAAATTATAACTAAAGAATATAAATATTGTCGCAATAATTGTCTTCCTTATACATATCGGAGCACTGCGTAAAGAGAGTATTTTGAATGGCGAATTTAGGAGACATACGTTGACAACCGGCCGCAATTAAATGTCCTAAAAATCGGTGCAGTCTTGAAGATGCTGCCACAAACTTACCATCAGGATCAATAGTGAGAAGTTGTGCACCATTGTTACCAGTTTTTACATTTTTGGTATGTCTATTATCAGGAAAACCCATATCAGGTAAAATAAACGAAGGACCGACATCAGAAATCACAGAAAAGTCATAGAACAGAACCACCTGAGCGGTATCAGACTTATTTAACATATCTGGTTGTATTTCTGATCTATTAAATCCATCCGTGTTATTCATAATGCCTTTTATTTTCATGGTATCATTCCCTTGCAAGGCCTTAATGGACTCATTAAGTTTTAATGTGTCTAGGTCGGGGTTTGTTAACGTTTTATATTCACTCTTTTTCAATTCGGTATCATTCTTCGAATTCATAACTTCAACAAAAACATTCGAAACACCTTCAGACTTATTATTTTTATTATCAAGAGAAGCTGAAGCAGAAACATCTCGTTTGTTCCTACTCGTACGAATCAAAGCCTCATTAGGAGAGCCAGTCTTTTCGGGAATCGTGATTTGAGGATAAGCAAAAAAGTTAGTTATAGATGTCCTGGTATCGTTCAAAAGCTGATGTATTAATGCATAAAACACGGTACAAAACTCGTTTTCTTCACGATCGATTTTATTCAAAGCAGTTTTATACTCTTCAACGTTGATACCATCATTATGTTGTTTCAATATGGCAGCAATTCTACGATCTTCGTGTTGGCGACTATTAAAATTATTATTAAATGTAATTAAATCCATGGCGACTCCTCCACTTTGCCAGACTGAGAAGACCCTCGCATAGAAAAGTAGGTATGGGAGAGGTATAGACCTCCATTTGTATTTCAGAGCTGTCATTGACATGTACTTGCTCAGAGACATTATGGTAATATTGACATTTTGGTGTCTTTTTTCAAAATCTTCAATTTTTCTCTTAATGTCATCCCTCAGTTTTGGGTAAGAGAACGGAGGGATGCTCCCAGAGTACGGAAGCAATTCATTTATGAACCTGGGATGCCTTGGGCCTCTAAATGTAGTTTGTAGAGAGTCGTCGTTGAGGAAGTATAGGTGGAAATGTAGTTCAGGGTACTGTGTGGCCATGCTTGCAATATAATCTTCGTATATTACGAAAGGTACAAATCCACCTCGTAGCACAATGTGATGATAGAAGACATCACTTCCTGGCTTCGAAGAATTGCATTTAATTATCAATACGGGTTGCCTTCGATACGCCTCCATACCCAGCGCATAAAATACAAGGAAGGATATGCCCAACAATATCAGAGTCATCCAACACGCCGAGATATACTCTGAAACATGAATTTCTAGTTAAAGATTGCAGATGTCGCTTCACAAGTAAAAAATTAGTTCTTTTTCCGTAACCATGTACTAAATGCGTAACCAAAAATAAAATTGTAACGACAATTTGGAAAATTAGTGTTACAAATTACTTTAATGGTGTTCCGGTCAATGGCAAGTTAATGTAGTCGATTTAGTAGCTAAGGCCCGTTGTAACGTGAAAAAGTAAATATTGAAATTGTGAAGTAATGTTTATTAACTGGCCAAAAATCGCAGGACTGAACAACTACGAAACACGAGGTCTAAGGTACAAAAAAGATCTACATTTATAACTTTCACAATTAGGTACTATACTACTGGCCCTGTTATCACACGAAAAGTATGTAATATATGTAGCTTTATAATCTCAGTAAGATGCTAACCAGGCCAGCGGACAAGCCAGGATTGTTTCGGAGCGCAGGTGACTCCCCAGCCTGGAGTGACGAGTGTCGGGGTAGGCTGTATCCCGCCATCACCACCGCCTGTGTCTGCCTTCAACAGGGGATACTGTTCGTCTTGTTTTGTCGGTGGAGCGCGCTCCACCATTATAGTGTTTTTCTGTAAATCATCAGTTCTATGATTTTAATTGAAATTTCTATGTTTGTTACCTACTGAACTACTGATCGTGATAATAAGGGTATGCCAGTAATATAACGAAAATCATTTAACATCATATAGATCAGTTCATTAATAGCCCGTAGGTATCCATTGCAGAACTATGAGACTCCTCTACAAAAGAGGGGTTTGCCTGATAGAACAATAAACCCAATTTCAAGAGTTAATTATTATATCGACTCTCAATAAAGCAAAGTTTACCCACTTACCTTATTTTGCGCTACGGAAAATTAGCAACTTTATTGTATATTTTGATTTATAACTCCAATTTATCAACGTATGTGAAAAATTGAAACCGGGAGAACGACATTTGCAACAAATTTTGTAGACATTCCAATTTTAAAATAAGTGTCAGCCATTTTTTTTTATTTTGTCAATTACCTCATAGATAGAAAGTAGGTTTTATGTGCCTCAATCCTGCCTGTTAAAATCAAGGGTTAAAATGTTATTTATTTTACTCCAATTTTAAGTACTCCTTTACGTAGCAGCGTACGATGTACCTACCTACTGCTGTAAATGTAATTATTTTTCACGGGCTCGTTGATTTAGTGAATTCTGCTCATACCCATCGCTAGGCTACTGGTTCGGTCCTGGATCATAAAACAAATAGAAATGTGTCTGTTTTAATGTACATAACAATATCCACTACGTAATATAACAAATAAGCAATTATAATGTCGTAACGAGTCAAAGTCAAAGTCAAAGTCAAAGCATTTATTTCAATTAAACCATAGTTTGGTACTTTTGAAACGTCAACAAATACAAAATAAATAATAGTCTGTCTGTCAGTCCGTCAGTGAAGCTAGGTGAAGCTAGGTGCTCATTCCAAAACGTAGATTCGAATGGAGAAGAACGAGCAAGAAACTCCATTCGTTACTCTTTTAAAAAAGTATGTTCTACAATGTCTCTGATACATATTTCAATACTGTACGCATATGTAAGAACAATGCAAAGACACGCTTGACGCATTATACTAATAACTTACTAAAATAAAAATAAAAATAATAAAGATCTTAAGTCTAACATGGTGCTCACATATGCATACTGACAATGCATAGAAATAGTGCTTCTATACAAGAAAAAGGAAACTCTTTGTTTCAATAAAGAAAGAAATGCTCGATGCCATAAGGAAACTAGATTGTCTACATTAGAATTAAAGTATTAAATTATGTATTATATTACCTACTATTGGAATTTAACTACTGACTACATTTGAGTATTGACCAGTGGAGCCGAACCAACATGCTGCCAAGCATTCTTATCTTCAAGATAATCTGTCAGTGTGTAGTAAGCTTGATTACATAATTCGCGCTTAATACTTTCATTGAGATCTAGTGTGCTATTTGGTATTTTATTATAGCATTTAATACCTAACCCCATAAAGGATTTCTGTACTTTGGACAGTCTGAATTGCGGTATAGCTAACTTATTTTTGCCTCTAGTATTAAAATTGTGTCTATCGCTTCTTTTTTCAAACAATTGCCTATTTTTCCTTACATACATTATATTTTCATATATATATTGACAGGGCACCATTAAAATCTTTATCGTTTTAAACAATTCTCTCAACGATTCGCAACGGCGTAAGTTATATATTGCTCGGATAGCCCGCTTTATTTATAGCAGAATAAATATTGATTCTATTTCTGCAGCTCGACCCCACAACAAAATGCCGTACGACATAATGCTGTGGAAATAACTAAAATAGACAAGCCTAGCTGTATCTACGTCCGTGAGCTGTCTAATCTGTCTAACTGCAAAAGCAGCTGAGCTCAATCTCCCCGAAAGCGCCTTTATATGCGGACCCCATTGTAGCCTATTGTCTAACGTAATGCCTAAAAATACTGTCTCGTCGACAAATTCTAACTTTTGACCGTTCAAAACAATATCACAATCGTTACTACGCACGTTTGGTAAACTGAATTAAATACATTTTGTTTTTTTTTCATTAAGTGCTAGATTATTAATGGTAAACCAATTATGCACTTGAAGAATGGAGCTGTTTACGTCGTCAAGATTATTTGTACGTCGATCTACTTTAAAAATTAATGATGTATCATCTGCAAAAAGCACCATTCCTGGTTCATTTATAAATATAAATGGCAAATCATTTATATAGACTAAAAAGAGAAAGGGACCCAATATTGAACCTTGAGGAACGCCCATATTCATCCCAGAGCCCTGTGAGTTAATACCGTTAACATGAACCTTTAACTGTCTTTCTTCTAAATAAGATTTCATAAGACGGAGCACAGACATCCATTGTACACAAACAATAACATAAGATAACAAATACAATGTCACTTGTAACAAATTCACCTTCACAAGTGCGAAGTCGACAAAATTCAGTAACAATTGTAACTTCAAGACGTTTGTACGTGAGACGAATGCGATGTTGAATCAACAGAATTATGGTGGAAAATGTAAACGTGCAGTGGTCACATATTATATACGAACTTACGTGCATTTTCATTTAAACGTTACTCATCAAGTGTTAGAACCTAACGCGACCTAATAATTTTATTCTGTGTTCATTAACAATAAATGTTTGGTTGAAAACTGTTAACAATACAGTAAAAGTGATACGGTAACATATGGCGGTACGTGTTTTCATTTGATAACATATTTATTTATAAACTCCACTTTGTTATGAAAACTAAAAAGATTCAGTTTTCATGTTTAACTCATAAATTATTAAGTACTTACCTATGTTTTAATCCCAAAGGGTTGATGTATTGGAGATCCACTTTTTGTCAGTAAAGTCATTCATCCCCAACCTAATTCCTTAGTCAAGGATACAATTACTGTTTCAAAATCGAAAAAAAGTCTTTACATAGTAGGTACCTAGTTAAGGTACTCTTCGTTCGCACCACTGACAGCTAGAACAAAGAAATAGGTTGGTACCTATATTAATCATAATCGACTGTCTCGTTATCCGAGTGGTTACAAGTGCGACTGCCGGGCAAGGGGTCTCGGGTTCGATTCCCTGGTCGGGCAAAGCATTACTGGGTTTTTTAAAAAAATGTCAGTAGTAGCACGGAGTCTGTAATGTGCCCGGTATACGGCAATGGGCTCTCCCCTTATTACATAAGACTCATAACATAAATAGTGAAAAGTGGGTGTTACATTGTACAGTGGCTATAAATGCCGTAATGTGCACCTCTGCCTACCCCTTCGGGGATAAAAAGGCGTGATGTTATGTTATGTAATACATAAGTTATTCTTACAACTTTTATTATCATAGCCCCAATGAACTGTTTTAATACTTGTCTTTGTTACTTACCAAATTCACCATATTCAATCTGTTTGCTTAAAATTTGCTATACAACCTTTTTCAATACTCAAAAAACGACAAAAATGGCCATTAAAAATTTCAGGTAATAAAAACATACGTCATTGGTGAATTTGGCGATTAAAAATAATTATTTTATTATAGATGTTTTGAATTTTCGATTTGTTGCGCAAAGCTATTTGATTAGTTATTAGAATAGAACGATTTATATTTTGTTTTTGTTAATAGTAGAACCAATGGCGAGTGATGAGTGAATACTACAAAGAGCAGCATCCATTATTATGTGAGGAGATCTCGGATGAGGAGTACTACAGTCCTCGATACCACCGAAATATACGTTCCTCCAATTACAGAAGACGCCCCAGACACAGCCTGAACGGAGCTGCTTCAATCATAACCCGGTGGCCAGGTACGAAAATACTAATTATTATAATTCTTGTGTTCAAAAAAATTATTCCCATTGACAAATTAAGAAAGTGCTTGTTTTTCATCTCTTTCCAGACCATTGGTCGTCTTTTCTCGCATACTGGTGGATAGGTCTCGGAATGATTAGTCTTACAACTTTTATCATTTACAATAGTCTGTTTGCGTTTTCCATGATACCGACTGCTAACACGAAACCTTCTAGTCTTATATTAGGCAAAAGTATTGAAAAATCAGCCAGAAGCACCTCCTCCTTATTGCCTGATGTGTTCATGCATGTTTTTGTCAAACATAATGAAGAAATAAACTTAAATCAATACGTTCCTTACATAGAAGAACTTGCAAGTAAATACCCGAATCTAAAATATCATTTGGTTGTCGTGGTTAATGATACCAACCTAAGTTGGTTGAGTGCCGAAGAAAATAACGAATTAGCACTTAACTCGCTATGGAAGAAGGAACAGAAAAAAGAGCCTCCCAAGGCTAATGTTGCCATTGAATACGTTACAATGACATCCTATATGCAAAATTCGCCTTTAAGAAAACACTGGAGAACTTTACCCAATCAACTCATTGAATTTTTAGCTCGCTCTGTGTCAATCTGGGAGAAAGGAGGAATAGCTTTCAATCCTGTTATTTTGACTCCTAAGTCTCAGCGTTTTATTTATACTGAAAAAATAAATAAGTTACTTAATAAATATTCAGAACGTAGTAACGTTCCCCGTGATATTAAAAATAATAGTAAACCACGTAAAACTATAAAGAAAGAAAGAAAATTAAATAACATACGTGACATAATACACGCCTTAGAAAATGACGACGAATCCGTGAATGCGTTTTCTGAACAAACTTTAACAGAGGCTGAAAACATCAAATCACAAGTTGTAACAAGAAACGACCATTACATAAATGGTGAAATAGACACGACAATTAAAAATGAGTCGGAAAAAGCCAGTAAGACGCTCAATGTCTTTGAAAATTATCCCCATAAAAATTCATTCCGTATTGACGGTGACACTAAAGAACCAAAACATCGTGTTGGAATGAATAATAGTACTGAATCAACTGTATCTGTAAGTGCTAGTCAGAATGCCACAAAGTTGAGTCTATTACCTTTATTTTTAGAGTTTATATTTCATAATAAACTTAATGCTAAACCTAGCTCAACAGAAACAACGACATTAAACAGGACGCGCAAAAGTGTAATAGAGATACCTAAATCTGGAGATACTAAAAGTTCATTGTCAGCACATTCTTTGGATAAAATAGACAAAAAAATGGATGATACCTACAAGCCAGTCATCGTATCGGCAGCAGAAATTTATAATAAATCTGAGTTTATGAAGCCTTTCGTGGGACCTCCTGGTACTAAACTAGATGAAATTTTAGAGCAAAGTCGTCTTACAATCGATTTGAAAGGGAACATTATAGCAACTGATATACCATGCCATGCATTTTTAGGCACAATATTTAGCAATGCTGCACATCATAGACAAGAAGAAAGTGTTACTGACTTTATAATTGCTGAACTAACACTATTTTGTAAAGGACTTTTATCTTCGTGTATGGGTATTGATTTGATTTTAATATAATTGTTTTAATTTTAGTGACTGTTATTTTAGGAATTTGTATTATTAAATAATTGTATTTATTTTATTTTTTTCATTCTAATTCGTTTATAATCTGCTGTTGAAGAAAACAACATGATTTGCAAAATAATTTATTTCCTTGCTTGATTCATTTACATTTTAACTTACTAACTAATAAAGTCGTGATCAAAATATCGTCGAAACTTTAATCTCAATATTTTGTTCACAAGTTTCTTATTCTTAATCTTATGGCAGCAAGTATCGTTTGTAAAAAAAATATTTTAATAAAATTAGACTAGATGTTTTGTTAATCATTGAATATCATTTTTAAAGAGTTACCAATTTTGAGTATCCCATAAGTTTGTTGTACATTTGATTGTAATGTAGTCAGCACTTATACTATAAGGCGGAATTCATTATTATGACGTATTATGGGATTTGAACATCTTGCTCATTACAATTCATATGAATATCTATCTAATAGGTACTTACTTACTTTACTAATTTAATGTTTGCACGAATTTACAACACGATATATCACAAAATGATGGGCTTATTATGAAAGAACCTCATTCTAATAATTTTATGACGGCGCTACATTTCTTCGTTCTACGGGTATCTCCCATCGTCCTGACCAGTTGTTTTGTGAGCGTTTACAGTCTCTTACATTATCGTCTGGTTCGCATCTTTTACTTATTGACCAATAAACGTAACCTCTCGGACAACGATATACTAAGCCTCTTAATACATTTCTCTTGTCTTTTTTACATTTTAAGAAAGCTGGAGAACATTCACTGTCTTTTTCAAAGGAGAAGTAGCCAACGCCGGGACATGCTTGACTTTCTTTGGTTACCACAATCTGGAAAAGGTAAGAAAAATATTATTATTTATTTGCGGTTTAATTAGGTAGTCTTATTGTATTTTTTTCTAAATTTAATTACTTTTATTTTTGCAGACGTTTTTCGATTTTGAAAATACGGTAAATTACTAATTTTTATTTTAATGTCCGTCTGGTAGATTATTTAAAAATATTAGACACGTATTTTTTTACTTACGTATATATGATTAAAAATATTACGTATGATATTAACTATGATTATAAATATCGCATGACGTCACTTTTGAGTACAATTTATACTCTAAAATGACGTAGCTTCCCACTCCTAAATTTTGATTTGTTTTATCTAAGTATTGTTTTCTTATACGACAAAATTAAAAATACGTGTCTAATATTTTTTCATTATCTAACTGACGAACTAATTAGATTTTTAATTTTCATACCCTGTCATCATCCCTATTATCTAAATGTGCAGGACTATTGACATTTGTATATTTTAATAATGAATTATTATCTTAATAATGATTTATTTTTACAAGGTTTTAATAATACAAATATTGAATGATACTTACAGGTTCCTTAAAGTTTTTATCTAATCTTTTAAATCTTCTTTTTTGTGCTATTTCTCCGTCACATTTTTTGTCAGCCTTACTTTCTTCTACGCAACGAGTTTGACGTTCATCGTAGATTGTATTGTTGGGGCATGTAAATACTGCAATCTTTACGTCATGTGTATCGTCATCCTCGTCACATTGGTAGAACAAATTGCAATACTTTGGATGTCTTCTAAATGATGTTGGGCATACAAAGAGTGATTGATCTTCATTGGTCTCTGGGCATTTACTTTCTGTTGTTGAGTTGTCATTTGATTGCTCTGTGGTTGACTGTTCAGTAGCAGACTGTTCAGTGGTAGACTGTTCAGTGGTAGACTGTTCAGTGGTTGACTGTTGTGTAGTCGGCTGTTCGGTGGTAGACTGTTCTGTGGTTGATTGTTCAGTAGTAGACTGGTCTGTGGTAGATTGCTCTGTAGTAGATGGTTCTGTGGTAGATTGTTCCGTGGTTAATTGTTCAGTAGTAGACTGGTCTGTAGTAGATTGCTGTGTGGTAGATTGCTCTGTAGTAGATTGTTCCGTGGTAGATTGTTCAGTAGAAGACTGCTCTGTAGTAGATTGCTGTGTGGTAGATTGATTTGTAGTTGATTGTTCTGTGCTTGTATGTTCTGTGATCAATTGTTCTGTGGTTGTCTGTTCCGTCGTTCCTTCACTCGTCGTTGATTGTTCAGTAGTACTCTGTTGCGATTGTTCTGTAGTTGTAGAAGATTGTGTCGTCTGTTCAGATGTGGTTGATTCTTGAGTTGTCTGCTCGGAAGTGGTTGACTGTTGTGTCGTGCTTTGTTCTGATGTGGTAGATTGTTGCGTGGTTGTTTGTTCAGAGGTGGTAGACTGTTCAGTTGTTGTTTGTGAAGACGATGTACTCTGAGTAGTTTGTTCAGTAGTCTGCTCTGTGGTACTTGATTGCTGTGTTGTCTGTTCTGTAGTCGCTTGTGAAGACGTTTGACTAGATGTTGTTTGTTCCGATGTAGATGATTGTTGTGTAGTAGTTTGTTCTGAAGTGGTCGATTGCTCTGTAGTTGTTGACTCAGTAGTACTTAACTGTGTCGTTTGCTCTGTGCTAGATTGAGATGTAGATGTACTTTGAGTTGAAGTACTTTCTTGTGAGCTTGTGGTATCTTGTTGTGTCGTAGTAGTTCCCTCTGTTGCTGGAGGTGGATTTGCACTTTGAGATTCAGAACCACTACAATCACGCGGAGGATACACTGATTCTTCATGATTACAAGTTTCAACTGCTGGATCCCAAATAGTACCTTCACCACATTCAAAATAATATACTGAGAATCGTTTTCCATCTCCGTCCCAATCTACACATCTATAAAATTTCTTACAGTCATTAGGGTTGGCATAGTAACCTGCTTTGTCACAAGTAATATTTTGATTTTGGGGTTTTTTAGAAGAGTTTTCTTGTGTACAATTGGATGAATTTTGAGAGCTTTCTGTTGTACTTTGAGTAGATGATGGTGACGTAGTCGATGTGGTACCACTTGACGAAGAAGAGGATGAAAAACTTGCTTCAGTGCTTGATGATGAACTAGCGTCTTGCTGTTGATTACAAGAAGGATTGACAACATCCTGTGGATGGTTACAGGTTGTTATATCTTGATCCCATATTGTATCTTCACCACAAGTAAAGTCATACTTTGTATAGCTCCCTTTTCCATTATCTACGCATCTGTAAAATTTTTTGCAATCCTCAGAATTCCCAAAATAGCCTTCACTGTCACATTTGTCTTTATTAGCTGAAGTTGTGTGATCGGACTCAGACGATGGAGTTATACTTGAAGATGTTGAACTACTAGTTGTCGCACTAGAACTTGTAGAACCAGCTGTCGTTGAACTAGATGAGGTACTAGAAGCTTCAGTAGGACTATTGTCCTCGTCGTGCATTACAGGTTGTGATGGGCTACCTCCTGGACAAGATTTCACCTGATCTATATGATTACAAGTTTGAATATCAGAATCCCATGCCGTTCCCTCACCACAAGTAAAATCATATTTCGTGTACCCTCCTTGACCGTTATCAACGCATCTGTAGAATTGTCTACAGTCATTTTCATTTCCGTAAAATCCTTCCGATGTACATTGACCACTGCTTGGAGAAGACGGTTTCTCAGAATTAGTATTATCATATTCATCTTCTTGCTTATCAATCGTTTGAGTTTCAGTCGTTGAACTACTCATGTCGTTGTTTTCTGTTGTTTGTTGATTACCTTCCGTTATTACTGGACGACTTGTAGTCTGAGAGCTACAATTTGTATCACCGGTATCGTGATCGCAAGCTAATATATCTTGAACCCACACTGTACCATCACCGCAAGAAAATTCATATTTTGTATATCCCCCTTTGTCATTGCTAACGCACCTCATAAATTTCTTACAATCATTAGGAATTGCGAAGAATCCCTCAGATGAACATTGAGGACTACTAGAAAGAGATGGAGAAGTTTGAGTCGTTTCCATGGTGTGCTGAGTTTGCGAAGCTGTTGTCATGGAATTTTCAGTTACAAGAGCTGGCTGATCAGTAGTTGATGATGAAATAGCAGGTACGGTAGCATATGAACAATTATTATTACTTGATTCATGGTTGCAGCCTTGTATTTCTTGATCCCAAACTGTCCCCTCTCCACAAGTGAAATCATATTTGGTATATCCTCCTTTCCCATTATCCACGCATCTGTAAAACTTTTTACAATCATTTCTATCTCCATAAAATCCTTCTGATTCGCACACGTCCGATGAAACTTGAGGTTTCTGGGTTTGACTTTCATTTCTTTCGGTTGTTGTTGAACTGGACATACTGGAAGATTCTGTATAAATCTCATCATGTTCTGGTTGATGGGTTTGAGTACCTGAACTGCTTTCGGTACCAACACACGTTTTATCAGATGTAGCATGATCACATGATAGTATTTCTTGATTCCAGTATGTACCGTCGCCGCAAGTAAATTCATATTTAGTGTAACCACCTCTACCGTTATCAACACACCTGTAAAATTTCTTGCAATTATTTTTATCACCAACAAAGCCTTCTTTAGAACATATTTCATTTGTGTCACTTTCTGGGTATGTGTGCGTTGTTGAAGTGCTAGTTTTTTCAGTACTTTGAGGATAACCTACTTCTCCAGTTTCCGTAGTTGAAGATATTTGCGTGGAAGATTCAACAGGTTCCTGAACTGTATTGTTACTGGTAGCGCCACAATCTTTGACAGCCCATGCATGATTACATGCTTCTATACTTTGATCCCATAAGGTTCCTTCTCCACAATCAAATTCATAACGGGTATATCCACCGTTACCGTTGTCTACACAACGATAAAATTTCTTGCAGTTGTTTTTGTCTCCCATAAAACCACTGGTTACACAGTTATTACTGCTACTTGGTTTTTTCGAACCTTCTGTTGTTGAATGAATTGTTGTACTTTGAGTTGTAGTATCCGAATCAGTATCAATCATTGAAGGGTAGCCGTTTTCAATATCATCACTCATTGTCGGATGCAACTGTGTACTAGTTTCTTGATGACTAGATGATGAACCTCCAGAACCACCACATTTTTCTACTGCCCATGCATGATTACAAGCTTCTATTTTTTGATCCCATACTGTACCTTCACCACAAGAAAATTCGTATTTGATATAGGATCCTTTACCGTTATCTACGCACCTATAAAATTTCTTACAATCATTTTGATCTCCCATGAAACCGCTATTTTTGCAATCAGTGCTAGCTGCTGGTACAGATCCTGCTGAAGTTGAAGAACTTATTGTAGAACTAGGGAGTGGCGTAGATGATACTGTACTCTGGTCACTTTGAGTTGTGCTACTTGCAACTACTTCATTTATAGTGGTAGGTTTAGTTTGAGTTGTAGCCTCTTGATGTCCTCCTGCTGATCCACAGTTTTCCACTGCCCAGGCATGATTACATGCTTCTATTTTAGGATCCCATACTGTTCCTTCGCCACATGTAAACTCATAACGTGTAAAACCTCCATTACCGTTATCAACACATCTATAAAACTTTTTACAATCATTATGATCACCCATAAAACCACTAAATGGACAAATGTTACCCGTATTGTCTGTATTATGTGGTTGTTTCGTCGTAGTCGTCGTTGAAGTTGAAGAAGTCGTTAAATCGTTGTTATTTTGACCGTAACCAGTATCATAATCATCATTTTGTGTTGCAGGCAGTTCACTTGATGACTGAGTGACTGCACTACTTATAGTACTGGTTGTCGACTGTATATTTTGTTTTTCAGTGGTGGTTTCTGTTTGGCTTACGTCAGGAGATGCACTACCACCACATCGTTTTACAGCCCATGCATGATTACATGCCTCCAAATCTGGATCCCAAACTGTACCCTCACCGCACTTAAACTCGTATTTCGTAAAGCTGCCTTTACCATTTTCGACACATCTGTAAAATACTTTACAGTCATTTGGATCGCCAATAAATCCACTAAATTGACAATCTCCATTGGAAGATGGTTTCACACTAGTTGAAGTAGTCGTTGAACTCAAGGTTGTTGAAGAAGACGAAGTCGGTTTTTGATTTTGTTGACCATAACCACTGTCTTCGTAATCTTGAGTTATAATTTCTTGAGTAGTATGCGGAGGAGCTGTTGCTGTTGTGTGATAATTTTGTGTTGACTGAGAAGTACTTGCAGACGCTTGTGGTGTACTAGTGGTTCCCGAAGTTCCTTTTCCTCCACATTCCTTAACAGCCCATGCATGATTACATCCTTCAATAGTTTGATCCCATACTGTGCCTTCACCACACGAAAATTCGAATTTTGTGTATCCGCCTCTCCCATTATCAACACATCTGTAAAACTTTTTGCAGTCATTGGCATCCCCCATAAAACCTGATGTTTCACATGTATTTCCTACATTATTTGAAGATGATTGAGTAGACCTGGAAGGTTCGTTTGTAGTTGGTCCATGAATCTGTGTTTGTAATTGACTTGACTGTTGAGAATGATCAATTTGTAATTGTGTTTGTACAGCTTTATCACTGTAATCAATTTGAGTCTGTGTTTGACTGATTGCTGACCCGTAGCTTATTTGTGTCTGATTTTGTTCAGCTTTCGTGTCCTTGTTTTGATTTAAACGGTCCCCAAAATTTATTTGAGTTTGATTTTGTATCACAGATCCATTGCTTATTTGTGTTTGAGTCTGCGTAACTTTAGAACCATAACTTATTTGTAATTGTTGTTGAATAGTTTTATCTGTTGTCCTATCTGTTTGTGGAACTTTTGTATTCGTTGCCACATGGTTGTTCTGATTGCTTCTACCACAACGGCTTCGTTTCACTGCCCAAGCATGGTTACAGCTTTGTGTATCATCATCCCATACTGTTGACTCACTACATGAAAACTCAAATCTGGTGTAAGTTCCTCTTTGGTTAGCCACACATCTGTAAAACTTGCGACAATTTTCACTGTCGCCCATGAATCCATCAGAAGTACAAATATTATCTTGAGAGTTTGAATGAGATTCAGCGGCTGGGGTCGACGGTGAAATGTTTTTGGACGCTTCAGTATACGATGGTTTTTGAGTTGTTATACTTTGTAGCAAGGTTGGATTACGAGTATAATCCATGGTAGTATGGCCTACAGTTGATTCCCATGGATATAAATTCGTAAATAATGAAGGAACTTCTGATACTTGTCGTTTAGTAGAGGTACTCATGGTGGAGCTAGACGGTGTCCAAGTATTCTTAGCAACCGTCGTCGATTGTAAAAGTGTAGGAATGTTGGTAATTGGTGAAGGTATTTCATTATGCGCGCCCTCAATTTCATTATTATTAAGGCGATCAACTGGCGGTGCAGGTAGTAAGCCACCACATTCTGTGCGTCTTGTACTTCGAGGATGGTTGCAAACTTCAGTTTCTGGATCATAAACCGTACCAGGACCGCATTGAAACTGAAATTAATAGTTTTCTATTGTTAGTAGATGATTTTGATGAAAAAAACGTTTGTTTTTCTTTATTAAAGGAATGAGCTATGTTTCTTACCCTGAAAACAGTGAATTTTCCGTTTCCTGACTTCATGCAGCGGTAGAATACAGCACAGTCACGAGGATCTGCTTGGAAACCTTCACCAGCACATAATATAGGTTCTGGTCTTGTGCCAGAGTATAATTTGACTATTCTGCCAGTAACACGAGATTTTCGATTATCTTGAGTAGTTCCTGAAATGATAGTAAATCGTGCTATTTTATTCGGATTCTTTTGAGGTTCGGTTCCACATATTCTTCAACAGGCTTAACCTTAAGGTTCAATTAGGTGTCCCATTTTAACCCTCTATCTTGATATCTTGCATTTTAGACGTTATAGCATTATGTGATTTCTGTTATTAGATTTGAAATTGACTTTAAAGCAAATGAGACATTCTCATTTTTAGTTAAATAGATACAAACCATTATTATTGCTGTCCGTCGCTTCAACAATTAGTAATAGAAGGACAAATGTATATAATTTACAAAATCTTCTCAATGTATTGTCCATTTTGTGTTTTTGTTCCGGTTATAACTTGCATGACATTTTTCAAGTCTGTATCTGAAACAATAAAAAAATTGCTGACATGACCTAAATATTTTGTTTACATAATATTATCCTAGCGACCACTTGACCAAAAGGGCATTCAAAAATACAAACACAACATCACGCCTTTTACCTCTGAAGGGGTAGGCAGAGGTGGATATTAGGACACTTAATGCCACTGTACAATGTAACACCCACTTTTCATTATTTATGTTATGAGTCTCATGTAATATGAGGTGAGCCTATTGCCATATAACCGGGCACAATTCTAGACTCCATGCTTTGCATGCAGAAGAATTTCTTAAAAAACCCAGTAATACTTTGCCTGACCCGGGAATCGAACCAGAGAACAGCAGTCGCACTTGTGAAAACAGGGCCAACAAGGTAGTCTCAAAAAAATTTTGTGGCTTTGTATAAAAACAGTAACTAGATACTTTTGTCAAACATTTATTTCATTGTTCTAATAAACTAGTCATATGACAATTTATAGAAAAACCCAAACCCCTTTGTTGTTACTTCGTGTCTATTCAAGAAAATTACTTGGGAAATTATGACTAATGCTTAATAATAACAAAGTTATTTTACAACCTTAATACATATTATTAATATAAAAATACATCAATATGAATCATTACATGGAATCGACATACTCGATGTACATGTGTAGTACCTATGTACGTGTTATTTTAATTGAATAGGTTGTGTGTGTTTTATGTTGTACTACTGTTAAGAATATACCTACCTATACCTATGTAGGTAGGTCTATATCACGAATTCGTCTGTTACTTTAAGTTACTTTAAGTAGACATTACTATTATAAAGCACACAGCACATAAACAATATTACCTTGCTACGTAATATGATAAGCTAGCTGTTGCCCGCGACTTTGCCCGTTTTTTTTGTTTATTTTTTTGGTTTTATTAGTTTGTGTTACTCCTAGTACATCAGCTACCTGTCAATAAAAGTCTTGCAAAATCGATCCAGCCATTCCGGAGATTACCGAGTACAAACAGACAGACAGATAGACAAAAATAGTAAAAAAATTGTTTTGGTTTGTGTATATATATCGTATACATATACGATTGTATATGCATTCGTATACATATAGTCATATACATGTAGTAAAAAGTGGTTATTTTAATTCAAATAGATATTCCAATTTTATTTATCGGTATAGATATAGGTGCTTAAATGTGGTTATTTATTTTTCTTTCACGTCGCATATGATACGGTGTCTGTCGCAGAATGCTCCTCGTGAATATGAACCTCTAGATTGGCTTGAAACTAGTAGAGTTTCTCGTCAAACAGATATGTGAGTAGCTAAGCCCAAAAATATTATAATTAATTTGGTACATCTTACGAAAGTTTTAATGCAAATGTGATTTTTGTGTCTGAAAAAAATTAGGTGCCTGGAATGCTATTTTTATTCCTCCCACCACCTCTGACAGAGGTTAAACTATCTATAAGAAAGGCTCAAACACTTTGTGATGTCTAAACACAAAGATTACTTAAATTCGCTTAGTACTGGATTGACGATATATTTTTCTTGATTTGGCTGAGCAATTACTCATTAATTGCTACCAGTGCAAAAATACTGTTGTAACGTTTGATAAAAAATATTATTGGGTATAACTATAAATATAAAAACCGTAAGATAATTACAGACTAGAACACCATATAACTGTAATTTAAAATTTATTCATACACCGAACCAAAATAAGTAGTGATACTGCATGCAATTTTAATTTGCTAGTAACATTTTATGAAAGCAAGCGTATTATTAAACAAGATCTTAATAGCGGCTAATCTCAAATATATTTACCGAGTATTTTTTGTAAGGAGACCTAACAAAAAAGTCGTAAAAGTATCACGCTAGCACCAGTACTCATTCGCAAAGAATTCCCAACGATTCCCCGGGCATTTTTCTAAAGGTCACATGTGAATAGCCAAGTAGCCTTCATAAGAACAAATTGATCGTGGTACTGAAGTTCGTTGGCACTAATAATTACAACTCTCGGGTTGTTGAAAATAAGGCAAAACGATGATACGTTGAGGGCAAGTTTCTTTTTATATGGCGTTGGGCACTGTCATTACGCACTCGGTATGACGCGAGTTATGCAAAGCAAATGAGCAGAATAATCAAGTGTGGTAACAAAAAAGTATGTAGTCTAAGGCAAGTATGTATTTACATTGTTGATTATTTGTTGGATGGGCCTGGCTCCTTGATAGACTAGTGTAATTATCTCGCCGTCTCAAATTCGATGTCATTTTTCTAGAAGTGCTCGCTACTATAGATAAATCTTCACACTTAGCAATTCAGAAAACGCTCCTTTTAAAACTGTAGCTAAAGTAATCTCTAACAATGACGTGGCCTCCGTTACTTGATGTCTCATTACTTCTAACTGCCAAAAAGTCGATACGCGCTACATTTACTATCGGCCTTACTATTCAAGGATAAAAATGTGTCACTGTAAGTACACATGCATAGGTAGGTGTAACATATTTATATTCTCGGTACCTACATAACTGACCTAATCACCCAGTACTCTCCGGATAAGATTAACAAGCGTAAACCAATAAACTTTTACTTTCAATTACTTGTTAAATTGCATGGGTTGCTTTAAGTAACCGGTGCCAATAGTTTATTACAGCGTATTGAAGGGCGCAATATAAAACAGGTTTGTAGAAGATTCCCTTTCCAGCAGTTGTAGTGGAACAGCATTCTTGCGGTTGCACCTCGATTGAGTCCCGATATTAACGTCTAGAATATAAATTGGATAGTCTAGTACAAACTTTGTATGTTTATCGGCCTTTAAAGTTATATTTTATACTTATCACTTCATGTTATGTTATATTCCCAGTTTATACAACGTTTTGTTTAGTAATGTGTGTGGGATTTTGTAATCGCTGCCTAGGGTGTCTTGTGTCATGAATGTTTACAAATTATATAAAAGCAGCCAATACTACCCATGTTCCGTCGCGTAGAAAACGATTGTCCAGCCACCACATGCACTAAGCGTGCAATCACTTAACTGTCATGAACGAAATCGGATATTTTTTTTTGAACTGTATCTAGATTCCTACGTTAATATGATTAATGGCAACGTAAACAGCGCAATTAGAGTAATATCTACAATGGAGTTTTTAAATCAACGAAAATATATAAGCCTTATCCAAACCGAGACCACATTGCCCCGTAGTACACAAACTTATTTACCCACAAACAAAACATAATATATACTTCGTGGGATACAAGATTAACGCCAGTTTTGCGGTTCAAGACCATCTCATCGCCATCTTGTGGTTATCGAGCAAAAAGGGAGCGTGCTTCATCGATTTCTTTTATTATTTCCGTAACATTCGAGCTATGGTGCAAATCAGGGATGGTGAACCTTAGCCACTGGTATAATGTAGAATTTAGGGCAAGTCACTATTTAGTCAATTTTACGGCCGGCTACGAATATGATGAGGTGTAGGTACTTAGGCAACAGTGACAGTTTACATCAGAACTGATATCTCTTGGATTGACAGCTACTTAAAATAAAAACTAAAAAAAAAATATGGCACATTCATTTTTTTCCGGAACATGGCATATTGACTTGTAAAGGTTCGCTATCACCTGGTGTAGAGTTGCAAGTCATCTTCATTTATCTCCCGCATATTTCCCGTGGTTAATGGCGTGTCTAATCCCTTAGTTAAAGACTTAATTAGTTTCTAATGTATCTTTATTTGTTTGTGATGGTAACATGCTGTACCTAACACATCTCTGTGATTCGTATTGTTTTTGTTGTGTTTTACAATGCTTGTATTTTTCTTAGACCATCTTATAGTTAACTGATTGGTTCGGACTGATTGGATACCTCATTGATGGAATGTACAACATATTATTGTGATTGCCTCGTTGGCCGAGTGGTCGCAAGTGCGACTGCCGGGCAAGGGGTCTCGGGTTCGATTCCCGGGTCGGGCAAAGTATTACTGGGTTTTTAAACAATTCTCAGTAGTAGCACGGAGTCTGGAAATGTGCCCGGTATATGGCAATAGGCTCACCCCCTATTACATGGGACTCGTAACATAAATAGTGAAAAGTGGGTGTTACATTGTACAGTGGCCGTAATGTGCACCTCTGCCTACCTCTTCGGGGATAAAAAGGCGTGATGTTATGTTATGTTATGTTATTATTGTGAACGTAAGATAGTATATAGGAAACAATGAAAGTACACTAATATAATATACACCTCTGCTCACCCCTTCAGACAAAAGACAGTGATACTATGTAGATAATATATATAGTTACTTACATAATGAGCCGCCAAGAAAGTTAAGGTATAATAATACTTAGGCGCAAAGTTAGAGTAAATAATACACAACAGATGTTCGTAATAATGAATGAATATAGATTGCACCGATGGCCTTGAACTCGCTTCAGCAGTTGCGGGCATTGATGCCAAGTCGGACGCCTTACATACCCACTTAAATGAGGACTAGACATTTCAAATTCTACTATCTTCATGCCAATGAGGGTAACTGGTTGAACCGTTAATTTAAAACATATAAGATAACTACCGAGCCTCTTATTCAAAGACAACGTAGGCAGAAGTGTTCATAAAGTGCCTTCATTATACATATATGTAATCAATCATGAACATTTACTATACATACATACATACATATGTCGGAGGAAGCTGGGAGTTAATTGTTACTTGCATTGCATAACGCACATTAATTTTTATTTGTTTTATATTCACTTTTTAAAATGCCTAAATTAATTGTAATTGATTTGTCACACTTAAAATTCTTAATTTGATTTATTAGAATTATTGATAATTTGAATTTGACTTTCTAAGTAACGACCAATCAGAGCAGAGCGCGCGCCTCGAGCGGGGTCGAGGCGCCATCTTACTGATAAAAAGAGAGATAGTTTTGGCGGGAGAGCATGAATTAGCTATCGGTCGAGGCGGATCGTTCATGTAATTTTACTGTAAGATCGGTGCCCTGAACCCGCTGCTCAGTCCTAATTATTAACTTTTCTTTTACGTTATTGTGAAACAGATAAAACTATTGTTACTATCTAAATTAAAATAGTGTTTATTGTGATCGTTGTGTTTTGTGCTCGCATTTTACCCTCATGACGCCCACTAAGCCCGCAATCACTAATGACGATGTCGGCGATGACAATGTTTCTCCGACATCAGAAGTGGGATCGGTGCAGGCACAAAGCGTGAGTGAATTGACTACGATAAATGACGGATGGCGTGCGTTATTCGAAGCGCAACAAAACAGCATGAGATTACTCGTGGAGACGTTAACCAAGACACCGAATACAGAGGATAAGAGCATCACACTGCCTAAGTTTCACCCAGAAGATGCCGACACTGACGCCCGGGCTTGGCTAGCAACAGTGGACATCTGCTTAGCGGAACGTGACATACAGGGAAGTAAATTAGTTCTTATACTTAGTAAGGCCATGAAAGGTTCTGCTGCAACATGGTTTTCTCAGATAGCTTTTCCTAGTATGAAGTGGATAGAATTCAAAGAAATTTTTCTTTCTCGTTTTCATACATTAGAAACATGTGCAGCAACGATATTAAAGATGGTTACTGGTAAACCGCAAGAAGGTGAATCTCTTGCTGCATATGCAAGCCGTTTATTCACTTTACTCATGGCACGATGGGGTAATAAGGACAAGGAAGAAATGGTGGTTTCCTTAATACTTGCGCACATGGGACAAATCGAGCCACGATTACAACGCAATATTTTTTCTGAAGAAATAACTAGCCGTAGTAAGATGCAACGTGAACTAATGGCGTTTTCCTATCGTAAGCGGGGTTACCAAGAGATAACAAAAACTGTTGCAAGTACTACACAAGATAATAAACGGCCTAGGTTAAGTTCTGTCTCGACCAAATGTTACGCATGTGGAAAGTTAGGTCATAAGATCTTAGGAATGTTTCAGCCGATCGCATGACAAGCAGCAACCAACTCCGATTTCCGACCGCCCCGGCACGGCCGTTACTATGCGGGCCCCTGTGACTTGCTACAAGTGTGGTGTCGAGGGCCACGTTGCATCACGGTGTCCCAAGACATGACCAGTTGCGAACAGCAGTGCACAGCCTGCCAGTGCTTCCAGCGTTGTGAAGCGAGTGGACGTATGCAATATGGAACCTGTCACCGGGATAATAACGCAATTTGGTGAGAAGTTTTCATTTTGTTTCGATTCCGGTGCTGATTGTTCTTTGATCAAAGAGAGCGTCTCTCGTAAGCTTGTCGGTACATTGCAGCGTGCAATTGTTACTTTGACTGGTGTAGGAAAATGTAGTGTATTATGTGACTCTCAAATGTTATCGGAGGTCACCCTTTGTGGTCATGACGTGAAAATTTTATTTCACATTATACCTGATGACTACCTACTTAAATAACGATATTTTGATTGGTCGCGATTTGTTAGCCTTAGGGTTGTCAGTTCACATATCGAGTGATAAACTCACTATAGTTGAGAAGCCTTCTTTAGTTAATATTTGCAATGTAGGTAACTCGGTGGCTGATTTTCATGACATAGATACTGATATACCTGATGATCTTAAACCAAAACTAATACAACTTCTTAGCGGCTTTAGGAACTCATTCGTTGACGGCACGCCTACTAGTAGAGTAAAGACAGGTGAACTGGAAATTAATTTAGTAGATCCTACGAAAATCGTGCAACGGCGGCCATATCACTTGAGCCCTGAAGAGCGACAGATAGTACGTAATAAGTGTAGTGAACTATTATCTGCTGGAGTTATAAGACCAAGCAAATCGCCCTTCTCTAGCCCAATACTCTTAGTGAAAAAAGCGCGATGGTACGGACAGAATGTGCGTAGATTACCGAGAGTTAAACTCTAATACGGTTCCCGACCGGTACCCCTTACCTCTTATCAGCGATCAAGTTCAAAGATTATCAGGCGCGCGATTTTACACTTGTCTTGATATGGCTAGTGAATTTTATCAGGTTCATATAAATGTAGAATCGAATTCGATAGAAAAAACGGGTTTTATCACTCCAGATGCACATTATGAGTTTACTGCCATGCCGTTTGGCTTGCGAAATGCCCCCTCCGTGCTTGTCGACGATCTATTTCTTTTATTTACAATGATTTGTTATCAGAATGCGTGTGTATGTATATCTGCTAGTTTCTTGTGAAATATCCTAACAGCGTTGGTGGACATTAAAGTTATGTTTAGCTATGTTAAAAGGCGAGGTGGCCATTGAAAGGCGAGGTGGCCATTGAAAGGCGAGGTGGCCACTTAAAGGCGAGGTGGCCATTGAAAGGCGAGGTGGCCATTAAAAGGCGAGGTGGCCATAGAAAATCGAGGTGGCGGTTTAAGATGGAAAACGGCACAACCTCAGCGAGATGGCCATATAAAATATTGTTAAATACCCGAAACGCGAAAAATGGCGAGTTGGCTTTTTCGCTACTACGGATTTGATTTAGTATGTAACGTGGAGTCTATTAGGATTCAGGATAACGAAAGGCTGTACTTATTATGAGGCATCTATTTAAAGCAATTCTGAAGCGTTGTTGCGTAGGAGATAAACTGTATTAATGTACACGATATTCTTAGTCAGGAGTGGCCGAACTTTATGTATTTGAAGAATTTATTTCTCTCCTGCAGATGATGCGCGGCCTTCGACATCACACGAGGACGTGTGATACGTCAGGACGGCCGTGTCGGAGGAAGCTGGGAGTTAATTGTTACTTGCATTGCATAACGCACATTAATTTTTATTTGTTTTATATTCACTTTTTAAAATGCCTAAATTAATTGTAATTGATTTGTCACACTTAAAATTCTTAATTTGATTTATTAGAATTATTGATAATTTGAATTTGACTTTCTAAGTAACGACCAATCAGAGCAGAGCGCGCGCCTCGAGCGGGGTCGAGGCGCCATCTTACTGATAAAAAGAGAGATAGTTTTGGCGGGAGAGCATGAATTAGCTATCGGTCGAAGCGGATCGTTTATGTAATTTTACTGTAAGATCGGTGCCCTGAACCCGCTGCTCAGTCCTAATTATTAACTTTTCTTTTACGTTATTGTGAAACAGATAAAACTATTGTTACTATCTAAATTAAAATAGTGTTTATTGTGATCGTTGTGTTTTGTGCTCGCATTTTACCCTCATGACGCCCACTAAGCCCGCAATCACTAATGACGATGTCGGCGATGACAATGTTTCTCCGACACATATATAATTTTTCGCTTGAATAGAATAATTATTTATTTGCTCAGAATGCAGGTATTTACTATTATAAGGTGATGTTAATACACTAATAATATGCTTGTACATTCTACCATTTTGGTATGCAAACATTGATGCAGGTTCATCATCAGACACAGTTACATTTATGACACAGTTAAATAAATTCAGAGTTGTCATTAGTCATTACTTTATTTTATCGAATTAGGAATGTGGTTAAAAATAGCCGGCGCCATACCAAAAACACTTTTCCTCAGTAGAGCAATCTTATAAGAAGAAAAGCTTGGTAATCAGGAGCTTGGATTAAAGTTTTTTATGATATCTTTAAAGGAGAACTTTGCTACCTATAAGTCCCAGCGTCAGCTTGCGGAAAAAGATAGGTTAAAAACTATTTTCAACTATAAAAGTAGGTAAAGACAGTATTTTTTTAACTTTTAATTCATCTACTAGAATAAATCAAGAACAATAAAATACGATCTTCAGCAATAAGGAGTAAGTACCACGGCGAATACCCGTTTTCTTGGACCTACGATTCAGTTAATCCAGTCATTAATCAAATGGCTACCGTCCTACGTCAATGTACTAAGAACTCAAAATAAAAAGTGCAATGCAGTTGCTTAAAATAGCTGGCGTAATGTATAAATTTCTGGCTGATGCAACTTGCCTGTAGTTCATTGCCAAGGTTACGTGCACTACGCACTGTGTATCGTGTTTACTCACAAGCCGAAGCAATTATGGCAGGTTTCACCGCCTTAATGAAAGCGATAAAGCGACTATGTAATTGGAAAAATGAATTTAATTTATTAATACCTACAGATGGTTCAGATTAACTATGTCTCTCAAAAGTTTTGATAGGATGATTGGCTCTTAGTTTTGTGTTTAAGCCTTAGGTTTTACATCATGAAAAGTCGTTGTAATGGCATGATTATATGTTTTAAAGAATTTTGTGCAAACGCCACGTTGTCGGAAGAAGGAATAAATAAATAATTATTTACTTAGTACAATTAAATACAAGTCTAAGTGCAAACCAATATATTTACTATTTAAATGCTCGCACAGGGCGTCCCTAGCAAGTACCACCTGGTTGCAATGAATAACCTGTCGCCCTCATGTACCACAGTTATTTAGCGTCGATAATATTATTTGTATGTGACTTTTTTCCACACGAGCATGGCCTTTGGGAGCTCTAATAATGCCTGGCACAGTACCTATAGAGCTGGCATCATTACATATTATGTGCCTTGTACAGTCAGCACCAAAAGTCGATGAACGGAATCAACATATCAAACACCTGTTCACAACAAAATAGCCTGTACACCAGAAATTTACAAAAGTCTATTTCAAAAGTATCTGTGTACTAGTATTCGTAAAGTCGCTGTACTAATGGCATTTTATTGTAAACAGCTGTTTTGTTATGTTGATTCTGTTCATTTACTTTTGGTGCTGACTGTACCTGCGTGATAGATAAACGGGAACATGAATTCCAAAAGTTTGTATCTAAAAAGTTATCATAGAACATCAAATCATAGGACCTATACTATTCTATACCAAGAATACAAAGTTCCACCGGATGTCTATCATTTGTGCGGTAACAATTACATCTTGCATTTGCGACACAACTCGATGTCTGTCGATAGTGAACAATTATGTGTGCACTTACGCAATTAATTCATCAGATCAACAACGTAACAAGGTATTAAGGTTTTCCTTCATCAGTTTTTCATCTTTGAACACTTCCTCTACGAGTTTTATGTATGAAGAGTAAGATAACAATAGCATTTGTTGAATATAAACCTGACATTACGTACAGCTGCTTAATGTCACTATTTTTGTCATTCAATAATAATTGGTAATACATATAATAGATTTAATATAAAATACTTATAATATTATATAAAGAAATAGTTATAAAAAGATATATATATATATATATAATATGTGTATAATAAATAATATTTAAGAGCGCCATTATCGCCAACAAACTGGTAACAGTTTGGCGATTTTTGTATATTTAATAATAATGTATATATTTATGAGAATAAATAAATAAATAAATAAATAGTATTATTACGCCTTATAATCTCCGAAGTGGGTCATGTTAACTATAACACCCATTTTTTAACTGATGTAGGTATCGAATAAATACTTGTGACAAAATTGCTACATAGAAATAGTGCCTTGCCCAAAATAGAATGCCTAACCCGAAATCAAATCTGTATCTCTTTGTTAGCCGCTTATAACTTTGGAAATGTCAAAGTGAGATAAATTATATTTTGTCTTTTAAAATTGAAATTAAATCTTCATACAAGTAAAAAAACATTTAAAAAAATCATAACTATTTTTTTAAACAAAACGTTGCCCCAAACTAGTCTAATCATTAAACTCTAATTATCGCAAATATTATGTAATGCAAGCACTATTGTTATTTATTAATATTGATAGTAACAACCTGTATATCTAGTACCTTCTTGGGAAACTCATAAATCCGATGCCAGTATCAATATACAATAAATACAATATACAATAACAGAAATACACGTGCAAACTATTAATTACAATTGTCCATTACAATTATTATAATTCGAATTGCACAATTTTGTTCAATTAAAAGTTTTCTTGGGACCACAACGTATGACTAACTGCTACATATTCAAGAAATGAGTACATAGAACAGAGATTATGTACCTACATCTATTAAAATTGAGTACTTATTAATCTTGTTGGTATAGGTATAAGAGTTATAGTTATAATTTTTTTGATGTTTCCGCCCTATTTTTTCAGTTTTTCTTACTAGGGCCGATTTTCATCAATCATCTGACTAATTTTTAACTATAGAATAAAATTGACATTTGACAGTTTTTAGTATGGAAGAATTGTCAAACATTCAAAGTTATTCCTTGGTTAAATTTATGTGGCATTGGAAAAATCGGTCCGATGGCCGATTTTAATTCTGTTAAATGTTAAACGACAATTTTATGCTGCAGTTAAGAATGAACTGTTTTATAATAATGCAGTCGATGCGATCTAAATTGCCATGAACGTTCAGTATGACAATAGACTCACTCCCTTTTACATGGGACTCACGTAACGCAGTGATGAAGGACTAAAATACATTTATCACCATCTCTACTCTTCCCGCAGGTTTGGTGGGAATAGTACCTAAGAGTTGATTAAAATACTATACATTTTGATAGACACCCAAAAGTAGCGCACTCTGATAAACCTGTACCGCTTTTTACGTGCGATCCACCTGCCAAGATCTATTTAGTCCGTCAGTCAGATGAATAAAAAATATTAGACACGTAATTTTTTATTATAATAAAATAATACTTAGATACAACGAATCAAAATTTAGGAGTGGGGGCTAAAACGACATTTCGCTAAGTATAATGTATACAGAAGTGACGTCACGCGACATTTCAAATCAATATAATCGTCGAAAGTATTCGTTTCTGTAAGAAAATAAGAAATACGTGTCTAATATTGTTTTAAAATAATCTACCAGACGCACATTGAAAGGAAAATTAGTCAACAACCCTATAGTGAGGATTAAGTCTCATGCAGATAAGGCTCATAATCCAGCAACAAACCGTCATGGGCTGTCGATGATGATGATATAAATTCCACATATTTAGTTGTAATTTGTATGACTTAAGTAATTATGAAATCATAATATATCAAAGCAGTGATATAATAAACTGCACATTAAAAAATAACATTAAACTGGACTGTAGTAAACAATTAAGATGTTAATGAGGAAGCCTGAACTGTAACGATTGTATTATGCATTAAAAACTTCCTGTAACGTTTTTGTCTTTGAAGATACGCATTTTTTACAGCATCGTTTATGGTTACATCTTAGTACTAAATGGTTAAATGTGATATTACTAACTGTTTTACCCGCGGTTTCACTCACAGAAGTAAAAAAATGCAGGTTCTATACTTATACTTTTTGCCCGAACACTGAAAGGCTACTAAATTTTTAATTGTAAGTACTTAAATATCGTGCCATCTGTGTCATTTTACAAAGAATTCGTAGTAACAGGACTATATTTAAGACCGACTTAAAATTGAGAAGCGTTTGTGTATTCGGGCATTTGTTTGTTAATGGAATGAACCCCATCATTATAATTGGCCTATTGGTATAAATGGGACACAATACCAGTCTTCTAAGTCGAAAAAAGGACAAAAATCCTCAACATAATATCTACGCGATTTAATACCGAAATCATTACCTTGAAATCATGTCTTTTGGACATGTTCAGAGGTCTTAAACGATCTATATTTTATTAGTATTATGTTTTCTTATAATATTCAACTACAAAATCACAAGGCCTTGACTGTAATACGTACTAGGATCCCATGACTGGCAGACAAGTAAATTTTCCCTCACAATCACGATTTTCATGCGGGTCGGCGATCAGTGATTGCGATGACTTCACAACATCATTACCAACGGAATTCAACCAGCAATTATCTTGAATACGTAACTACTGTCATATTTTATATTTCATAGTATTCCGGATATATTTTTTATAAAAGTTTTTAGTTCTATGTATTACCTCTATATACCCATTCGGAGATTAAAAAGCGAACATTGTATTGTAAATGTGTATCAATCAAGTCATTATTTGTATCATAAAAATATTAAAAATTTGTAAGAGACTTTTTTTTAATTTGTAATTAGTACCTCATATAAGTATCGTACTAACATAACAGCTGAGAAACCACTTTTATTTAACAAAACTGAAGTCCTTTCTACGACCGTCACAAAACGGCCTTAAACACCTTTTAGAATTTAAACTATTACCTATAAATCCTAGCTTTAATCACGGCAATCTGCTGAACAATACGAGTGTAGTAGCACAATAAATCAATCCAGTACAAAATAATTTAGTTTGGCAAGCTACGTTACGGGCTGAGGATTGCAGATGGTATCAACCATCCGGCGATTCTGACGAAGATTCCTTGCGCAACTATATCTCCTGGTATCTATGCACTTTCTTATTGTTTTGTGTTTAATTATATGAACTGTAAACGTTCAATGGCATGCTGAGAGGTAAATAGAACGAGGTGTAAGGTCAAGTTGACTAAAGTTATTTCAAATGACTGCACGGTTGGTGCAGTGGATAGACAACTGGCTGCCGCGCAACGTGCCGCCAGTTCGATTCCCGCACGGAACAACTCTTTGTATGATCCACAAATTGTTGTTTCGGGGTCTTGTATGTTTTTAACCGCACCCACAACACAGAAGAAAATCCTAGTGTGAGGCAACGTTTAAAAAAAAAGATAAAGATATCGATAAATATGTAAAATAGTAGATCTTTTTGTCGTTATGTGCTTAAGAACAGTAGACAGTTAGGTACAGTACAGGTAGGCTAACTATTTACTAGTTCGTTATTACTGATTAACTTATCTAAGTACTTATGATTTTGTGCGTTAGGTACTGAGTTCGTCATCTATATTATTCCAGATTACCTTTTTTATGTCCCTATTTATTTATTTATTATTATTTATTTTCAGCCATGATCGTCCCGCTGCAGGTGGTGTAAGAGACATGAGACAACAAACATGCTTACGTCCATTCGGATTAGTTCCTAAGACCGCAAGGAGTTATAATTGTTGGTACTGGTACGTACCTACCTAAATATTGACAAACGTGGAAGAGGATTTTACCTACTTATTAGGTAGGTAATAGTTATTTTTCAATACAAAAATTAACAATTTAGACACGCCAATAAAAATTGTTGTTGTGTGTTCAGTGTACTACTATGAGTACATAACAAAAATAATTATAATGTCTCATAAATTACTCTGTTTATTTACCATCCCAACTCACTGTTGTATGTATACTACAGTACATTTATGATAGAAAAACATCTCAATAATACCTAAATAATTATTGATGGCCAATTTTTAATAATAGACCATAAAATTTATGGTCCGTAATTGCACTAAGAACTTGATTTTCTTTGGTTTTTCAAGAATGTCATTCAACCGAACACATGACGTAGTTATGACGTCATTTTGTATGTACCGAAGTAAATGTTATTGATACGGTAATTTTCTTGTTGATTCAGCTTTGCATTTTAATAGTAATAATTACATTTCTATGCGTTATTAGTAAAATGCATATAATGTAAAACACTCATGTACGTGCCTACTATGTATTTTTATAAAACGGGACTAAATGTGCAATACAGTTATCAAACACTAGCTACTTGCGCGCGGTTTCACCCGCTCTGCTCAGCTTCTATTGGTCATTGTGAGATGTTTTGTAGCCTATAGCCTTCCTCGATAAATGGCCTATTCAAAACAAAAAAAAAATCAATTCGTATCAGTAGTTTCGGAGATTAGCACGTTCAAACAAAAAAAACAAACTCTTCAGCTTTATAATATTATAGTAGGTATAGATAACACCACTTAGCCCTTTGTTTTTTTTGACGGCAGAAAGTCACCCAATGACTTCTCCCGCCTTGGTTTAGGCGAGAGGGAGTGTCAGACTCTTACTGACTGAAAACCACCCGTTCCTACTCCTGCTCTTCGAGCCGGGGGGTCCCGGCGACCCGTTAGGCTTCCCGCGGCTCCGTCTACATTAAAAACGCAGCATCACTTTTCACAACACTAGATTCTAATTGAGATATGGGGTAAAATATGTTATTTCTAAATTGCAGTAATTTTTATATTCAAACTTTCGTGAGATCAACTAATTAATTAATTGCGACTGCAGTAGCAACGCGACAGTCGCAGGGTCGAAGGTCGCTGAATGCTGCTCATGAATATGAGCCTCTAGCATGGCTTGAAACTAGTCAAATTCCTCGTCAAACAGTTACATCATTAAACTGAAAACATGATAATGAATTATGCAATACTTTTTTTTAACAAAAACAAACGATTAATACCGCTATGCTATTGTTTTCGTTAATAAATTGGTTCATATTTCAAACGGTGTCAAAAACTGTCATCATAATGCACAATAAACGGTTATTTAGAAAAAAAAGATTTATATAAAAAGTCGTAAAATAATCCATAAAAATTCATCAAGAACCGTTCTCCATGTGATTATATCTAATCAATGTATTGGTGAAATGATGAACTTACCTTATTTATTTTATAGGTATTTATTTATTTCGATCTTTAAACCACAAATATAGAGGTAATAACATCTTAAAGGCAACGACCTGAAGAACGCTATGGTTTATTAGTTCTAATAACATGCAATCATATACCTAACAAATTAAAACATTATTTTTTTGTTACTTTAATGTTTTGAAACTAATCCAAATCGTTACAAAATTCTAGCTTAGGAAATATGACGTCATTTCGACCATTAATTTTTTTTGTTCCTTTAAACTTTTTAAAGAAATTGTGGATTAAAACTGTTAGGTACTATTATATTTTTTTATACATTAAATAACTTTTTACATTCCTATGGCGCGTCGCGTTACGCGTGCGCCTCAAAGAATGATGCCCGATACGGCGCCGCGGAAGGCCTAACGGGTTGCCGGGGCTCCGGCTCGAAGAGCAGGAGTAGGAACGGGGTGGTTTTTAGTCAGTAAGAGTCTGACAACGGATGATTTTCCCCCTCAACAAAAAAAAAATAGCAAAGCGGTTTTTAATTTTTTTAATAACAGCACCTACAGGTTGGTGTGTGGGATTGGTACTAGGGTCAATACTATTGACCTATGTATTACATTGAGTCAATATGCTTACCAACCACGTAAGATAACGATACTACTGCTGTTCGAGCAAAAAAGTCCGTTAAGTACTGCAGGTACTTGACAGGAGTTTTGACAGGTTATTACTACGTCGATCAGTGCGTTCAAGAAACCAGGGGTAATCCCCAGCCTAATGAGTAATGAGCAATCTCAGTACCACAACTAACCGTAGATGTGGCTACTAAGAATTGAATTACGATGTATTATTACCGTCATATCAGCCATGAAACGTCTACTGCTTCTCCCAATGTCTTTTAGCCTATTACCGGTAGACCGGTCCATATAGACCATATAGACCATAATGGACACTGTACTTATGTGGTGTGTAAAAATGTTATTTTTAGTAGCCAAAGGTGCCAACAGACTAACATTGATGAGATTGGTTTTAACTAATACTTCTCTCAGTTCCGATCAACAGCATCATCATAAGAGAGAGCTACGAATATTTGAAGTGCTTAAGACCTAAATCAAATCCATTTTTGTTTTATTTCAAAGATAAAGCGATTATTTCATCACATTTTATAATGGTAAAGTGCCTCTTTATTTTTGACCGACTTCTAAATAAGTGCATTAGCGTGACTGATGAATATGGCTGATCCCATGTCAGTCAAACTTTTTGATACCTACCTTTTTCAGTGTCAACACTTAAGTTTTAATCCATGTCTTGTATCGATATGCATACCTATAATTTGTATTTTTTTAATGAAGGAAAATCATCGAATGACTGCTCCCGCCTGGGTGAGATGGGAGCGAGTGTCAAACTCTTACTGACTAAAAACCACCCCGTTCCTTCTCCTGCACGTCGAGCCGGAGCCCCGGTTACCCGTAAGGTTCTCCGCGACACCTATAATTTGTGTAAGGTAGGGAACATTCCTTCATTCTTTGATGACGATGATGCATCGTCCACCTTTAAACAATTAATGTCCTAAAAGGGGTACTCTAATCCATGTTTGCCATTATATCCGTTTGGGATTAGAACGTAGGTCTCTAAAAATGAAGATAATTATGCTGCCAGTCCAACGATGACTAATCACTGTTTTAGGAAAAAAATCGGGTTCAGTGACGAACCATTGCAGGATTCAGATGAAATAATCCAGTCGCTGGATAAACCTATGAAAAGCGAGTGTTTAAGCACATGATTTTGTCTTCAGAACAGAAATATTAGAATTACTTACAAACTAAATTATAACGGTTTAACACAGTATTTTCCATAAGCACCCAACTTGAGATATAATAAACCAAGTAACTAACATATGTTTTACATCCGTCGGTAATAAAACAAACCATTGTTAATACGCAGCTTAATTTGGTAGACCAAAAAACTTCTGTTGTTCGTTCTCCGCATTTGAACTAAAACATCCTCATTTAGTATGATGCCTGATAGCAATCTGAGTGTAATTATATCTGAAGATTAGAACAGGGTTCATTGACCATGTCAAAAGACAAAGGAAACGATTTGACAAAGACTTTAAGGCATTCATTAAGGGTTCTTAAAAAAGGTGTAATCAAAGTTCCTCTATGGTCGGCAACGAACGAACTTCTGATGCCCCTGGTGTTACAGTGTAATGCTCAAAATGTACATAAGTACTTACGTTACGGTTGACCCTTTACAATCAATAGGGAGTGGATACACATAATAAGCTTTATTGGTACTATTTGTAGTATAAAATATACAACTCTCTAATGAAATGTAATTGTTGAACTCTAATATGACTCTTCAAGACAAAAATATAAATCTTAACGTAACTGAGCAATTACTTATGGGTTATCCGCATCACCTAATTATGTTGTCCTTTTTGGCAACCTTTTGAATTGGTTAATTCTTTAATCGATGGTTACCTAATGAGTCATTGATACTATTAAAATAATTTGCCACCTATATTATATGTTTTGAATCAAACGTAGAATTATATTTGGATACTTTTTACTAACTGCCACGTTGGCCGAGTGGTTGCAAGTGCGACTGCCGGGCAAGGGGTCTCGGGTTCGATTTCCGGGTCGAGCAAAATACTACAGGGTTTTTTTTTAAATGTCGGTGGTAGCACAGAGTCTGGAATTGTGCCCGGTATATGGAAATAGGCTAAACCCCTATTACATGGGACTCATAACATATACCTAGTGAAAACTGGGTGTTACATTTTAGAGCAGATTTTAAACAGTAGGTACAGGTAAATTTAATCGGACTAATGTATATGGATAATGTTAAAAATATGAGTGATGACCGCAGAATAAACACATTTGTCACACTCTTCCTGGGTACCACAGATTACTACCGATTTAACAAAATCCAAGCGGTGGCACTCTTCGATAAACCTATTGAACTACGATCTCCTACCGATCTGCTAAGGTTGGAAACAGTGGGAAGTCTCTCGTAGAGTAAGCCCAGTGTCACAGGCTATTATTGTAACTGATGATAGAATACTGTGAAACCTCTAACATGTCCAACATTAAATCTCGAGTAGCTGATTTAAAGATGAAAAAGTATTTCAATATTTAAAAGATCATATATTTCTTTTATGAAGCATAGTTTTTATTTATCCCAGGAAGATGTACGGAAATCATGTATCATTTGAATCTTAATAATAGTCTCATATAATTAAACATGAAGACACTAAAGTGTGAGGCTACAAAGCTGAAGTATGTATATGCATATGACTTTAAAATTAGTTCATTAATTTGCATATTAGTTCAAAAAAACAATGACGGAATTCGGTCAGTTAATTTAACATCTGGTTTATTCATTGAAACCATATGATGAAGTGCGGTTAAAATTAAGAATAAACAAAACTGTAAAAAGTAGCGGTATCCTTGACAATTATTTATTTATCGTTGAATGTTGCGTTTAATGGTTGATATCTCTTGTTAGTTTGAATGTGAACCACATACATTTTTTATGGGATAAGCCGGTGAACGAACCGACGGAACACCTGATGGTAAACAATCGGCGTCGCCCATAGACATCCGGAACACCAGAGGCGTTACAAGTGCGTTATCGGTGTTTTGGGATTAGGAATTTGAGGACTGTATTATAGAGGTATATTAGGTATTCTGGAATCCAAATCATATTTCTATTCTTCGTATTTGAAAACTCAATACTGATGACTGATAGGAATCTCTTTGATGACGCATCATTTCAAATACGCATACCGTCTGCATAATAAAGTATCGACTGTATACCTCTAAACGTGTTAAAATTAATGTTATTAGCAAATAATTTATCGTTCTATCGTGAACATTTTAATTTGTCATTTGTGATTTAAATATTACGGAATTTAGATTTATGGAAGAAACTGGAACGAAACTAGACTAGACAATCATACCAACTTTATTAAGCCTTTAAAATAGAAAATGTTATTTATTTTAGTTTAGATGTTATAGTATTGCTGCATTTCCTAACCTTTAAATTCGACGCCTATTATTTTATCTTATGCTCGGTCAATGGTAGAGATATACCGATCATCTTAGGGCTAGGGGGTCTACGTTCGATTTATCGCGATCGCGTCGCGAAAAATATTATTCTCAATAATAGCATAATATAGATTTTAGGTCTGGCATTGTATCTCCTAAGAGAGAAAAGAAATAAGGATTCTATATCTAAACTTTCCATTAAAATATCTTTTAACTATTAGATTTATGTGCGGCATCGTCTGTAGAAAAATCTTTCTCCTCAGTATATCGGTTTTAAGGACTATAAAAGTCCCGTCCGTCCGACAGAAAAACAAAAATAAAAAAAATGTATATTGGTATATGTAGGTACCTATCGTATGTATATTCATAATCATACGTCGAGTAAAAAGCGGTTATTTTAATATTACAAGCTTTAATTTTATAGATTAATAAAATATTTTATTAACTTCTTGCATTATTTTGCCATCTCTACGTTCAATCAGTCGATCACCACTCCTTCTTTTTACCTACACATATCGTTAGTCAAAAACACTTGGGCCGTCAGACCGTCACCTGTGCTGATACCGGGCCGATACAGATACCGTTCATTCATAGTACTGTTACGTATTGTCCTTTGACATTAGACTAATGTCCGATTGTTTTACACTCTTATGAGTGTTATAAAAAATTGATTCATTTAATGTATTATGAATAAGAATGGACATGGATTATTAATCAACGATAAAGTTAATATTAAACTTTGTTTAAGAATTTCTGTTTATAGTCAATTCAATTTAAGTAAAAGATGGGACTGTGAAATTGTATGTAGTTAATTTTATGATCTTGCAACGTTAAATTTATATTATACATTGGTTAGATTTTAATTAACATTCGCTTTAAAAATCATATTTTTTTGTTACATGCCCACTAAAGGCAATGGAGTATTAGTCACCAGGTTACCTAACAAAACAAATTAATTTATTTAAGCTACAGTAGTCAAAACTAAGGTTCTGATACATGCATAAATATGTGACATCCTTCGTCATCGAGGTGACAATAATCCAATCGCATGCGCACGATGTGACAAAAAAGACCAAAGTCGTGACACATCAGTCACAGGAATTGCTACTAAGATTAAAAAGACCAGATGGTGGATAAACTTTTTCCTTAAAATAATTCTAAAGATATTCTTTTGTTTTGGAACTTAGGATAAGAAGATGGAGGTGCAAAATCACTTTAGTTAAACATAACATAACATCACGCCTTTTATCCCCGAAGGGGTAGGTGAGCCTATTGCCATATACTGGGCACAATTCCAGACTCCGTGCTACTACTGAGAATATTTAAACTTTAGTCTATATCACTAAATAACCTACAATGGTTGTAGTAGCCCCATACACCAAAACATTGTTCTTTTCTACATGCTACGTTCAATGCTACCTCTATATTTAAGTATATGCTGGTTTCGCAGTTATTCTCAAACAGTGCATACTCTTATTTAATTTTCAAGTAATCACTATCATAGCAAAGTCAATGACTAAGAAATAATGATTTCTTTGTAAACATTCATGTATACAACGGATTAAAATATCTTACGTAACAAAAACTGTTCAATGAACTGATAAAATGATATCCGAAACCATTCACCAGTGACCAAGACATTGAACTACTAATACTGGCATACATATAACTACCTACAAAGCTACGACAACATTACATATCGATGCCAAAAGGCAAACAATATAAATGCATTGAGCATAAAACTTTAGGGTAATACAATGTTATTGAGGAAGATCAAACGGATTCTTGGCATTGAACTTGAGAAGGCACCTACTTGGCAACCTTGCCAAATGTGCCAAATACAACCTCCGTTTGCGGTTGTTACCGGTACTAAACACTTTGTGCCTGTATTTATTCGTTGACCAACTTTTAATGACACGACATTCAAAAATGGAAATTGTATGTAGTGAAGCTAGAAGAAGCTGCTGAACCTAGGGACAATAACAAAGATTAAAATTTATAAATATCGAATGCTGACGTAAACAGTTTTTTTTTTTTAAGGGGGGAAAATCATCGAATGACTTCTCCCGCCTGGGTGAGGCGGGAGGGAGTGTCAGACTCTTACTGACTAAAAACCACCCCGTTCCTTCTCCTGCACGTCGAGCCGGAGCCCCGGTTACCCGTTAGGTTCTCCGCGACGACGTAAACAGTTTAGGTGAACTAACTGCGCCGGCCCAATTTTGAAGATTATGGCAACCCTGTTGTACTAAGAGACGCATTTGTTCAGCTGTAGACGTTTTTAGGCTGACAATGACGAACACTATTTAGGTATATACCTTAGTTTTTAGACGGGACAGGTTTAGAAAAAAGTTTTTTAATAAAGTTTTTAGCAAAGTATATAACAAAATTTCGCGAGCACTAACCTTATAAACCAATCTGATTAAATTTTGAACCGTCTATTATAGTGTAACAGATCATTTTGTTACAAAGTTACACGCCCGCCCCACAGTATGACGCCCACACAATGGTTCGACAATAACTTCACTATTTGGATCATCTCATCAAAGACTCTTTGCATTCGTAAGCAGCAAAAAATGAATTGAATTTAGATCGAATTTATTTTCATCGTGTAACTCCTTTGTATGAATTATATGTACGATGTATTGACTGACTTATTTATTATGCGATGATGGTTTGTTGATAGATTTCCTATTACAAGTCATTAGTTAATCCTGAACACTCAATCAAGGTGAGTTGCTATTTTATATCTTACTTAACCTATTACATAAAGGTAGAGGCTTCAGTATGGTTTGGATTCTCGACTTTAGTATGGTTCCTATACAGTATACCTATTTCCACGATAAATTGTTAGCATATTTTAACGCGTATTGAATAAAAATGGACTCACGCACACAAGATATAAAAGTTATATTTATTTACTACACTTTACGTACTAAACTAGATTTGGACGTAAATGTGTATTTACATACAAATTTTTGTTTGCATAGAAACAGTTAAGTCGATCTTGTCATACCTACTTGGTGACAATTTTTTTTTTAAATATGTGATAATTGAACAAAAGGATTGTGAACTTGTAACGGTGCTTTATCACATGTCAAACAAATAATTCAGCTTGGAAAATTATCACTATGGAGAATTTATTTGTTTTTTTTTGGTATGTGTCTTTTTTTGTAAGTTGCTATTATGAAAATCTCGTTTTGTTTTACTAACTGAAAACAAGTGATTAACCCATTAACTGTGAAAAGGAAAAAATAAGTTTTGCCTTTAAATGTGTTTATTTATTTATACTATAGAAACACATTGTTTCTACCCTAAATATTAGGTGTTTTCAAATTGGCACAGCGACCAAGAATATTGTCAAAGTAAAGTACGGTACAAAAAATTAAGCTGTCTTCTCTGTACTCCTCTACTTCATATACTACTGCCTAATATTATAAATGAGAACATATGTAAATATGTTTGTACTTTTTCTATAAAAAAACTTTGATAGGTATAATAGTCGAAAATAACACATATAAATAACGTGAGCGAAGTCACTTGCAAAAGATCTATTCCTCGTATCGAAAATAACATAATATAAAAACAAACCCACTAGAATAAATAGCACCTCTAGTTTAATAGATAGGCACATATATTTATACACATATATATAGTACAACACAGGTACAGGTTCAATGTAGTGCAGTAACTCGGGATCGAACTGGTTCCCTATTGACGAGGTCCTATTACTTCTTGTACATTTTATTTTACGTTGCATCGAAAACATACGGCTTACCGCAGAAACATAAATAAATGCACATCAAGGTATACATCACCAGTTTTTTACGATCTCGTTTTGGATGATCTTTCCGCACAATCAGGGGTCAGTTTATATTGGACTTGCTTAACTTGATATGTATGTGTATGACCGTGTGTACACGTTAATGCAATTCTTCAACGCACCTGTTTGAAAATAAAAGTAGTGACTGTACTGAAGATTGCGACTATTGGTCGGGGATTAAAAGTAACGATTAATTGTGTAGATGTCATTTGATACTTTGATACGATGTAAGTACTCTTAGATCTTGATTGTGACTTGATACTTTAATAACAGATGATTTGTTATTATGAAGGTACTGAATAAAATGTTTTTTCTGTAGAGTGTTTTATTTCGAACTTACACTAGAGGTATAGATAATAATCGGTAGAGGCCGCCCTAGACGGACATATACTGACCAGATTGGCGATATATTAAAGAAGGGCCAAATTAAAAGTACCCTTACGAGCATGCATGAAAAGATTAATGACTGTTGATGAAGTGAAAGAGGTATGTAGGAATCGTAGTAATTGGCGTTCCATAGTCTCTGCCTACCCCATGGGAGACAGGCGTGAAGTTATTTATGTATAATATTAGGATTGCTGACATAAGTTTGGTCGCCATAATTTTGTTTGTTGTCTTGTGCCGATGCACGATTATTTTATTTTATTTATTTTTATTTTATTGATTTGGCTCACCAACAATTGATTACACACTTATACAATATAGGGTTACATTTACTAAAACTTAAATACTAGTGCATCAATCTATTATAGGTAAGCGCAACATGCACATTATAAAACTCCAATAACATACCTACCTAGCTAAATCAGAATTAATTTAAAATATTCGTAGTTATAAAACTGTGAGTGTTCAAATAGATAAAATGCAAACTGTGCGACAGTAAAAGAATAAAAGAAAGATAGTAAGAAGAAAGAAGTAAAAGAAGAGATAAAGACAAATAAGGAGGAGTAAACGATATAACAAATGTTTGAAGAGGTTTCTTCGCCAAGACATTCTATTTGCCATTTTATAGTAAGATAATCTTGTAACGAGTTCATTTTGCTGATAAAGAGTATTTGTACTGTGATTTACTTTTAATTTTTTTAAGTAGATAAATACAAATCCATAGATGACATCACGTATATCAATCCCTTATTGGGTAGATAGTGAGTGATAGTGAGTCCGAATTGTCATGTAAATAAAAGGATGAGCACTGAGTCAACAACAACAGCCATGCACCGGACACCATTTTAGGCACCATGGTGTTATAGGTTGTTATTCTATTATTATTATTATCTCAATTTTGATGTTGTTTTATTCCTATTGTATTACCTAATGTCAGATAACAGATAACTATCGCAAATTCCACTTCCATTCGAGAATTTTGTGCCTATTTTGTTCAACAAAATCAGAATTCCAGATAGGTGTATACCTTGAAGTTAATTAATTTCATTATTTTATCTTTATGAATAGGTACTACAAGCATTAATTACTAGATGACTTCTTCATCAAATGCTGCGAAGACTAGTTATTTTCACCCAACTAAACGGTTGCTACAACAAGTTAAATAAATGCAATTATATGCGTAAACTTATGTTAATTGGGACGAGGGATATATTGGTATGGTCTTATTAGAGGTATAATAAGACCGATAATTATCGGTATTTCTTATAACTTCTTTAAAAAAATCTCTCAATTGCCTATCAATCGTGGATATTACGACTACTGCATGAATAGCGCGGTGGCTGGTCAACTGGCTGCCGCGCAACGGATCGCGGGTTCGATTCCCGTACGGAACAACTCTTTGTGTGATCTCACAGATTGTGTTTTCGGGTCTGGGTGTCATGTATATGTGAACTTGTATGTTTGTAAACGCACCCACGACACAGGAGATAATCGTAGTGTGGGGCAACGATTTGTTTATAAAAAAGCACGATTATGCAGAAGACGTCCTCCAAAAGTATAGTAGACTGCCACAGATTGTTAATGATTCGATATGTTTTTTAAATGGCTTCTCTAAAAGATCTACAGAAATCTATCTATTTTGCATTAAACTTTTAAAACTCAATTGAGTTATAAATTAACTCATACCTATCTTAAACAGTAGTGAGGATGTGTTACCAGCAATCAGATTTTTCAAGAGTTTATACCTAAATAAGACTAGCTCGCTACTTAGGACGTACCTTTAAAGGTACCTAAGAAAAAGATTACCTAGCTATCACTCCAATATATGTATTGGAGTGATAGCTAGGTTAACCATAGCCATTTAATTCATGTCTTTCAAACTGCCTGAGCCCTATATTCAACAGACCCCGGTCTGTAATCGTGTGACTATTACTAAGGCACGTGATAAGCGCCATCCACCTCATTTGTACACTCGACGTAGTTCCATCATGGATGCCACTTTGATGAAAGATTGACTAGCAACAATTGACAATCTGGTAGGTTAATTTGAACTTGTATTTATCTGTCACTAGATGTATAAGAAGTTATGTATTGTAAAAGACTGCCTCGTTGGCCTAGTGGTCGCAAGTGCAACTGCCGGGTAAATGGTCTCGGGTTCGATTCCCGGGTAGGGCAAAATATGACTGGGTTTTAAATAAAATCTCAGTAGTAGTACGGAGTCCGGAATCGGACAACTCCGCTTACACGGTATTATGGCGCTGTTACATGGGACACATAACATAAATAGTGAAAAGTGGATGTTACATTGTACAGTGGCATAAAGTGACGTAATGTACACCTCTGCCTACCTCTTCGGGTATAAAAAGGCGTGATATTATGTTATGTTATTTAAAAGATTCGGTCCTCTAAGTAAGTAAACCAAAATTTGTTTAACACAACAGTTGCAAATTGTGAAAAATCTCCATTGCGTCAGACACCCATGACAGGCACTCTAACGGTTAGTATCTATTTACTTACCCTATAAGTTGGTGAAGACGAAAACTTTAATAATTATAAAAAAAGATAAGTATAATGTTCTTGTAAGAGATGATTTTAGTACAAACTGCCGCGTCCAATACCTTGGTACAGAGATCTGTAAAGTCCAATTGCTAATTTATTTTAAATAGGTTCATAATATTAGTTTTATTTACAAAACAATTGCAGTACATGTTTCTTAATTCAGTCTTAAAAACATCTTAAATTTTTCACTATCTATTTTTTCTACAATGCACAAGACAAAAAACAAGAGCATCCAAGCTACAATAAATCAAATAAGTATCTCAAATTCGGCAATAATTATTTTTTGTTTGTAACCCTAATCGACAGTTTTGATCGCGACCTGTGGTACCATTGTTCTAATCTATTAGCAGTTATTACAGGATGTTACACTATATTTTATTTCGTCTTTAGCTTTTTGTGATTCGTTTTTGCACGTCTCTACTCTATTGTTTTAACGAGAGGAAATCAGTTAACGTAGCCTCAGTTATAAAATTATGAGTACATTTTGATAACAGGGGCAAGGCACCGTAAGAATTATGAGGCATTGTTAACCTCTTTATGTAATAGGTATGTACCTATATGGTGATTATAGTAATTATGATCCTTCTATCAGATACACTGATCAGATATTTGATTTGTGATTGTATGATTATATGGAATGATGGCAAGTATCATCATCATCATCAACAGCCTATATCAGCCCACTGCTGAGCAAAGCCTCTTCTCACACGGAGAAGGTGTGCGGCTTGGCAATTACAAACTTATAATTAGAAATTATAAGCCCAGGTTTCCTCACGATGTTTTCCTTCACCGTTTGTCAGTGGTGTCTGGATAATCTTAGAAAGTATATATAAATCGGAAAAAGTCGCATTGGTACTTGCCGTTGGTGGGTTTTGAACCCGCACCCTCATTTATGAGAGGTGGGCGTCTTAAACCTCCGGGCCACCACGATGATGTTTTTCATGTTCCTATTTATAAGTCGCGTATTGCGTTGCGCGCAGTCGCTAGTCTAAGCGTACAAGTAGGAGTTCCAGAGCTGATCTATTTATAAAGATCTCCCGGTCTTCTTTATAGATGCTGATGGTGGCCACTAGGGTGAGTTTTGTGAAGTAAAAGTCCCAATCCCAAAAAACTTTCGCGTAGTACAATGTCCATCATTAAGATACAAGGAATCTGATGAAAGTACATACTGATCGTAAACTCGTGACCACAATCAACCTGGTCGAAACATCAGATGGAATACCAAAAGGAAACAAAACCGTAAAAAGTCTTAGTAATTACCGTTGTATACCTACAGCATTGTTCTTCATTTGAGTAACAATTAAACTGCACAAAATCAGCCAAAACATCAGCAGATCATAAATACAGATTGTTACTGTACAAAAACTATAACCATTAATTAACAATTTTTAACTGAAATACTAACCACTGAATAAAAACTTTTTACCTATCTAAGTAAGTACCTAGGTAGAGATGAGTAAAAATATTTTTCATAAATAAACGTATAATACTTGGCTAGAATAAGTTTGTAGCCCGTAGCTCGAGAGCTATCATTTGTGACTGCTAAGTTTTTATCTATTCTAAATACGATTACATATTTGTACTTAATCATTAGATAGATAAGATTTTTGCTCGGTAATTCCCGAGTTCCTTAACACACCTTCTAAAGCTGTTCATCACCCAATAATAATTAACGTACTCAATAAAAATTCTCAATTATATTTTAGCTAATATGGACATCAAACTAAGGACCTTTATATGGTTGCATCTTAGAGACGAAAGAGGTAATCATTAAAAGATGATCGTTATAATGTACAGTTAACTAAACGATACACAATTTTAGACCAATAATAGTGTTAAGTAATTATGTCTTACGTCAGTTGATTGGAGAGGTCTTTGATATGAATGAACTATGAATAGTGAGTGAATGAATTTGTAGATATTATAAGGTTTATTAAATGGATATCAAAAGATTATGTAGGTAAAAATAGTTTTTAAAGTTTTGACTTTTATTTAAGGAAAGGGTTAAATAAAATCTAGATTATTTATTATAACATCATCACACTTTTTTATACCTCGAAGAGATTAAATTTAATTAGTACATACATAAAGGCACACATTGCCCATTTCTTACCAGCTATGATATGAGACCCAGTAACTAGATCAACTAAGTACGGAAAGACCAAAAAGTTACATAATCATAGGTAATACCTCTACATCAATCATAAAAGCCCACGTGTTAAGACTCCGAAAATAATTCCAACTATGTAATAAAATAAACTAAATAGTAGTCCAAGCAGCCATTACAAATAGTTTAGTTTATCTAGCTAGTACACAGCGGTCACTATCGAAGGTATCGATCGAATTAGCATGAGCCGCGCGCCTACGCAGCGTATCGAAGGATCTTCTTGCGAACAACGCTACTGCTAACAATGTTCCCTTTAGCTTTACATCAAATACAAGATTTTTCTCTTGGATAAAATGTCCACAATTTAACGTGGGGATTTATTAATGTTTTAGCGATATATCAGATTTCTTGAGATTTATTACTCGGTTCAGCGATTGATACTAAAGAAGCTATTTACCGAAATTGTAATTTAAAATTTTGGTAGTTTTAAATGTAGGTAGATAACAACACAAAACAATGGCACATTGTTCGAATAAGGACGTTGAGAAAAATAAGAATTATACCGTTAGAAAGTGTAAGCATTAAATATAAACATCAAAAAAAAATCTTTCCTTTGTCAAATAAACTTTAAAAAAATATAAATTTAAATGAAGAAGTTCCGTTGTTAAACCGCTGTGGTGTGTACCAAAGTGTAACCAGCCAGCAATGTTGTGCGATAAATCGTTTTTGCTACAAAACCCTTCGTCACGACTGGGCCATGCATAATGTAACTCAGCTTGCTCCTTCGACAATTTTCAAATATCCTGCGTGTAATACTTTTACCGCTTTCAATCACTTTGTAACGGTTTCCCTTAATGCCTAATTGCGATAAAAATCAGCATTTACGATACAAGGATCATTAAAGTTGTTGTTTTAATTCAATGTTTTGACGGTTCATAATATCGACTGTCCCTTAATTAGACATCAACGAGCGCACTCGAATGTGTTTATTTTAAGAATCGAATTGGAAAGATAGTTATTAACATATTACCTACGTTGTTGTTTTCCAATAAAAAAATTAATCTAAATAATAGAAAGAATTTGAAAATTAATTGCGGTGTTCAACAAAATAGAAAATCGAATGAAATATATTTTCAAACCAAAAAATCACTAGTACTCACCCAAAAATCCTTTCAGCACTATTCAGTAATATCACAAACACATACGTTCAGTCTTATTCTGGTAGAGAATAATCAAAACTAGGAATTTGAATTAAGAAGTCGTTGTCGAAGTGTGGCTCGGTTAAGTGTCGGTTTGAAAATGGCTAGTTTTCGTAGGGGCTGTAATTGTCCTTGCGTGGCGAGCAAGGTCTCGGCGAGGCTGTGTAAAGCTGTGTGAGGATGCGCGGCGCGACTCCTCAGCCTCTTATACCGTGCGTATGGGCAACACATGATACACTTGGCACTCTTATCGATACTATTAAACGCGTCATGCCATTCGTGGGGGCTCCGTACACTGTTTTGTTTTTTATCGACAATTACTATTTGTGTGTGTATCTCGATTGCGATTAAATAGAGATTACCGATTCAGATCGTGTGCCGAGTCATCACTAGTATGGGATTATAATGAGTTTGTTAAGTGTTATAATTTTAATTTTTTGTGAGTACGTTTTTGTGGTAAGGGATGTACCCACTACTGTTGTACCTATTACAGACAATTAGACAGTCAATTATATTTATTGTTCGGTATCTATTTGATTTAAAAATCGATCTTATACAGAGTGTGTACGTATAATAAAATGTTCAGTGAACTTCAACGGCTTATTTGTTTATCGCGAAGTTAATAATTAGTAGAACAATGTACAAGATAAGTGCTGTAATACAAAGTTCTTTAATAGATGTATACCTACGTATTGAATAATTAAACTGTAACAACATAATTGCATGGGTATATAACTTGAGGAAAAAAAGTCGTAAGGAAATAAATAATAAACTAGACTCTTATGATTTAATTGAAGACTAGACTAGATTAACTGATGAACCAGGTTTAGAGATACATGTATTAATTTGTTTTTTTCTTGGTACATTGAATTCAATGTTACTTACAAAATGAATTTTTAACCGACTTCATAAAAAGAAGTAGGTTCTTAAGTTTACCTATTTCACTCAACTTTATGTATTTATGTATATATGTATGTGTGTGTGTGTATGTTTGTGCGCGATTATCTCGCGATTGGCTGAACCGATTTTGATGTGGTTTCAACAAAAGTGTTAGTAACGCTTAGGAGGTTTAGTTTAGTATAGGTATTAATTAACCGACTTCAAAAAAGAAAGGGTTGAAATCGGATTTACAATTACACATAACATAACATCACGCCGTTTATCCCCGAAGGGATAGGCAGAGGTGTACATTACGGCACTTAATGCCACTGTACAATATAACACCCACTTTTCACTATAGAGGTATAATTATGTTATGGGTCCCATGTAATAGGAGGTGAGCCTATTGCCATATACCGGGCACAATTCGAGACTCCGTGCTACTACTGAGATTTTTTGAAAAAGCCCAGTAATACTTTGCCCGACCCGGGAATCGAACCCGAGACCCCTTGCCCGGCAGTCACAATTGCGACCACTCGGCCAACGAGGCAGTCGTTTTATAATTAATGCTACAATAATATGTCTCAAGAATCGAATCCATAACCTACTCGATCACCGACTGCACCTTAACGTGCCATCAACCTGTCTAAATAGATAAATCAAATCGTGACCTAACAATCATGAACTTGACTAGACTGATAGGTATTGTCAACTCTATACAGTATAATAATTCATAACGTAAAACTATGGTCATATTTCAAGAGGTTAATGAACTCATATACCTACGTATGGGTAAGCAACACTAACTACAGCCCGTAGCATCCTACGCGTTTAAAATTCCGTATTTTTTTAAGTCCCAAATTTTATTATCTATATTTTTTAAAGCGTATTCCTGCACTAGAATTTGCTTCATTATATGATTTTGTGTTTGTAAATACACCAAAATATATTTAATATAATTATACTTACCTACACTTCACACCCAAACCAGGAAGTTCAACAATTTGCGAAGCACTTTTATTTCGTGATGGAATCGAACTCACGACATGTTTTACAGCAGCCTGTCGCCCAGTCACTGCTCCAACCGTGCAATTATCTCTAATTTGGGAGCTCCTGTGTGATTTCGTGGTATATAATTTTCGTAATTCTCAGTAATAAACACTTATTAACTGTATGAACTTGTACAACAACACCATATTGGATGTGGGAAGTATTCAAATTTCGTCTAATTCTGTATCCAATTATCTATATTACTTATAATTTCATTCACTTTTCACTGAATGTCTGTATGCACTGCTATGTAATGAACTGATATGGTCTGTTGACGAAATGAGTTTGTATTTAATAGTTATTGGAGATTTTGTTCAGGTCGTCACCTTATCCGTCGCCTTCAGAAAATTCACAAGGAAATTCACATTTTGAGCAGTCATGTTACATCTCAAATGATGTAATTCCTAGTTAATTTATTCAATTTTGTCGCGTTACGTTGCTAATTGTGAATGGCGCATAGTTTTTAATTATCTGATGTTAATTAGTAACAGCTGATTTCAAATAAGTACTGCATGCTAGCAGCGTTGACTTTGGTCGCGTTACCGGTTGTTTAGATACAAAAAAAAATAATTAAGTCGTCACCACCAACTGACACTGTTGAACAAAGGCCCCACTTATAAAACGTGGTTTGCTACAATCCTCAAGCTTGATAAACCTGAGGATCACAAGTAGGTCACCGAAAACATGAACGATTCTGCTACCCGTCATGTGATTGGTTATCGTATTAGGTAGGACATACCGCGGTTCATAAATAACTAAACAAAAGATGACTAACAATACAACGTAACATAATTTTCATCACATAACATGTTTCAAAAACGGGATAATAACTGACCTTACCAGTGAATTACCATTCAAATGTTATAAACCAGTACATTGTCAACTCCACAGGCGTGCAACGTTTAATTTAAATTATATTGACGTGAAATTTATCTCCACCTGGAAGGAAGAAACGGGACTTTATAACATCTTCAATTTTTATGTAACAATATGCCATAATTTTATGGCTTCATTCCGAAAAATAAAATACGTAAAAAGTAAGTAGTACATACTCTTTTCGGCTTCACCTAAATAGGTATTGACTACTCACTGTGTTGTATTGTGTTATTTAAAAATAAGATTAAGTTTAGAACTTTTTAGTGAGAAAGACTACGAAGTATAGGACTGTCACCTAACCAGAACCACACTGGTGACTCCCATAGTCCTATATGTACATACAAAGCAGTACGGGGACCTCGAAGTAGAGCAGCCGGAGCCACACTGTGCCTACCTGACTAACTTGATACATAACGATATCAAAACACAAGCTGCCAAGCTATGTATGCAATATACGTACGTCGTACATGTTCAAATAACAATTTCGTCCTCGACCACCAAAAAAAATTAAAATGACCACAGAGTCACCAGGAAAACATTAATGGTGATTGGTACGATTACGTTCAAACAAGACCCTTCATCGAAGCGTATCCTTACGCTTGACTTAAATCTAACGTACTTACTGATACCTCACTTGTAACTATACCGGAAAACCTAAGCCCTTTAAACCCTCAAGAGAAGAGCGTAGGTACGTAGGTACTCCTTTTCAAAAGGCCGGTCGGCAACGCATTAGGAACGCCTCTGGTATTGCAGGCGATGCTGTTCGCTAGTGCAATGTCTCTACTCAGCTAAAAGGCAGAAGCAACCCTTAATTTATGGGATGCCGTCTCCTCCATGCTAGCTCAGGAGGAGGCGGGTCGCGTGAGGCTATGAACTACCACCTCCTCACAACCCAGCCGACGCGAAAGACACTCCGGGCGTTGGGTATCGTGAAATGATGATCTCCGGCCACCGTAAGCAGAACCAGCCAGACTCGAGCGTACAGCGCGTCGCGTGCCGGTCGCGCCTCAAAGAGCCATCAGACTACAACGGATGGGGCCCTGCAGGTCTGATGCCGATACGGTGCCGCGGAGGAGTTATCGAGTTGCAAGGGCCCAAGCTCGAAGGGCAGGAGTAGGAACAGAATGGTTTCTAGTCAGTAAAAGTCTGACACTTCCTCTCGCCTCACCCGGGTGGGAAAAGTCATTGGTTAATTTTCCCCTCTTAAATAAACCCTTACTTCATTCAATTGGTTCTCAAATTATACTTAGGTTTCTATCACAAAGCTACTTCAACATTTTAATATGCGCAAGAAATGACGTCATGACAAATTGGCGCACCGTGCATAATAAAACACGATTACTAGTCATAATAGTCATGCAACAGTAATTTGTAATCATTCTGTAGATAGTGTAGACAAGGGAGCAGTCACGAGATTTTTTGAGCAAAGATATTAAACTGACAGGCTTTGTAGTAGAACCATAGTTGAATGTAGATGTAGGAAAATATTTATTAGGCAAGAAGTAATTAAAATAAAGGCATTGACATACTGTACTTCTTAAAAAAGTAAGGAGATGTAACTCAAGTTACTATCGATCGATCACGAGTCAAGTGACTCAAGACAAAGTATTGTTGAAGTAAATGATCCTTGCAAATTACACAAAACTTCAACCTAAACTGGATTTAACTGGATACTAGTTCATCGGAACTTATTTGATTTAACTGAACGTTTGTATGAATTGCACCTAAGTAAAATGACTAACACTCTGTTTCCCTTTGCGGGGAATCACAAACATGATATTTGTTGTATCAACCATTTGTATTGATTGATTAAATCAGCTTTTAAGACCTTAAGTTGATTAATATCAGCTTTTAAGACCTTAAGTTCAATTATCTTATCTACCACTTATAGCCAGTCTTATTTGGACTACCTACTACCTAGTCCCAAATATACCAATCAATCTTCTTTCCTTAATGTTGTTTATTCGAATTTGTGTTTTAAACCATAATAAATTAAACATTTTGTTGCAGAAACAGGTTTAATTGCTATCTTGTCATATGTTCACACTTACTAGCCTATAAGTCATTGAGGATTTATTGTTAACAGCTTTATCTAACAATAATTCATGGGTCAAAAAATCTGGATAAAAAAAATAAAATTTAAAGTAAAAATATGTCCAAAATTTAGGCTAACGACTAGCATATCGTGAATGAATCTAGTGATTCCCGTTACGATGCGATCATTTGACAAATTGATTCTTTATTTTTTGTAATGAATTGTAAATAAAAAATAGAAATGTCAAAACGCGATATTTAAACGGTTAGATTTATTTATAGGTTTTGTACGTAATCTCGGAGGCAAGAGCTGTCATGTTTTTTTTTCGATTAAAATCACTTAACTCATCGGAAAGCGATAGAGGCTCTCAAGACACTTAGTTGAAAGATGACCATTTATACGGCTAACCGTTATATGATCACGCGTAATACATTTTTGGCGGGCAAACATATATGTATGGTACAAGTACAAGTAAAATAAACAACCATTTTATACTTTATCCAAAGTCGCATTATTATTTTCCATAATTGCAGTAATTTTTCATACCTTTGTTAATATAAATGCTATCTGAATCTGATATCGTGGAATGCAGTTACCTTTTTAGGGTCAAATCGATATTTCAAACAATATTGTTTGTTAAATATTGGTTATGATGTTAATATGATGGATTTTACAAGCGTTTTGTGACACCTTAACGTTTTTTGTGGTTTGCTACCTGAGTTTTACAAGGATCTACAGAACTTAGGTAAGTGTACCTACCTACTATAGATTTATTGTGATTAATGGTACCTACTTAATACTTAATAGACTGTGTAAACTATTGGAATTAGTTATTTTAGTTTGTTAGCCATAATATCATAATAACTACATCTTTTGTGTCTTTTTCACGGAATGACGCTTGATTTGTATCTTTTTGACGGATTTCTCAATGTACTTATTTCACGTCCTAACACCTAAACGTTCTGAAAGAGTTCAAACTATCATGAAAGTAGTTAGAGAAAAGTGGTTAGATAATTAGTTAGAACGTGAAAGCTTGTAACGCCCAGAAGGGCAGAAGCGAGTCTAAATGCAGGTCTGTATATAAGTACCTAGGTACATTTACATAAAAGTCTCATTGTCATCATTTTTGTAATAAGCTTCTTGGTTTTAATTGGGACTTTACAAACCGAAAAGAGACCTCGCACTCAGCACATTTACGATCGACTAAAAAGGCATTGATTGCGGGAAAAATAAAATCCAATGATCGAAAAACATGGACAGTCCTACTCCATGCGATAAACAATTAAACAAATCACTACTTCAGCTAACGGTCCTCTCAAAGGTATTTGGCAGACTCAAAAATGTAATTGTCAGGTGGAATTCCAAAATGACTTTCATATAAGGGCCGGTACAACTATAAAATGAAATGTCCCAAGTCCCAAGTGATGTAGTTTAATGACTTACGGCGAACACACGCCATTTTGAAATGAACGAGTAGGTAATTATTAAAAAAAATATTATTCAAGCTCCATCCTGATGCCATGGGTCGTCGTTAACTTCAAACTAGAATAAAACAATTCGACCGCTATTCAAGTTTAAGAGAAATGTTTTATGAATATTTTCAAGGACATGTACTTATTTATTTAACCATGAAGGAGTTAGTGTCTATAATGTCTATGTGTTTTATAAACAGTTTCATAAGTACCATCTCGCCTATAAAGAATATTAGAAATCCTAGAGTTCAACCGACACCTAGGTAGTCACAGACCACAGAGCTTAGTAGGTGGTTGCACTTGCAATCAGAACCGGGACAGATGGTATGTACCTAATGTTTTTTCACCAATAAATAAATTAGTACCTACCTATCTAGAAATCTTTCTACTCAGTACTAATTCAGTTATGTAGTATTTATCTTTGTCGGTATCTGTAGTTACTGGATATATACCCAGTAAAGTAAATACCTACCTACAAAGTTTTCTTGTCATTGGTTCTGATATTCGACCAAACCCTACTTTTAAATTTAGGCACTTATTCCAAAATCAAAAGGAAAGAATGAAAGTGCCTACACCGACATGTAATAACCCGTGCTTAGCACTTGGTTTTGGGATCGAATTTTATTACATAGTCCATAATATATGTAGGACGAGTTCATACAATAATAGACAACACCTATTGCTTACCAATTCTTTAAACAAAACTTAAATACACATTTTTGTGAAAGTATCATTCTTATCGATACTTTCGCAAATGTCTCAATTTGTCGTACCTATATTTTGTGTCAGTAGTCCATAGGTTGGTTCTTAGACCTATTGTTTACATCAAAAGTAGCTACTTATTCTTCATAATGACTCACATCTACTAAACCAGCTGACAATTTTGTCAAAAACATTATGTTTGTGTGTCAGACATGTGTCGATCAACCTTGACTCGGCATTAACCTCTTAATATCGAGGTGAATGAATCGTGTTCGGTTTCTATAACAGTCTATTAAACGATAGCTAGTAGGTAAGTACGTAGGTACCTATTATTATAGTGGTCCTAAACATTCTTTTGTTTTTGTAACCTTCACCTTGTCGTCAGCGTCACATCGATGGATGTGTATTGATGTGACAATCGAGAGAATGCTAAACTTTATACGTAGGTATTTAGTGGATAGGACTAGGAGAAATGGTCAATGGTCACGAATACCTACAACTGCCGAGCATGGGTCATGGAGATTTTTGGTCGTTACATATTCCTAGAAAAACCTTCAAATTTGTTTTAGATAGATCCAACTGATATTACAAATAGGTGCCCATAACTAGCCAGTTAGCCAAATCCCAGATACAGCTATATCCCCGTCTTACTTATTGCCAGTAACATTTGCCATTTGTATATATACATAAAGCTTTCAATTGTTTTCTTTCATTCCTCGTATGTCACATGTACCTCTATATATCTACCCACAGCATGGCATTTGACAACACGATTTACAAACAAAAAAGAGAAGTAAAAATGAAGGTAAACCCAAATTCCCATACCATGTACCACTTGACCTATATATGGTTGTTTATAGCAGCTGCAGTTTTAACGGATGATGCTAAACGGAGCACATAAATTACCATGATAAGGTTCGCCGCGGACTCTTAAAACACGTGTCATTGACCCCGCAGGACAGGACTCGGTCACGATGTATTTAGGTGTCCCAAAACTTGCAAATTTCTTCGGATTTGTCTCGTTTTTGAAATTTGTTGGGAAGTTGGTACCCACCTAGAAAAGTTCATGACCATATCAACCATAATAAGATGTCTACTGTTGAACATAATGCCTCCTCCAATGAATTCCTGATAGGTGGGTTAGAAGCGACCTGCAGTAGCTCTCTGCGTTCAATCAGTTCGTATAACCACCTTGAAACATCAGTTAAAAACTTGGAAATAAAACCTATGACGTTTTAAGCATGTAAAGCAAGCATGTAGTAGGTACCTATGAATTGTTAGAAAGGTTACTTTACATATTAATGGTGTTTGACAGTTTAAAAGGACCTCATGTAGATAGGAATCTAGTTACCTACATACTTGAAGAAGATTTAGAGGTATGAATTCTAAATCCTAGGTATGAAGTCCTGACTCCTGATTTGGACCCAATTAAATTAAATTATCGTTGTTACCCTAGCTACAGTAATTTTCTGTGTCAACATTATTTTTCGAGTAGTAATAAATTAATTAACAAATCAATTTGAAGATATTTTACTTGTTTTTAAAGATTAAAAAGATAAAATCGAAGACATGTAAATTAGAACAATAAATAGCTCTGTACCTATACTAGGTAACTGTTTTATTTACTTTAATAATTTCCGAACCGATACGACCTTCAAACCTTCAAGAGAAGAGCGTACTCCTTTTTAAAGGGCCGGCAACGCACCTGTGACTCTTCTGGTGTTGAGGCGTGTCCATGGGCGGCGCTGATCGCTTACCATCAGGTGATCCGTCTGCTCGTTTGCCATCAAATTCTATAAAAAAAAAAAAATAACAAAACCTGTGACAACCAAAACCACGATTACAATAACCAACTTCAACTTCCATACGTATTCCCCTTAGAGCAGTGAGCAGTTGGCTTTATAGTGCGATCTAGGTAGGTACCTATCTAGGATTTTTGGGAATACCCATTCAACATTTTGAGATTGCATTGCAATTGGTGACATTCGGAATTCGCAACTCGAAACCAAGCCTTTTTACTCAGGAGATGTACACGACCACTGGAATTTCTGACAAAAACATTATTCTTACAGTTCGCAACTTTGTATATGTTATAATAATACTTAATAAGCAGTGGATTCCAACACAAACAATTATTATTATATCGTAATAATTTACATAGTATGAAAAATCGACTAAAATAATTATATTTTATATGGCAACATTTGACATTCAATATCTATTATCTACGTAACCACTACTCTATTCTACGTTTCGATTTCGAATTCCGGTTCCGACGAGACGTCAACGCTAAATTTATCCGATTTTTAGTATTTTTGCTAATTAATTTCCGTCAAAGAATAATACCTACATTCAAGCACATACCCTGTGATCACAGAAAAAAGATTGCAATACATAAATTCAATCATGCCACGCGGTAAGTCTAGCGTATACGTGTTATTTTTTCTCAATGTCGTCCAATGTTATGAGAATGTGCTTTCATCAGAAATTCTACGTATTTTGTAGCATCTCTGCTACGCAACCAACAAAGTTAATTTATGCAAAGTTTATCCGATATATTGAAGATGTGATTTCCTATTAACTTAGTCCAATTGGAAGTTATTGATTGTTTCGTTGGCCTAACCTTTGTATAATAATGATTATTTTGTTTGTGTAATGTTACAGGTAAGTTCACGAACCACAAGGGCCGTAACCGCAAGTTCACGAGCCCAGAAGAGCTAGAAGAACAGCGCAAACAAGAAGAACAGAAGCAAAAGTAAGTGGTTTAATAATTATTTCATAATTTTTAATTATTGTCTATGATTCTATTAACGCAATTGTAGATTCCACACCACAGCGTATGTACGTAGGTAAAGGATTACTTAATTCAGTAAAATATTTGTTTGATTATCATTTCATTTCTCTGATCAAATTGTTGGTGGAACAGACTACCTATGCAAATTTAGTCTGCCTTGATATTGATACTCTAACATTATAATGAAGTAAAATAGAGTCTTATTAGTTCCTTCTTGGAGTACTTAAGTGTAACTATAATAAGTCTGTTATGAAGAACACATACATAGTTTTCTATTGCCTATTATATACAAGTGTCCATATTATTATAACTAACAGATTTGGCTCCTCAAATTGAATTTTTCCTGTGTTGGTTGCACATTTCCTAATAAGATTTTTAAATAGGTACACTCAACCATGTTGTGAATCTCGTGTATCTGCAAGATATACTACTTAATAAATTAATATATCTTTGATTATGAACATGCTGATTTTAAACCAGACTAATCTTGCATTCTATATTTAGTAAACATGAAGTCATCTCCAAATTGTGTGACTCAATATAAATATTAGAGTAAGTTCTGAGAACTCACTGGTATATGTTTTAATGTCATAGTCATGTCATAGTTAAATATTTTATTTTGGGTGAATTTTATTATAAGTTATTCACAGTTAAACTAAGTAAGATTTATGGGTATGAAAGAAAACTTGTTTCCTGGCTACCTACATTCTATTTTTTCAAATTCGGGGTACTCATAAATTCTCTGTTAGCTTACCTATTGTCTGCGGGTATATGAAACAACAGAAAACTCATTGTGTGTTATGCAGATCTGTACTCATTAAACTGTCAAACACCAAGCGGTGTCACCGGTGACCGCAACCTATTGTTCTATAATTGTGTCTATAATGACGGTACTCGACGAGTTAATAATTATTGTACATACATTAGGCAGGAGAGGACCATCTGTTTTAATCAAAATAGACACTTAACTGGTTAAATTCTGACATATTATAATTAATTAAATATTATATTGTAATTTCCAGATGGAGAAAAGAACATGGCAAGGAAAGTTCAAGTGAAGAAGAGTCGGAGGAAGAAAAATCTGGTTCCGGAAGCGAAGACGAGAGTGACTCAGATGATGATGTTAGTATATTTTTATACTGCTTTATTATTGTACTTTAAAATTTGTATGAATTCAACCTATTGTAACATTAGTTGTCTGTTAACATCGGCCAACAGTGGTAAAATGGCTCTTTGAAACATTGCTGGATAATACAATTTATCAATAAACTTCATTCACACGCACCATCATCTGTGTGGATGACATAAATATTAGTTCCATGTAGGATTTTAACACATTCCTCAGCCCACCGCAGTAAACAAAAACTCGCCACTTATACACAAGGGCTCTCTGCAAATGTGACAATTTTGTTGTTGAATTAATGTTCTAAATTCTTCTATTGCATATTTCCAGAGACCATCCAAAGCCAAGGGTGTATCAGGCCTCATTGAAGTAGAAAATCCAAACCGTGTAGTGAAGAAAAACAAGAAATTGAACAATTTGGACAATTTAGGCGAAGGAGAGAAACCTCAATTATCAAGGTTGGTAATGAAACATCATATTTTTTGTAAACAAGGAGTAGACAGATGTGTTGCCTCATTGGTTGAGGGATCTTAAGTGTAACTGCAGAGCAAGAGATCTAGAGTTCCGTTCTTGAGTCGGGAAATGATTTTAGGATTGTTTTAATTTTCGAAAATTCTCTTTAACAGCATGCATCGGGTAATATCTCCGATGTACGACAATAAGGTCACCTCTATTAGATGGCACTTAGAACATAACTCATGAAAAATGTCTTATTTTGTAATGTCAACACTCCGACTGTTCAATCGGAAATTGATAATTTTAAGAGGAAATATGCGGAACGGCTCTCGAGGCATCCAAACACTCGCCAATGAACTTTCAAAACCGACGCTCACTGCGAACAGGCTGCGGAGGAACGTGCTTTGAAAAGGTAGAAGGGACACTGGTCCCTTCGCCTGATCGCCATAACAACTGAACTCATCAGCTTATAGTCTTGCGACTGATCGCCGATACAAATAAAAATAAAAAGTAAATGTAATGTGCTCCTGTACCTAGCCTACCTTTTCAGGGATTTAAAGACGATATGTATAATATGTTTAAAGAGTTTATTAATAACAATTTAATCTTATCACAGGCGTGAACGAGAAGAAATAGAAAAGCAACGTGCTGCGGCGGCGTATCAAAAGTTGCATGCAGAAGGCAAGACCGAGCAAGCGCGAGCTGACCTCGCGCGACTGGCTATCATCCGCCAACAACGAGAGGAGGCTGCCAAACGCAGGGAGGCTGAGAAAAAGGCTAAGGAAGAAACACCCAAGAAAAGGTAAATCTTTTAAAATACACAATTATATGATTTTTGTACGAAATTATTACTGGTTTTTGGCGTGAAATCCGTGTCTTTTTCGTTAAAAATGTGTTTCGTGAAACTGATCGGACATGTATTATTATTTATTTTATTTATTTAACACTTTATGTACAACTGTATACAATGGCGGACTTAATGCCGAATGGCATTCTCTACCAGCCAACCATAAGGTGATGCAGAGATGTGTTACAGTAGGCTTTGAAAGAAGTTTGCATCTATCGAAAAAAAAAATAAAAATAAAAACGAGGGTGATAAATGTACGTACATATGTATAAAGGTATCCTAGTACATAAACTACATACCAATACTACATACTAATATGAAACATAAATATAATATGTAAATAATTAAATACATATATAAATATATATATGTAATATAAAATATAATATAATATAAAAATAAATATATAATGGGTTTATATATCTTATATAATTATATATATAAAGTTTCTGAGGAGGGTGTTAATTGAGACTTGATTGTGTCAGTTTGTTCCGAAGATATTCATTGACTTTAAATTTAAAGGATAGCCGACTGGAGGCTTTCCTGATATCCGTGGGCAGCGCATTCCACAGTAAGACTGACTGAATGAAAAATGACGAGTGGAGAAAGTCGGTTCGGTGTGTGGGACCTTGGAGGAGGAGATTGTTTGTGGAACGGAGATACTTATTGTGGTTGGTGCTCACATATTGAAAGTAGGAGGCTAAATAACTTGGAGAAGTGGGGGAATTAAGCAGGGAGTATAAAGTGGTTAGTGCCCGTTGTTCCCTGCGTTGACGTATGGGCAACCACTTTAGTTGCAATCGGTATGCAGAAACATGGTCATATTTACGCAGGTTGAAGATGAATCGAATACAGTTATTCAGAAGGCGGTCCAGTTTATTGATGAGATCTGCATTCAGGTCGTAGTAGCAAACATCAGCATAGTCAATGAAAGGAAAGACCAAGGAACGGACAAGCATTATCTTGGTGGAGGACGGAAGAAAATTTTTCAGGCGATACAAAGACCGAAGCGTGCCCGTCACCCGTTTACAAACACCAGCGATCTGAACACGCCACGTCAAATTATTGTCGATGTGCAGTCCCAGATCCTTCACGTCACTGCTGAGCGAGATAATCGCACCGTCATATAGAAGCGGCGGCACTGCTGCGCTGTCGATTCTACCAAAGATACGGGAACTTCCTAAAATTATTGCCTGGCATTTACTGGGATTCACTGCTATACCAAAACTTGTTGACCAATCGTTCAAGGTAGCCAGGTCCGCATTTAACCTTGAGATCGCATCGGGCAAATCTTCGACTCTAGCCTGGCAATACAACTGCAAGTCGTCGGCATATAGATGGTACGCACACTGAAGTTCGGAAGTGACTCTATTTATAAAAGTTGAGAATAGAAGAGGAGAGAGAATTCCGCCTTGAGGAACGCCAGCAGTCAATTGGCACCAGCTCGATGACGTATCGCCAACCTGGACCAACTGCTGTCGCTCGCGAAGATAGGATGAGAACCATTCCAGTGCGTCATTAGATACCGAAACCTGGGAGAGGATCGCTAACAGGATATCATGATCGACCATATTGAATGCATTCGAGAAGTCCACCAAAACCAACACAGTGACTTTGGTGTCCTCCATCCCTGCCTTCACATCACCGATAACTTTGAGCAATGCGGTAGTGGTGCTGTGTCCAGGCCTAAAACCAGATTGGTATGGGCTTATTAGCGAGTTCCGGTGCATAAAACTTGAGAATTGCCTATGGACACAGGCCTCCAGGACCTTTGACAAAAAGGGAAGGATTGATATGGGACGAAATTGGGTCGGGAGGGTGGGATTAGGTATTTTAGGAAGAGGGCGGACATAGGCTTGACGCCACAACGATGGGAAAACTCTGGAATGTAGGGAGAAGTTAATCATATGTGTTATGATTGGGAGGAGGGGTTCCAGTATGGTTATGATCATGTATCGTGATATATTATCACAACCCACTGCCTTGGACTTAATGGCAAGGATAACTTTCCGGATCTCCTCTGACTGCACTGGCCTGAAACAGTAAGGACTGATAGTGGAAAAACGCATTAGACCAGAGATAAGAGATATGGTATTTTGTTTAGTTTGGGAATCCAATTTAGAGACAGTGGAAAAGTGGCGATTGAGATCATCCAAACCAATCGAGCTCGGCAGGTCTAAATGCTGCGATTTGCCGATACCTAGGGTTCTGAGGAACTTCCAAATATCGGCAGAAGAAGAAGAAGATATTCGGTCGAAAATAAAGCGGCGTTTAGCATTACGCACCATCTGATTACACTTGTTCCTTGCAGTTTTGAAGGCAGCCCAATTTTCCTCAGTACGATCCCTCCTGTGCCTACGGAACGCTCGGTCCCTGCGTCGCATCGCCGTCTGTATCACTCCAGTCATCCAAGGCGCTGGTGGACGCTTTAATTTAACCCTTTTGATGGGAGCATGACGGTCAAACAGACTATTCAAGGTGTTATTGAATATGTCCACCATGTTATTGACACTAGTGGCCTCCATCAGCAGCCTCCAATCAATGGCCGCAGCATCTTTACGAAGACTCTCAGCATCCATTCTCGCAAAACAACGCCTGTACACAACCCTAGGCCTAACCTTGGGCGGTTTAAGGATATAGGAGAGGAAAATTAGGTCATGATGGGAAAATCCAGGGGCCTCGTACTGCCCATGAGACAAAACAAGGGAGGGATTGGATGTGACGATCAGATCGAGCCAGGTGTCCTCACCAGCAACGTTGTGGTGAGTAGGTTGGAGAGGTAGCAGGTGAAGACTTGCCGACTCGATCACATGCAGAAGCCTGCGGGAACGAGAGGAATCGTAGGCAAGGAGATTGGTGTTGAAGTCACCCATGACTATGTGATGCGCATACTCCGTACCCAAAGATTCAATTACTGATTCGAATTCAGTGAAATAATCGACCAAGGGAGGACAATAAATTACGCCCATTGCGAGCTTTGCCCCTCGGACACAAACCTCTACAAATACATACTCCGCAGTGCAATTTTGTGATGATAAAGAAATAATCTTGTAGGGGAATTCGCTGCGGAGATATATAGCTACGCCGCCCCCCCTACCATCAATTCGGTCATTCCGAATAAGAATGTATCCGGGTAGGGGGTAGGTGGTGGACAAAAGATGAGGCTTGAGCCAAGTCTCGGATATCAGGACCGCATGTATGTCGCTGTTGTTAAATGCCTCGTACAAGTCACTATAATGGCTAGGAATACTCTGCGCGTTAATGTGACATACATTAAATGATTGGCGGTTATTACCCTCGAACTGGCGTTTGAGTATATCACCCAGAGTTCCAACCAATGAGCAGAAGCTATCGCAGTCGGACGCACCATCTTCGCTTGCAGACACAAAAGAATCATTTTCAGACATAAGTAATAAATATAATAATAATTTGTATAAATATAATATATATTATGTAAGTGTAAAGTTAATAGATAAATCACAGATATAATATATGAATAACAACCAATTACGTAAAGCTCGCTACCAATTTCATGCAACTCTGCACCACCCGCCAGCTAACACCAAGTAAAAATACAACAGACACAGCACAAGCACAAAATTAAGAAAGAAAAATATGTACACATCAATAACAAAACGCAATACGATTATAAAACAAACATAGAAAAAGATAACAATTTGCAAAAATAACAAAACGCAACATGGAAACAAAAACGAACTGCAAAATGTTATTTAACATTGCTAATAGATCAACAATAATTTGTACGTGCGATATCTGAACGCAGCCGTAGTGACAATTGACATAATGACAATTGACAACTGACACTGACATAACTATTGACTATTGAATAGGATCTATAGAAAAATACAATTTGTTGGGTATTTTCGAAAACATAAACTATGAAACATTAAGAACAAAGGAAAGTTAGTGTTTCCAGTATAGTGGGTAAGAATTGCCAACGCCCTTCGCAATGTACAAGCAAGCAAATGAAATTTTAAGGGATATTTTGGTGCTCGACCGGATTCACGGTAAGTTTATGGGATGTTGGAGAACGTTAATTATTACGTGATCAGCCGATTACTTACAAGTGAAACTGACTATCTACTTGCTTGTTTTAGGTTCGCCGCATCCAGCTCAGCTCTTCGCCCGGGTGCTGACTTTGTCGTACCTGGCTCCTTGTCCTTGGGGTACTTGTCTAGGAGGGGATTCAGCTGCTCCAAGCACGTGACCCTGTGCTTACTTCCGTCAGTGGCCTTAAGGAAGATATTGCCGTCTTGGGTCCAGCAGGCTCGCATACCAAAATGTTGGCGTGCCCTTGCAAATACCTCCTGTCTGGGCTTCGTCAAAAACTCCTTTACAGAGATTTTAGTGCCACGCAAACGAGTCTTCGCTTTCCAGACCAACGCCTTACAATCAAGACTGGAGAATTTTACCAGGATCGGTCGATGATGCTCCTTGGTACTGGTTCCAAGTCTGTGACACCTCTTAATCGCAGACACAGGAAGATTCAGACCCAGCTTGTTATTGATAGTCTCAATAATCAGACCGCTGCAATCCTCCCTATCTACCTCCGGAATGCCTTGGAATATAACAGCCTTCCGGCGGTTACGCATCTCCATGTCATCATTACTTCTGGAACAATCAGTGATCAGGCTCCGCAACAGCTTTAACATATCCAGGACGAATTTACGGAAGGTGCGGAATTCTTCGGCTATCCTGGCCAAAGAGTCTTTAGCCGATCCTGCCGACTGAATCTGCCCCTCCAGATCCGCCATCCTCTTCAAGAGAGTCTCCTGCACGTTCATGTGAAGAGTGACAACATCCTTTGATTTCGGCATTGTGCAAATGTAACTTCCTGTGCTTGTGGTGATAATATTTCAAAACGATGTAATTGATGTGCTGGCAGGTGGTGGCCAAGTTTTCACTGTGTTACATAGACCTAGCAATTCGTAGCACTTGCTGATTAGTAATACCACTATGTAGATCTCGTTGTTGGTCCAAATTAAGCCACTAGTACTAACTTTATAATTTAATTTATATATTTAAAAATAAAATATTCACGACGTGTGTACTCATTCAATGCCTAAAAACTATTCCTATTGTATTATTTGCTTCCCATTACTTCAATATTCAACTTATATTATATTTATGCAGAAAACTTTGTTTTTTTTGTTTGTTTTGTTTGTTATGAAGGTTCAGCTAACAAATCTTGGAATTCCATTGTTTCTTATTAGAAGTCTTTGAATCTTAATATTCCTACATAGTTAAAGAAGTATGTATTACATTTAAGTGTCTCTAGTATTTGCTTTGCGAAATATTCAACATAATATTAAACTTTAATATTTTCACTTCCAGGTAGATTAATGAGGTGACGAGATGCCGTTTCGCCGTTTCGCTCATAATCTCAGGCTAGGTGGCTTTCCGAATCACTCCTACTGAACATTGTGATCTTTTATCTTATACAATTTTTTGCATATGGAATTGTCCGTTCATGTATAATGCATAATATGTTTCTCCATCTATGATTTTGCGAAGCTTCCCTAGCTGTGACATACTTTTGCTTGAAATCCCATTGTTTCTTCATTTGACTGAAAGAGAGCTTGGTTCCGCCAAGTCTGGTCACCCAATCTTTAGTCAAAATTTAAAGTTACAAACTGAAAATTAAGTGTGTTACGCCAATGTGGTGGCTAACTTGTAGTCTTGTTGTTTTTATATATCTAGGTAAATTAAATGTTATATTTACAAGATGTGAGCAGCATTAATTTTAAATTAAATGGTTTATAAGTGTCTACATTATGAATAAAGGGAAACACTGCATCAGATGCAGTAAATGTGGTGTTTTATTGATCCGTTTCTGGCATGTATGCATGCAATTGTAAACATATTGATATTTCCTATGCATGCCACCCGAATGTAGACATTTATTTTTAGTAATCATGTATAATTATGCCATAAATACTTAATTCCGTCAATGTTATTTAATTTAACAGCAATATAGATATATGATTCCGTAAACAAAATAATGTCGTAAACTATGAATGTATAAATTTAAATACTTATATAACTTATAATACTTAATGAAATATTGTAATAATGAAAGGTTCAATGTCATCAAAGTTATTTTTAATTCCACCGGAGGATGAGATGCTTTATGAAATTTTCATTGGTATTGGACTAGTCTTTGTAACTGCGCCAACTCCCCAATGATAGAATTTTATCTAGATAATATTTACGAACCACATAAACAATGATAATTTCATAAAGCATTGTAATTGTATGAATTTGCTTAGGACTAATTGTTAGATAGTCTCACTAGACAATTTTTATAAAAGCAAATGTGTATCTATATAATAAAAATTGAAAATGACTCTTTTATCTTCGTTTTCTTGTATATTTAAGCTATTCGATATTCTTGCATTATTCAGTCCCTTTCCTGACTTTCTTGTGTGTCATTATTGCATACTGAAACAAATAAACTGCCCCACATTAGGATTTTCTCCTGTGTCGTCATAACACCCAGACCCAGAACAACAATTTGTGGATCACACAAAGAGTTGTTCCGTGCGGAAATAGAACCCGCGACACGTTGCGTGGCAGCCGGTTGCCCAGCCACCGCACTAACCGTGTTAATCAGTTTGTTAGTATAAAACTGTTATTTCTTCTTCCTGTCCTTATCCCACTGTAATATTAAAATACCTAACTACATATTTATGGAGATGTATCTGAAAATTAGACATCACTTCCCTGCGCCGTAAACTATGAATGGTGGTCTGCTCCTACTTTTTGGCATAGTCAAAGAGTATAAGTATAGGGGAAGGCATAATCTCAATATGATATGGGTAAGTATGTAGTTTGTTTATGGAGCTGCGAAAGACAAAACTTCAGCTAAGTATTGAATCGATATAGAGAGATAGTCTTGTTTAATTTCACATTAGCAGGAAAATGTATATAGGTGTGTAGTAGTGACCTGAGTAGATATACCTACATAACAGAGTTATTGACGGTAGAAATTTAACTTTTCCTGGTTACTGCATCAAAAACTGCTATCTAAGCTATATGGAAAAAGCACGTCAATTAATCTACAACTCACTTGGCACGCTTTAACAACAAATTCTTATCAATTTTTCAGTAAAAAGTGTCTTCATGGTTCACGCATCATTATCCCTGGGGAGGCTAATGGCGCGTCATGTGATACATTTTACATCTATGCGCATATTTACTCGCGACCTCGTCTGACTTACACCTTGTTTATTGCTGTTCTTTCCACTTTTATCTTTTTGTTTTTCGCTCGTATAAGAAGGGTCAATAGCTAAAGTTTTTTGGTATTTGCATTTTTGTGGTGTGGTCAATGTATTAGAGAGTGTGTTTTATATGGGACGTGTCTTAGAGCTAGGTCGAATGACGACAGGTGGCCGTTAGTGCAACAGCTCTGTACGAGGTATTGACTTTGGTTCCATTCATAAATTATCTACTTGTTTTTCTCAATTGTGGGGACTTTATTAACAACTATGTGTAGAATTGTGGCCAGTGAGTGTTCACAAAATGTTATATGGTCCCACCTGTTCCAATTGGTTAAAAAGCAAGTAGCTAAAAGTAGTCTTGTTATAACAATTTAAGTAGGTACATTTGAATCCATAGACAAATTTAAATAATCAACGTGATAATGATTATAATTCCGTGGCCGGGGACGGGAACAGAAGATTTCTTTTAAACACCTACTTACTAAGGACGTTCCTATAATAACATTAAGGTACCTCTGTTCAAGCCCTAATAAATAAAAGTATATTTTAGCCTAGACATGCTGAAGGGCAGATAACAGACTGCTTAAAATACTGACATTTAGTAGATTATTTGGAATATCAAGTCGATGTTGACCCCAATCCAGTTGGGAAAAGGCCAGAAGAAAGATTTGAGTAATATGCGCATACATAAGTTATTTGCGAGACAATTTTTCATGTAGAAGGCAAAGACTACAGTGAAACCAAATAATTACGTCATCTAAGATTACATTTTACGCATTTCGATTCCACAAAAGCTAAATTTTAATAATCCTGTGGGCACTTCTAAAAGTGTTAGGGAAAAAGAGAGGATTTATTCCAAATTCCTAATTGGACAACATAATATTGCTTAAGGTAAAACATTTCCGTACACGACTTAAAAAAGCGTATAATTTTCCTGTTCCCAGTGTCCTCTTAATCCCTATCCAAAAACGGATAAAACACACGCACATTATATTAATGGAGTTTTCCCCACAAAACAATTACCAAGCTATTTGTTATTCACCAATCTCCGCTAGACATTTGTTTATTCAAGCCTCTTATACATGCTGTCCAATACCTCAAACCCCAGTATCTAAACCACCCCTTATACCTATCTATCACGCCTTCCCCAAATGGAAAGCTTTCGGGATCGAATTTACGGGAGTACTCCATTACAAAGTGTAAACCCTAACGCAGCCGTAAGATATCGGTTCCTCAATTTTTGTAACACAAGGGTGCAGTCAAATTGCCGGCCGATAAGCGTAGGGGAGCACGTAGGGTTGGACGAAGGTTGATGGAGGTAAACGCGAAAGTAAAACGAAGATAATATCGGCTTCCTATCTATGCATACTTATGTGGAGGTACTCACCAATTTCAAGGCGTATCACTCTCAGCCTTGCTAACCGGGTTTAGTACTTGGACCTTCCTTAAACCCTATAAAGAAGCGTTGTAAAACTGAAGTGACGCCCTGGTTACGAGCCCTCAATGTATTTCCTTCTTGCATTATTAAATTCAGTTGTGTTTACTGTTTATACTTTGATCTCAAAAACTGTGAACACCTAATCTGCAAGTCAAGTGCGAGTTTCACAAGTTAAATAGAGCTACAGATAAAGGAAAAGCGTTTACTCGGTTCTTGGATAATTTTTCGTAGTAGTCTGCATTTGTATTTGAAATTGCTGTGAAAATCTATTTAATTGGATATCGTTTAGTATTTTAAACATACCTCTATACCTAGGTACCTGCTATTGTTGCCTTCACCAGAAGCTAAATTAATCGACGCCTTAATTTAATTCCCTATTTATTTGACAGATACAAGGGCTTTATACAAAATACTTACACTCGATATTCAATCCAGCGACTAATGTGCGGATCGACAGTTGAAATTGGACAAAATGTTATTACTCTTTTTGGTTCCGGAAACCGGAACAATCTTTGATTGATGTAATATTTTGTGGAAAAATGGTAGGTACTGTGACAAGAAAAATCAATTGTCATATTGTTTTCATACGTAACTCGTTGCGGTCCTTATTACAGACACGAACACTGATTTAACGAAGGGAGCCTGCATTTAGATATAGGTACTAAACTAGATATTAAGTGAAAATCTAAGTATAATATTCAGAAAATATAACATTACCTACCTACTGATAAATAAATCGGACAGACTACGTGAAAGAAATATAACACGTAACATTCTCTTTCAATCCCGAACAAGCGAGTAAGAAACACATTAACACAAAAAGGGGTTTACTAAGTTAACCAAGTTATTCACATAAGTTGCTCGTTGCTCTCAAGCGTGGCCCAACTTATTGTCTGACTGTCTAACATATTACGGGAACGTGCCCGAATATCTAAATGCGTCGGGGGCATCCGTAAAGCAGTAAATTCTCATTACAGGTCTGGCCGCGGTGGGCCATCGAACTATGCTAATTTAACCTACACCTCCCATTCGGCACAGTTCGACTGAACGGCAGTTGGAGTGCCGTGAAACGTTGTCTATTACATGAAAATATTTTCTCAGTTTATTTTTTAATTCTGAGATACTACCTTAGTGTTTAAGTGGATCTGCTTGTCTGTCTTTCATGTTACAGCTTATGATTTTTGGGTTAAGAGGAGGGAAAGGGATTTGTTACAGCCACTTTCAATAATATCAATGTACTTTTATAATTTGTCTTATTCAAAATTCGACTTCTTAAACCTAAATCTTCAAATAGAGTGGATATATGACAGTGGGTGATAGACTATTTCCAGTAAAAGCTTTGAACGCAAATCTAGAAATATAAAAGTTGAACTAACGGTCGTTACATTTTCTTCTCGAAAAGCTTAACTTCGTAGAGGTTGTAGCATTCCTGATTCCAGTAAGCGGCTACAACAGTTTTAAGCATTTGAGATTTTAGTGGTAGATACTCGAGTCGGGTCTACTTGAAATTTGAAATTTAGACAACAGACATCTAAAAGGCAGATAAGAAGCAAAGAAGTAATTTTTTTTATGGCATAACCCGGTGAACGAGCAGACGGATCACCTGATGGTAAGCAATCGGCGTCGCCCATGGACACCTGGAACACCAGAGGCGTTACAAGTGCGTCACCAGCTTTTTGGGGATTAGGAGTTTGAGGATCGTTGGGGATTCAGGGTTTGGGGAGATTGGGGAATGGGAAGGTAATTGGGCCTCCGGTAACCTCACTCACACGACGAAACACAACGCAAGCGTTGCTTCACGTCGGTTTTCTGTGAGGCCGTGGTATCACTCTGGTCGAGCCGGCTCATTCGTGCCGAAGCATGGCTCTCCCACACTTAAATTTTCCCACACTCAAATTCTGGAAAACAATGTTTTATTTGTATAAAGAGGAAAACGTAAGAAAGCTAGGTATTTTCCCAAGTGCTAAATTGTTGCGTTATTTTTATAAAAGAGATTTTAAGAAAGCCTAGGCCGAAAGCTTAGCATAGTATCGAGTCAATTGTGTAGTCTCTTGTCGAATGGAGTAAATAGAAAATCAATGTACCTTATTTGCCAAATGAAACTAACATTCCTATACATTGTGCATTCTGTTCATTTAATATCTCGAATATACTAGCATACCTACCATCTAAACAATAAATTGTAGATAGTAGATAGATTGTAGATGTCTTTGCCATCACGTGAACCTGATGACATTGTCACATTCAAAAGATAACAATATTATTTAATATCTCGTTCCACCAATTTAACTCCAAGCAATGCTTACTGTAAATGACCGAAGCACGTAAAACTTCATTGAAAGTGCATTTGCAATTTAAAATTTTCATTTTGCTGCATGCATAAAGAACATGGTTTGTGACGGTATCTTCTTTTATAGCCACGCAGGTACACAGGTACGGGGAGTTTTGAAAATAAATTCAGTGGATAGTATTCGCAACAAAGTTCAGGCAGTTAATAGAAATGTAACAATGCAGTGGGAAGTTACTGCAGAGAATAAAACCTGAATGTTAGTTCTTGATCAATACACGAACTTTGAATTACTTTGCCCGTGTTATGTGTTCATTATCGACGTTTAATTACGACGTTGTAGTGTTGTGCTTGGTATTAATTGGTGTTGGAATTTTGATGACTTTTTATGTGGGTCAAGTTGTTTGTGTTTTGTTCTTATGCTGAACCAGCTCCCGTTCATTGGCTTCGCCTGCCAAGTTTAAAATCTTAGTTTTTCTTCATGCCTCACACTATCTTTATGAATTACAAATGGTTCCCAGATACTTCGGCAAACTTTTGAACGTCACTGACAGGCCATTTGTTAAATGATATTGATATGGGGATGAATGATAATGATATGAATTACAAAGTTAATTTTAGCTAAACAGCCCTCATTTTTAAGGGCTATCACAATTGTTCCAACGAATTTTCCAAAACGCATAAGATAAATTATTTAAACTGTAAAACACCAAGCGGTCACCGGTGACCGCAACCTATAGTTCTATGATTGTGTCTATAATGACGGTACTCGACGAGTTAATAGGATTTCGGCTTACTCATTAAAACATAATAATTAATTTAGTATGACTTACGAAAGTTTAAATGTTGTACCTACAATATTTAACGATGTTTGTGTGATTATTTTTGTGTAAATCTAGAATCTGTAGTCCCTGCAGTAGGTACTTGTTTAAAATATAAATTAAAATTCTTAGTTTGTAATGACTAAACTTATAAGATTTAAGTTATTAGGCCAAACGAATTTTCTTCCTGAACTTAGGTCCCAAACAAACGCAGAAGGATAAAAGTATAATGCGATCTAATTGAATAGCTAATAAACAAAGTGTCTAAGTTTCCCGCCGCGCAATAAATAATAGATAAATTAAATGGCCGAGAGCGAAGCGAAACAGAATTAAAACTTTCCGGGAGGTTTCACGTAAATCACAGTTGGCTGATTTATATTTCACGCACCTTCCACAAGCGTGGCCGAGTTGAGGCTCTCTATGGACATACATTCATATCGTGTGCGCTTCCCGACTGTATTATCTTATAGTAACTCGTCATATTTTCGGAGAAATACCAATAGGTTTTACTTAATCAAAATAAGTAGGTAGCTCTCTTCTTCATGTATTATGTAATTCACGAATCGAATTCACGAATATATAATAAAATCAGTATACCTATTCCTATTCCTACTTAGAAAGAAACTTCACAACGTTTCTTCTAAAATATTTTAGACTGTTCAAACAGTTAATGTTTGTACAATATTAAAGCTATCTTTACTCGATGAATATTTCTTATTGGATGAATATTAATCCATGTGTGTATCCGCATTATCGGCTTTATAACACTTTGTACCGACTTCGCGAACATCGTTCGACACATCCGTTCACAAAATCTTTACTCTTTCGTCTCTTCTCTTGAAATTGATTCTTTGTTGTAACTATACGATGCTATTTAGTATTAAATTATTTTAAGTGTCACCACATTTATATTGTATAGTCAATTAGTCACTACATGATTATTTACATTCCTTTTTTTATGGAAGGGTTATTACTTAAAATATCTAAATGGATTAGTAAGGGTACCTACTTAGTGCCTACTTACTACCTCGTTGGCCGAGTGGTCACGAGGTTGCGACTGTCGCACTTGCGACGTGGTGCGATTCCCGGGTCGGGCAAAATATTACTGGGTTTTTCTATGGAAATGTGCCCGATATATGGCAATAGGCTCACCCCTATATTACATGGGACTCATATCACATACATAGTGAAAAGTCGCTGTACAATGAAAGTGACATTAAGTGCCGAAATGTGCACCTCCGCCTACCCCTTCGGGGATAAAAAGGCGTGATGTTATATTATTATTATATTATTACCTACTTAGTGTCTAATTGTAACTTAGGTCCACAACAAATTATGTAATGGGTAGTTTATTGTTTTATTTATTGTTCATTTATTTAATTAACCTACTTTGTTATACGTAGTCTTATAACGATATTATTATCATACCCTAAAGCTTAGGACACAATACACGAATTTAGTTGCTGTCAGTTTACTCGTTTGAAGCAGGATGAACCCGTAACTCAGTGTACACAAGGGTTTATTTGTTCCTTTTCGAATTTCAGCGAACTAATTGAGCTTGAACTAAACTTCCGCAGGCTATTTATATAGTGTAAGACTTTGCTGAAAAATTGCAATATTTATTGCGCCATTACAAGCTCGCCCTAGATCCAAACAATCATGAACTTTATGAACTTGAATTTGCTTTCCATATATTAGTAGACGCACAGGTCAACGCACTTTTTAAAGTAGGTATGTTAGGGACTTACCTAAATATGACGATCGACATTCGATATCTATCCTATCCTACTTTCTACTAGAGCCGATGCCTATTCGGAGTAGCGGAGAACCTAACGGGTAACCGGGGCTCCGGCTCGACGTGCAGGAGAAGGAACGGGGTGGATTTTAGTCAGTAAGAGTCTGACACTCCCTACCGCCTCACCCAGGCGGGAGAAGTCATTCGATGATTTTCCCCCCTTAAAAAAAATCCTACTTTCTACTACCCTACTAATATTAGAGGTATAAATTCGAAAGTATTTGAGGATGTATGTGTGCGTGTGTGTTTATTACACTTTCAAGTCAAAACGGCTGAAGAGACCGAAATGAAATTTGGAACAGAGGTAGATATTATGGTTTGGAATAACACATAGGCTACTTTTTATTAAATGTGGGAGAGCCATGCTTCGGCACGAATGGACTGACTCGACTGGAGTGATACCATGGCCTCACAGAAGACCGACGTGAAACAACGCTTGCGTTGTGTCTCGTCGCGTAAGTCCTAACTTATATAACCTATTATAGGAGGCCGAATTACGGGGGGAAATTCCAATCCCTGAATCCATAACAATTCTCAAATTCCTAATCCCAAATGGCCGGTAACGCACTTGTAACGCCTCTGGTGTTCCAAATGTCCATGGGCGACGCCGATTGCTTACCATCAGATTATCCGTCTGCTCGTTCACCGGATTATCCCATAAAAAACACTACGGGAACATGGGCGAAACCGATGACAGAAGCTAGTAGTACCTACATATTAATCACTTTTAAGGTACCCACTTTTTTTAAGGGGGGAAAATCATCGAATGACTGCTCCCGCCTGGGTGAGGTAGACTAGAAGTAACATAATATCAATAAAAGTATCTAATGACAAACAAAGAAAGCAAAATCGCATATCATTCAACTCAATATTTTTCATCCCACGTTATTGTCAAATTACGAAAACAAATTCACCTCTACTTTAGCAAAGAACCTCAACGTAGTGATGAGAAATTCGCTGAGTTTGCATAGATTCGGGCCAGACATAATAATTCTGAGTGGCTTGAACATTTTCAGGCAAATCTGCCAGGTTTGAATATAAAATGTAGGTACGAAGGTTAAGTCACTTATGCAAATGGCAAAAGTTGCGGAACTCCTTTGATATGGAGTTGTAGTTCTTCATAATACCTCTAGAAATGGATACCTTTGACATACTCCGCTCTATACTTATTCTGATTTTAGACAATTTAATTTAGACGACTAAAACTTTTCGACTCCTCAAAGTTTTAGGTCTGTAGGCTAAATTATGTTCGTAGACTTTTTAACATAATGCGTCACCGGGGATTCGAATTGTCTGAAAACTTGAATAAATGTACTTAGTCATGCTACTTTCGAAAGTTTTATTATTATGAGAATTTTGAACAATAAAATATGGTTTAGGTACTTTATAGGAACCGAAACATAAATGTCATCACGCTTATCAAAAATTAACTTGTCTACTGTAGTTGGTGTTACCACACGGAACGTGGTGGAACTCGAGATATTCTACATTTAGTACCTAGAACTCGAGGATTGAACCCGGTAACTTGTAAACATGTAGGGCTCAACAAAGAAAACATGAATTCGTAGTTGTTTTTATGGGTACTACTTAAAATTGAGAGTTATACTATATCAAAGTACCGTTCTACTAAATCCCAACTCCCACTAGAAATAACAAATAGACGTCAATCAGAGCTGTTTGTACCGATGTGTACTTATCATATTTCCCGACAATACACCCAATTTCCTACTTTAGCTCCCATCGTGATTGCATAATTTTCTTTTATTTATCATCGTCTACGGAAAAAAGAAACAAGCGAGGCAGTGGCGAGCGCTTATTCAGCCACCATTAGTGAGCCCGCCCGGCGAGGACCCGACAAGTCAATAAATCATTTCTCGGCATCGGCATCTCTTATCGATTCTATTCAATAGCGATTTATTCACTCGATACTTAATCGCCGCTTTTCAAATATGAGTAGGCTTAAGGCACCTAAGTAATATGTCTGTGGAGAATAAAACCTTATTTGTAATTCTGTCGGTTTTTGATGTATGTGAAGTTATGTAAACTTGATGTGTTTGTTGTGAACTCGCCAGTTTTCACTGAGAAACTTTACTGACCATCGAGCTATATTAAAATCTTGCTTCTTTATGTATTGTCTTATTCTTACTAGGAGTGAGTTTTACATATTTTATATTTATGAAGAAAATACTCTCGCGTACCTATAGCAGGCTTGGAATTACGTCTTTTAAAACACTTAAATAGAGAGGTTTATTACATTATTCTTTCATCAAGGCTGAAAAAATTGCCCTAGAATATTTTCTACCAAAGAGAGTACTTACATGTCTTTATGGCTGCGGTATACAGTTTTTTGAGAAAAAATGAAGTAAATAAGACGACCTTTCACGTTGTTTTTGGCGTTATATCTGCATTTTTTATAAGGCGAGCAGGCACGTTGGTAGTTATTAGAGACCTTTCCAAACCCACAGGCCATTATTATCGTGTTCTAAAAGTGCTTACCTACTTTAAGTGTTTATGTAATATCTTACCTAATTATACTTCTATTATAAAATAACATAAACTAAGCGATATAATTTTAATACATAAAATTGAATACCTATATCTTTTATACAATTACAAGAAACATCGACTGAACGTTTATATTTTATAAAAGTTACAAATATGAATAGGAATCAGAACCTTGGAAAAGCACTTTTTTATACTTAATCATAATGAATTAGGTATATATTATTATAATTCTGACACCTAAACTACAAGAATGTCGAAGAACCGATGGCCGTTGGGGTAGACGTGTTCTGGAGTGGAGACCCCATCTAGGCAAACGTAGTTTGTAACGTAGTCACCTGGCCGCCCTCCAGCTAGGTTGAGAGACGATATCTGCAAATTGGCTGGTATTGGTTGGATGCGTAGAGCTGGAGATCTAACTCTATGGCGTGCCATTGGAGAGGCATTGGAGAGGCTATACCCAGCAGTGGACGAAAACAAACTGATGATGATGAGCCAACAAGATGATATTCACATAACTATAATGAAATTATAATGATTCATAAACTAAAAATCCAATACACACTTCAACATTTTCCACCAACTTTTTCAACTTAAAATGAAAGTGAACTGTTCAAAAACCATTAAAGTTTGTTGGGGTAGATGTGACCGGGGATTGTATTGGATATGCATAAGTTTCACATGGATGCCCCTCAGGTACGCTCGGAGCGAGTTGCATTCGCAAGTAATATTTGAAATTTTACTACAAACGTTCCGGAATAGCTCTGGTGGAACCTATTTTGTTATTAGGTGGCTTTTAGGATTTACAACGTCATATGCATGAATTCGTTTAGTTTAATCGTTTTTATTTTGTCAATATATAAACGTTGGATATTTTTTTTGTGTATGAATGTTTCACACTTATCCCTCTGGTAAAAACAGAATGGATAGTACTTATATATTTGTCACATGTCGTGGTGGCCCGGAGTTTTAAGACGCCCGCTTCTCATGCATGAGGGTGCGGTTTCGAAACCTATCAACGGCAAGTGCCAATGTGACTTTTTTCTATTTATATGTACTTTTAAGATTATCTAGACACCACTGACAAACGTTGAAGGAAAACATCGTGAGGAAACCTGGGTTTGTAATTTCTAATTATAAGTTTGTAATCACCAACCCGCATTGAGTAAGCGTGATGATTAATGCTCAAACCTTCTCCATGTGAGAAGAGGCTTTGCTCAGCAGTGGGCATTTATAGGCTGTTGATAATATTTGTCACGTCTACTTTTCCAGCGGTTGTTGTAAGAGCCTAGTGTAGTAGCTCTAAACATGGTGACTATGGCATATGACAAGATCTAAAAGTCTTCCATGACACCTCATCTCAAAGGGAACATACTATCTTCAAGAAAAAAGCTTTGTTTGAATCAACTCCACCACTGCCTAGCCAACAACAAGAAGCATTACATAACTTAGTACAGCTCTATAGAAAACAGGAGATAAATCTAAAACTAGACGTAACTCCGTACCTAAGTACTGAATTTCAGTTTCCGCTAAGCCGCAAGTAACTACCAAATCTGAATTTATTGCTTACCGTCGAGTAAAGAACGTCAATCGATCACCTAGTATCTGGTAATCGGATCTTTTACCCTCATGTCTCGATACATAACGTTTTGCGGTGTGACACAGGCTTTCCTACGTAAATAATCGCTCCGCATTCATATCTACTGTCGGTATTTCTTCAAATGTTTTTCTTGAAGTCGTAATTTGTGATTGTTATTGAAGTGGGGTTATTTATAAATATTATTGATATTTCTTATGTCATCTAAATTTATGTGGCAGAAACAGTACAGCGTTTATACTTAATATGAAGTGAGTGGCTTTGACACTCATCTTTCTTACATTCTCATAATATTTTTAACCAGCATCAATTTAGTTACCTTGAGGTAGCGCCTGCAAACTGCAACGTGTGAAAATGTGATCGGGGCGTTTTCAGTCAAATAGTCAGCATATTTATATGACCCATTAATTGAACTATTTTAAATTGAAATAAATGCGTTGTGTTTCGTCCTGTGAGTGAGGTTACTGGACGCCCAGTTACCCTCCTCCCCAATCTCCCTGATCCCCGAGTAAGAAAGCGGCGATTGCTTACCATCAGGATTCAGTCGATCCTTCTACTCGTTTACTGATTTATTCCATAAAAAAATGTTTGGAATTTGCAGGAATAAACAATATTCTATTTATTTTAGAACACAAGAGTATCTACAACACACAATTAGAGGTACAAATAAGTAAATCAGAATTATTTGAATGAGAGTTATTAATATTATCAGTACAATAAACAAGTAAGCCAACTGGATTAACTCGACCTAATCCAATAAGCATACTGCTAGCATATGGTATTAAATTTTAACCACATATTGGAAAACAGTGCGTGATATTTTGTATCATATAATAATTAGTACCAACAGTTGCTGTTGTCTGCCCAGATTAGTTCCAGTAATTATTGTATTGTTTAGTAACACGCATAGACGTTTATAATGAATTAAACGTGATAAACTAATTAATGTTAATTATTTCGAATTCGTTGGCCGAGTGGTTGTAAGTGCGACTGTCGGGCAAGGGGAAGGGATCTCGGGTTCGACGTCGGGCAAAGTATTACTGGGTTTTAAAAAAATTCTCAGTAGTAGCACGGAGTCTGGAATTGTGCCCGGTATATGGCAATAGGCTCATCCCCTATTACATGGGGCTCATAACATAAATAGTGAAAAGTGGGTGTTACATTGTACAGTGGTATAATGTGCACCTCTGCCTACCCCTTCGGGGATAAAAGGCGTGATGTTATGCTGTGTTACGTTATTTCGGATTGTTCCTCAAGAATAGCCGGGAGTCTAAATTTATGCCGGATAAATAACACTAACTGACTCTCTAATACATGGAACTGATAATGAGACTGATGAAAAGTAGATGTTTTATTAAATTAAAAATGTGCTCCAATTATGGTAATAAATTATATAAACTACGTTTATAAAAACCACAAACGACTTTAACCCCTTCGTTTTTGAAGTCGCACTAAAAGTTTCTAGTAAGTGTAACAAACACTTTACTGAAAACCAAATCAAAATCAGTTCAGCCAATCGCTGTATCCAATCGCAAACTGTAAATCAGAACTTCTTTTTTTTTGAAGTCGGTTAAAAATCCGTGACATTATTCTTAGATTAAAGTTAAAAGCAAAGTTTCCTTTGTTTTCCTTAACACGTTAGCCGTCGTGTATGTCATATCATTTGGTTTTCTGGCAGTCAAAGGCTTAAATACCTTATTATTTTCTGACAACATTGGGTAAAATCATAAGTCCGTTATCACTATAGCTACTTATTACATTAATTTAGATTTTGTTTTTCGATCATCATTGACATAAAAATCGTTTCTAATAAATACGAACATTATTCTAATGGACGTTTAACATTTGAGACTGTTAAGTGGCAATAAACACACGTATTTACACTAACAGTGTAAATGAACACAATTAATTCCACTTTAGTTAAAACAACCTAAAATACACCTCTCATTTACCCTTTTCGTTTCGTGGAAAAATAATTAAATTCACAAAAGCTTTACTGCATCTCATTTTCAGCTTTGGCGAAAATTAAATGTGCCGTAGCATTCGACTACGAACAATATTAAATTCCACATGTATCACACACCGGATTATATTAAAAAAATATTCGTCCATTTTTTTTTGCTTTGCTTTATTGAAGGTGAATTGCCACAGTCATACAAAGGATATAGATGTCTAGATTATTAAGTATCTGTGATTTGTAACATGCATTTTATTTATTTAGTTTAACTTAATGTTACTTTAACCTTTTAAGTACCTAGAAGTAGGGAGACCCCTTGGTCTCCCTACTTCTAGGAACTCTGTTCAACTATTGTTTTAGAACTTTACTTAAACTGATGTTTGGATGTTTGTCCGTCAATCACGCTGAAACTGCTGAACGGATTTTGGTATACAGGAAACATATGCCTGGGCTGAGTTGGTGTTAGGATATCTAACTTTTTATTAGATATTGCGATATCTATGTCAGGAATAACTTTAAAAATTAGATTGTAAGTTAAATGTTACTGATCAGGCGACAACACTTTCTGATAAACCTGAACCCTTTTAAACTACGATCCCCAACTCCTACCCGTCTGTCAATTGTGGAGATTATGGCAAACTCTCTTATGTAGATCCCATACAGTCTAACAGCGGACTTTATGAATCGTTGAAATGTAACTTAGGTCTATGCAATGCCCTCTAAATATGGTTGACTGTAAAGGTTGGTTAGCCACATCTAGTGCATGCTCATCTGTGTTCCAATTTTCATTTTCGCAGCGCCGTCGCGGGGTGTCGCGACAAAATCGTTTTACAATATAATTACAGAGAACTATTCAGGAATCCAGTGGTTGCGCTTCGATTTACATTCGAAATGAGACAAAATTTGTACAAATTGTTCGACTAGTTTCACTATTGATTTTAATTGTGCTATTTCTTGGTGGAGTCTGGAAATTTTACTAGGTAATATTTTATAGATGTTTCTTAATTGATTTTTACTTTGTACTTTATAATGTATAGGATACAGTAGATAAAGTCAATTGCAATTATTGAGTACCTATATTTTTATCGGTATCTAGAAATGGTCAAGTGGTTTTATATAGTCAAGGATCTGGCTTTTGCAACTGACAAAATAACTAGAGAAAACTGTACAAAAATCCGTACCTTCTCACTTCGAAGAACAAGGCGTTCTTTAAAGTTACGTGTGTTTTTCATGTCACATACATATCACGTCACGCATTTAAATCGAATACTTATTGAATGCGGATTTAATACCTACCAATGTTTTTAAAATACAGTTAATGTTTTGCTTGAATAGTGAGGTGACTCAGTTCCATAAACTAAATCGTAACGCCGAGTGAAAGTGTTCCATTCCACAAACAGTGTTGTCATTGAGAAATCCGCAAAATCCGATTATGCTAATACAGATCTAGGTAATTACCACAACGCCCGGAGGACACGGTGGTGCATACGGTGGCGGTGTGTCCTGCGTGGACTGAGCACCGCCGTGTCCTCAGGAATGTGATCGGCGACGGCGACCTCTCGCGTCCGGCTCTGGTTCAGACCATGGTACGGAGCGAGGGGCACTGGGATGCCGTCTCCTCCTTCTGCGAAGCAGTCATGCTAGCTAAGGAGGAGGCGGAGCGCGTGAGGGAACGAACCTCCTCACGACCCGGCCGTCGCGAGAGACACTCCGGGCGTCGGGGATCGCGAGACGATCTCCGGCCACCGTAAGCACGGGCCTGCGGACGGCGAGCACGGGTGACTCGCCGCCCGACCAGAACCAGGCCCGAGCGTACTGCGCGTCGCGTTCCGCGCGCGCCTCAAGGAGCCATCAGACCACCACAGATGGGGCCTAACAGGGCTGATGCCGATACGGAGCCGCGGAAGACTTAACGGGTTGCCGGGGCTCCGGCTCGAAGTGCAGGAGTAGGAACGGGGTGGTTTTTAGTCAGTAAGAGTCTGACACTCCCTCCCGCCTCACCCGGGCGGGAGAAGTCATTGGATGATTTTCCCCCCTCAAAAAAAAAAAAAAAAGGTAATTACCACAAACTTATTCGCAGCCTGTCGCAAAATAAACAGATATTACCATACGTCGAAACCAATATATTATTGTTTAAAAAATATTTTGAAAGACTGCCTCGTTGGCCGAGTGGTCGCAAGCGCGACTGCCGGGCAAGGGGGTCTCGGGTGCGATTCCCGGGTCGGGCAAAGTATTACTGGGTTTTTAAAAATCTCAGTAGCACGGAGTCTGGATATGTGCCCGGTATATGGCAATAGGCTCACCCCCTATTACATGGGACTCATAACGTGGCAATAAGTGCCGTAATGTGCGCCTCTGCCTACCACTCCGGGGATAAAAGGCTTGATGTTATGTCATGTGAAAAATATTTTTTGTACTGCGATTTTGGATGTCTAAAATGTGTGTAGGCTCAACCTTTGTCTCCTCTGGGCAACAAACTTAAGTAGTTAGTTAATGTTAGACATTTATTTATTTATTTATTTAATGCTAACAACTACCATTACAGACTAATCCAATACGATAGTGTGGCCATCAGTCTTACAAATACTTACTTATTCCAGTATTTACTTATTAGCTAATTAAATTAAATTTTAATTTGTGCCTTATACTAGATAATCTAAATACCTACACAATTCGGATAAAAACAATAAAAATTCCCCATTAAAATATAACTGTTATAGTCAATATTTAAAACTACAAGTAACTATTTATATGTACAGGTAATCATAAAATTTTAATCTTAAATATAACACCTAAAGACACTACTTCTACTCACTTCAGACTACTTCACTTAACAACTATTAAAATTGACCACTTAACAAACAAAATAAATTGACTGCTTCTATAATAAACAATAATAACAATGTTTTTGTACTTATATTGTTTTTTTACTATAATTATTTTATTTATTTATTGCTGTACTTGTATGGATGGGTTAATGAATCTCGATGACAGTTTCTTTACACGCTCTACTTCGTCAAGCTTTGTTAGTGCCGATAGCGATAGTTCCCAACCACTTACTTTGCATGATAACTTAACCAATATTTTTTCGTCCTACCCTACAAACTTAAATATCGCTCATATTAATGCTCAGAGTGTTCCTGGCCACTATACTGATCTTCTGGCTACCTTTAGCAATGCACACCTCGATGTCCTTCTTATCTCTGAATCTTTCCTTAAACCTTCTCTCTTATCTACTCACTATGCCTTACCGGGATTTGTTTTAGTGCGTAACGATAGAACTGGGAGGGGTGGGGGAGGGGTTGCCATGTATCTTCGGTCAGATTTACCTTATCGGGTTATTAGCGCATCCCCATCTCCTTACTCCGAATCAGTAGAGTACATGTTTGTTGAGATTTCCATTAAATTAAATAAAATTCTGGTTGCAGTTGTTTATTCCCCGAACCTGCACATAAATTACTTTGACAGCCTCGATACTGAACTCGACAATTTATGCCCTGATTATAATCACATTATAATTATGGGTGACTTCAACACATGCTTACTGAAGAATGATTCCCGTGCACTCAAATTTAAATCGCTTGTGTCATCTTTCAACCTACACTTACTTCCTCTCTCCGCTACTCATAATTCCCCTAACTCTTCGCCCTCTCTGCTTGATCTTATGATTGTCTCGTCGCCCAGCCACGTAGATGATTATGGTCAATTAACTGCTTCGTTCTCCTATCACGACCTAATTTTCCTATCTTACCGCATTCGTACACCTAAACGCAGACCCCTTTATCTGAATCTGCGAAGTTATAAGCAGATGGATTTGGAGGCGTTACAGCGTGATGTTAGTGTAATTGATTGGAGTCCTATAACTGACGCCGAGTGCATTGATGTCAAGGTCAACTCTCTTAATAAAATTATCATTGATATTTTTGACAAATTTGCACCGGTGAGACGGGTGAGGGTGAAGCATGAACCGGCTCCCTGGATCACGCCTGATATTGAGGAAGCTATGGCTCGACGTGATAGGGCCAAACAAAAATATAAGAGAAGACCCTGCGATGAAAACCTCACACTATTCAGGGCTTTTCGTAATCGATGCAATCGTCTGTGTAGGGATGCTAGAAGGTGCTATTTCGATGAAAACCTGGTCAATCGTTCTTCCAGTGATGCATGGAAGTTTCTGCGTTCTGTGGGCATCGGAAAGTCACCTGCTGCCGCATGTAGTGGCTTGGACCTCACTTCTCTAAACTTACACTTCTCGCTTCCTCCGGTTACTCTCGATATTTCCACAAAATCTAAGACTCTCTACGATCTTTCCTGTTTACCATTTCTCCCTTCTTCTCCTTTTGAGTTACGCAGTGTTTCCGAAGAAGATGTCAAAAGGTCAATGCTCGCCGTTAAGTCATCTGCAGTGGGCAATGACAATCTATGCTCCCGCATGTTTCTCCCCATTCTTAATCTCATTATCCCTATCCTTACTCACATTTTTAATTTCTCCTTATTCTCTTGTTCCTTCCCCTCTGCCTGGAAGATGGCCCATATTATTCCTTTACCTAAATCTTCCAACCCTTGCTCACCTTCCCAATACAGGCCTATTTCTATTCTTCCTTTCCTCTCCAAAGTTATGGAACATCTTGTTCATAAGCAGCTTACTTCCTACTTATCTTCTAATAATCTAATTTCTCCTTTTCAGTCTGGTTTCCGCCCTGGTCACAGTACCGTTACGGCTCTGCTCAAAGTGACTGACGACATTCGTTGGGCCATGGACAACAAGTCACTAACTATTCTTGTGTTACTGGACTTCAGTTCGGCCTTCAACTCCGTGGATTTTGATATCCTCTTGGGTGTTCTGAAGGCCAACAACTTCTCTTCCTCTTCTTTGAACTGGTTTGAATCATATCTTCGGGGTCGTCGACAGCGCGTACGCTTGGAGGAAGTTTTTTCCGATTGGTGTGACCTCGTTGCTGGCGTGCCTCAGGGTGGCGTCCTTTCTCCTGTTCTTTTCTCCATGTTTATAAATACCGTTGCCAAGGTAATCTCCTCTAATTTTCACCTCTACGCAGACGACCTGCAGCTTTATCGTCACTTCAAACTATCGGAAGTTGGTCGCGCTATCGATGCTGTAAACCGCGACTTGGACGGGATTGATAAGTGGGCTAAGTCCTTTGGTCTCCAAGTCAATCCTCTTAAGTCTCAGGCCATGATCATCGGTAGTCGATACTTCCGCAGCGCTCTGGACATCTCTACTCTTGAGCCCGTGCGCCTAAATGGCACAGTGATCCCTTTCACTGACACTGCCAAGAATTTGGGGGTAATCTTCGATTCCAATCTTCTATGGGGTGCACAAGTGAGTGAGGTCAGTCGAAGAGTCCATTTCTCCTTTCACCCGCTGAAGCGTCTCCGGTCCTTCTTGCCATTTAAAACTAAAATTCTCCTCGTACAATCCTTAATTCAGCCTTTACTCGACTACGCAGATGCTTGCTATTTGGACGTCACTGAGGAGCTACTAAACAAGCTTGAGCGGCTGCAAAACGTTTGTATTCGCTTTGTCTTCGATCTAAAGAAGTACGATCATGTCTCAGTATATCGCAGTAAGCTCAAGTGGCTCCCAATCCGACTTCGCCGGAACACTCGCATTTTATGTCTCCTTTATAATGTCCTTAACAACCCAACCTATCCTATATATCTCCGTGACCGTTTTTCCTTGGCTCGTTCTCCTGAAGCCCTATCTAGATCCCACCTTAAGTCCCTTCTCGAAATCGTTCAACATAAAACCGATTTCTACTCCTACTCCTTCACGGTTCATGCGGTGAGATTGTGGAATTCGCTGCCGCCTAGCATACGCGACTCCAAGTCCATCTCCATTTTTAAACGACTTGTCAGGGATTATTATCTTTCGTCCTGAAGTACAGCTTTATTTATATATATATTTTTCTATATATACATACAATATACATATATATTTATATGTAATCATATTTAAATATTTCTTATTATTTTATTTATTATGTTTGTTATAATTTGCTTAAGTTTTATCATTATATTACCGTCATTCTAGTTTTATAGTTCTTTCAGTAATTTTATTTTGTTCTGTATTCGTTGCATGTATCATCTATCTACACTGTGTCTTATGTCTTATGTTTAATTTCCTTTTCCTGTCGCAGGTCTGCAGGAAGAAATCCCTTAAGGGATATGCAGTACCTATGTACCTCATGTATATAATGTGTTGTCCTGTGTAATATTGTCTGTGTGGTGTAGGTACATAAAATGATAAATAAATAATAAATAAACAAAATAAAGAAAATGATAAACAATAATATTATGAGATCACAAAAATCTATTACAATATAATATAGGAACTTATGTGTAATAATACTCTAATGAGATCACTCGTATTTCCGGAAAATATATCTATACGGCTATGAACCTCATTCACCATGCGTATGGTTCGTGGGAGCGGGGTCTTGGCCAGCAGATTGGTCCTGGCCACAGGTACAGCAAGCAGTGGCGGACGATGTCGCCTCCACACGTACCGGTCAGGTACGCACAGCTGCAGGTGGCGCAGTACTCCCGGGTTATTTTTATTTTTATTTACACTTTTTGTAGATATACAACGGCGGACTTAATGCCTAGTGGCATTCTCTAACAGTCAACCTTAAGGTGGTGCAGAGAGATACAATAGTAGGTGTAAACGTGTTATGTGCCACACCTCGCAACAACTTCACTACATAAGCCCCCAGAGTAAATTCCCTGCGCACTCTTAGCTCATTATAACCCACCATACCCAATACAAATAATGTCGGGTACATTAATGGGTAAAAAGGGTATACACCGTACAGTTTGAAGTACAAGTGCCTTGTGAACTTATTCTGAACTCGCTCTAACATGACACTGTACTTCGCTTCATACGGCGCCCAAATGACTGCACTATGCTCAAGGTGACTCCTGACCAAAGCATCATACAGTACCTTGAGCGTAGATACTTTATTAAACCCCTGTGTCTGCCTCAGTACAAACCCTAAGTTCCTGTAAGCTTTTTTACATACTTTAATAATGTGTTCCCGAAAGGTTAAGTCTGGTGTCATTATGACTCCCAGATCTCGAACCTGAGCAGCCCGCGTCATTGGTATAGACTCCACCGTGTACTCATGATGTGTTGGTCTTTTTGCACGAGTAAATGTCATCATGGAGCATTTGTCCACATTGAAATGCAGTCTATTCTTCTGGCTCCAGTCTACTACTCTTTGTATATCTTCTTGAAGACGTTCAGAATCTGATACATCTTTAATTTCCAGCAGCAACTTGAGGCCATCAGCAAACAACAAACAAAGTGCATGCTTGACTACCTCTGGCAAATCGTTGATCATTATAATGAATGCCAATGGCCCCAAGTTGCTACCCTGACTTACTCCAGACCTAGCGAAATATGGTTCAGACTCGGAACCCCTGTAGTCAACATACTGCTGCCGGTTCTTCATATAACTGGCGAAGAAGTTTAATAGGTGTGGCGTAAACCCAATCTCCGCCAATTTACTGAGCAGTATGTCGTTATCAACCGTGTCGAATGCCTTTTTAAAATCGAAATAGGCGGCATCTACCTGCACCCCGGCGTCCACTGCCGGCACCACGCGCGCCATGAAGTTAAGTAGATTAGTGGTAGTACTGCGCCCCGGCCGAAACCCGTGCTGCGCATCTGCTAACCGTGCCTGTACCTGTCTTTGCACACTGGCTTGAATAGCAGACTCGAACACCTTTGCCGGGGTCGACAGCACCGCCACTGGTCTATAACCCTGGACATCCTGGCTTGGTTTGCCTTTAGGAACTGGAATGACCCGCGTGATTTTCCACCGAAACATACTTATGTTATCTGAGTACGAACCCGTCATCTTAACATTCACATTATTTTGTAACAAAACTAAAAATGAACTCTTAACCCAGTACCAAACGAACTAACACATACGAACATTATGGCATAATCACTATAATTTTATACTCTACACTTAGAGCAAATCAGCTGCACTATTCCAGTAACGTCTTGTAAAAGAAGAATGATTTCCAAGACATAATTTCTTTTAAAACCTTGTAATTTATGTTTATGGAGGCAGTAGACAGATTACGTCATCACGTAATGGTAGATCATCATCATTATAAACCTTTCTCTGTTGGATTACGATAATAAAAGGTCGTGATGTAATGCTGTGATAATCACCAGACCAGTGGCCACTTGGCTGATGTTTCTAGTTCACTTTGTGATGTTACTTACTTCTGTTGGTGGTTCTGTCCGTAGCAGTATTCGTTATTGTAATATAAAACCTTTGTGCTATCTAAGGCTATCAATTTCTGTGCCAGATTCAGCGGTTGCGGGGTGATTAAGTCATTAACAATTACATAAACCTTCGCATTTTATAATATTTTGTATTATCTTTAACCCAATCTATACATACATATATAAAACGCTTCAGTTACTGAGTGACTGACTGACTGACAGATAACGCACAGCCGAAACTACTGGTCGTAGAACGCTGAAATTTGGCATGTACGTTCCTTGGGGAGTATAGGGGAGCACTCAGAGAGTATTTTCTTAAATTCCCACGGGAACAGTAAAGACGGGAATTCCCTATTTGTGCGTACGAAGTCGCTGGAGGAAAGCTAGTTTTCAATAAATTTAAATAAATACTGAGTGATTTACTTCTCTTTCTTGGCAGATTTACCTACTTAAAATCAATGCCATTGATTTAAAAGAAGTACCTATGTTGTCTATAATACTTTACCTTATTAGTTTACTTTTAATTTATTTTAACAGTAAACCTCGTTGTGTTGTTGTTCAATTTAAATATTACAATAATACACAATTTTGGTTTCACTAAAGATCTTTATTTCTTATAATACAAATAACATTATTTACATTATGTTTAATACATTATCGTTACAATATCTTATCCTATAGTATTTTACACAGTACTGTGTCAGCTTCTAACCCACTGTTCTGTTCAATTTGCACCCAATTGTTAATTCATAAAATGTGTCTTTTTCCATTTCAAATGACACGTAATTTTATTCATTCGCTCTTTTATTTACATTGATCAAACTCGATCATACCAATTTAATTTTTCTCACATTAAATTTTTTTTTATCTAATATCAATTTTCACAGTAATCTATTCAGCTTTCTAGTACCAATAATTTATAATATTGCGATCAAAATAAATACAAATATGTATTAAACTAAGCGAATGAAACTAAGGAAGTCATAAAATTGTAGGGTAATTGCAGCTGAAATGAGTTTATAGGACACCTACATAATTGTATGGGTAGGTTTCATGCAGAGCTATAACAATAGAACTGGTGTATTGTTCTGAACAGTTATTGTGCATAGAAAGCTATACAGGAGACATCAAAGTAGGTTTTAATGACGTCACATGATAATGAACCTAGATTTTACACGGCAGCTAGAAAGTTAATATCTGATTCGTGTTTAAATATGTTAGTTGTCAAGCAAACATTTATAGAACAGAATAATATTACAGTTATGTATATCTATTTACAACAAAAACTAATAAACAACCATTGGCACTACATGAATAACAATGTCCTTAGTTGTACATCTCGGTGAAGCATTTGGTTTCAACAATAAATCGATCGTTGCATCAACTACGTCTGTATTCATATTTAATCCTAATATAATTTGTATCAATTGTATATACACGGCACATATTTTGTTAAATATAACACTATTCAAACGAAAAATACGTCAGTGCTTTTAAATATTTACACAATACTTATTATAATAAAATAAGGTACTTCAAACCATTACATTTTAAAACAAGAGTTATACACAAACATAAAAACCACAATTTTGTTTTGAATGAGCACTAAAACTTTATCTTTATACAGTAGGTATAATGAAGCATTTATCTCGAGAATAAATAATTTAAATGAAATCGTCTACTTTTCATTATCTAGTGCAGCTAGATGAGAACGTAATGTGAAATGCAAGTTCTTTTATATTCATTCAAAACAAAATTATCTTGCCTCGAATATAATAGCTAATAATATAAGTTCATTTGCTAATTATTGTTCATAATAATCAACAGTTTCACTTCTATATTAAATCACTTTTCGCTTACTTTCTGTCCACTAGTAGGTACATCGTTTCGAACACGTCAATCGTTGCAATCACAAGCCTTCGGGTCGCCCGCACACAACTCCCAATCAGGAATGTCAGTGCAGCCGCACTCAGATCGGGTTTGTCTAGTTTATTCTTTATTCCTACTAGAACGTAAAGTTCGTGTATTGGCTAATGCTTGATGCGTTATAAGTGTGCTAGTATGTCGATTTCTGAAGGCGGTTGTGTGTGTGTGTCATTGAGTGCGGGGGACCCAGACACGGTTACTATGACGGGCTGGGAGTCTGTGTGTACTATAGTGACGAGATGTTCGTCGGGATCTTTCTCTTGTTCGGGTTTGGGTAATGCTTCGATGGTGTTGTCAACGTATTTGAGGTCTATGGGGGTGATGGTGGGCAGGTTGTCGGTGACGGTGACAGGCGGGTCTGCGCGGGGGGCGCGGTATGATGGCGGTCCGCTGTACTCAGAGCCGCACCACGCTGCGCCAGTTGATCCTCTGCTGGGAAACACAAAGCAATGTTTAAATATAACATCGGATTCTGCTCACGTATAGGGACCTAGTAGGGGTTATAATATATTAATTCTTGTTTCAGTTCTACACTACATATTTGGATTTTCACCCAAGCTTTACTAATTAATTTAATATTCAAAGCAACACTGGTTTCTAGTTCTAATGTTTAACATATGCAAGTAAGTAACTAAGCTGTAAATGTTTAGAATTGTAAATACATCGTGCAAGTTGTTTTCTCATCCCAATGTAAATAAGATTGCCCCTTATTCCCCAAAGTGTAGAACTAACCACGAACATCTAGCACGATTTTGTATTAAACAGCGTATTATGTATATGAGTAAACAACAGCGCATTCGTTTAAGATGAAAACCATTCTAAAACGAATGTACCACAATGTATTTTTCCGTCAACATTCGAGCGATATTTGATAACAGATCGAGTATTTTCGTTCCAATAAGGAAAGCGATTTTGAAGACGAAACAATCGCGCGATAGGTTTCAGATTGCAATTGTATTGACTTTGTTCGTACCTGACTAGACTGGCTGAATTTGATCTGTATGTTGGTGGAGGCGACACGGCGGGCGCACTTCTGTCTAACAGAAGTAACCTGGAATTAAAAACAATTGTTATTTTCAAAGAAACGCGTTCATTGTGCGGTGTGTATGGTTATTTGTTTGTTTCGCGTTATTAGTAAGCGTATTATAAATTAAATAAGTAATGGATTGCAATTTTTAAACGCATTAACTCGTCGAGTACCGGTTTTGTAGACACAATAATACAGCAATAGGTTGCGGTCACCGGTGACCGCTTGGTGTTTGACAGTTTAACTCGTCGAGTACCGGTTTTGCAGACACAATTATAGAACAATAGGTTGCGGTCACCGGTGACCGCTTGGTATTTGACCGTTTAAACGACGTTTGCCTAATTTACAGTACACGTTCCGATTGAAAGTCTTTTTTAACAAATATTAATAACTCTGTCAACAGAGCCGTTTGTCGCGAAAGTCACGCGATACTATAAATAAAATAAAATTAGGTTTTACCAAAGTAAGAGAGTGTATTTTTGTCTTTCTGTTTTGATGCCAACTTACATTTAATATTTTGTTATAAACTTGGATAAAAGTTAAAATTACCTCTAGATACTTGATATGCTCCAAGAAGCAAGACACGTGTAACGACTTAGGATACAAATGTTTAAGGGCAAATGTACCTAAAAGAATAACTTAAATCTTGTCGTCGCGGATACAAAGGTCACGATGCTAAAATAAATTTATGTATAGCAATAAATCCCGACATCCCAGGTTAACTTAGCCGAACCCTTAGCTCCTCCAAACCCACAGGACACCAATTTTCCAAAAGGGAAGAAAAATACTACAAACCTAAATCTATATTCTTGCATTGAGGCCTGACAGCTTACAGGTCTTATAGCGGAGCTAGGACTGCCCTCAAAGTTTCTTCTATTTGGCCTTCTAGGACACCAAGCCTCGTTACTATGAAATTAAAAGGAGATTTTATACATACCTAGTATTTGGGAGAATAGAAGACCCAAGTCTTGGGGACCTGGATGAGAATTCATTATTTTGTTGTTAAATACGAACCTGAGTCTGTATTCTTGCATTGAGGCTTGATAGGTGGGAGGTGGCGGCCTGTAGTGGAACTCTGGATAAAGCATGGCTGCGTAGGGGTGATGTGGTCGTGCGTAGCTCGGAGGCAGTCGAGGCACGAGCCGCCGGCATGAGGCGCGGCGCAGCCCTAGCAACGCACAAGGAGCGTCTCGTGCACCTAGTCTCCACGCTAGTCCAGCCGCCGTCACTAACACTACTCCTATACCTGGAAAGAAAAGCAGTCATTAGTTTCATTAACATTCATTGTTAAGTACAATATTGTCTTTGTAAGATATGTAAAGGGCAGTAATAAAGTGTGAGAGTTGAACTGGTGCGCTCATCCGTTCAAGATTCTGGCGATTCTTTAAAAATTTTGAGGATGTGTTTGTGTAACAGTCCGTTTTACTACTAAAATATCCTTTCACCGTTGTGTAGGACTATAGAGGTGTAGACCTCTACAATAACTATCTGTCAGTCGTATTGAGCAGGCAAGCCATAGATATATAAATAGGCAAGCACATCATAATTAGTTTACCCCACTGATATACCATGGCATATACCTACTACCGTATTGACATTAAAATTAATTCATCTAAAATCTAGACTTAACGACTTGACCTTTAGGTTGAAAACTGCATAACACGTATGTAACATGTACCTCTATAGAGATGTAATCAGGTTAAATATCTGGGTTTGAAAAGTAGCTCTCACTGTTGCGTAATTCTGTTGTGTACGATTAGAGAGACACATTAGCATTGTGAATACGTTTTGTATCATTGTCAGCTGTCACATTCAGAAGTCTGTTGTAAAAAGCTTTCTGTGTCAGGCTGAAAATTTTTGAGGATACCATAGATCATCATTAACATTCTGTGCTAGTCTTTTGCTGCACTATCAGTAGTACTTATGAAAGTCTCCATAGAGATAATCTCCATTCTTTAGCTGAAGGTTTGGAAGACACAGCTGATTTATTAGAGAGTGCTGCCGCCGTCTAGCAGTATCTGTAGTCTCTTAGTTATTACGGCACCTCCAGAAAGAAGAGGCGGGGACAAATGTTAAATACATTTGCCGTCGCCATAATTACTGCATATAATACTGGACATAGTTATGTAAACTTATGTTTTTATTCTCAAAGGGTTGACTGAGTTTTTTTTACATTCTGGTTACATGTTTATAAACATAAGCGGTTATTTTATAGACATGGGAACTATTATACAATTCGCAAACAGGAATTAACATCACTGCTTCCTAATTGCTAATTGTTTTAGGATTAAATCCTTGACATGATCAGATGTTTGAGGTTTAATAGGTATTGTGCTAGTGTGGGAATTAAAAAAGGAGATGATATTTTTGTTGCAATATTGTAATTACTACGTTCGATTCTTAAACATTCTGTATTCCGCTCGCGCGTCAAAGAGCCATCAGACCATCACGGATGGGGCCCAATAGGACTTATGCCGGATACGGAGCCGCAGAGAACGTAAACGGTTACCGGGGCTCCGGCTCGAAGTACAGGAGTAGGAACGGAGTAGTTTTTAGTCAGTAAGAGTCTGACACTCCCTCCCGCCTCATATAGGCGGGAGAGTCATTTTATGATTTCCCCCCTTAAAAATAAGTCTGTAAGGACATTATAGCGATAGATTTGTTATTTGGAGGGTGAATCAATAGTGCTAACAAGTGCAATATGGATCAGCTGCCGTTTTTTACACTATCGTTATTTTAATTATCTATTATCTATATATATATAATTCAAAGGTGATTGACTGACTGACTGACATAGTGATCTATCAACGCACAGCCCAAACCGCTGGACAGATTTGGCTAAAATTTGGCATACAGATAGATGTTATGACGTAGGCATCCGCTAAGAAAGGATTTTGATAATTTCCACCCCCAAGGGGGTAAAAAAGGGGATGAAAGTTTGTATGAAACTTTGTCAGTTTTTAAATGATCGGGTTGAAATTTGGCATGCAGATAGACATTATGACGTAAGCATCCGCTGTGAAAGGATTTTGATAATTTCCACCCCCAAGGGGGTAAAATAGGGAATGAAAGTTTGTATGAGCCTTTGTCAGTTTTAAACCGATCGGGTTGTAATTTGGCATGCAGATAGATGTTATGACGTAAGCATCCGCTGTGAAAGGATTTTGATAATTTCCACCCCCAAGTGGGTAAAATAGGGGATGAAAGTTTGTATGAGACTTTGTCAGTTTTAAATCGATCAGGTTGAAATTTTGGCATGCAGATAGATGTTATGATGTAAGCATCTTCTAAGAAAGAATTTTGATCATTTTCACTCCCAAGAGGGTAAAATAGGGGGTGAAAGTTCGTATGGAACTTTGTCAATTATAAAACGATCTGGTTGAAATTCGGCGTGCCTAATATAGATATTTTGACGTAAACATCCTCTAAGAAAGGATTTTGATAATTTCCACCAAGGGGGTAAAATAGGGGTGAAAGTTTGTATGAAACTTTGTCAGTTTTACCCCGATGGGGATGAAATTCGGCATGAAAGTAGATGTTATGACGTAGGCATCTCCAAGTAACGATTTTGATAATTTCCACCTCCAATGGGATAATATAGGGGATGAAAGTTTGTATGAGGCTTTGTCAGTTTTACACAGATCGGGTTGAAATTCGGCGTGCAGGTAGATATTATGACGGACACGTCCCTTTAGAAAGGTTTTTGAACATTTCCACCCCAAAGTGGGTAATATAGAGGTAGAGGGTGAAAGTTTGTGTGATACTTTGCCAGTTTTAAACCGATCGGGCTGAGACTTTGCATGCATAAAGTTACTATGACATAGGTATCTCCTTAGAAAGGATTTTGACAGATTTGGCTAAAATTTGGCATACAGATAGATGTTATGACGTAGGCATCCGCTAAGAAAGGATTTTGATAATTTCCACCCCCAAGGGGGTAAAAAAGGGGATGAAAGTTTGTATGAAACTTTGTCAGTTTTTAAATGATCGGGTTGAAATTTGGCATGCAGATAGACATTATGACGTAAGCATCCGCTGTGAAAGGATTTTGATAATTTCCACCCCCAAGGGGGTAAAATAGGGAATGAAAGTTTGTATGAGCCTTTGTCAGTTTTAAACCGATCGGGTTGTAATTTGGCATGCAGATAGATGTTATGACGTAAGCATCCGCTGTGAAAGGATTTTGATAATTTCCACCCCCAAGTGGGTAAAATAGGGGATGAAAGTTTGTATGAGACTTTGTCAGTTTTAAATCGATCAGGTTGAAATTTTGGCATGCAGATAGATGTTATGATGTAAGCATCTTCTAAGAAAGAATTTTGATCATTTTCACTCCCAAGAGGGTAAAATAGGGGGTGAAAGTTCGTATGGAACTTTGTCAATTATAAAACGATCTGGTTGAAATTCGGCGTGCCTAATATAGATATTTTGACGTAAACATCCTCTAAGAAAGGATTTTGATAATTTCCACCAAGGGGGTAAAATAGGGGTGAAAGTTTGTATGAAACTTTGTCAGTTTTACCCCGATGGGGATGAAATTCGGCATGAAAGTAGATGTTATGACGTAGGCATCTCCAAGTAACGATTTTGATAATTTCCACCTCCAATGGGATAATATAGGGGATGAAAGTTTGTATGAGGCTTTGTCAGTTTTACACAGATCGGGTTGAAATTCGGCGTGCAGGTAGATATTATGACGGACACGTCCCTTTAGAAAGGTTTTTGAACATTTCCACCCCAAAGTGGGTAATATAGAGGTAGAGGGTGAAAGTTTGTGTGATACTTTGCCAGTTTTAAACCGATCGGGCTGAGACTTTGCATGCATAAAGTTACTATGACATAGGTATCTCCTTAGAAAGGATTTTGATAAATTCCACCCCTAAGGGGATAAAATAGGGAATGATAGTTGGTGTGAAATTGGGAATGAAAATTGAATCTAGAATCATTGAATCTTTTTGAATTACATTCGGTAAAACGATGATTTGGGACCTGAGTAACGTATGATAGTTTTTATCACAGAAGTCTCGGGAACTATGCGTCAATGCTCCAGGACTCTCTATCTTTTAACCACTGAACTTATTCCATAGAGATTCTGTACAACAATAGTCGAAGTTTTTATTACTCAAAACTTACGTGATCGGGCCGGGACTGGTAAGAATCCTGCGGGATTTTTAATTTATTGAAATTACGATAAATCATTTCACAATAGGTAAATCTTAATTGGGCATTGAATTGATTCTGATGAATTCTGTCAGAAGTCATTAATCTACGCGGACGAAGTCGCGGGCAACAGCTAGTAGGAAATAAATTTAAAATCAATTAATATCCCCAAAAGAATTCGAAATTCATTACTAATTTTGATGATTGCCTATTACGTATACCAATAGGAATATTCTTAGAGAAACGCACCATCTGTCGCCATGACGTTGGATATTATGATAGATATTATATCTGTCAGAAATTAGCCACAGATAATAATAGCAACCGGCGCTTCAACAACTGTTGTTAATTACTTTCGTGCTCGCGATCACGAACAATATGTTCCGGTGTAATCCGAGCTTGCCGCTGACTTTGTACGTACTGGGGGAATTTCATTAATTTTACCGAATAATAACATGGGTTTACACAAATATATGAACTGAAAACGTAAAATGTGTACCTAATGCGGCATTAAACAGAAACTTTCGGTTGACTATTGAATAAGTAGGTATGTAACAAGACCGGTTACCAATGTGGTTCAAAATTCATCAAATTAGATTAAATTATTAAAACTGGATATCACTAACTGTTATCTCTTAAAAACTAACAAAAAAGAATTAAAAAATTACACAAATGAGATGATAAGAGGAAAAAACATTCATTCCTTTTCTACAGCTGAAAATATGTTTTGACTGGATTAAAATACAAATAAAGTCTTATCACACAAAACCTCGCCAATATTTTTACATCTGCTCTTTAAAGAATATAAGTATTGTGATTCATTAATAAACGGCAACCGATAGGCGATAACCAACTAACGCAGACACAGTGCAGACGCGAAGTTCGCGGATCGCGTTGAGTGACGCGGACAAATTGCTCGTCGGCACAACAATAGATCGGTTCCCAGTAACAATATCATCTGTCCCTAACGCTAATGAAAATCCAATTAATTCCACTCTAAAACTCATTAGAAGTTTAATTGAAAACTCCAACGGCGATGTGAATGATGTAATGAAATTTCGGCTCGACTTGTTATTGTCATATGCATAGCGAATAACAAATGAGCAACCGCAGATTGTTTCATGGTTAATTACGTCAGTTATTTCATAAATATGACTGAAACCGTTTCAGTCATATTTATGAACGTGGACATAAAAAATAATGTAGATCTGTCGGTTTAAAGCTCGGTTCTCTGCTGCTTTCGATCGGTCGCCTCGCTCATCGGACCGGATAATTTTAATCAGCTATGAAGAAAAGAAACAAAGATTCACTATGAAATGCGTTGCGAACTGTTAAACGAACAAAGACTGAATATAAAGGATTTCCTTCGAATCAGCAAATACAACAGTGCAGTTTTTTTGCGAAAAAGACAATTTCCATGCCACTATGTAATTTCAGCTCAATATTTTGAATATAAACCTATTTAAATACATAGGTATTATTACTTTTTATCCATGAAGAGCGAACGGACGCATACAAATCATAAGTTCTTTTAAGTGGCTAATAGGATGTTGCCGTTTTACTATTTTGTGAGTTTTGTAGCTCATTAATTTTATTTAAAAGTAAATAAGTAAATCAAACTTACCTATCATGAGTAGAAGTAAAGTGAGTGGGGCTCTTGGATGAGGCCTGAGGGCACCGAGGACCGCTCCAGCGGCGACCAGGCAGGCTCCTACCACGCCGAGGAACAGCACACACAGCCGTAGAGGGGGCCGGCCACAGCATGACTTGGGTGCGTTGCCTTCACCCTCTGAACAGGCATACGCTGCGCCTCTGCCTGATCTGCAAAGAAAATAGAAATAAATTTAAATATGGGTTTGAATCTCTATAACGTGGGTGAGTGACAATTATAAGAAAAAATCAAGCACAAAGCCTAGGTAACCAGGTGAAACAAAATGTCTGTGATTTTGTTTTGCAAATACACATTAGAAAGTTATAATTACACGAGGTGACAGACAATAGCATTGTATTGATATCTCCATAATGCGAAGCCCCACATTTGGCCATATAAAACTTTTTCGTACAACAAAACTGCTCATTTATATTTTATGTACTGCAAAAAGTCACATTAAATAGCGCCCTGCATATTCAGACCCTTTTTTATGAGTTTTTCGTTTATTTCAGCTAAAAACTTACAAAATCAGGGCAGCTGAGGTATAATTCTTATGGAGAAAAGTGTTTTTAGCATGCATTGCGGTCGCCATAAAAATTAATTACGGGGAAACTTGGTTTTTCGTAATGGCTTTGAGGCAAGGTGACATTTAATCTTTAAAAAAATTTTACTATGTTATTAAAATAATGTTAGTATAAAGTTGAAAACATTCGCTAAGAAAATACATTTCCCGTTTTATAACATCGGCGTCGTGGACTTTGAAAAGTGAGCTAGTGACGAAATCTTGACGAAAACTTTATTGTGGACGAATATTAAAACACCGGCTTCCCTTAACGCCTTTCTTGGAACTACATTTATTATATTAATAAGAAAATATATTGTTAAATGTTTAATAACAATGATGATGATAATTTTTCTGTGAAAATTCTATAATTTGCGCGTGTAAGTAGGTACGTGTGAAAAAGATAAGATTTTTCTCAGGAAGTAGGTAGTAATTATTATATTTATTTATTTTTAAACGTTGCCCCACACTCGGATTTTCTCCTTTATCGTGGGTGCATTTACAAACATACAAGTTCACATACACATGACACCCAGACCCGGAACAACAATTTGTGGATCACACAAAGAGTTATTCCGTGCGGGAATCGAACCCACGCCACGACACGTTGTATGGCAGCCGGTTACACCAGCCACCGCCCTAACCGTGTTGTCAATTTACTTTGTTTTTATCAATTGCTTATTTGCTTTGTTTTCATCTTAGTTGAATACCTAAATGATTATGAAAAGTGATTTTCTTGTTACGGAGTAAACGCGTAACAAAAATTTTTTTATTCTAAATTCTACCCTTACAATGGTGTAGTTTAGTATTTACCAACTGAATATCTAATGTCGCCATTAGACGTAGAAGAAATAAAAAAGAGACAAATTTAATTAAATTCTTAAAAAGTGAAATAAAGAAAAAAAGACGAGCGTTGTTTTATGCAAACAGTCGTTGGCTATACAGGGTGTGGTACTTCTAGAGTGATATTGTTCGCTCGGCTACACGAGCTCTGTGCCGTGGCGGCTTCTAAATAACCCTATTATTGCTCATTCAACGTTTGTGCAGCCTTTATCTTCTAGTTAACGCAGCGTCGGAACGTTGCTATACCGTAGGCACTGCTTTTATTATGCGTAGTGTTGTGCAAGCGTTTCTTTATATCTGTTTGAGGTTAGTTCGCGTTTCAAAATGCTTCAGTGTATTTGGAGAGAAAGAGAGTGACTTGAGAAAATCACCTAATTTTCCCATCGTGTTTTCCAAATTCCGATGTTTTCTTTAATTTGTTTATTCGTACTTTTTTTTTATTATTGAACCATTCGCTTATTGACACAAATAAAACCGTTTCGATAGGAAGTCATTGTAATTTGTTTCACTAATTGTTTTTTTATTTTTTGTTTTATACTTTAACATTTCCAAGATTTTCTTAACGTACCGTGATAATGAAGCGTGTAAGTATAAAATAAAAATCTAATCAAATATACCAAATTAAGAACGACCCAAGCAACAGATATTTTTTAAAAAGGTTATAATAAAGAACAGTTATTTTCTCATTAACCATCACATCACTAAATTGCACGGGTTGTCGTAAACGTAGCAACTGACTCGCGTCGTGTAGCATTATGCATGCAGTAACAGTGTTCTCACGTGATATGAGGCTTACTGACTTAAAACCATTAAACCACTGACTCTACTCACTATTTAGGACCTCGAATTAAGTTTTTTTTTTTTTTTTTTTTTTTAAGGGGGGAAAATCGTCGAATGACTGCCCCCGCCTGGGTGAGGCGGGAGGGAGTGTCAGACTCTTACTGACTAAAAACCACCCCGTTCCTTCTCCTGCACGTCGAGCCGGAGCCCCGGTTACCCGTTAGGTTCTCCGCGACTCCGAATCGGCATCGGCCCTATTGGGCCCCATCTGTGGTGGTCTGATGGCTCTTTGAGGCGCGCGCGGAACGCGACGCGCCGTACGCTCGGGTCTGTTTCTGGTCGGACGGGGAGCCACCCATGCTCGCCGTCCGCAGGCCCGCGCTTACGGTGGCCGGAGATCGTCCCGCGATCCCCGACGCCCGGTGTGTCCTTCGCGATGGCTGGGTTGCGAGGAGGCAGCGCTTCGCTGCCTCACGCGTCCCGCCTCCTCCTTAGCTAGCATGACTGCTTCGCAAAAGGAGGAGACGGCATCCCAATCCCCCTCGCTCCGCATCATGGCCTGCACTAGGCCCGGACGCGAGAGGTCGCCATCGCCGATCACTTCCCTGAGGACACGGCGGTGCTCAGCCCACGAAGGGCATTCTCCCACCGTGTGTTCCACCGTGTCCTCAGGGCGGTCCTCGCAGTGATGACACCCGGGCGTTTCCTCCCGCCCCATCAGACACAGGTACCTCCCGAAACTTCCATGTCCGGTGAGGACCTGCGTCAGGCGGTAGGTGAGGACGCCGTAGCGTCTCTCAAGCCACTCCTCAAAGAGGGGACTTACCGCTGCGATGGCAGCGAGCCCAGCCCTCGGTTGCGACAGTCGTTGCTGCCACTCCGCCATGAGATCGCGCCGGAGCTCATCCCGCCACGCACTTATCTGGCGCGGCAGCGGAGTTTCGCCCCGGCGACGTGCCTCCGCGCGCATGCTGTACACGCGCGCGAGCACCTTCGCCTCCAGATCCCACGGCGGTAATCCGGCAAGGAGGTTCGCCGACTCCCCAGAGATCGTGCGGTATCCGCGGATCATTCGGATCGCCATGACCCTCTGTGCCATGAGCAGCGTCCGAGCGGGACGCCGCAACAGGTTTGGCGCCCAAACAGGGGCGCCGTAGAGGGCCATGGACCGCACGACCCCGGCGTATAACCTCCGGCAGGAGGCGTTTGGCCCCCGAGGTTGGGGAGGATGCGTTTGAACGCAGCTCCCGTCCTCTCCAACTTTGGAGCCAAACGTCGGAAATGCTCTATGAAGTTCCACCGACTGTCGAGGACGAGTCCTAGGTACTTCATCGTCGTCTCGACGCCGATGGTAACTCCTCCCGCCGTTATTTGAGACCCACCCGGAGGTGGCGCGTTCCCGCGGCCATGAAAACACATGGCCTCGGACTTGTGGAGCGCCACCTCGAGTCCCAACTGCCGGATTCTCTCAACGACTGTCGCAACCGCTGTCGCCATTAAGTTGGCCGCCGCCTGGTGTGACCTCCCGTGCGCTAGCACCAGCGTATCGTCGGCGTAGCATATTGTGCTAACGCCGTTCGGGAGGTCGGTGCGCAGCACCCAGTCATAGCCGATGTTCCACAGGAGCGGCCCCAGAACCGAACCCTGTGGAACACCGCGTGACATCTCTCGCCGGTTCCACTCGCCCCGGTGACCGGGGTAGCTGACGGACCTGTCCGTCAGGTAAGCCTCGATTACACGACGGAGGTAGGTAGGCACCCGATGATATCGGAGTGCCTCCAAGATGCAGCTCCAGGGCAGGGAGTTGAAGGCGTTGGCGATGTCCAGAGACACCGCCACTACGACCTTACCCCTGGACACTGCAGTCCCCGTCGTGAGGTCTCTAACGCGCATGATGGCGTCCACCGTGGAGCGCCCTCTGCGGAAGCCGAACTGGCCGTCCGACAAGTCCGGCCCAATGTCCGTCAGGTGCGCGACGAGGCGGTTCGAAATGATTCTTTCGAAGACTTTCCCCACCTCGTCGAGCAACACTATGGGCCGGTACGCGGACGGAGAGTCCGCAGGGCGCCCCGTCTTCCGCACGAGGACCAGTTTTCCCGCTTTCCAGAGAAGCGGGAACTGGCCTCTCTCCAGACATGCGCTGTAGAGACCAAACCTCGAATTAAGTTAAGCTTTTCATTTTGACACTGAAAATAAACTTGTTTCAATTATTCGTAGTTACCTACTTATACCTAATTTCTCGACATTTACGTTACTAATGATAATTATGTTTCCTATTCGTAGTTAGTTCCAAAATTTCAAGTGGAAATTCTTCATATTTTTCACTAATGTCGTTTTTTCCATTCAGGCTGTCAGCGGTCAGGGCAGTTAGGTATGTAAATTGCACTCGAGTTCGCTAAATGCGGGCTCTTCACCAATTAGGGCTAAGTTGAACACGGCCCTTCATACGCTAATGGACTTTTTATGTTTTCTGACATTTTCCACACCACTACGTACTTTTTTATTTTTCAAAAGGCACACCCAGTGACGTGACGACATAAATTAATTCAGAACTCTTCCCCCACAATCGTGCTATGCTGTCTAAGCGTCTACTTAATTTGCTTATGGAAATACTTTTGATCCGTACATACATACATAGATACATTATGACTTCGCATCAACTCTAGATCCATCTTTTGTGCGTACGTTCATATTAACGAGCGTCATTGAGAGCGATCACGGCTGAATGCACACGAGTTTGTCGACCCCACATCGTCTGACCCCTAAAGGAAGAGGGTTCTTATAATATTAACAGCTAATAGCGCAGCACAGACAGATAAAAGTTCACTTTTATCTTTGTCACGTTTCACAAACGAACTTTTGAACCCATTCACACATTCACTATTTGTAATTCTATTGATCCGTCGAATAGGCATTAATTTCTATTAAACAAAAACAATCGGGGCCAACAGAAGCGCACGAAAAGCCAACATTAGTATTCAGTCGGCGAGATTTGACTTACTTAAGAATGGAAAGCCGAGCTGTCAAAGGCAAACCATTTTATGTTTCCAGTGCAGTGATCCTAAGAGATCCGTAAGTATCTCAAGTACAAAAGCAATAGGACTGGAACGTTTTCATTGGTTAAATTTCGTATAAAGCAGCGGTGCGATAGTTGTCGGGCGGGACGGACATTTAGATAAATTACTATTGGTAAGTACAATAACATTCATTCCGTTGCTCGCTCGGTTCTTTTCTGTTTTTTTTTTGATTTGACTAGTCATCGCCAACCTCGCCGCTGAGTTCGATGAAAAACACGTTTTCCATTTCTACTTCACTGGATAAGACCTTTCACAGCACTCGAGTTTTTATTGAAGCTTACGGATGTATTATAATAAATTGTAGTAGATTTCGAGCTCATTTTCCTATCGAAGTCATTTACCCGCTCGATAGCATCGCAGTAGTGGGATGAAATGAAAAAGTTCGCGTGCCAGATGAGATAGGTTGTAACACAGCAATACAATAAAGTGCATCGAATGACGCCATGTGTGCCGGAGATCGGTTCGATAAGCGGGGAAGAGATGACTCACTAGTTTATGCCCGATGTAATAGCCCTCGCCACGCGATACGGGAATACGCGCTTTATAGTACTGTAATTATGTTCGGAGTTTTATCACTTTTAAAACCTTTACATATGTGCGTCGGAAAATATAGTTACGGCTTTGATATGACACAACTTAAAATACATGCGCTTTCATCATAATTAATCTACTCTGCCATTATCAACATGAATACGTTAGCCGTTATATCATATACTATGGTCTGTGAGATAATAAATCTGTTCCGTCGTATTAGCAAAGGACGGAACACTCATAAAGTCAACTATTATGCACACGATTGTCTCACGGTTTCGAGATAACATCGAGTTACGCAGTAACTGTAAGGACAACGCAGATTAACATTGTCTTGTACATACTTAAGCCACATTAGGCCTCCAACATTTAGTGACATAATTCCACCGGCAGACATGGCGCTGAGTGTGTTATGCGCATATTAACCCGCATCTCGTCTCGAGTGGCGTGCTTCGGAGCGCGAAATTTATGTCGTTAATAAGGGCTAGGAGGGTTAATTAGCTGATTTATGTTGCCCATATTGCGGTACGCACTCTGGATTATGACCCTCTGGCATTGACAGTTTAATAGCCTCTCCATATAACACGGCTATGAGTCGTCACGGAGAGCAATTACGATGAACAAAGATTCGGCAGTGATGCGTGACGAACTGGGATAGATTCGAAGAGATTTCTTGATTGAACGAGTAAGTGGGCGTCTGCAAAAACAGTGTTGAATTTTTGTTTAAGTACTCAGAGACCAACTTTTGCTATACACGGATTAAGTAAAACGAATCGCGGTGAAACTGTAATGATCGCCGTCGATTTTTGCTTGTCGTGGAAGCAACATGCATAATTAACTTGTTAGTTAAAACACCCGTATCATTTATTTAGCTGAATCTCGTTTTTCCTCTTCAGCATTTCACAGTTCCTTGAATAGTAACTAGTACTACTATATATTAACCTATAAAGTTGGTTTAGAAATAAATCCTAAAATAGGCAATTAGGTAGGTACTCTATACATTAAATCGAACCATGAATGTACTCTGTATATCATACAACTGCCATCAAAAAGTACATCTCAATGGGGGAACTGTACAAATAAACCCGTCAGTATTCGTAGTACAAATATCACGTATTTGCAGTGTGATATGACGTGACGCAGGACGTCAAGCAATAATGCCACAATATGATCGCCTTGCGTGCCCTAAAAATGGCAATTTTGTGAGCAAACAACCGTGGCCCCTCAGGCACAGTCAGCCGAGCAGAACAGTTCATGAACCTTATAACGTCGGGACATATGGATCCTAATCATCACTGGAATAAAGAGCAACATAACTGGAAACGATCCATTACAGAATAAAAGAAAAGTTAGAAATGGACCTAAATAAGTGAACAGACATAATACTTATACCTAACGAAGAGTTCTGGAAATTCAGAAGAAAAACGATGTTCATACTGATTACGAACATAAGTTGAAGGTCTGTTAACTGCAACCACGCACACGCCTACGTTTTTTCTCAGTCCGAATGTAAACATCGGTTGACCAATGTTGACATGTCGCTGTATATATAGGTACTATTACCACAGATCAAACACTGTCTCTGTCTAGTTGTCATATAGTTGTATTGAATGCAAGCGGTGCGGTTGGCCAGTTATCGCGACGTCTGACATGGCCGCCCCACATCCTGTGGGCACGGCGCAGCGCACTCCAAGTGTACACCTAGCTCAAACATATCGCACCCCGCCGCCAGCTATTTGACATTTGATTCAACGTCCAATTTTGCAACACCCCGGTAGTGTCTAGCTTACAGGCAAATCAGTTTGTACGTACAAATGTTTCGTATTTCGGTTACAGATCAGATTTAGCCTTTGTAATAATTAGGAAATTATTAAAGTAATTAGGAAATTATTTGTTTAAAAAGTAAATAAAAGTTAAGAAATGAGAAAGGTGGTGTTTTACAACTATTTAGTTTAAGTTTTATATATTTATTTAATTTAAATTCTTATTAATATGTTGTTAAAATAGTTTTTGAAATGAAATCAAAGATTAGTTAAAAATATTTAAAGTAAATGATCGTAAAAAAGTATAGTTTTTTGTACTATGATCACAGAATAAGTTAACTCTTTAAATCACTCAGTAACCACATAAAAACAGTTTCACAAGTCCGTCTAACATTACACAGTATGTTTTATTAACGCTGAACAAAAAATCTACCAAGCCTTTACTCACACAAAGATAATCAACACCGATTCATGTAGTGCGTTTCACTTACTTTACTCACACACAGCAAACTACAACAACAACGTAGGCATCGATTTACCGATTACACGTGTACGGGGTCCATGGCTCCGTGCGTCGCATCGCCCATGATATTCAATGGAATTACCGAGAATAGTCCCTTTGTGAAAACCTAGCACCGGCGGAACAGATAGGGTACTCTACTCCACTATCTCGCATTCTCGGCAGATGGGCTCTGATCTAGTTTACACATCGTAGCTCTACGCTGTGCCATTGTATGGCGAAGGCATTCCGTAAAGAAAATTCGTCACACTCGCTAAACTATGCAGATGTCAGCAAAATGTTTGAGAACACAAAAACGTCATTTGTTATCTATACTAATATTATAAAGAGGAAAGATTTGTACCTATTTTTGTATGTTTGTAATGAATAGGTTCAAAAAGTACTGGGCCGATTTAAAAAATTCTTTCACCAATAGAATACTACATTATTCCAATTTGACATAGGATACATTTCATTTTGAAAAAAATTAGGGTTCCTTGGTAAAATTTGAACAATGTAACCGAAGGTTTAGAAAAATGAGTCTTAAAATGTCTTTCGTCGAATGCGCTGCCGAAACTATTAGCGATAGAACAAAATAATGTACAACAATATTGAAGAACATCGTAATGTCTACAAAAAACTCCGCGGTAGCATATGTCCAACTATTGTAGTTATGTCACTACAACAATCCAAATTTCTACTTAATTGTCTACCCCGTGCGGACCCGGGACGGGCTGCTAGTACTTATATAAATGGACACATTTCACATTATAACATAAAAAATGCACGTGGTTGCACAAACGGAACAAAAAAAACGTGAATGAAAAACTAACAATGCGCTATCCGTGTTTGCACATTGTCGTACCCAATAAATGGTTATTTAAAAAGCGGCATGTGCTAAATATTAATTTACTTCTAAAATGTTTTAAAATGAAACGAGGCTTCGTTATGAGAATTTCGTTTCATTGAAGCCGATATTAATGAGAAACGTGCTTGATATTTTAATACGATGAAACGTTCCATATTTTATAGAAAGCGATCGGGCTTTATTACCAACTAATTAAACTCTAGGGTATATTAAGTGTGTAGGTTGTTAAACGGAGTGATTAAATACCGTAGTAGCATATTGCAGTGAATGTTATAATACCAAATAATAAATTGAGCGTGGTTATTGAATAGATATTTGGAAACATTCGAGTACGCATTTGATTTAACATAACACAACATAACTTGACATCACGCCGTTTATCCCCGAAGGGGTAGGCAGAGGTGCACACAGAAGTATCACCCACTTTTCACGAATTATGTTATGAGTCCCATGTAATAGGGGGTGGCACTATTGCCATATACCGGGCACAATTCTAGACTCCGTGCTACTACTGAGATTTTTTTTAAAAACTCCGACCGAACTAATGTTAGACCGTGCATAATTTTAGTAAAAATCCCGTCTGTCGTCCCGGTTCAAATCGAACAACAATTCGAAAGATTTTGACACTAGACACGTGTCTTATCTAAACCGCGACTCCGTAGTAACAACCCTCCACAGACAACCTTGTCCGAAGCCATACGAGCACATAAATAACTAGTTCACACGGCCTTGCGTGGTACCTACATAGTACAGTACCTTCAGAAGAAACTTTTTGTTCTACATAGTTGTTACTGTGGGTGTACAAGGTAGAGGAAATCTAAGATCACGACTTGGACGAGCCGTTCACATGCGTGTTCACACTATTAGCAACGAACCATTAGTGTTGTCGCCACTGGATGTAGAAGCACGTTAATTGATCCAACCATTTCCACACTGAAGGATGTAACGCACATTCCCGATTGGCTTTTGTCTGCTTTGTAGCCGTATAATCATTGTGTGATTATTTTTCTCCACAGACAAATGTATTTTAATTATAGCTTTATAGCTAGTCGTTATCTTGTTTGTAATTTATGCAGTAGACATCATTATGAAGCATATAATAATTTTACGTCGTATGACTTTCTGTTATTTCTTCATTATCTTATTCTAATCTAAAAGTTGTCTGCTAGAGATTGCTCTCAAGCGATTAGATCTATTGCACCCTTAGGCTTTATTATAATTAAATCTAATAAATGTTTATACATTAATCGTACACTATATTAAATAAATTATATTACAGTTACAGTTATCAGTAGTTCTGTATACTCGTTTGCTCAAAGCATAAAAGCCAATCTGAGCTCCAGTCATAAATTTTCAAAGCAAAAAATACTTAAATAATTTATCCAGTATCATAATCGAACAGAGCTTCATGGTTAACATCTGACTATTATACTAAGTACCAACCATTATATACATCCTATGACAATTCTAATACTAAGTACCAACATTTACACCATTCCATTTAGTATACGCAATAGTACAGTGAACTATGTAATACATGAACGTATTGGTAACAATTCTCGAGTTTCGAGAACCCTAATGGATTGGACACACGAACATGTGTAGATCTGTTGTCATTACTCATGTTTGGACACTTTTTGTACTAGGTATTCAGGGTACAATTTGTTATAAGATACACAATTGGGGATATAAAGAGTGGTGTATTACTTTTTTGATGAAGTCTAATGTAGACTCTAAATTGTCAGTAGTAACTTGTAAGTATTTTTGATTTGTGAGATCTACCTCTCTAGAGGTACAATACGATAGTAATATCATAACATCACGCCTTTTATCCCCGAAGTGGAAGGCAGTGGTGTACATAATGCCACTGTACAATGTAACATCCACTTTTCACTATTTATGTTATGAGTTATGAGTCCCATGTAATAGGTAGTGAACCTATTGCCATATACCGGGCACAATTCCAGACTCCGTGCTACTACTATAGAATTTTTTGAAACCCCAGTAATACTTTGCCCGACCCGGGAATCGAACCCGAGACCCCTTGCCCGGCAGTCGCACTTACGACCACTCGGCCAACGAGGCAGTCAAATACGATAGTAAAAAGTGAAAATTTCATTTCAGATATTACCTACTAGAGTAAGTATGCCCGTGTAAGTTTAATGTGCATAAATTTTACGAGCAATTTGAACAATATATTGCATTTATACTAAAAACACATCAATGTTTTATGTAAAACTGAATATCGGAAGAACAATGACCCGTTTTGTTTCAACTGTGACACGTTACGCTCCGGCAATTAATTTTATTATTTTATAATAGGCCAGTAGTTTTATTGTAGCCTGGCTTTGTACTACAATATTGAATAACAATATTTTTTAGAATGCGCTACTAAATTGGTTTAGTAAAGGATAGAAAAATGGAAACAGTACAGTTTGTTTATGTTGTTTATGTTTGTTAATGTCTTGTATTGAAAATGCTAGGAAAAGATTTTTACGATGTTCAGATTAATACGATTAATCATCTTTGTTTATTAATTTTTTCATTCAATTTACCATTAATGTAACTGCGCCTTTTACTTCTTAAATAGTAGATAGAGATTATAGTCCCATGTTAATTAAGAGTTGGATGGCACGACCGCACCAATTTATCGAAGATATCTATAACCGATGACTGAATAACGCTTAACCTACCTGGGATTCTAGGATCATTATAAATCAAGTCAAGATTGTTTGCAAGTTGCAACCCCTTGCCTCAGAAAGCTCTATCTCTATATCAAAACAATTTTAGCCAACATTGCAACAGTGTATCTCAGTTCTGAGAATCGCTCGGATCAAATGCTGCTGCCTCCACTATAAGTCTTTTGATATGCTAACACTCTATATTCTCGAATATTCTAGGCTTTCCAAACATTGTTTATTTCCTAAAAGCAGAGCAAGGCATATACCTCTATATACCAAGGGATGGAACTGAGAACGGTTAGACAGGGTTCCTAGTACTCAATACTAATTGGTTTTCCCTTTAAACTTAAATACCTACATCACAAAACGAAATTATTACACCCTGTTTATCAAGACTGCCTCGTTGGCCGAGCGGTCGCAAGTGCGACTACCGGGCAAGGGGTCTCGGGTTCGATTCCCGGGTCAGGCAAAGTATTACTGGGTTTTTAAAAATCTCAGTAGTAGCACGGAGTCTGGAAATGTGCCCGGTATATGGCAATAGGCTCACCCCCTATTACATGGGACTCATAACATAAATAGTGAAAAGTGGGTGTTACTTCTGTGTGCACCTCTGCCTACCCCTTAGGGGATAAAAGGCGTGATGTTATGTTATGTTATGTTTTTCAAGTCAACATTTAAAATCTTAGTATGTCTTAAAACTGAGACCAACCACTAAGGGAGATGCAGTATCCGTATTCTATAAATTATCAGCAACCTAACTGCGATCACTAATAAATTTTAAACAATGGACACATTCCGCCCAGTGATGAAAGTAAACATTTACTAGTTTTACTCGTTATTGTCAGTCACTATGCTATTCGAAGAAAACACGACAATACGGAACCTCTTTGACACGGTTTTCGTAGTAATTCCGGAAATAAATTGGGGCCACGATAAGCGCTCCTTTTGACGAGCCCTGTATGGCTGTACGGATTAGGACGTGAAAAATGATAGCTTACTCGTAGGTACATTTTGTGATGACACACGATTATAGGTGCGTGATGCGTGACATGCCCATCATCTTCAAATGGTTTAAGGTTCTCCCTTTTTCGTTCGGAGGTCAGTGAACTCAAGGATATTAGGCACTGTGTGTTTAATGTTCCATTTTTAGGTGTGTACTTTTATGTATTCATATTGTTTGGCGTTAAAATAACTCATTCAATTCCATTATTAATTCAGAATATGTAAATTCATTGCTATTTTCATATCCACTTTTACTCTTTTATTAAAATAATCAAAAAGATTTATACATTATTTTGTACGCAGCGCGAATAGGTACGAACTTTTTTAGCTTTAGCGTCGCGTCGGGTCGTGCCTAAATAAAAATACAAAGCCAGGCTAAATCACACGTCGGTCGTGTGCCTACTTGGCCAAATCCACCCAAAATCCGTGAGTGTATATATACTGGGGTGACATGTGTCAAAATTCGCAATTTAAAGCTCTTTTTACAATGTTTATTGTTTTGCAAGATTATAGCTTTTGAATACATCTATTTTTGTTTGGTAGTTACAATTGTTTCGAATGGTTGAACAGATATGAATACATTCATTATTTAAAATTCAAAATATTTGAACACAAAATCTAACAATTCAATGTCCATAAATACTGATTAAGCTGTAAAGAACAGTAGACGCAATTTAACGCAGACATAGAACGAATTTCTACAAAAGTAAGTTGTGTCTATTCCTCTGCGACGGCAACAATCTCGCTCCCTTGCCCGAACGCGGCAAATAAGTTGAGTAAAATATCTTGTAAACATACTAGATGGATGTAGGTAGCACATCTGTTTCATCTCGCTGCATCTTGGGGTTCTCGCACAATTAGTCACAGGATGTTTACGTACAAGACTGTTTACCTCTTCAGTCGGCGTACCTAAGCGGTTTCGCCCCGGCAAAATTACTGGGGCGACAAAATGAAATGTTAAATTGTGTCTACTTACAGACTTGAGCAATTTCAGCTCGTGAATTTGTTAAGATAGAGTATAATATAATGCCTTTAGGTCTTTCTGTAGCGTAATCTGTCAACTGCGACCAGTAACAGAGGAAGGTGTCATGTTCTAATTTTTATTGCGTTCGAACTAAAATCCCCACTCTTAGCTCTGCGCAAGTTGGGCATAGTGATAAACTTCTCAACCCCCTTAAGAGGAATGCTCTTTTGGGCTATGGACACCTAGATAATGATGATAACAATGGTGCTGTATTAAACAGCTCCAAGATGTGATATCGCTGTTTAATTGCGCGGTACATTGCACATCCTCCAAAACCTGTTGATCATTTAACCAATAAACGAGTTTAATAAACTATCTTTTGTTTTTATCTTGAACAATGAACCATTATTTATAAACGCTACAAAACAAAGATAGGTTTGGTCCGAACTTGTTCGTTCAATTAGTCAATTGGTGACTACTTATTGCGGAAGTTAATTATTGTTTCAAAAGATTATGATGTCAAAAATATGAAACATTTGAAGCTGTGGGTTGATTGATCTTGGCCAGTCTACAACTATCCAAAGAGGTTAGACCACATTTAAGATGAAACCGTATATTTTTTAAACTCATCTTCGTCACCGAAAACAAAACAAGAAAATAGATGATCTACGGTTGTTTACTAATCTGTACCATGAAATAGGTAATCATTATGGCAAGTCACGTACGATGGTTTATTAACTCATCAGTTGATCGCATTATCGCAGGTTGATCCATGCCAATCGATAGCGCTTGATGCAGTTACATTCACTGTCAGCGATGATTGGACGTTATCCAAATTAGCATCAACCGAAGCCATTAACTCAACTAATGATAAAATGTTTATGCAAATTGAAAATTTAACTCGCAAACATAGTTGGGAGCACGAAAATTGTATCGAATTACCGAATAGTTCTGTGACAGTTTGACTAACAAAATAAATATGTACGGCTGCTTTATCAAAGGGAAGCCCGAAGCTTATAGGTAATAATAACCTTCTATAATTATCATTTTGAGTGGTTTTAATCCAATTGAGCTTGAAACTTAATATTTTAATATTCTACTGGAAGAAATTCCAACAGATTCCTGTTGGAATTTCACGTACGCACGTTATATGTACTTGAATTTTACATATGTGTTATCCTCTGTGCTGTGTATGTGTACAATGTGTACATGAATCATTAAATAAATGTAATAACTGCACTTTTGGTGAGGTAGCTGGGCAACTGGCTGCCGCAAAACGTGTCGCGGGTTTGATTCCCACACGGAGCAACTCATTGTGTGATCCACAGATTGTTGTTTCGGGTCTGGGTGTCATGTGTACTTGATTTTTGTAAACGCACCCACGACACAGGAGAAAATCTAAGTGTAGGGCAACGTTTAAAAAAGTAATATTTATGAACAGTTTAAAAAATTTAATTGAACAAGTATTATTTGTTAAGATGTCTTCTTTTTGATAAGCGAACTTTTTGCTGTAATATCCTGTTCCTTTTTAATGTATTTTGGTGTATGCTTTGTTAGTTGCTCTTAAATAAATAAATAAATATTTATAAACGTGATCTTAACTGACTTCAGTGTTAGAAAATGATAAAACGTAGGTTTTGGAAACCGGAATAAATATCAACTGCATCCAATGGCAACGATTTTCAATAGAAAAGTAAAGCTTTTGAATTTCTTACGAGAAGTGTTGTCTATTGTAGTGTATTTTGTTTTCTCGCCCAATTCACCGTGTTGATGCCACTGGGGATACATTTACGAACATATCTCGTTGGATTTACGGATTTATCTGGTATTGTTTCATGAACCCGTAGTTTTGTTGGTTTTCTGCAAACACGATCCGGACTCCTTTGGATCACATACGCAAATCGAATAAAGTTAATAATTCAGAAACATAAAACTACACACAGCTACGAATACAAACAACTACTAATTGTACGTATAATCATATTTAGATTTTAATGTAAAAGCTGATTATTGCAAGAAACCTGGAAAGGTGCATTACCTACATGATTGTATTAGATACGTATGGATGGAGGCACTCATAAATAATACCCAAAATAATACTCTGCCGTTTTCTAATAGTAATAATATTGAGAACAAAGTCAACCCGTATCATTTTGCTAACATTTTATTAAGGTACCATATACGTAAGGCTCAGGTAAGATCCTTATTTATTCACATATATTAGCTGTCTTTGTGGGCGTAGATGACAATGAAAAAAGCACGTCCCTTCTACCGAAGGTACCTACAGAGCCTTTCAAATCGAACCCCAGGGTTGCGCTCTATTGGGATCCTTTTGGGATGTACGATCGCCCTCGTGGCTGATTTTTTTGTACCAATTTACAAGCATAACACAGCTGCTGAATGAACACAACCAGATGTGGCCAGAAGATTTATTTTGTTCAGAATCACGGTAACAGAATATTTATTGTATGTTAACATTGGAAAGAGTTAGTAATGAGATACAACCATATGGAACTTGAAAAAAATACGTTGTAATATTGATACAATAGTCTCTTTTTGGGACTCCCATACATAACGAATGGCACAACAAGGCCTTAACTCAATGAAAATAAAGTCTCTAATCGTTTCAATTAAATGATTTGCACAAATGGATGAGTAGCAAAAACGAAAAAGAGGAACGGTTTATAGGCAGTTAAAAGTAAGTAAATTACGTTTCGATGGACGGTCTCCGTCCGTATAACTGTCGACAAATTGATGGACCCCCTCGTCCTCGATCTAATACGGACTGAGTGGAAACAGTTCGAAATTCTAACCACTCAGACACGTTTGATTGAGATGCTGGGTGCACACCGACGTTTATGACACTGGAGTTCTACAAACGTGCACAACATACATTTTTATGGAGCATACGAAAACTTGGCAAGGAAATACTGTTTACAGCAGTTTTATACCTTGTGTACACGTGCGGGTTATTGGCTAGTTAATACATCAAATTAAGGCGGCCCGGTGTAGAGCTTACCGAAATAGTTGTTATAGTTTTCACATTAAAACTGAAGGGTATTTTCGGCGATCTAATTTTATCTTGAATCGACTCTTTCTATTCGCGTTGGCTTTAGTTGTCTAGAAGACAAGTCAAACAAGACCAATAGATGAAATCGAAAGTAATAAACCAATCAGATCGACGGCTTAACGAAATAGAGTAATTGGATTAAACCAAATTATTGAGCTGCTTGAAATTTCTCTGATTGAAATAATAAATTTCGTCGGGTTGCTACGTTACAGCAACTTCAATTTTCTTGAAGCGAATTGCGCCGGTCTCGAAGTGATATCTATTTAAAGTGCGTCTCGAGAAGCATCGTAGAGTGTCGCCGGCCTATCCGAATATTCGTGGCTCTCAATTCAATTTGCAATAACGCTTCAGGGTGATGAAAAATTTCCCTTCCAAATTATGAATTTGATACCACCGTCACGCACTTCATCAATTAAATTACGACCAAGAATTTGTTTGCGACTTATTAAATTCGTCGCCTGGTTCGTAATGAATAATGAAAGTTAAGAAAATAGGATTTAGAAACTCCCAGCTTTAAAGAGGTCAGGGGAAAGGAATTTTCACCTATTTGTGTTAAAATTCTCTTTCACAACAAAGACAGATAGTGATGTCAGCGAGAATTAACTCGGTGAATGATTCAAAGACGTACTGACAGGAGACTAATTGGTGCGGCAGTACCGAGATTACACTCTATAGTGCTGATCGACGAATTTAGAACAAAAGGGTGACAAAGTGTTCTCATTTACAAAACTAAGCTCCTAATTAAAGGACTGTACTGGTGTTGGTACATCGCCAAGAATGTAATCTTAAAAAAGACACGGAATTGTTTGTGTTCAGTCAGATATGATCATAAAATGTTTACAAGTGGTTGAGTTTGTTATTCTGACGAGAAGAAAGTGAAACGAGATATGAATATAAATTGACTTTTAAATTAAAATATAAAACAATGCGACAGGCTAAATTGCCCTTATTTCGGTCCTTAGGAAGTTTATGTTTGTGGTCAGTGCAGCAGTGGCAATGAGGAAAACGTAGCCGTCGGCAAGCGTTGAGCAAAACGATATCAGCAGCCCGAGGGATTATCGGTATGCTATTAATCATCCGGCTAGGTATTGACGCTGTACGCGGCACTAGACGGGTCCCGAGTCTGTAATCCTACCGATGCCGAGGATTATACCTAGAGATGGCGTTATACCTCAAGCTAAAGCCCCCACAATCCTCTAGAGGCCACCTTCTTTGCCAAATTGAAAAATCCTGTGTTGTTTTTGTCCAAGGACGGGAACGTTGGGACGCTGCTGGCTTGTTTTTATGTTCGCTGGCTTTTGTGCCGGTTTATCATTATTTATTTACCTACCCTACAATATTAACTTGGTTATTCTTGACTAACATAGCCTCTCTATTGTAGGGTATAGTTTCCTACTTTGTTCTTTTTTATACGGGCTAGTTTTCTAGGCAAGTACTATTTTAAGGTTCTAATTAGGTAGTATAATGTTTTATTTGACATAAAATATCACCATATTCAACGTTTAATGCATTGTTCACACGCCTCGACGATATTTCTCAGTACCTAATAGTAGCATCATAAATTACTCGACTCCAAGAAAACATTTCTAACAGCAAGTCGTACACAAAAAACATTTTTATATAACACTTTACTGCGTAAAGGTTACAATAAAATTATTAATGGACATAAACATTTGGTCATTAAGCAGCACATTATGTGGTTGGATAGCATTGTTTTGGTACAAAACAAAACTCATATAAAAGTGAGCCATTAGCCGTTTGTACCGCGGCGGGGCGCGTCTAGAGTTCCATTAGGAAACCAGCTTTAGATTTAGAACATTAAAGAATTACCCCGTAACAAGAGATTAATGATGAAATCTCGTTTTTTATTAGGGAAAAAGGAAATTGATTTATAGTGATAGCGACGACAGCGACTGAATTTGAAGACGTGGCTTTTTTTATATTAATGGAGTAAAATATCTGCCGTTACGTAAAATGTAGCGTCGTGAACGTTTCGGTGATCCAGTGGGTGAATGTATGATTATCACGTCTAAAGTCCATGGTTAGGGTCAAACGAGGTCTTTTTATTGCATTAATGCTCTTAGTTAAGTTAACTTTTGTCTTTTTTTTACAATGCCCCACACTAGCATTATTTCCTGTGTCGTGGGTGACACCCAGACCCGAAACAACAATTTGTGGATCACACAAAGAGTTGTTCCGTGCGGGAATCGAATCCGCGACATGTTGCACGGCAGCCACTTGCCCAGCCTTCGCAACAACCGTGCACTGTGCAGCCGCAGTTTTAAAAAAATCGCTTTTATAAAATTAATTGAAACAATCAATAAACAAAAAATAAATATAATGTCAGCAATAGTTGTGTTCGCAGTTATATTTACACTGCACATAAAGCATGTGACTACAATTCACAAACAAATCTCGATACGTCAATATAGATGAGCCGATAGTTTGCAGATGGCAGTAGTTTTTATTGGTACATCTATGTAGTACAAAGCTTTTAACAATAACAGCCTTATAAAACTATTTTCCGCACGAAAAAATTGTTGTTTACATAAATTACTATCGTTTTTCGCCTAAAAATGAACATGTTGAGTGTTTTCCCGTATAATTGGGAGGCATGGTAATTTTTTTTGGTATTTGTATTGAATAAAGTGAAAATAAGAAGAAAAAATAGTAATAATAACGTCGTACCTATTTACGAGCAAATATTTTTATGGATGTATTGCAAATAAAAATTTAGCAATAAAACATGTTTCAATATAAATTGTTATCGGATCCAAATAGCGAACTAATAATTGCGATAGGTATGGATACGTTTTTGCTACATTTTTCCTCTGAAATTTCTTTGCTGCGTAATAACGACTATTATATTTTTTTACCATTATAAACATTTTTATAAAACATTGTTATGCCAAAAATAAATGTATTTAACACTAGTAGATGCCCGCGACTTCGCCCGCGTTGAATAGTGACTTTGGATAGTTCTTCATAGCTTTTCTCCCGTAACTGATAGCGTGATGATATTGTAGCCTATATGTTGACCTGGTCTGTTTGTAGTATTCATGCAAAATTTTAAGTAAATCTATGCAGTGCTTTATGAGATTAGCCCTGACAGACAAACAGACAAAATTCTAAAAACTATATTTTTGGCTCCGATATCGATTGTAGATCACGTACCAAGAATTCTTTAAAAAAAATGTTCACTTTTGAATTTTTTACGATTTTATTATAAAATGTTTAGATAATATGAAAGAGAAGAAAAAGATAATCGACATAAAGCATACAATACTCAGGTACCTTAGAATAAAGGCAGGAAGAAGTCAACTGCAATTTACAACAATTCCGCATTCATTAATTTAGCCTCAAATTCAAACCATATTCGATAGTATGATTTGGATTGCTATCAAAGTTAAGCTTAGGATCTGTGTAGTCCGTTCATGTGGCATCAATACCTCTACCATGAGTTTAATTAGTATTTGTCGATACTCGATAGCGTCGACAATTTTTTTTTTGTATGGCAAATTATAGTTCTCTAAGTGACCGCTAGAGGCGCTGTAAGATTAACATGCAAAAAATTTACGTCGTCGCTATCGAGTGTCGACAAATATGTTTCAAACTCATGGTAGAGGAGTACCTCTACTATTACTACTACTAGTATTTTTTTTTAAGGGGGGAAAATCATCGAATGACTGCTCCCGCCTGGGTGAGGCGGGAGGGAGTGTCAGACTCTTACTGACTAAAAACCACCCCGTTCCTTCTCCTGCACGTCGAGCCGGAGCCCCGGTTACCCGTTAGGTTCTCCGCGATATGGACGTAGCACATATAATACATAAACCAATATCGACATGAGACCGCAGACATGTTAGTACCGTGTGCGTTGATCCATCCGAAATAGGTGATTTGCCTCAGGGCCGGTAAAGCACTATAACAGGGTTCCTATGTACTAGTTTTAGACATGAAAAAGGAAATTCAGAAGGTCTGTAACAATCCGTGGTGTTATATGGAGTCCGAGTAATATCCAGAAGTGTTGTACTTCAAGATGAACACTTATAAATAAATAAATATTTTAGAAGTTTTCAGTAAGCCTGGATTCCAGAATTTACCTCAATGTTTAATAACTACGACTGATTTGTCATCGTCATAACTTCTATGGCACTACCATTAAATGATTAACCAGTTGTGCCATTCATTTTAAAAAATGAAGACCATAAATAGATTCATTTAGTAAATATTGTTTTCATATAATAGAAATTCCACAATAGGAAATCCATAAGCTGGTACCTTTCAAACACCTTGTTAATTTCCTAACGCCTTTCCTAAACAAAGGCACTTAAATAGAAAACATAGTAAGTATCAAGCACAACTGACGTCACAATTTCCATATTCCGAATTTATTTTAAATGTTACAAGGACTTCACCTTCTGTACCATCTGCTTGGTGGTATCGGGGTCGCCATTTCCCGACACCTGGCCACACGGATGTCAACCCAACTTCCTCACATTATATTTCGAAACATTTCTATAATAATTATACGTTGAATCGGAGATGGACGTATGTATATACTGTATGTATTATGTTATTAGTTAGTGTTTAAATAACATAACATCACGCCTTTTATCCCCGAAGAGGTAGACTAAAGTGCACCTCTGTCTAAGTGCCACTGTACAATGTAACACCCACTTTGCACTATTTATGTTATGAGTCCCATGTAATACGGGGTGAGCCTATTGCCATATGCTGGGCACGATTCCAGACTCCGTGCTCCTACTATGAATTTTCAAAAGACCCAGTAATACTTTACTTAGTTAGTGTTTATATTTATAAAATTATGTTAGGACTGTATTTAATTATATCAAACGTGATGATTAATGCTCAAACCTACTTCGTTCGAAAACATACCTTTGGTCAACAGTGGCTGGTATAGGCTGATGATTTTTATATCACATTCGTAAAGGAATCTATAATAGGTACGACAAATAATTGTGGTTTTATATTATGTACTAACCTTAAAAATACAAATAAATACACTACATTAGAACATGGTTTTCTCCCTTTCACATTCAATCAATTTCAATTCATTTGTTTAAAGGTTTAACTACCTAACCTAACCAATCTCGATGTATGTATGTATGTAGTTATTAAAAAGCAATTAAAAGTAGTCACATGTACTTATAAATTTTTCAGATCTTTTTAGTGTGAATAAAAGCACAAATTCCTTACACGTGGTACCAATATCATATTGATCACTGTAGCTAGCATAATACCACAATATCTCCAATCGTATCACCTAACCCAACTGATCGATAAACACCTCGTTTGTCACAACCTGTCCAGCCCTTTATAAACGAACATCCATCTTTTCATACCGACGAACGCAAACCTTCGATTTTATTCAAGTCAGGAACAAAACGTGACAATTTACATTATAAGAAGTCAAGGCCTTACTGACGGTGTATGCGAAGAAGGCATTCATTGAATAAAGTAACTCAATCAATCAATTTTCTTCTTCGGCACTCGATGCGAAATTAAGCCGAGAATGAATACTGCTGCCACACGAAGCCGCTATCAAAAGCCGAAAATGTTAGAACTTTTCCAACTAGGTACCAACAGGAAATTTTAATAAACCCAAGTCTATAAAGTTTCATAATAGAAACCGTAGCTTTGTATATTAATTTTGCTAAGGTAATAAGACATATATATATATATGCAAATATGTATGTATAAAGGGTGCTCTGATGACTGTTCATTTCTTATTTCCTAAGTACTTGCATAGGTACACAGGTGCTGTACATAGTTTAGTTACAATGTCTCTCTTGATAAGAGATAAATATAATATAAGACTGCAGTAGTAGGTTTTGTTTCCATAAAACAAAAAGAGGTTTCATTACATGAATTCTAGCTACATTAACTACATAAGTTGAAAATAAATCAGTCGTACAGTTTGCTAGATGTCTGACTGTTACATTGTTCGTAAATGAGATATTTTACAGAAAGTGTAACATTGAATAGGTTGCCTGTATGTACCTCAGACGCAATCTGTCTCTAAACACGTCAACAAAAAATATTAGTCAGAGCACAACGAGCGTATTTTGGGTCTTACCTGCCTGAGTCATTCATAACACCACTGTGACATGTACTTACAACGTTTTTGCTAGAGATATATTAAGTCATTTTTTAAGCAATTATATAAGAGACATATACATTACTTCCTGTTGCTATTTGTATTGTCCTCGGTACAGTAATATTTTACTTGCTGCGTCTTTGTCGTATGTTAGATATTCGGCCCTCAAAAGAAGACAAAAGCGATCAGTCGGCTAACGATCTTGACACCGATATGCTATTGTCCACATAACTAACATTGTTCGATAGCTTCGATTTATGGTACCTCTACGTCACTGGTAGAGGTGAACGAAGCATCAAATTCGCCATTATGTTGATGAATAGAGAGATTTTGTCGCCGCTCTTAGTAATTAGCTAGTTCGGTCTAAAATAAGTCTTATTCTAAAGGATAAAAATATGCTTTTGATTTATTACATAGATTGGTCATTACAATTGAATTTTATGACGATTTATTACTACAATAGCGGCCGAACATAGACCTTTGATCGCTCCAATGAATGCCCTTGGGTAATAATGTCTTTATCAAAGTGCTTGGGAAGTAAATTGTCAACGAGATCGAATGTTAACGACTCGATACTAGAGGTACATTAAAAGAAATTCTTACATAAAAAGTTAGTAATTAATTGTATCAGCAAAAAATTGTTCATCACGACGATTCGTGGAAATACGAATATCTTTTTAAAACGTTATTTTATGAAATGTCAAGAAAAGGGATCTTCGTTGTGTTTTTCCTGGTATAATAAGTTCGTCTACCGCAGTATTTTTCTTATGAAATTACAACTGTTGCCAAGTAGATGTTTCTGCCATCTAGCTAGAAATATTTGATCGATCGCTCTCTGGTTACTTTATATCTTTTAATGTCAAATTGTCTTAACATTTATTATGCACTCATAATACGTTTTAAAGTTTCATATCATTAGATTGCAAAACGATATTATAATCTGTAGCAAAAATCAAGTTGTCGAAATGATATATAAAAACAATGATTACTTGATGTTAAATGGTTGTATCTACATTCTTAATCGAGGTAATGGTGGTCTCATAATGCTACAGTTTTTACAAACAATAAAAAATCATTTCAAACAATACACAAGTGTCACTCGGCAGCTGACCTTCGCCGTGGCCACGGATTCCTCGCCTTTGGCAGTGATCTTGATATTTTTTCTCAATACTTTTTGTGAGACGTATTTTGTCAAACTACTGTTTTTGTCCTCACAAAAAAAGCAATAAGCGAGGTGAATCTCAGTACCGTACCTTAGCTTTATTGCGTTACAGCGCAATGATTTTTTTGAAAGAAAAAATGAGTTATGAACGTATTCAGCTACAATACTCAACGCAACTCAAAAGCTAATAAAAATTTTGATGGTTCTTTGTTGCTAAAGGTAATTCGAAACCATCAGCTTATGGCTGTTTTAAAATTAATTTCGACTTTACACCTGCTCAGTTTCATTGGGGTAAAACTTCGCTTTTATTATAGTTGTTTTGGAGTTTTAATTTAAGTTTCACGAAAAACAAATCAAAACTTGGAGCTTATTCATACCTTGTAAAATACGTAAAAATGAGAAAGAAATTAGGTACAGGATGATTTTATGAAACTGGCTTCTGAAAATTTATTTGTATATCAACGTTTATTTTGTTTCTAGGAAACGAAGAGCTGTGCAAAAACGGGAAATAAATCGCAACACCTTTAACTACATGCATAGGTCTAAACGAGCGTGTGAATCGTTAACCTAGCTCCGTAGTTTAATTTCCCATACAGTATGAGACGGGTGCTGGTTGGTTTAAAACTCCGCAACCACTACCGATGCCGTGTGAACGGTACGACCTTGATGTCACGATACGTGTTCAGAAGTTTTTGTTTTCCTCTGATACTTATCTATATTATTAGGCCTTTAACATAGTAGTTTGAGTACGCAATAGGTGCAATTTTCGTCACTCATATTCCCGAAATTTCGTTCATTTGTGTAATTCTTAGAGAACTTTTATAATTCTAGTGCATTAAGTGCTCATTGTTGCAGGTACTTATATTGCATAGTTTTTGCGAATTTTGACACAGTATCTAAATAGTGGCTACTGAATTATAAAGGCCCTATTACAAATTATAACAGAGAGCTAATATTAAGTTCTAAAATTGTAATAAATTACATTAAATTAAATCATACATACATAGATACGACTTACGATGCGAGTACTTTACTACGATTTAATTACTCAAGCAGTATTTAGGTTCTATTTACATTTCATGCATGATAATTTAAAGGCTGTTGAATACGGTCAACATTTACATATTAAAATGTACACAACCGACCATTGGAGATAATATGGATTCATTTTAAACCGTAATGTATATTACTCAAATTGAAAATACTATTTTGTAAACGAACTCCATTGATTTTCTTTGAATTGGTACAATTTTTTCAACTAGCCAATATTACAATAAATAAAATACGTACAAAACTTCAGTGAATGTAATAAAAAGCTTTCTATTGTTGCAGACATTGCTTTTGTATTGTATTGCTATGTGAGATAATAACGTGCCTTGACTTAACATTGCTTAGTTATTGTTGTATCGAATCGTTCTTGAAGCTGTTACGACGCCATCAATAACAACCGTTAACCAGTAACTACATATGCATATATGTTAGTCGGATGTGTACTCGTGCATTAACTTTGACCCAGACCGAACCGACGAATTCACGCACGCACGTTAATTAACCTTGCCAACATCGACGTATTGCCCATTCACACGATCAAAAATTCCTTTATAAATATCCCAAATCAACATTTTATTAGGCATTCGCCAAAGGGTTAGTTCCAACCCGAGTCTATTAAAATTGAGTCCAAAATCTCATAAAATTTATGTTCGCGCATGACGTCGTAAATGCACCCTGCGAGGAGAAATAAAACCAGTCTATAAAAATTCGGGTGAAAGGGAATTCCTTTAACACAACGCAATAAACCGTTCTTTATCGGTATCGCTAAAAAACTCGCTTTTATAAATACTTTACGAATCTAAACTCTCACTTAGTTTATCTTTAATTCATTTTAGAATTCCGCGTTGTGGAATTGTATGAGGAGCGGGCGGTTAGATAAGGGAGCCTCATCACTCATATGTTTCCCAACTATTGCCGTTGGAACAAAGGCTGTCCATTTCCGAAGGAGGTTCACCACGCGCTATTGCGAGAACCATTCGAACGTGCTAGTTGCGACATGCTCGTGACTGAACTGCGCGCGCGCTCCACTCTCAATTGCTACATAGCGATATGGATACCTAGACTTGCCTTTGTAGCTAATAAACAGGATGTGGAGCGGTATATGTACAGGGTTTACAAAGTGCATTGGTAATACCACTGATGAACAGATCGATTGACATCGGTATCGAAGTAATTGGAGAGCTGTACCAAACTGACATTTGGACATTCGGTGCTATCATGACATAGACGAGTGCTTTAATGAGCCACCTATTAGCTTCGGTCGGTGCAAATGACGCGGGTTCGCAATCAGTGCGGTCGCGAGCGTGATTCCGCGCTGGGTCGTTGCATCGCTCTTTGAACGGATAATGTCCCATTGACAAATCCGTGGCGTTTACTGACAACACAAAATTAACTTAAGTGTCTTTAATTATTGTACGCAATGAGACCCCTGTTGTCATTAATGGTTCTGTCAGTATAACACACACGCCGCTGTCTATTGTTCCACAAATGTGTTAGCTTAATTAGTTTCGTCTATATAGGCAGCGGTGTTTGTAATTGATTATATCAATAAATAAGCTTGCTGAATATTCGTTTAGAATTAAATTACATTTTGTAAACTTTCAACGAACTTTCTCGTCAATTTCCTACAAGAAAGAGAAACGTCCCTTTCCCGATATCGCCGTCAAAACATTTTGTTTTCTTTATTTACCTGTCACAGGGAGTTGTCATGCTGGTAATTTATTTTGATGTTATTTCAATTACGTACTTAGTATTCCTCGGTTTCTATTACTGAATTACATAAATTTAAATAAGGGTCAGGTTCATAAGGGCCTTGCACAGACCTTCCACATTTTATGTCATCAAAATGCATAGAAAGCATGAATATTTAAATGGAACAATTTAAATTTACAATTGTTTAAAATAAAATGTTAATTATAGGTTGTAACGTACGACTACGGGTTTACAAATTGAATTTCGAAATAAATGAAGAAAGACGTAAACGAATCGGTAATTTAGTAAATGTTTTGCGCGGCAATAAGTAACTTTCTAAAAAATATATATTCAGTACTTATGTCGCATTTGTTTGTAGTTTTCCGTTGTATTTAGATAAGACGAAAAAGGAGATAGAAAGTAGTGATGTAGTGCAAGTGTCTTTTGAGGTGCGTTTACATATTTTTATCATTCCACCCGTGTGTTACTCCATAATATTTGTACACGTGTGAGTACGGAATGTAAGATCGTCTTGTACCTACGTATATTATTACAGTTATATTTTGTTTGCTTTCTTCGCCTGTTACGTAATGGACGGACGGAACAAATCATGTTGATGGCTCGGAAGTACTTCCTGCAGTGAGTGAGCTGTTTTCAGATGAAACGATTTATAACTTTGATCTAACGGACACGAATGAAAAGGCGATGATGTATCTCTTGCGAGCGCGTGCTACTTATACCAATATCTTAAGTGGTTTCAAGGCGGACATCACTTAATTGAATCGAGTGCTCGTTTGCTCAGCACTAATCGAGATGGAGTGTTAACCCTCTGCAACTGACGTGGTTAAATTGTTACAATTCAACTGAGGTGTATATTATACCAGACACCATTTCAACAGCAAATATTTTTGTAGAATTAAAGTATAGCGAGCACTATACAGTAAGGTACTCGCAGCAGTGATGCTCGTATTTGAAAAATGACGGTATAACACATAACATAACATAACATAACATCACGCCTTTTATCCCCGAAGGGGTAGGCAGAGGTGCACATTCTACCACAGTACAATGTAACACCCACTTTTCACTAGTTGTTATGAGTCCCATGTAATAGGGGGTGAGCCTATTGCCATATACCGGGCACATTTCCAGACTCCGATCTACTACTGAGAATTTTAAAAAACCCAGTAATACTTTGCCCGACCCGGGAATCGAACCCGAGACCCCTTGCCCGGCAGTCGCACTTGCAACTACTCGGCCAACGAGGCAGTCACGGTATAACACGTGATTTTGTATTTCGCGGTGTCTGTGGGACTACACGTCAGCTGCAGACGGTTAAACTGTAATTACGGAAACTAGATTTTTAAAGCCAATTAATGTAAGTGCAAAAGTTATAAAGTATATGGATATTTGTAACTTATTCATACCAAATCTACTAAAACTGATAACGCGGATGAATCCGCAGGTAGAAGTTAATCAGTCATAAATTCGTATGTGCGATAATATTAATAGAATTCAAACCACAAAATTAATTGAAATTTTAGGATAAATGTAGGTACATTGTAGGAATATACTTAGAGTAAAGTATGTTGTGTATGTTCATTTATTTAGCAAATAACTGTCTCATTACAATTATTTGTATGGGATAATCCGGATCACCTGATTTAAAAATCGGCGGCGTCGCCAAAACACCAGAAGCGTTACAAGCGCGTTACCGGTCTTCTGGGTTTTAGGAATTTGAGGATTGTTGGAAATTCAGGCCGCACTCAACTTCAACCTGAACTCAAGTTTTCTGTAAGGCCGTGCTATCACTCCGATCGAGTCGGCCCATTCGTGTCGAAGCGTGGCTCTCCCACACTTAACAATATTCACGTTTAACTCAAAACATTAAACATTGTAGGCACGGTATAAAACATATCGATAAATACTTTACTGGCTTATCTTTAGCCTACGTAAATATCAACCCTTATAATTGAATGAAATCCGACGTTCAACCACCTGACCTCTGAATATTAGGCCGCCATTTAAATTAATACATAGGTCTACCTACAATACATAGGTACCTGACTGTGTACCTTGTTAGTGATATGTGGGCGCGTGTGTTTTGTTTTTGATTTATTGAGCACTGATATAAAAATTATTAATAAACCTTATTCGTTTCCTATTTGGATTGTTTCATTTTGTTTTCTGACTAAAGTTAAATTTGACGCTTAAGTATCGTTATTTTTTACTACTACCTGGTAGCATATCATCGATGTTTTTATTTAAAAAATCCAATAATAACATATTGTATTATACCTTATCGGAAAGCTGAAGAAGCGTAGATATTTTTAAGCATATGTGCAGCACAACTGTCATAGACTTTTTTTTCAATATCTTACAAAGAAAAAAAACTTTTCAGAAATTTATTTCTTTTTTTAACAATTAGTCGTCTAATACGATTCAGTTGGTACAGTTAATTGCAGTTTTTGTGTTTAAAATAATGGAGCAACTAATCTGCTACACAAAAAATACAAAAACTAAAACATTAGAGGTACAAAACACAAAAAAAGGGGACAATAGACAAAAAATCTGGATTTTTTATAAAAAATCTTCAAAGTCCCATAACTTGAGAACGATTAAGTTTGGGCTAGGGGGTTCCATAGTCACATCAGTCAGAAATGATGGCAACTACCACCTCTTAAAGGATTTAGGTCGACTTAACCTGTAACCCTGTATATGACGTTAGGTTCACCCTCTATTACAAAGGACTTATAGCATTACTAGTGAGCCGATGCCGATTCGGAGTCGCGGAGAACCTAACGGCTCCGGCTCGACGTGCAGAAGAAGGAACGGGGTGGTTTAGTCAGTAAGAGTCTGACACTCCCGCCTCACCCAGGTGGGAACAACCATTCGATGATTTTTCCCCCCTTAAAAAAAATAGCATTACTAGTGAAAAGTAGTTGGTACATTATATGCGCACCTATAAAATACCACTTCGAGGATTAAACGACAAAATGTTGTTGTTGTAATATCATGTTTCCATTATTTCAGTTAACATCATTATCACGCTTAATACATTAGTATCTATTGTGTACTGAAATGATTATAGTACCGAAACGTAAGTTTCGTTAATTATTTAGGTTCACTAATTATTACTTAATTGGTGATGTAATTTCGTTGCTTTGTTCGTCTAGCTATTTGAATTTATTATTTACTACTGTTGACTAAAGTCGAAAATTTTCCACAGATGTTCACTTTTATATGAAAGAAGCTTTTACCCGCGGCTTCGCTCGAGTCACAAAAGGATAAAAGTACCCTATGTGACAAATAATAATAATAATACAATAATAACAATAGTCCTACACTAACCGGGGACTGTCCTTGGGTGCATTTCCATAGTGCCGAACACAAACCGGCGACTATCCAGTCGCCGGTTTGTGTTCGGCCCCTCGTACGCCTCCCAAATGACCGGGACCCTGTGGTCCCGTGAATGGTAATGTATAATATCAGTAAGGATTAGATCAATGAGCAGACTGATCACCTGATGGTAAGCAATCGACGCCGCCCATGGGCACCTGGAACACCAGAACTATTGCAAAAAATGCATTATTGCGTGCGTTTTGGAGATTAGGCATTTGACGACTATTGAGGATTCGGGGATTGGGGTGATTAGGGAGGGAGTTAATGGGGTCTCCGGTAACCTCACTCACACGACGAAACACATCGCAAGTGTGGTTTAAATCGAATTAAAATAATCCATCAATTAAAATAAATAATCAACTGTACTTAAATTTATCGCACGTGGCTAGGTCGTGGTTTTTTACAGGTAACATTCTCGTACAAAATATTATTTACACGTATGCTAGTATATGCATCCACGACAGAAATAAAATCCTAGTACACCGTAGCGGTGTATTAAAAAAATAACTACGATTATAACCATCGATAAAATTGTAATTCATGTCGCATCACTACCAAGGCTTGTATTAACAAGACAACCATTAACTGTCCCTTAGTTGGTGCAATCATTACAACAACAGTTAATGTTTATATCGATTAGAATAACAATCGTAACGATATACTCGATTCGACCTTAACCTGTAACAATAGGAGTCAAGTGACCTCACACTTCCTTATTCAGATGGGAGCTGGCGCTGCATTGTAATGTGATATGAAATGCGGGGCAAGGATATTTAATCGATACTTACATCGGTCTATAATCGATTATGCTTTGTGCATCGCGATAAGATAACATAGGTGTTCAGAATGGATAGTTCTGAATCTACTACACGGAGAGAACAGTTTTTGGGCAACCAAATGTTGGAGCGTATCTTGATGGATTCCCACACGTGACAATTCTGTGTATATGTGGGTGTGGGTGTGTGTTTGTGTGAATCCTGTGTGATCTACAATGCACTTTGTTACTAGGTTAACTAAAACCTACTGTTTGCATCAGACAGGCATATTCTTCCGAATGCATCAATACGCTCAGAAATAAATCACATGAACTGCAGCCACATTTAACAGGTGACTTAGGGATCGAAGTTACGCCATCAAAAATTTTGAGTCTGCTGCGGACAACCTAACGAGGTACCGAGGCTTCGGCTTGAAGCAACAGTGGGAACGGCGTGGTTTTTAGTCAGTAAAAGTCTGACACTATTTCTCGCGTCAGCCAAGGCAGATGCCGTCATTGGATGATTTTCCCCCCACAAAGAAACGGGATGCTGATGTCCACTGCGTGGTAACGTATCTTGGTAAACCCTAATAACATTATACATTGCAATTACAGATCTACTTAATGATAATTACTTGATAATTATTACCTGGCTCTTCAGTCCCTTAGTACAACCTAATGAGCGTACACGAGTAGTACCGTTATGTTGCTTTACCATATTCTACGAAGCGCAAAGAAACTAGCATAGTATACTACGTGTAGTAAACTAGGGATATAGTATTTAATGTAGTAATTTTGCTTTGCAGTTCATAATATAGATAATGCTTCAGCGGTTAAGGTGTTTTCATATCTGTGTGTGAGTGAATATAAAGAAAATGTTATCAATTTACAAAATTAGCAGTACTCATACTAATAATTTTCTACTAAGCTCTTACACTTTATTCACGGTACAAACATAATAAATTGCTCTTCTTACAATATTAGTAAATATAGACCGCTCAAACCGACAGCTATATACACTAATTCTAATAAAAAGAATAAATATTTTACTTTGGTATTAAAAATTATCTTTTGACATTGAGATGAATTTCGTCGTCGAAATGTCAATTCCCTCGGTTATGGATATTTGGTTCGTGGAAACTTATAGTCAAGTGACTAAAAATCTTCGAGCCATTTATGCTCAGTATTTAAGAAAGGACTTATCTTATGATAGGTATTTATCAACATGTGATTTCGAGTTTCCAATTCGATACTCAAAAAAAATTGTTAAGTTTTCAGTATTTATAATAACTATCGTAAGACTTACTAAATTAATTAAAATCGCGGGTTACTCACGTGAATATAGTGAGCTCGCGCACGTTGCTCATGAAGAAGAACCCCTCTATGGTTCGAAACTAGTAGAGCTTTTCTCAGTATATTCACGTGAATAACCCGCGATTTTAGTTAATTTTCAGTATTATTTAATTTATGAGAGTTATTTTTTTTTCAATTAAATAGCTCATGATAAACTGTAATGATGTAGAGTTTTTTCTTGTCCCTAGTCATCCATACTGATAAATCGAGTCCAATATCTGATTAAGATCAAATGGCAATAAGAAGAGAACAAAGAATCGATACTTCATCACTTACATACATATACAGGGTATGTGTTCTCCACGCATGTAGGTTCTACTTTTACAACAGTTTCGCTACGTGTGTCCATGATTAGTCCATAAAACCGTATGTTACCTGAAACAAATAAAAACGTTGTTAATACATTTAATGTTGAACGTAAAATTTGGAATAGGTTTTTCTATAGTCGTAAAAGGATATGTGTATCGTTACACGTACTGAATGGCATATAACTTGATTTCGTAAAAAAATACGGTGTCATCGCAGTCTATAAAATAAAATATCAGCCTGTATACGACTAGGCAAGTATAACACATAAAGAGGACCAGCCAGCTAACTATAGCTGATCGTTAGCAATTTCAAAAATTCAAATTTACGAATATTTTACAGACGGTGTTCATGAAATCACTTAAATTAAATAAATCAAATCAAAGCTATTAATAACTAACTGAGTACAAGAATCACTAAACTATATTTGGAAGCTACAAGTAAGTAATAGAATTCGACTTCGTAACAGTTATTAATAGTATTCACTTCAAACTAAAATTAAATTTAGGGTGTGGCAATGTAGGGTTGTTGTTACGTGTAATTAACTATATTCTCCCTCTTTATTTAATGATATCAGGTAACCCGATCGGTTAACTAACACCAGTAATGCACAAAAATTAACAAATGTTTGATAACTTTTCGGCTACGCAGCTTCTACGCCGCGGCTACGTATGACTACGAAGTCGCTACGCATGACTACGAAATCACTACGAATGACTACGAAATTGCTACGCAGATGTTGTAGGTAAAAGTTTTGAAATTAAATGCAGGTATTTAAAATAGAGATTTAAGTGTGCCATATATCTCTGATAATTTTCCATTTATTCATATTCTAGAGAACGATGTCGCTACGCAAAATTTTAATTTAATAAATCTAAGTTTAATCATGCCATTGATATTAATGAAACTTACTCCCAGAAGCAATCTAGTTTGCTTTATAAGTTATGATTATGAATTATGACCGAGTCATAAGAGCCCATGGTACGAATAATAATTACGTTGAAAGTTACTAAGGCGTAACTTGGTAGGTGTGAGTTACGTAATGTTACCGTACATAGTTATTAGTGATCACCAACTGTACAAGTAGATCAAACGTTTTACTCGATGCCCGTAGAGATAAAAAGGACCTGTTATCATATTTCATGCAGTTTTGGTTTTGTTTTTAAAATGGATATGTTTTTATTTGGTGAAGTTAGTATGTAAATGAAGGTTTTGTAACTAAACTTAATAAGTGGCAGTTAGATACAGTGGCTTAATGGCCTGCTTCAGCATTATGTGTTGCAGTTTTGACTACAATTACCCAATTGAGGTTTGATTGTGAACCCGTAGTGAGTCACATATCCCAATACTAAGAAGTGCTCAAACATTGATATTTATAAAGTAGGATAATGTTAGTATTGTATGTATTTGAAAAAGGTAAAGACTGCTTCTGTACTTAACTGGCTTCTAATATTTTGAAAGCTTGAAAGACAGAACACTGTAATAAGAATCACAAGGTGTAATATTCCGTGCTTCGTTTAATTTACTCTACCTACCATTTATACTGATAGAAGCGAGACAGCTGCAACGCAATCACTGCTTTATTGAACTTATAATTTCAACAAAGGCGCTTCGTTTCCAAGTATAATATTTAATTAGACCACTATCACTCGGAGGGAATGTTCTAGATTCATTTATGTTAGTACAATGTCTCCCGAAGGCTATTTGTTCTATTTTCTTTGTTTAGTTTTCATTTATTTAATGATGTTTGTCTTGTATTTCTTTTTTTAATTATTGGGAATTTGTTTAATAAAAAACAATGTTTTGCTCTTAGCAATAATAACAAAATATAGAGTGTTTGATTAAAATTTAGTCATAATTTCATACCATTAGTCACAGTAGCAATACTTTTAATTTAAAATATAATTTAATTTAAAATATAAATTTAAAAATAAGTTAATTGAGTAATTTCAAAATAAACGACTTAATTGGTCTAGAATATAAATAACAGTACAAAACTAAAATATAGTAAATCAGTATTAATAATTTTAATTTTTCCTAAAAGTTTAATAATCTATCAATCACTATTGATTCTGTTGGTATAATTATTGCTTAATTTAAAGATTTATCTATATTTTATTACGATAATTAAATGCGTATAAATCAAACGATAACCGATTAAAAGCAAACAAAACTGAACGAATCCGAGCGACGCTAATGAACCGAAATTACATAACATCTTGTTAGCCCGACAAACGTTGTTACTCACTGAGATTTTTTGTGCAGACAGCACAACAAGCTTCCTCTTTTACAATATCTTCAATAGAATTTTAACGTTATTATTTTTACATAAAATCGAAAATCTACTGAAGAAATCTGTAGGAACTTGACGTGCTGCGCCAAATCATTGCATGCTTTACAACAAAGTAATTAGTGTCGAAAAATGCGAAGTTTTCGTGTCAATTTGTCATGGTTGTCTTGTTTCGGGACACAGCACCATATGTTTTGAATAGAGGACTGACAAGTAACAAGTTGCCAATGTAACTTTAGTACATCCAGAACATTGGCCTTTTGTTGTAAGGTTAGCCTATAGATTTGGAGGTCAGGTTATAATGGTAATGTTTTGTGTACTGATTCACCATCGCCTTTAGCTAGTCCAAATTGATGTAACATTAAGAACAGTTTCGTTTCGGTCTACTGTCTTTTGTTAAGCATCATGGTGTTCCAAAGATACTTTATGTATCATGTTGTAAAATATATTACTATTGTTTGTTAAACTTAGACATGTGATGGAGTTACTTTGTTTATTAAACTTATTCTAGTGGAAGAATAAGTTTTGTAAAAGGATAACTATACCTAGACTCTTCTAACATTAATCACACCTAATCCCAAATATATGCTAAAGATGCGAACTCACGTAGGTACGAACTCACGTATAAGTGATGAAATAATAAATACACTTCTTTTTCTCAATATCAAAGAAATATAACACTATTTAGATACAAATTTTCCATCAACTTTACCTTTATCATCGTCTGATTGTCGAAGTGAGTGACAGCTCATTCAACACACGTACACACCTCTACGTGTGACCAATGCCAATGAAGTATTTGAATAATTGCCACCCTGACTGATACCTTTGATTTACAATTTTACTTATTATTTATTTATTTCATGGTAGACATAGACTCATGTTTTTATTCGTGTACGGGGAAGGTTGACATGGGAATATTAAATGTAACATCCACTTTGAGCCTGTTATGTTACGAGTTTTAGACACAACCTAACTGTTAATGTGTGTGTCGATTCAACAATTTCATAATACATACATACATAACATCACGCCTTTTATCCCCGAAGGGGTAGGCAGAGGTGCACATTCTACCACAGTACAATGTAACACCCACTTTTCACTAGTTGTTATGAGTCCCATGTAATAGGGGGTGAGCCTATTGCAATTTCATAATAATCTCTGTCATATCGTAATTTTTAGTTTGAAGGGTTCTTAAAAAGAATGGATTATTGAGACGTATTTTTATAAGTTACTTACATAAATATACTGTGAAAAGCTGTGGCGGGCTGGTGCTGAAAATCAGCGCCGTGGGGTCGAGCCTCTGTGCCCGGTCCACGGTATTAAGCTGAGCTCCAGCCTTTTGCGCTGCGACGCACCATGGGTTTTTTTTCGGTGTTTCTAAATTCTTGTTGTGTGTCGTAGCAAAATAAATGGTTTTTCTTTCTTTCTTTCTTTCTTTCTGTACTAGTTTCGAGTAACAGAGGGACTCTTCCTCATCAAGCAGCGTGCGCGATCACGGCGATGTCAAGCAGCTTACTTAGAAATCGCCGCGACATTTATGTAAGTAACTCATAATTTTTAGGTAATTCAGCATCTGTCACAATAGTTAGTATTAAAAACGTATTTTTATGGTATTACCAATAGGGATGATGACAACGTATGAAAATTAAAAATCTAATTAGTTCGTCAGATAAGTAATAAAAAAATATTAGATATATATTTTTTATTTTGTCGTATAAGAAAACAATACTTAGATAAAAGTAAATCAAAGTGGGAGGTAGCTACGTCATTTTAGAGTATAAATTGTACTTAAAAGTGACGTCATGCGATTTCAATTCAATATGTCGTCTTCGAAACTATTCGTTTCCGTAAAAATAAAAATTAAACATCTACCCTATTTCTTCTATTCCATGTAAAATACTCCACCATGTCCATTAACAACTTTTTTTAATCAACCATAAATCTAGAAGTATCTATTAAACAGGATATTCAATTAAGAAGTTGTTTATCTCAATCACCGTTAAATTAATTAGAAATGTCATCTAAGACAGTTTACGATAACTGTACGATCTAATTTCTAAAAAATATATATTTTACGTAGGAATTGTATTAGTCATTAATTTAAACTATAATGTGTCTTCGAATCACGCCTACCCCTATAGGAGACAGGGTATGTATGAGTTTTTAAATCAACATTTAATGAAACATTAACCTAACACATAACATAACATAACATAACGCCTTTCTTTCCCGAAGGGGTAGACAGAGGTGCACATTACGGCACTTAATGCCACTGTATATACCGGGTCAAATTCCAGACTTCGTGCTACCACTGAGATTTATTTAAAAGCCCAGTAATACTTTCCCCGACCCGGGAACCGAGCCTGAGACCTCTTGCGCGGCAGTCGCACTTGCGACCACTCGGCCAACGAGGCAGTAAGGTGAAACATTAAACAGTTTGGCAATGTGTCTGATGTTTGGTTCAGTATAGGTTGACCACTATTACAATCAGGGTGTTTACTCTTGAAACCAATTTCAATATCAATGCAATTTCATTTCAATAAAATCTCAATAATTATTCAATGTCAAAACTATACAACTCCTATCGTAGCTGTTGAAATCGGGTTCAAAGTACGGAATATAAAGACAAATATAATACCATTTAGTTCATTAAATATCCACGCAATACGGATGCAATGGGCGTTAGTGTTGCAACTCAAGAGTACGAAATTTTACAATACCAATGTCGGTCGATCGCAATTGGATTCAAGAGTAAACCCCCTGATCAGTTACACAATTTGCAAAAATACCGCATTATAACTAACTAATCTCGGCATTCCCACTTCGACGATAATAGTCATGTTATGTCATGTATGTTACAAGTAAATCAATCTAAGAAACACATTGTTTTAACACCTGTACGTCTTATTAGGCCATGTAATATTTACATTACCTTTGTATGGTATTCTCTCATCAAGACAGGCAGATGGCTATGCGTTATGATTCACGCAACATAATATTTGTGATAACACATCAAAATAATCACTTTTATGTATTTATGTAGTGTATTCGATCAATCATCTGATGTTTATAGTCGGCTACTTGCAAGCGAAGTGCTCCCTTTCATGTATAGTGATGAACGAAGATTGTATGACAGTATTAGAGGTAAGACAGGTTTCCCTTTAACATTAAATGTGATTTGTAAATATTGTGATTTCATTTGTATATTATTAAGCTAACTCTATTCATATGTTAGTGTGGTGATACATTTTTACTAACAAAAAAAGGAGGAGGTACTGTGTTCGGCTGATTGTTTTTTGTTTTTGTTTGTTCGCCGATTACTCCGCCGTTTGTGAACCGATTTACAAAATTCTTGATTTATTTGAAAGGGTAGACTCCCGAGATGGTGATGAAGTGATGATTTATGGCGCCGACTTCTAACCTATCAGTGGGTGGGGTGGGTAACCTATCAATGCTAAAATAGTTATTCTTTGCATTTTAGTTTTTATTTTTTGTTTTTTATTAGTTTTTTGAAGTCGGTTTTCTAAACGCAGTTTTTATTTATGCTTTATACTGGTATATAGTACTTATTGTAGTTGCAATCCTATTTTATTATTGACGAGTTGGTCAAATCAGTTGAGGTCGCCCGAGTTACTTTAATTTAATTTAGGTTCTGATTTTCATTACACTTATTTTTACGTAGAACATATAACATTTAAAACTGTCAAACACCGCGAGGACACCGGTGACCGCAACCTATTGTTCTTTAATTGTGTCTAATTGTTCTTTAATTGTGTCTATAATGACGGTACTAAAAAGGTTGACTGTTAAATAATGACTTTACTATGCATGTTTTGTTAAACATATATGTAACAAGTGTGTGCGTGCGTATGTATACTTGTTACATTTTAAAGTGTGTGTGGGCATCTACTTGAATAAAGTACGTTTAAACTTAACAAAATTATATATCAAGCATTTGATCTGGTCCGCGCACAAGATGTTTCCAGGTCAAGTGTGAGCGCCGAACGGTACCCCGCAATTACATAAACGGGTTTACACAAAATCACAGCAAATATACAAGTATAATGTTGTATGTTTGACCTTTGCCATATAAATATGGAACACGCATTCCAAACTCTGTTACAGTTTTAAATTATAACAGTCAAAGGCGGCACTCGTACTTAATCTGTTTAAAAAATGAATCTCTGAAATGTGTGTGCGCGCATAGGTCTGAATTACTGCACCAAATTGGATAAATCCTTTTTTGTTATCTTCATTGCTGTTGGGACAAGAATGGCGTAAAATGAAGTCAGGGTATACCCTAAAGGGTAATAGTACCAGAGCACAGCAGGGGCAGAAAAATCACTAGTTTTTAAAGGTAGTTGGGATTTTTCCTAAATATTTGCACGGCAAAATATTTTCCGTATTACATTTTTATCTACGATTAGTTATGGCTAAGAATGTTAACAAAATCGGTGTGGATTGTTTACATATTTCAATGTCCATGTTAAATACAAAATAAATAGAACAATTTTACTAACAATTTGTTGCACAAAATCCTAAATAGAATTCAACTAAATCGTTTTTGTAACGCATTAGCAGTAAACATAGAAAATTGGAGAACAGAAAATTCAATTCCAGTTTGAAATACGTTCGAAAGTGCTTTTAAGTTTAAGGTAACAAAGTGATACATTGTAAAGCAACGTTGAATACGTGAATATATACAATGGAACATATACCTAATATACAGTGTATACAGATACACATAATACCTCTATATACAGATACATTCGATTTTATAAATCAGCTCTCTAAAAGTAACAAGAGAATCGGCGTTAGTGAATCTGGGTCGCGTTTCGCATTCGCGGTGAATCCATTTTGTAGTGTTGTGCTTCAAGCCCATTGTCTCATATTCCGTGATGCTCCGACTCCTTCCGTTTGCATTACCCAGTCGCATATTTTTGTAACAATTTTCTTTTGTTTTCTATTAAATGCCCGAATAATTATAGCGCTAATTAAACGCGCTTGCGTGACGCGTTTTAGTTATGTTCTAATTTATTATATGTAGGTATTGATTTTAATTAGCAGTTCCTCATTATGTGCGTCATTGAATTCAGTGTTCGTGCATTAATCAGCACTGACATTCATAGATATGTATGTAAGTGTATGTAAATGTATTCGTGATAGCATCAAAATTTTACAACTTTGACGCCATGATGTTTTGTTGCGTCGATTTTGAATGAAAAAAATGTAAATCGTTCTTTTATCTCAACCGTTTGGAGCGACTCATAAAACTGGGCCTAAACCGAAATTAATCAGCCAAATGCCAATAAGATAACACGCATCAACAAAATTTTAAACATACCCGGTGGACACGATAAAAAATTGTTGACTAATATTTTGAAAGGACCGTTTCATTGTTTACATTGCACATTGTTTACTTAGGATTTCTCAGTGTTTTTATCTTATCCATATTTTGCGGACTTCATGCTGATACAGATGGACAACAGACCATTACGACGACCACCAATGATACCATTACCAAAGGAAGTGAGAAAAAACTTGCATTAAAAAAGTATTTTTGACCACCCATACCGAGGTAGCCCCTACCGTTTCTGTTACGAAACTCCAATAGAACCAAAATATAAACTAATTTAGAGATAAATTATGAATATCATTTAATAATTCTATTTTTATATCAACTATACACCACCCACTAGGATTAAAGTGTAACAAACAATCATTAATTATGTCTCCAATGGTCGACGCTCCGACGGCAATCAAAACGAGAGTGAAAATAAAATAGGATTTATTTTTCCGAACATTTATATGATTTATATACAAAATATCCTCTCCATACATCGTCGATAGTGACGGAGATTGGCGCTCAGCCAAAACACACATAGTATCCTGTTTAATCATTCTTATTCAAAACTTGTGTATTTAGTGTTCTCGCCGGAAAGGAAAGTTTCAACAATAGCTCGAATAAATAAATAAAACTTATTTATAACTACAAAATAGATGGTTGATGTTTCTTTTATGATGGCGGCCTGAATTTATATTCAAATATGTTCAGTTGACATACGTAAGACATTATTGATGCAAAGGCTTGTGTTTTACATTCTAGGACAATGAAGATTGTATCTTAAAGTGTCTGTTATATTTTCTGATCTATCGTTCTTGGTGCAAAGTGACTGTTGTGTTTAGAATGTTACACCTATAACTCATGTTTTCATAATATATTACCCTATATGTCGTGGTGGCCCGGAGGTTTAAGAAGCCCGCTTCTCATGCATGCGAGTGCGGATTCGAAACCTACCAACGGCAAGTACCAATGTGACATTTTCCGAGTTATATGTACTTTCTAAGATTATCTAGACACCACTGATAGACGGTGAAGGAAAACATCGTGAGGAAACTAGGGCTTATAATTTATATTGTTTGTAATCGCCAACCCGCATTGAAGAGGCGTGGTGATTAATGCTCAAACCTTCTCCGTGTGAGAAGAGGCTTTAGTCAGCAGTGGGCATTTATAGGCTGTTGATGATGATGATGAATATAAGTTAAGACGATTTAGGTAAAGTCGTACATTATGATGCTGAGGTTCAGTAAAGAAAAGATATAGACACTAAACATATAATAAGTACTACTGAAGACGTAGGTTAAGTGTCTATAGCTAATTGGTAACTTTATCAGACTTTAACTTGAAAGTTTAACTCAGGTAGATCTCAAACCCTTTCAGATGAAGTTTGTACACCTGCAATGCAACATCTTGTACAATAGTTTTCACTCAAAACTTGTACAATTTAAATATAAAACTTTCGCTAAAACTTCACACTTTCAAAAGAATACCGTATTGGAAATGTTACGCTGAACGCTACCTGTCGAAATATTAAATGGCGTCCAATTTTGTTGAATTGTAGACAACAGTGACGTAATTGGCTATAATTGATTATTGGCTTTCGAAATTAAGTCATTATTATTTAGAGTTATTACAAAATGTGTATTTGATGAGTAATGTGTTATTTAGTGCGTGCTCTAACGTATAATTTAGTTGGTAAGTTGTGTGAGAGCGAGCAATTTATAGTAAAACAATGAGTGGTCTCGTCGACTCGTTGAACCGGTCGTTGCATGAAATATATTATCTTCCTTGTGCTCACCGCTATCTTGTTTTACCTTGACTTTGTTATATTTACTGCTAATATTACTTGCATATTTCTGTAGTCAAGGCCATTTGAAAGCTTGAATAAAATATGGAGGATCTTTGAAGCTACGTAGGAACGCACACATACCTAATTAGGACACAATTTGGTGCAAAAGTCACGCAATGCTTATTTTTGTTTTACAGTTTTGTTTTATGGCCCTTATACTCTCATTAAAATCAAATAATATTTGATAAAAATGTCATTTATGTTAAAAATATCAAGCAAAGAACCAAATTGACTGCACGGTTGGCGCGGCGGCTGGGCAACCGGCACGCCCGCAACGTGCAACGGGTTTAATTCCCGCATGGAGCAATTCCTTGTGTGTTTCACAAATTGTTGTTTCGGGTCTAGGTGTCATGTGTAGGTAATTATGTGAACTTTTGGTTGTAAACGCACCCACGACACAGGAGAGATTCTGAAGTGTGGAGCAACGTTTCATTAAAAAATAATAATATTATCCTGGAACTAATTAGATTTTTTACAAAAATAAAATACCAATTCTCATGCTGTACATTAAAAATGACTTATTTACAATTCTACTTAAAAAAAGTCCGCACTAAACAATGCCAAACAACTCATTAAGTGACGCAAAACCAAAGAGAAGACGATCCAAATGATCATCTGAGTCGCAGATACATTACAAATAAACGATTTACAAAAACATTACCCTCCTTTTCGCACTTAGTTGGGTAAAAGGGACAACGTAAAGTATGATACCCGTCATCGCAATTACACTGTAAACTAGTTCTGCACACGATGTGCGGTGCGTGGGAAACTGGGCGTTACAGGCTGCAGATGAATCAGTCAACTGCTGATCTGTTTGTGTACTTGTAACTTTGTAACGGACATAACATCGCGTCTGGTATTCCGTGTAGGGTAAGTACGCCTGTTCGCGTCAATGGTATGGAATGCGCTTTAAAATTTTCCAAAAAAAAAAATCACTACCATTTTACAATACTAACTACACATTTGTTTGGTTTTATATATTTTCAGTATCTTACATTCATGGCGATCAGTAAAATGTATACAAACTAGAGCGTGGACGCTAACAGATGAATTTACCTGAGTCGGTATTACACCATAGTTAGTTTGTTTAATTTAGGAAAGATTACCTACCGAATGTGTTTTAGCCGGTTAGTATTACCTACAGATTTATTCCTTGTTACATAGGACTCTAATTACTACTGGTAAAACACGTTGCATTTACATGTACTTACTTCTGTCTACGCCTTCTAACTGAAATACAATCAAAATAAAAATCGTACTACAGTGAGAAAACATCAGAGAATCTTTAATCGAATTAAAAAATATGACTATAAAATAAATGGTCCAGCTATTTAGGAAGCCTTCAATAACAGAAACATGAATATAATAAAAATTAAACGGGTACCGACCAATATAAATAAAAAGAAAAGATAAAATACCTATGGATGTAATATAAATACGATGAATTAAAATAACATTGTTCTATGATGTTTTATTGGAGATACAAGTACATACAATTCATATTTGATCGGCGAAACATTCCTATTATATAAATAATTTCAGAATAAACTCATACGTCGTGTTTCCTGTATCCACATTGGACTTTTATATTGACCCAAAGAAGGAAAATTGGTAGCAATCAACGAATCTATTATTTATTCTGGCTGTATTTGTTTCCTTTCTGTATGTATGGAAGAAATATTTTGATATTGATATTACATTGTTATTACATTCGATATAAATGTTCAAGTACTGTCTTTCTACTCCTTATGTACATATGTAGTCATTACTAGGTAATATTGAACATGAGAGCTCAAGTCTAGACTCGTACTGGGTTTATATTCTTTATAAATTACAGCACTGAAGCCCGTATAATGTTATAAAGATTTATACTAGATAGAATAAAAATGTGTTTTTTTTTTCTGTGGATGTTTAACACACGCCTAGATTGCCTAGATTTATCTAGTCTTTAACTGTCGCCTATTCAGGTACAGCTTAAACAAATACATATTAATAACGCAGAAGTAGTTGGACACTGGATAGCCTCCACATCGCCCTGACATATATTCCGAGTATAGACAACTGACCGATCACGAATCTTGTGCGCTCATTATTGATACCATAACGAGACAAACAGCTTACCTCTATGGTTGCGTACTCTATTTGTTTGTGGTTTAAACTTTTCGAATTTGGAACTTGTTACGGGGGAGTAAATGATAGTGAAAGCGGTCTATGATTGGCTTGAATAAATTGTCAATTACATTGATGACGACTGTGAAACTTAATGAGGATTTCTATTTTCTTTAACATTCGAAAACGGCTATTTTATTTGTTAACTACTATTAAAGTTAATGAATTGTTCCCTATTTTGTAAAGAATTTTTTAACCGGACATGGGTAATTCACAATGGACGTATTATCTAAGAATGCCAATAGTTATAAGACGATCTGTTGCAATTACAACCAATTTCTATGTTTTGTTTAAGAGAAGCATTCTTTAAGGTGATTTAAACACTAATTATCCATAAAAACTTGTAACATAAAGACGAGAAAAGGATTTATAAACAATAAACTACTCCGTCACTGTAATCACCAGTGATACTTTTACAGTACAACGTTAACCCGCTAAGTAAATTGTTTCTCTATAATTAAATAGATTTTGTTCGCTCGTAAAAGAATAAGAGTAATAAATTTCCTTTTTCTAGAGTTTCCGGAGTAACTTGGGACTTATGTAAGGAACACGACTTCACAGTTAATTACTTTGTATCCAGTTAACGAAGTGCTAACTCGCAATATGTATGCAAGTCGCACAGGGTCGTTTAATAAATTTACTTACAATCCTCGCGCCGGTACTTTTTAAGACGATTTGGACTGTTACCGAGGCGTGAGAATGTCCATGGCTTAATTAGTATTTCTGTTGGTGAAATATTGGTAAAATTACGTGCAAGATTTTGATTCACTAAGGCGAATATTATTGGGGATACCACGACGCGACGGTATGTCGCAAAATGCTGATTTTTGTGACATGATGACCATTCCATATTATACTATTTATTTTTGTAATATCATTTAATTATCTTCTTAAGTAAGTATCAAGATCTTTTCTCTTCAAGTACAGAAATGTAAGTAAATAACTTAAGTTTAGAAACTAAACCTAATATACATGTAATACCACAATTTCGAGTCAGGTACAAAGGCAGGTGTAGGAGAGAGTGTTTGGCGAGATGCCTATGCAGAATATGGATGGCGATTTTCTTCGTGATAACGTCAGCTGTTCCAGCCAGATTCTATTCAACAAACACCACGTAGTTTACACGTCTAGTTGTGATATCTTACCCGATAAGCCAGGTTACAGTCTGTGCCAAAAGTTTGTGTGAGGAGAGTTTAAATGTTTAGTAACCTTTTAATAACGATTCCTAAATTTAAAAAAAAAGTTCATTTCAACAAGAGCGTCTGGTTTACACTATTAGAGGTATAATACAAAAATTTCCATCAATTTATCATATGCAGCATTTTTTAATCCTTGATTACGTTTTATGTGTTTAACCCTTTATAACAGCATAAGATTATTCCATTAGATTAAAACAATTTAACCCTCATAAAAAGCTTTTGCGACACCTCCTTAACTCGTCGAGTACCGGTTTTGCAGACACAATTATAGAACAATAGGTTGCGGTCACCGGTGACCGCTTGGTATTTGACAGTTTAAACAGCAATTTAAGTGAATGAAACAACCTTCATAATTGTCATTTGTTTTTTCTTCTGTCAAGCAAAATGCATTGCCTCATTGTGCACAGGAAATAGACACGATGATATTTTTTTCGTTAAACTAATAAAAACTGCGTAGGTACAAAAGGTATGCAACCTTCATAGACCACCTCAAGGGTTTAGCTCGAAGCAGTTGGATGCTCTTGTTGATTTATTACTTATTACCCATTCAAGGATATGTTTACGCACGAATGAGTTAGAAGAATGTGTTATAGTAAATGTAATTATGTATTTTTGTTTTGTTGTAAAAACATAATCTCATTTTTTATTGTCTTGTAAATTCCAAAGTTGACAATGTTTTTTATATAGATACATTTATTACATATCAACAATACATTCTTCTGAGGTATCTGAAATTGTAATATTGACAATGGCTTTACATAATAACAATTCATACATCTATGATATATCTATTATTATTAACCAATTAAAAAATGGAGGTTTTCAGGTTTACCTGTGTATGAATGTTTGTGGTCAGTTATCTCGCTATTGGCTGCACCAATTTTGATGCAGCTTTTTTACACTTTTTTCTTGACTTCTCTCGCCCGGGTGAGGCGAGAGGGAGTGTTAAACTCTTACTGACTAAAAACCACACCGTTCCTACTTCCTACTCCTGCACTTCGAGCCGGAGCCTCGGCAACCCGTTAAGGCTTTGACTGCCAATAAAAAACTGTTGAAGGCAAATCCTCCGCTAACGTCGGTCACCGGTGACTGCCATGGCGTTTAACGTGTTAAGTCCGTTAAGTCTATTAGTGTTTTTTTTATTGTATTTGTTTTAGTCGGCTAACTAATATAGATTAGTTAGCCGACTTAAAATTAAAGAGGGGGTTGAAGCCAGTATTTTAAACCTAGTTTATAAAAAAATTATTTAAAAGTATTATATTATGGACCAACTTTAGAAATGTGTATCTTTAATAAATTTTAATAATAAACAAACTGGAACTTTATAGAAAAACCGTTGGATATCATTTGAATGACATTGGTAGGTATATCGAAACAATACAACAGATTTACCACGGCAAAATGAATAGAAGACACATGTATCACTCTGTACATCGAACTCAATGGTAAATTACATTACTAAGTCCATAAAAAAGTCTTGACAAAAGCTTCTATTCATGTCCTAACTTGTATGTAAATGAAAAACTCGGCTTTTGTTAGTCGACGCCTGTTGTTGCTTTACGACTCAACGGAGCAACAGATGTCAGGGAAATTTTTCATACTTTGAACTTGTGATATGAGAACTTCAGTCATAACTGAAGTTCCTTAAATAAAATTATTACATGCTAGTTTTCCATTTGCCTGGAATTTAGAATATTCTTCTCGAGTACCTATTTCTCGTTCTTGGATATTGTATAGGTATTTGGGCTTCCGGTAACCTCACTCACACGACGAAACACAACGCAAGCGTTGTTTCACGTCGGTTTTCTGAGGCCGTGGTATCGCTCCGGTCGAGCTGGCCCATTCGTGCCGAAGCATTGCTCTTTAAATGCAATAGTTTCGAAGCCTATGCAAATAAATAATCAGACATTTTCTATTTATTTATATTAGTTACCGTAACGCAGATAGAAAATAAATAAAATATGTTTACTTTACTCCAATAGGGTATGTATTTAAACAGTATCTCACAACATCAACTGAAAATTATAGACTGGATATTTATAAACGACCGACTAACATTCCAGCTAATAATATTAATAACATTTAACATTAAATAAATCTATCAACGTTGTTTATTTTATCAATTAATTATTATATCTTGGAAATTATACACAAGTTTACGTTACTGATAAATGCCTATCGTATATTAGCTTTCAGATAACCAGTTATATATAAGTTTATCTTATAACTTTATAGTTTAGTTAAACTTCGAAAGCAATTTAACAAAATGAAAAGTTAGTTCATGCTTCACTAGGCCGAACTGAAACAGATATCAGACAATTTGTTATAACTTTCTCACGTAATAAACTTGTTAGAGATTTTACTAAAGTGGGCTTAGATTTTACAATCTTGTTTGAATAGATTCAGATTTAATTTAATCTTTTGTTACTAACCAATCTTAGTTTCAAAACAATAAATCAAATTGTGAAAAGTATAATATCAGGTATTCATCTAATTCTCTGAAGTTTAACCTATAAAATTGTACCAAGAAAAGTAGGTATTCTTCAAAGTTACAGTACACAACAAACGCAATTTATTGACAGTAAAATATCTCTAATATTGATATTTATCACAGTGTTTTGGCGTCACCATTGTGATCATGTGAGGCTAGAAAACTGTATGTTTGTATTTTTATGTATAAGTTTAAGGGCAACTTAAATCTGTAAACGGTTTAACTTCTATATTTTAGTATGTACTGAATTTTGTATTCTATATAGGGGCTGACGTTTTTCTAACATAACATAACATAGCATCACGCCTTTTATCCCCGAAGGGGTAGGGAGAGGTGCCACTGTACAATGTAACACCCACTTTTCACTATTTATGTTACGAGTCCCATGTAATAGGGGGTGAGCCTATTGCCATATACCGGGCACAATTCCAGACTTCGTGAGATTTACTGAGATTTTTTTTTAAACCCAGTAATACTTTGCCCGACCCGGGAATCGAACCCGAGACTCTTTGCCCGGCAGTCGCACTTGCGACCACTCGGCCAACGAGGCAGTCAGTCCAAAACATAACATCAAAAAGACAAAACGAAAAAGCATTCAATAAAAACTACCACCCTATAAAACAACAAAAGACAAACTCGATGAAGTACAGTCAACATCCAAAAAACTGTTTTAAAACTGTCATAACAACTCTAAATTTTATTCCCACAACTAGACAAAAACTTTCACTGACAAGTGTGTGATAAATGGCAGTGCGCTTCAAACAATGGGATCGTACTCAACTGTTCTTGAAGTTAGTCTAATTGAACAGCCAAGTGACAGTTTACACGCAGCGAATTGGGAGTGCTGGGACTAGTCCTCTTTTACCGGAATATTCAATGCTAAATGCTATATTTATTTGTGATGTTCATTTCAAATTTTGTTTGTTGAATTGAGTTCTTCTTTCTTTGGTGGAAAATGATTATGTAATCATTGTTGTTTCGTTAATCAAACCTTTGGAGTTTCTTGCTCGTTCTTCTCCATTCGAATCTACATTTTGGAATGAGCTCCTAGCTTCACTGGCGGACTGACTGACAGACAATTATTTATTTTGTATTTGTTGACGTTTCAAAAGTACCAAAATTATGGTTTAAACTGTCAAACATCAAGCGGTCACCGGTGACAGCAACCTATTGTTCTTTATTTGTGTCTATAATGACGGTACTCAACGAGTTAATAGGAATGAATGCTTTGATTTTATGGTGATTTCAACAATATATTTTAATATTTGTTCAGTCATAAAATAGTCAACTGGTAAACAGAACTGACCATTGTTTTATATTCTAGTTTTAAAATATAACTAAGTATTTTACGTTGCATGGTTACATTTTATGTAGAAACAGCACACCATACTAAAGTATCATACGTCATCACATAAAACATTACAGACTGCGTACTTACCTTAGTAACATCATACTGAATAAATAACGCAATACTGTCCCATAACTATTAATGATTAGTTTAAATTATTAATGTCTCCGTACCCTCTCAATATCGATTAAATCGTTACTTATAATATCTCTTCTCTTTCTAACTATGTCCGTTTCTACTCACAACAACGCCACAGCTCTATTTCTTAAAATTTAATAACCTATTGTTCAATGATTAAAACATTATTATGTAAAACGACAAATACTTCAGTTTTACTATTTCAGCGATTTACATATTTTAAAATTACAATCATATTAGTATTAAATTTTTTTAAAAGATACTTTATTTCAATTACGTAATGAACTATATTAATTACTAAGACGCCGTAAAAGTTTGCACATTTATATTCTACTATCAGTAGTGTCTACAGAATCCAGTTTAAATGAAGATTTAATTGTAAATTAATCCTTTGAATAAATACTTAGATTATTCGCTAATGGAAGCACGTATACAAAGCTATCAAGTAAATTACAAATTAAAGAACTGAATTGAATACTAATACTGTCAAAGTGAATAAATAAATAAGCTAATGTATTAAATCATACAAACTTGAAATTAAAATCGCGCATGTTTCTGTTATTAAACAACTGACAATTACAATAAGTAATAAAAGAAAACAAAGAAAAAACATTGTTCCGATTGACACCGCACCAACGGCACAGGAAAATTTAAAAACAAATTCGGAACAAAATTAAGAAAAAAAACAAAAATGTCTTCCACAAACAATAAGGAGCAACGCTTATGTAACATTTTAACGACGTACAAATCAAATTTGAGAGGAACACGAATAGAAAAATAGGAATTAATTTAAGTGCGGGATAATTTAGTGAGCCGATAAAGTCGGGTGTCCATAAATAATGAAGAGAGCAGAGAGATCTTAGTTTATTTTTTTAGACGCGTCCAAACGGCGTCATCTAAAAATAACTGGCAGTTAGACGACTCGTTCCTGGATTAAAATTAGTTAACGGGCAACCCTGTTTAGGGCGAGACTTCCTTTAACGCGAGCGCCAACAAATTAAATCCCGTTTACACTTCTACGCTAATCTAATCTAATTCTGTCTCCTGTGTTCTGTTCAGTTTGTTTTAAATGTTTAGTGGAAATTGATTACTTAATTCTAAACTAGTTTTAGAAAAATAAATCGGATAATCGTCGTATTTTCCAATTATATAATTATAGCTGAAGAAGATTCTAGCTACCTTTCTGTCTAATGTGTGTAACCACACCTAAATTTATAAAACAATCATAAACACAACATACGTACCTACGTAGTAGCCAATTAGAAAAACCATACTCAATTTTCTTAGCAAAAATCTTCAACTTGAACACTCAAATGCAACTGCAAGTTGTAAAACTAAACCAATTCTAGCTCGTTCTACTTAGAATTTAACTTTATCTCTGTTATTTGCTTCGGAATTACGGTACAAATTAAAGTAGCTAACAGTTATTACGACAAGCAAATTATTATCAAGAGCGTAGCTGTAGACAATGGGTTGTATTTGAGCGGCCATTGGTGCTATCGTCGCCTCCCATTATAAACGTTTAACGTTGCGATGCAATAAACGCAATGAAGCGTGATGATAGATAAGAATTACGGCTGAGTTTACTTAATACCTTATTCAGAAGACTTCTTCGTATCTAGTGAGAAGAAACACGATGCGGTTTTTCACTTATTTTTTATTATTGTTAGCTGATATGTTTGAGGGATGAATGAACTCGAAGATAAAGAAAGTGGGAGTTGCCAACTCCTACACATCTTCTAACCTATAAGAAGAATAATAAAGAAGATCTTATATTTTATAAACAATAACTTTAACCAAGAACATTTGCATTTAATCCATTTCAGTGCTAGTTATGTAAATGAAGATACTTATAGAAAGGAAAACATTCTGCGCATTCTTAAACAGGTACAGTTGTTGCGATGAATCTCTGGCCGCCGTAAAAAAATTAAAAGGTACAATTCCAGCCGGCGCAGGCACTTAATGAAAAAATCCATTTAGGAATGTCTGATTAAAACACGAAGCCACCACTCTGTCAGGTCGTGGGAGTAGATTAGTTTCGGGCGCTCTTTGCTTTCCGCTGTACTTACGTTCGTGCACTAATCGATGTCGCACAGTCTTCAACAATAGGCGTCAGGTGGCTTGATTACACAACTCGAATCATTGTTCACGAACATAACAATCGCTCAAAAATGTTTTCTTTTAATTTCACTAGCGGAATGGCTATTCTTCGTCACTACAAACTTAAAGGACATTCACATACGCCCCCCTCGTAAACCGCTACAACTAATTAAATCAATTTAAATTCCAGCCGTTCTTCCATTGAAATTCCTTAATATTAACCGTAAGACGTGGAAGCAGTCGAGATTCCCAAGATAGGTACTTACTTAGCTCAATGGTGTCGTATAAAGGCGAAATAGAGCATCTCTGCATTAGAGTGCACCCCATTAAAACCACATGTTCTAGCCGTCACCTCGTGTCTCGGGGCCAATGTTTCCCAATATAGCTTGCAACTCAATTTACTCCTATGATACAGGTTTTAGACGTTAATAATCTGTGGTGAAACAATCTGGTACAGATTCATAATGAAGTTATTAACTTTTATTATTTTCATTTTCATTTCTGTGTTAGTAGGATTGCAATATTTATGAATATCATTTATTTATTCCGAAAGTTTATCAAAAATATTTTGTGTAGTTATTTCACTAATAACATTTTTCGGTAACAAAATCTCGGCCATTTTGATTAAGAAATGACGATCAGCTGCTTATTTCATTAGGCAGGAAGAATGTAATTTTTCATTATGACTTAATGAATGCAGTTAGCGACCGAATTATGTCAGAAAAATCGGAATTAATAAATTCTTTCGTTCATTTTTTAAGCGCTGCCGTTATAAATTGTGGACGACAAGCTCACCGCTATAATGACAAATTGTTTTATTGTCGAGATACAAGGATTTATTTTTGCAAAAAAATTAGAATCTGTTGACAGCCATTTAATCTCTGTTTCAAGGTTAAGAAGTTGTTTAATTTGGCAAAACATTGATTCGTTTATGAATTATAGTATGTTTTCATAGCTGTTACTCTAATTTCAATAATTGGAAAACAAACTTGGAATTAGACAAATACGCGATCGGAAGTTTGGGAAGCAGTGACGACGATAATTTGTTTGCGCGCGGCGGTACGCCACGTTCGTCTCCTTGTTTATACGGAGCTTCGTAATATTTATACTGCAGGATCAAGCCGACGATTACGACGACGAATTCTATGTAGTTCTCTAGATTCTATGAAGATTATTATTCACTTAAGCTGACGATATAGAGACATAATAAAAATAATCTGTCTCGAGAATACGCTACCTACTTATTTAGGCGCCCAATTACAGCATTCCATTTTTAAACAATGTTTTCTTTTTTAATTTAATCTTTTTGGTGCTGAGTGTAATAACAAAAAGGTTTTATCGCTATTTTTAATCACAAACATTAACCATGATGGTGATTTCTAATTTATCGTCGCGTCGGTCGTTTATCTCACTCCTCCGGTCATGATTTACTGTAACGCTTTTTATGTATTTTTGATTGCTCACACATGTCCCCGAAACACCGACACAGCTACATAATCATCAGATCTGTCCTAACCGTACAAAAACGCGTCTCTACTAAGAACATAAACACAACAAAATTACTTTCACAAGACATCAAAGGTTCTCAATAAAACTCACTTATTTGAACAGTTGCTGAGAGACACATTTGCTTCTAATAAAACACATTACCATAGAAATAAAACGTAATACACCATTCCTCGCCATCTATCATTTTATATTCAGGTCGGGACTACTTATAAATTGATGGAAATTCAATTACCTGGCTATGTTTACGATTGATGAGCGCGGTAGGTGTACCATTACATTTTCTTATCATTCTTTTGAATATTAAAAGGTGTTGCTAACCTTATTTTAGGAGTTCATATATTATACATTGTAACGAAGCTTGTGTTTCGTATATTGCTTATTCTAATAACTTCCTTCATCATTACTTTGCCTATAACATAATTAAAGACATTAAAGGAGTAATAAGATAAGAAATCAATTTGAAAACAGTAAAAGTGGGTAAAATATTAAACTGCTTCTCGAGCCACCCGCGTTGTATAACTGACGGTAAAACATTTAATAGCTCCACCAGAGAAGACATCAAAAACGAATAGACCACTTATAACCATAAATCCTACCGCCCATAACGATCAAGTTTTAATAAATTCATTCTAGGATTCCCACTGAGAGCAATAATATATAAAATTGCCACTTGAAAGTGCCCAGCAAAATGAAAATGAAAGAAATATCTAATAAAATGCAAAATTCCCTGACACAATCCAGCGCCTTTAAAATTGACCTATAAATAAAATAAAGAAAAAACGGAATACCGAAAGGCAGAAAATTCGAAAATAAGTTCGAATTGTGCTTCGTCTTCCTATTGCATAAATCTTAAAGCAGTCTCTAATTGAATATTCTCTTTGCGTAATGCCGTCTTATTTCACCCTTTAAAATAAAATAAAAGCTGAAAGCGAAACATGTAAATTTTATCGTGTCTGGGCACGGCCGCCGGGACAAGCACGGATTTTTTGCCATCCAAGGTAAAGGAGAAAACTTGGCTCGTATTTTCAGCTAAAACTTCCCCCACTGCAATGCTCGCTGAGAAATACTTTTGTGACTTACGGAGCGAGTTATAAAAGAATGGCGTATTGTATGGAGCGGGTAGGAGCCAACAAATCATTTCATACGCTCCGACCAAGAATTTGGGGGCGGTCAGTGTGAAAGTAACTAGAGCGTATAGGCTGCGGGAAAAGCCGCTACCTACGTGTGAAATGTTCACATTTCCCGGACAGTATTGCACAAACTTTGAATTTTGATGCCGGATATGGAACACTGTTACGAAATACATAAAACATTTTATATGTACAGGATAACGCGTACGCAATACCTTTTTCATTGAATATTTTTCGCAACTGCCATAGTTTACTATTCAAAATTTATTTCCGCCAACTCTTTTAAAACAAAAGGACTGGCTCACATTGGAATAGAGCTAATTCCGTCACGAAACGATTTTGTTTTGAGACATTTTTCGTGAGTTCACGTTTTAGTCTTATAATTCGGGCCGGTTCAATCAACTTCAATTACATGCCTTTTGTAACAAACAACAAAAAATATAAGCTGTGAGACTCACATGCTCTCATAATATCAGTTGATGTAATATTAACTTCTCAATTATTTTAGTCACATCCTATTATAACCTCCTATCTTGTCGTACTTTATTTGTGACATTGCTCAAGCGTGAAAATATATGTTTACCAGAAACAAATGAAAATCGTGATTTTCTTTTAATTGTGATAAATATAGTAGGTATATAAATTTTAAAAGAATAATATAGCAATGATTTTTGCAATCATTACACGAAGACAAAATAAAATGTCATCGAACAAATAATAATAGTCTTGTATGCAGTTTAACACCAGATCACATTGTTTAAACTTTTAGCTCATACGATTTACAAATGCAAATTTTCAGATTATTAGACAATAATTCATATAATCAGGCTAATAGTAAAAGTCACTTCTTGCATATTCAAATCTTAAGTCTGAAACCTAGGTCATTAGCCAATCTTGAGTCCTAGTTTAAAACGGCATTAGCATTTATCAATCGTGTGTCGTCTAGCTGTCTGGTGATGAGGTTCCATGTTCGATCTTCGTCAAACTTTCTCTCATGTTATTCCCTGAAACAACGACCTCACAGCCCACAGTCATAGGAGGAGGCCTATGTTCAGTAGTGAACGTCTTGCGGCAGATATGATGACGAGTCTGGTCTGTTTTGGTATTCAAAAGTCTCAGCCGTTTAATTTAAACATCATAACATCACGCCTTTTATCCCCGAAAGGGTAGGCAGAGGTGCACACAGAAGTAACACCCACTTTTCACTATTTATGTTATGAGTCCCATGTAATAGGGGGTGAGCCTATTGCCATATACCGGGCACATTTCCAGACTCCGTGCTATTACTGAGAATTTTTTAAAACCCAGTAATACTTTGCCCGACCCGGGAATCGAACCCGAGACCCCTTGCCCGGTAGTCGCACTCGCGACCACTCGGCCAACGAGGCAGTCATTAATTTAAACGTTTAATTTAAATTTCAATCCATACCACACAAAACTAAACATAGCTTTAAATAAACTATGTATCAGTACCTAACCTAAGTAAGTACATATGTCTAATTAGTAAGTCTATTGGCATCTAATACAGGACCACTTGTCAATAGCTAATATGATTGTTCTGTCTTAATTTGATTGTTCAATCAGATCAACTAACACGAGACACGATACGTTTACTGTTCACTGATTTGATTAGCCACAAACTATTTAACCCTCTCTCTCTCTCTCTCTATTGAATTTGATATGATAGTATTAATTTTCTACTAACCAACTTCAAAAAAAGAATAGGTATTTGTTGTTATAATTTTGTTCACTAATATCAGTAGGAATATATGTAGTTACTGTTGATGAGAGGGTTTGCGATCATCCTCATGATTGGCAATCGATTTGTTGATTGCAACTACATGTTAAGTTGCTTAAGTATAAGGACATTTTGGTCATACACTGGACTTAGTTCCTATTTCAAGGAAAAAAGTTAGTTAATTTATTTGCCCAACCTAGCTATCATACAGCAATTCGACCATGAGTCCTAATTAAGTACAATTTATCCAAAAATATTTAGTACAAAATATTCTGTGTAAGTAATTCACACCTCCATATACCACCACATTTACAAGTACTTATTTAAGGTCAAAAGTGGCGCTTTCCACGTTAAACAGGCACTGAATAATTTAATGTTTAGGATTCACTTCAAAGAACTTGATCCCATCCTAGTTTACACTGTGCTGGGCCCTCCACTTAAGCTTTGTGACACGTAAACTAAACCTTTGTTAAATAAATAATCCCTGTGAAGAATTGAATCCCAGTCATACTCCATGCTTAATACTCTTTATAAAATGTCTCAAATAAATTATGTCTGTTCTGACTACTATTATTGACGTTCATAAAAGAAAAAAACACTAATCTGATGATTTGGAATAGTGAGTTACATTTACGAGATAGTAAGGAATCTGCAATTTATTGTCGAAGTGTGTAACAAATGCACTCACAGTCACTATTTGCACTACGAGTGGGGCTTGCTAAGTGCAATCGACTTTTAACCAAATTGATACATCTGTTACGGTTCATTTCACATTGGTGACCATGCCGTAACGTGCTTAGACTCAAGCATTTCTATAAATAAATACGAAGCAGGATCCAACTGCTAAACAAAAGAGCAACCGACCGCGCGCAGAGTAAAGTGAACACAACAACGCCATTTTCCAGAACACAAAAAAATACGAATTGAAATGAGCCGTATTAGTAACAGAGCAAAGTTGAAACTCTTTCAACGGCAGGTGATCTGAGTGGTACACTTCGTGGGTAGTGGTTTACCTTTCACTCGACTATTTTATTATTATAGCTAGGTAGAGATATAGACATTATAACCTGAGTCGCGAGGAACGCTCGATTAGTTACGGTACTGTTAGTTCACCGTCGAAATAGGTCGCAAGAGTCGCCAGATTCTGTTAGACGTGGTTCATATGCAGTGAGAATCTATCACTTCCGAACGAGATCGTTAGAAATTCAAGGCAATTTTGACACGGTGTACGATGTCTGACTTTTAGGTGTGTCTATTAGCGTTATAGTTATGTATAATTTTTGCACATGCCTAATCATAAGTACCTATATTAATTTGAGGTTGAAGTTGAACAATCTATTCAGTGACTACCGCTGTAACTGTGCCATAAGTTGTTTATATTAAACTTTTATTAGTTAAACATATCTCACACACACAACACAATCTTTAACCAACCATTATAAAAACAAAAGCAAATTAAACATTACAAAATTTAACTAAGTAAAGTTTTTAAGTTAATCTTCTCAACCACAATACAATAGTTTAAAATTATCATTAAGTATTCTAAGCAAGCAAATACTAATTAGTTATACATACATATTTGTCTCGCACATAAACTAGACCCAAATTAGTTGGCTCATACAATACCTAGGCGTGTTTGATTTTCAGTGTACGTAGACATACATATACCTTTATAGGATAGATAGGTCTAGTATGATATTGATAAACAGACAGGTTTATATTTTAGTACTGTGTATAATAAACAGATTAACGGTAGACAAATTATATGACGTCATATGTTTGTAAATTAATAATAATACTAGGTAGATATAATTATACATTCTATATTATTACTGTATGTTCAGTATAATATATGTATATCTAAAGAAGTAAACAGTACTCGCGTTTTTACTCAATTATGCTACAGCTTCGGCTAATGGCACTGGCGACTAATATGATTTCGTTTCTTTTTAAATACCTCTATAATGCGTGGTTGAAGGCAGTAGTGTAGTACCCGAAGCTAATCGCAAACAGCAGGAACAGTCAAGCGATTAAAAACTAGGTACTCAAACAAAACAGTGTGATTTTAAAAAAAAAAGTGAATTGGCTCGATTGAATATAGAGGTAGAAGAAAATTTCAGCGGCTAATTGGTAGATGAAAAGTCTAAACTGCTTACAAAAAGCACTAAAATGTAGCTAGACGTTACAATAAAGATGAAAAATGGTAGCAGCTATTTATAAATTACAAAATTTTTTCCTAAAATATGTGAACTCCACGTGAAACTAGGAAAAACTTTCACGTATAAAACAGATTAAAAACTAGGTAGTAGGTAAAACATCGGATACATCGTAACTTTTATTTATGACCGACGTTTATGTAGCCATCTTTATTTCAACCTCTTTTTAGGTCGTCCAAATAATTAAAGTGCTGTAAAACAAACATGTTGAAATTAAAAGGATTCTGGCGCATTCGTTTTACGGTCAATCAAACGTAACACATATCAATTCGTTAAAACAAACCGTACCATTACGTAGAAAGCTTTTTAACACACTTCTCAAAATGATATATGAAAATATACGCCAAAATATTCGAAGTCGATCACAGACCTACAGCAATATATGTATGTAACAAAAAGTCAACTTTGTCAACAACGTAGATATTTTGTGCATGATTTATTTTAATAAAGCAACCAACTATGTTAAAGTAATTCCGTGTTGACCCAGATCAAATAAAGCAATCACGGTTTTTCCTTTGTAGCGTACGAACATGTACCAAGTACGTTTATAGATCAAGGAGTCTGATTAATTCGCCAAACTTCACCAGATGCCGGCGAAAAAACTGAACCGTGATTTTATAGGCAATACCGTGCTCAAACAACCACAATAATAAATATCTGTGGAACGATCAAACAAAAAAATTGTTGGCTACTCAACCACATATTACTCGTTTAGATTTCAATCATCGACATAGGTCGCTTCCGATGTTGTTTAAACAGCTGCCGGTACTGAAACTATTCATGTTTACATAAATTCAACTATTCAAAGAATGGCACACGCTTGTATACGATTGACAAAGTAAATACGCATTGAACACGAAACAAAATAAAACTTGAAATCCGATCTACATAATACTGTGATGGGAAGAAATGCTTACTGTTTCGTGTTAAATCTTTTTCTTGTAACTTTTCTTTATCGAACACCGAGTTGACTGAAATTTTTGGGATATAAACCGTGTGTCGTGCAGGCTTAGCGCGGTAGGCGTAGCGTTTACAAGTCGGCGGGGTAAATTGGATCCCCCGGGATTTACTGACGCCTTCACGCAAACGTTTCATGCTCCAGCCTTCAACGCTTACGTTGGCGCGTGAAATATTCAACGTCTTTGTCGATGTTATTTATAAGACGCTTCTTGGATAGGGATAAGAACATTTAGCGTTTTACTGGAAGCTGGGACGTTCAAATTACTGCATTAAACAGTATTAGCAAGTACACGGACACTCCCAACAGTGAATACAACTGTGTAGTAAGTAGCAACGTGCCGCTAATAACGTGGGTTCAGGATTAGTCCTTACGAGAGTGTTTAGACTAGAACGGCAGACAAAGCTCAGCATTGCTAATTGTTCATTCTCTTGTTTGAGCACAAATCCTCAAGGATCCATCTTCATATAATAATAATAATAATATATGCTTTATTGTACACCACACAATCACATTATAGGAAAAATATTAACAAAAATAGTGTACAATGGGCGGTCTTATCGCACAAGGCGATTTCTTACAGACAACCTTTGGATGGAGCAGTAATAGGAGTCTGATATGGGTCGTCAAGTGTACAATAATTAATTATAAAGTACTATACATATAATACAAAAATACAACTACAACTCAAAAAAAAAAAATATAAAAAAAAAATAAAATAAAATAAAAATAAAATAATATACAATATACAATATGATACATAATGGTGTGTATTTGTGCATGTGTTTGTATGTGTGTGTATGTGTGTGTATGTGTGTGTGTGGTTAAAATAGGATATAAAATTATAAAGAGAGGAAATGCTCTCTAACAAGTTTTTTAAATTGCGATATGGATTGAGCTCGCCTCGCTGCAATCGGTAAAGCATTCCACAACCGAGCTGCTTGCACTGTAAAGGATTTGTCTAAAAAGGAAGTGGAATGCAAACAAATACTCAATTTCAGACTCTTCGATGATCTCAAAAACTTCGAATGTGTATCGCCAAGGTACGTAAAACGTTCTTTTAGATAAGTAGGGGTAGTGGGATTAAAAAGTATATTGTAAAGAAGTGAAAGAATATGAGTATTCCGGCGAAGGCGAATAGGCAGCCATTTGAGCTTGTTGCGGAACTCAGAGACGTGGTCATACTTGCGCAATCCAAATATGAACCTAATGGAAAGATTTTGAAGTCGCTCAAGCTTGTCTAATTGTTCTTGGGTGAGATCAAGATAGCTGGCATCAGCATAGTCGAGAATTGGTAGAAGTAGGGATTGTGCTAATGCAATTTTAGTAGTAGTGGGTAAGAAATTCCGTAGACGCCTCAGGGCGCCCGCCGAGGCAAAAACCCTGCGGCTGACCTCCTGCACCTGTTTAGACCAGGACAGAGTACTATCAATGTAAATCCCCAAGTTCTTGACTTCACAGGAAAAAGGAATCTTTGTGTTAAGTAGACATACTTGGGGAAGAGTAGACCAGTCTATTTTAGAGACAGTCCTTGAGCTGCCGACAACCATCACTTGTGTTTTTGAAGGATTAATATGCAGCCCGAACTTCATGCTCCAGTCACCAATTCGTGCCATATCACGGTTGATCAGCGCAATAGCATCAGGTAACTCATGCAGTGAAGCATTTGTGTAGATCTGTAGATCATCGGCATAAAGGTGGAAGGAAGAAGAGAGTTCATTAGAGATAGAGTTGATAAATAGCGCAAAGAGTAAAGGGGATAGAACACCACCCTGCGGCACACCGGAAGCAGTACAACACCATGAAGAACAACGATCCTCACAATGAATACGCTGCCGGCGACCAAACAGGTAGCTACGAAACCAGTCAATTACCGATGGGGATACGTTAAGAGAGCTGAGTACGGCAAGCAAAATGTCGAAGTCAACGGTATTAAATGCGTTACTAAAATCGAGCAGGACAAGTACCGTCAACTTCCCCATCTCCATGCTCGACCTAATGTCATCGGTAATGTTTACGAGAGCCGTGGTAGTGCTGTGACCCGGACGAAAACCAGATTGGTAGGGACTGAGGAAATTGTGCTTGGTAAGGAAAGAACTAAGTTGATGATGGATAAGTTTTTCTAGGATCTTGGACAGGAAAGGAAGAATGGATATAGGACGATAATCGGAAAAAGAAGCAGGATTTGTTTTCTTGGGAAGAGGAATTACGTGAGCTTCCTTCCAAATCTGAGGGAAAGCTCTATTGGAGACAGTGGAATTTAGGACAAAAAGGATGATAGGAGTAATTTGATCTAGGATAGGAATTATCATTTTGCGGCTTACACAGTCACCACCAACGGCATTCGATGTCGTCGACAGAATGCTCCTCCTAACCTCACATGCAGTAAATTGACTGAAGACGAACGGAGGAAAATCAGGTAGCGGAAGTAACGAAAGAAAGTTTAAAGTGGAAGTTTTGGCGGCCATATCTAAAGCGACCGAGGAGGAGAAGTGAGAGTTAAGAGAATTAAGATCTAGATCTTTAGGTATAGGGTCTTGAGTAGGTTTTCCGATACCTAGTGATTTGAGGAACTTCCACACTTTAGCCGGATCACTATCTTGAACTGATCTATGGATGTGTTGGCGTTTAGCATTCCTGCACACCTTGTTGCACTGATTTCTAATCCTAATGTATTTTTCCCTGTTGCTGACACTCGGCTGGATCTTAAATTTAAATTTTGCAGCAGCTTTTTTAGCAATCAGTTTCTTTATTTCATCAGTTAACCAAGGTGCTGGGAGATGCTTAACCCTGACGGCCTTGACAGGAGCGTGTTTGTCATATAGTTTAATAACAGAGGCAGTCAGGAATTCAACTTGTTCGTCAACCGATGCCGCCTCAGCCAGAGGTTTCCAGTCGATGTCAGCAGCATCCTCCCGTAGACGCTCAACATTCATGCCCTCAAAATTGCGAAGATAGAGAGTTCTCGACTTATGCTTGGGTGGGCGAGTTTTGAAGGATGCATAGATAAGGTCGTGGTAAGAGAAGGCGTCAGCTGGACACTGGCCATGTTTGGCGACGTTGTTCGGGGAAGAAACTAAGATTAAATCAAGCAGCGAAGGAACTGAATTAGGGAAATGGTGAGTAGCATTGAGGTCAAGGATAGAAAGATTGGTAGACTTGATTAACCGGGAAAAAGAAGTGGAACGAGTGTCGTTTTTTATCAGACATGTATTGAAATCCCCCATTATAATACAGTGATCATATGAGGGTACAAATATTTCTAGGAGCTGTTCAAAAGAGGAGAAGAAGTTAATACGTAGAGATGGACAGTAATACACGCCAAGAAGAATTTTAGCGCGGTGTAACTCAACCTCCAAAAAGAGGTGTTCACCAGCATTCTGGGGAGGAGGCTGCGTGGACATATTTAAGATAGTAAACGAAATATTCTTACGGAGATATATGGCCACACCGCCCCCACCCCCAATCGCACGGTCATTCCTTATCAAGTTAAATCCCGGAAGAGAGTAGGAGGAAGAAGGGAGACAAGGTTTCAACCACGACTCGGACACCAGAATGGCGTGAATGTACTTACAATCGAAAAACGCCAGCATATCAGTGTAATGAGCCGGAATACTCTGAGCGTTAATGTGAACCACATTGAAGTTCCGCGATGCATCAGAAAATACCGAGACGAGTGTCTCATTTAATGACGGTAAACTACAAAAACTTTCGTCGTCTGAAGTTAATGATAAATACGCATCAGAATCATTGTTAGTACTAGTATGTAACATGAGTGTGTAATATGTACCTAATAATGTATATAAATTATAATAATATGTAATATTAATAAACTAATAAATAACAACAAAAATATACCTATAATATAATACTATGCGTTATGTATGAGGTTGATGTTCAAAAACTGCACTACCTCTATCCACCTGCCAGTTAGCCTGTAAGAATTTTGAAACAACAAAACAAGAAATCACCCATTAATGACAACACAGGCTAGCAAAAAAATAAAATAAAAAATAACGAATAAAGATAGCAACACAAAATAGTAAAAACAGTAATAGCAGGTCCGGGCAATCGAACTAAATAATAAAATGAGGTGAGAAAAATAATACGCTAATAAATGAAAAAATAAACGAATTTGAATTTAAAACATGCATGCAGTTCGTAAAACGAAACGTTTCAAGTGACAGTTAAGCATGACAGACAGTGACAGGTGACGTTAAAGACAATGATATGAGTTACGAATGAAATGAACATAAATTGTAAACAAATAATACTACTACCTTTTCAATGTAAATGTAAATGTAAGAAAAATAATTAAATTAAAATGAAGGTGATACTACAATATTACAAATACAACAATCTAAAACTAAAATACCCGATTTACCCAGACTACCTACAGAAAGACAAGAAAAAAGAATTGAAAAATTTATAATACTTATTTTCGGGTTGCTGCACGCCTTGCCCTGGACATAACCACCTTCCCGGCAGCCGCAATGACAGGCTGGGCCACATCCTGCCCAGGCTGTTTTAAATCGATCCTGTCGAGATCGTCTCTGGTTGTAACCCGATGTCGAGTGCCTTTCGAGTCCAGGACAAAGATAATGCCCTCCCTCGTCCAACACTGATTGACCCCGAACCTCTCTCGTGCCGCCATGAAGATGCCGTGTCGGGATTTAGTCAAAAACTCGGAGATCGTGACACCCGAGCCCTTGCACTTGGTTTTTCCTCGCCAGATGTTGTCACGGAGAGCCAGGTTATGCAGCTTAAGCAGAATGGGTCGAGCCTTTTGGGTAGTCCGTCCCATCCGGTGGCACCGCTTGATATCAGATGGCTTTATATCAAGATTGAGGCGGTCCTTGACAACTTTTACGACCAATTGGGTAGTGTCCTCTTCCTTAGCTTCTGACTCCGACACACCGTGAAGAAGAAGTATCTTACGCCGGCTGTGCATCTGCATATTGTCCATGCTCTGCACCAGAAAGCCCACTTGCTGCTGGAGAACACAGAGGAACTGCATAATGAAGCTCCGAAATGCTATGTACTCCGCTGTTAGTACTGGTGTGGCATCTGTTGCTGCTCCTGCGCTAACCCTCTGCTCTTGCTCAAAGTCGGCCATGCGCTGCTTGAACATGCTGGTCATCTCAGACACTAAGCGTGGGACGTCCTCCATGATATTACCAGTTGTGCAAGTGTAAAGTGCTTAAATGTTTTGTAGCTGGTTGAAAACACTGGACAGGCAGGTAGCACTGATTACAATTTCATTTAAGGCATTAAACTAATAATAATGTAATTATAATAATATTTTAGCAATTTATAACTCAGAGCTTTACAATGTTAGTGTTTACTTGGTGACTACCCGATAATCTATACTACTTATATGAACGTTCTAAGTCCACAACTTTGAGAGATAACTTCGTTACTAGAGTAATTTTTATCATTTTGAAAAATTGTAGTATCAATACGTTCGTTATTTCTATAAAGGAATCTATCGATATATAACTCTAAAGCCGTCTGATTTGAAGGCAACACATTGTAGGAGCGCAGGTACACGGGGCAGTAATTGGGCCAGCCTCCCGCAGGGCACCCATTTCAAATCCTTAACGTGGGTCGGGATTACTTTAATGACGCATATGTTGGAAGCTTTTTGTGCCATCCTTTAGAAACTGATCGTTGATAATAGACTGAGAAAAAAAGTTTAACGGTTTAAAATTGACAAATTAAGTTGCATTCTGTGTTTTGAGTTTGCAACCGTTTATTTTGATTAGTTCCAAGAAATTGTTGTATGGACGATCATTATCATGACATCTCTGTTTTCTTAATGCATTTCGAGTGAATGACAAATATTTAGAACTTAACAAACTGCAATTGAAACCCAAGATCTTGTGTGAATTTCTTTAATTTCAAAATGAAATAGATAAAAATCAAATTAAACCTTCAAACCACTTAAGTTTGTCGATAAAATCGCAGATGTTCTCACTGCCCCGCGATAATAGCTGGAAAGTATGGCGATAGTAATATTGGAAGCGTTCGGAAGTGCTTGCATTTCCGCGCGATTTATTCTGTGACATCATAGCAGTCAGCACGACTCAGTTGCTGACGGGATACATTCGAAGAGATGCGAGTATATTTTGTCATTTATTATTCAACCGCTGGAAAGTGGGATATACCGATTCGTACGTGACTTTGCCTGTCTGCTACATCTCATAGTAACCGCTTTATGCTTTCTTCTTGTTGTGATCACAACCATTGCCAACCGTTTCGCCTTACGTAAGACCGCGTTCGAAACTCTTTGTTTTGTTACAAAATAAATTAGTGTGCATATCATTCAAAAGTTTTATTGTTCGAGTGAGATAAGTATCGGAATTATGATCTCTTATTAAACCGTGTTCTACATACGAGACTAAATCTTTCCAAAGTTTTCAATTACTCTTGTTCATCGTTCGTGGACTGACAGCTTCGTGATGTCAAATGTCAAAGTACAGTCGCAACCAATGTTGCTTAAACTCGATTCTAAGCACAAGTAGCTAGCTTCTCTGAGTGCATTGTGCAAGAGCTTAAACAAATTGCAACAAATAAACGTCTGTTTGATATTAAAAGTATATACTCATAGCAATGCTGAATAAAATAAACAACATATTTACTTATAAGGAAGACTAGATTACATATTTACTTTGAATATTAAATGAGAAAGCCGCACGGTTTCTGATTGTGCCGAGAGAAGCTATTAACACGATACGTTGGGACGTATAAAGAAGTCCCTGGAGAATCTCAGGAAAAATCAAAGACACGGGTCAATACCTTATCCTTGATTGGGTAACAGTTCTACTTAAGCTGATTTTTACATAGAGAGTTCATTGTAATTATAGTAATTTTCAAATAAACCCATTGAAAGCAGTATTATTTGCTTACACATACTGAACAGAAGATGCTAGGACATTGCCATCCAAATATTTTCTAAATCAAAATCTAATATTATTTCCCATGAGTATTTATTACATTCACATAGCTTCTGTACAGTTTTAGAAAGAACATACATCAACACTACAAGGAAACAAGGTGTGGATTAATAGAATGGGCAGCTATGGAAAGAGGTAATAAGAAAAAGATTGTGATCACCAAATCGCCTGACAATTATTTTACGGTACTCTTGTCCCTTGAAGAGGATATTTACAACCTTTCCCTTTTACGACTTTATTTGCAGTATATTTGTTATGGTTCCTTATCTGTTTGTATATCTACTGCTCGTGTTGGTGGCGTAATTTATTTGTTACGCAATAAATACAATAATACGACCATAAAGACTAGGAACATGACATTTTTGATAGTACCTAGTTCTCGGTTTTATACATTCATTTCTACCTACTAAAGCATATTATATTGGTTTGCATTGGTCGAGCAAAATCTCTAACTACTAACTGTTATTATCTTCAGCCGACCTTAATAAATAACCGACTTAATAAATGGGAGAAGTTTGCACTCCAGATTATTGAATGTTATAGAAATGTTTAGCAGAACTTTGTGAGTTTGTGTACCGATAATTTTGGATACGCAGCTAAATAATATTATAAGCTACATTTGACAAATTGTATTACTCGTAAATATTTGGCTGACATTACATAACACTTGTTAACAAAAAGGTATAATAATACAAAGCTCATGTATCTTACTTAAAAGTTACGTAACATTGTAAAAAAATGACGTAGCATCGTAGACATAAGCTACAAAATGGCGTAGCAAATATGCTACGGCCTACGACCCTCACACATGTTTTATAGACGTATTATAATGTTTATCTTTTCATATATGCGCGGCTGGTATAAGTACTACGCACTTGACCTTTCCGAGGATTTGTTAGTGAGTCAGCTTAGTTTACTTATACAAAATTCGCTCGACAAAATTCCGGCTATTTTTGTTACGACAGGATAATTGAAAGTGCATACTTTTGAGCCACAAAACTAAACTAGTAAAATAAAGTCCGGCCAAAAGGATTCTGTTTCGAAGAACAACGGTCGAATTTTTCAACTTTCCAACTCAAGTTTGATGTTACACGGAAAAATCTTTTTTTTTTTTAAACGTTGCCCCACACTACGATTATCTCCTGTGTCGTGGGTGCGTTTACAAACATTCAAGTTCACATACACATGACACCCAGACCCGAAACAACAATTTGTGGATCACACAAAGTGTTGCTCCGTGCGGGAATCGAACCCGCGGCACATTGCACGGCAGCCGGTTGCCCAGCCACCGCACCAATCGTGCAGTCACAGTCGCAGTCTTTTTCGAGGACGTCGTTTTTTGAGAACAATGCTGGTTTTTGTCTGTCTCTGGTTTGAAACTATAAAATAGTATTTTGTGCTTACCTTTTTCTGAATAGCATGATATTAAATAAGAAGTTTATGTATTTTAAATATTTTATTACTCCAACTTTTATTAACTGGACTTGTAATGAAATTCTTTGAGGGAAGAATTTTATATTATAAAAATATCGTACTCTTCATTAAAGGAGGTCGTAAATTCGTGATAATACCTCTATTATTACAATTCGGACCAATTTGCCAGTATTAAAATTGGAGAGTAAATAAACGTCTCAAGTCTGGGCCGTTCGATTTTTAAAAGCTCGGGAAAGTAATGTTGAAGGCCTTTGTGTAGTAAACTAAGTCAGTGCGCCACATAACGACCTTTTACCGAGTTTTACCGGCCTTCGACACGCTCGCAGAGAAAATCTACGTTAGCGACAACCGCATTGTGGAACTGATAAAAGCTTAGGCCATTAACTGTACTCATTATACTTAATTTTTATTTTGTCAACATCCAATACCATATCAGCTGGTGGAATTATTTGAGTAATTTGCACGTTCACATACCTGTAACAAAATAAAATAAAACGTTAATTAACACGTTGAGTACCGTCATTATAGACACAATTAAAGAACAATAGGTTGCGGTCACCGGTGCCCGCGCGGTGTTTGACAGTTTAAATGCTAACTTTAGACTAGACTAGATACGATTGACTATTCCATTATTATGGTAATCTGTCTATTACAGAATTTAAATTATTTTGAATATTTTAAACAAATTAATTATAAATGGAAAAATAAACAATTGAAAAAATACAGAACACTTGTATCGTGAATAATTCACAGCATCTGTTGTAAATCACAAAGTGCCATTTGCAGAAACAAGAAAAATAATTAATTAAGCTGAGCTTTTCAGAATTATTCAAATCACGTTCACCTTCCAACCGACCTTCTCCCTTTTTAGGGGCCAGTTTCAAATAACTCGAGTACACAGACCTATAAAAAAACTGCACTCTCACAAACTCATAACGAGCGGTGAAATTATGAAAATTTCGCTTTAGATTACCTATGTTCATCAATTTTTTACGCTCACTGAATGATTGAAGGCTCTCGTTTTGCGGCGCATCTTGACATGGCATTCTTTCCAACTTTCTCACGGTTGTCAAGCAAATCGAAGCTCCATCGTGTCGTGATACACTTTAACGCTATTTGCGCTGTATCTAAATGCGACAGAAAAGTTTGAAAAGCGAAGTAACAATAGAATCTATTTGAAATACGAAAACTGGTTTAGTATCACGGAAGCTGAAGACATTTTTATACACGACAGTGTTATTTCGCAAGACGAAGTTAAAGTTTTAATCAAGGAAACTGGGTTACTGCAGTGAGAGAGGAATAAAAGGTTGAGGAACACAAGGGGTTCATTGACAGCGCGGATGCGGGCACGGGACGGTTTGGTGGTCGCCAACTTTACTAGCTGTCAGTTGATGGATCGATGCGCATAATGAAGCTAGAGTTAGTTTAACTACGTTCACTAGGTAGCAACCAAAATGTACCTGTATGTATGTCAGTAGATACGGTATACTATTCACTATTAAAGGAAATAAGTAGTTAAGTACTAATAAGGATTTAAACATGTAGTAGGTTTAGTGTATTTTAATTTGTACATATTTTTTCCTTAATTTAAAAAGTTACCTACTAAGTCTTTCTATTTTTAAAAAAATAAACATTGGAAATTGTTATACCCACTCTGAACAGAAATAGCAGATACTAAATATTTTTTGTGTCTATGAACGCTTTTTCATTCCACAGTAGACGAATATTTTTTTTAAAAATCCCTAAGTAATCAAGGCATAAAAAACGTGTCAACTTAACAAACTTATAATTTGCAAGTATTGATTAATACAGCAGTGCAAGTCTAACGTTTACACGCAACTATCGTACGTGAGCGCCGGTGTGGTCCAGGGGAATAGAGCGACATCTGGCGGGCGAGCAACGACCTCACTGAGTCCACCGGTACCGGTTTCGAAGACTCACTGCAGTCTGAGACTGCGCATTCACTTAACATCTAATAGTAAGCACTATCAATGTATGTACGCTCTGATTCAATTGTTTACGTGAGCGTGGCAACTATTTACTACGACGATAAATTATTTGGTACGTGTGTGTAGCTGTAGCGAACACGCTCGATCGCAAAATTATCTCAGTCCCACTTGCTTGGCTATTGAAATTACAAGTCCTAAATTTTCTCATTTCATTCGACTCTGTAATACAGTCCTGCTGACATGCTTGAAAAAGATTTTTATGTCAACCACTAAAATTAATTTAACTAAATTGTTATTAAAAGTATATTGCAAACAAACCGATATCAACAACGAATCTTTAATTTTTTTGTTATGTTAGGCATGAAAAAATCTTTATAAAAATATGCCTCGAGGTGACTTTAAGGCTGAACAACATTTTTTTCCAAAACATCAAAGAAGATGAATAACCGAACAAAGGCCATAGGTATTCATCGCTCGGTGTTGAATGGTATCCATGGTTACCGAGGCGTGATCGTTCCACAGACTTGTTCCTAGTTATTCGCCGACAGTGCTATTACGAAATCGCTGAGAAAAACGATTTACATAATGTGACTCACGTTATATCACATTGTAAAAGCTTCAATTAAAAGGAGCGTATAGAAATATACATGTTTTGATTTTCCCATATAGTCCTAAAATAAAACAAATACACATCACTTGGGGGAACAAAAGGCTACTCAAATAAGCTATAAAATGAAAGGAAGGACAGACACCTTGTTTCCATTGGTTTCCCACGATACTCGCGTGCGTAGGCACACATTATTTTGTCTCATTTCAGGACCAAGTTTACTAACTGTGCGAGTGGGACGGAACATTCACGTTCGACATGTTGCAACCAGAAAGAAAGGCGTCCTGGAGGAACAGGTTTCTCATAAAACTAAAAATTAGGGTCAAGGATTTCGTCTAACCCGCCAATAATTGTGTCCGAAGCAAGAAATGGTCAGTACATATTCAATTCGGCGTGCAATTCAATGCAATAGATTTTTTTCAACGACAGAATAGTGAATACTGCTTTGTCTAAGATAACCTTGAAAGATCTTTAGAGCTTGTCAAGTGAGAAGCGAGCCCAACAATAGAACATGGGGACGAAACCGGCTATTATGAGTCGAAGAGTACTTAAACATTGTTACAATAAATCGGTCAAAGCAGGTGGAGAGCCATTGTCAGACAAACACCCGCCGGATGGGGACGACACAGAGCAAATCGCTAAAACTGATACAAATCTGTTATTCAAAGTGTTTTGTTACCTAAACTGCTATTGACATTACCCCTAAACTTTAGCGCAATCATAGATTTAAGCAGTTTATAGGAGTTCGGGGTGCTTTATCTCCAATCAAAGTTCAATCGAATGTAAAGTTATAACGCAAAGTCAAATTTGATTTAGTAGCTTCGAATGTAATAGAACTTAATATTGTAAAGCTTCGTCCATTGTTTCATTGTATAAACGATACATTTTGACGAAACTAATTTCAATTTAATATAACTTGAATTGAATCCGCTGGTAAATCTAAGATTACGTAAGAAAGCAATTTCGTACCTGATCAATATCTTTTCACTTCATCGCTGCTACTATATTCATCCAATTTCGCTTGAACGGTTTTTACAAATGGTGTAATTTGAGCTATATTTTCTAAAGTAAGTAACCAAGCATACGAAGGTGAATAGAGGTTATCAATACATTTAACATTCTGAGTCAAGGAGCTATTCTATTATATCAGGTAGAAGCGTCCCCTGTCAGATGAATGTTACTACCAGCCACACGTGCGCTTATACAATAAATCATTGCTTGCGCACATTGTCACCGAGGACATTAAATATTCTGCTGATGAATACTAGCTGATATTGAAGCTAAACACTTTTAAAAAATCCTAAGTAGGTTAACAACCCACAGTGTAAAAAATCACTCTTTTATTCAATGTCAATTAGCAAGGCACTGTATCCATATATCAAATTTTAACCCAATTGATCCCCGAAGACCTAAAAAGAGCAACAAATTAACATTATCATTCATAAAATCTAAATTTTGTTCCATTTCGTTGTCCGGCAATGTAGCTCAGAACTCCCTAGGCAATTTTTGTGGCAAATGTAATCACAGTTTATAATTTTCCGAGCGCGGTACACTGCACGGACATTTGAAATTGGGATGACGTTGAATTAAATATTATACAACGTTGTTATGCGGACAACCAATTCAAAGCAAGTAATCCTTACCTGATACTTGAGTCATCCTTTTATCGCTCTAGAAACCAGTTCCTAAAAAAAGATATGCCAAGTTGACCTGCGCTCCCGCAACTGAACACAAAAACGTGGATGTGTGAGTGAAAGCGCTCATGTAGTTCACTTTAGAAGCTGCAAGTCTTGCGTTTGTGTGCGTTTAACGAGTTGTAACCTGTTCAATGTGGTTGAATGAAGAGTGACACAGGAGGTAAGCTACTTTCTACCGGTCGGTCGACGCGCGTACCACGTGACAACGATGTTTACCGAATTCTACGGTATACAACTCTAAACCTAATTCCGTATTCTTTTCTTGTTTTTATCCACATTTTTAATTTGACGGTTGTCCTATATTTTCATATGAGGTAACGTTATAATGTCACATTCGAAAGTTATTTTATTATTTGCGAGGTCGCTATTAGTGTCAACACCGCTGACATTTTTGGATTTGATTTTGTGATTTTAATTAGAAAAGTTTGTGATTTAGCACTACATCATGTCTCGTTTCTATATCTGTTCCGCTTAACCTCAAATTGAGTTTTATTTTCAATCATTGATATCTCGCAATAATATTTAGGTATACAAAGAAAGCGTCGTTAACAAATTATCGAAGTATATGTATTTTGTTTACCTTGAAGCCTAGGTAGGTACCTATGAAGAATGAAGAAATCTTGTTTCGTAAAGGATTAGGAATACGTTCGATGGGTAAATAAACTATAACTTATTTCCTGTTCCGGATAACCCTTGGATTCAGGTCGTAACAAGATTTGAACACATCCGACGTGGAATAATGGCAGTGCCTTATTGGACCTTATTTGAAGAAATAGTACGGGACTCAAAGTTGTCCTCTTTTGATACATTAGACTTCTTTATTCCTTTTCAAACGTTAACAATACCTTTTCCCTTAGCAATATTTGGATCTTCGTATTTTATATCAATGTTTTTGTTACCTTCCATTTCGAGTTTCTGAGGAACACCTTCGCAGCTTTCACGAGTAACTCATGTTTACATCAAATCCTTGAATAAATACATATCATTGATTTAATCGCATCTTCCTTTCTAACAATTATTTTTGCTACATATAATCCTTATATGTATACATGGTAACATTTTCGCCTTGATATTTAATTATAATAATTATTCATTACACAACTTGAATGGAATAGATAAACGGTCAGCCTTCAAGAGTGCACATTTGTATACATTATGTCAGAATATGCATTTGATAATGAATGTTAAGTGTGTGTACATAATAATATAGGTACCACAGCTATAATAAGATGCTATGCTTCGTTTCCTACATACGGAAAATTCGAGTAACTACCTCTATTAACTTATTATTAAGTCTCAGTTCTAGTTCTAAATTCTTTTCTTCAAGTTGAACAAAATTATTCACTTACTCATTTTAAGTTTTGAAGAAAAGTAATCAAAATTATATAAAAGGCAGGTAAAAAGACCGCCTAATTACAAGAGAGAGCGTTCAAGCAAAAGAATAGAGATAATTCAGAAGAGGAGGTGTGAATTTACGGCGCTGGACTTAATTCGAACATTGAGTCTAAATTGGTTGAGGGAGTGCAGAGGCGGGGGAAGAGGGGACAAAAGGGCTATGTCCGCACTGTTCGCCCCATTACATCCCATTGATACAGAATCGGATGACATAGGGGATGTTTCGGATACAAACCAAATATGACTGTGAAACCAATTTCCGCACCTGCGTCCTGCTCACACAGAACCGTTCTAAAATCATCATCGTCCAGTTTTTTAGCGTTAGTTACAATGTTGAGTATACCTTTTAAATCCCACCTGCGTATTTAATTACGTTTAAAAACAATGCTTGGGACTAGTTCGACTGCATTTCTATTAATAATAGGTATCCTGAGTTTTACTTCTTTCTTTTGTCTTTATGTTAAGAGTTTTGTATCACTCACAATAGTAACTGCTATCCTCTACATTTTTCTTTTTTAACAGCTCAATATGTAATTCAGTACGAGAATCGTCCTCGATTTTATTTTGTTCAAATAAGGCGTATACATACGGTAAGAATACAGCCAAGAGCAAACAATGTAGGTAAAATATAGTTGTACGTCCCGACCTCGACCGTTGGGCGGGCACGCGACATTATTTATTAAGACCGAAGTCGTGTCACCAGCAATAACCAAACTGCTACATGTAAAACAGATTTGAGAATTTTCTCCTCCAAATAAATGATGGGGAATTTGTGCGGTAATCCTTTGGACAAAATGGGAACGGTGCTATATGAGTATTGCTGGGATATTTTGTTGGGTCATCTAATATTTTCTTATGATGAGTGTTTTTCTAGTGTCAATTGCATATAAAAAGTTAGCAATACATTCGTACAAAAATACTTCTATTATATTATACTTTAGCATACAGACAGTGGGTAGGTTACTTATCACTAAATTATACAACATTTTCTAGGTTAAATTTCTATGGGGGCTCCGGAGCAGGTCTCTTCAGAGGACCCGGTGCCCCTTACAGGTGCTGAGGGTGGCCACCGGGGTGGTTTTAGTGAGGTAAGAATCCCACACTCCCTAGTCTTTCTCCCCAAAAAGCTAGGCGCCTTTTGAAGGTTTCCCCTCGACATCAAAAAAAAAAAAATACATTTCTATAAAGTGGAACACCAATTAAGTTTACTTTACGAGAAACCAGATTTTGTTTGGATAGGTTCAAACTACCTCAAAAGGTTCTTTTTTACCCTAGCAATTTTCCAGAAATACTTAGCACAGTCACTAAATATACAAAAAAGGTTAAATTAAAAATGAACATTTCATTGAATTGTGATTTAAACTTAATTAATTCGTGTCGTTCTAGTGGCGTCTGCGGCCAGCATCAATAAATACTAACCAGGATACAAAACCTCCGTAGATTTGTAAGTAGTTCGTACTGGCCAGCAAAAATTTAAATTTTGTTCTTTAGGTCATACCTTTTGAATACATTTAAAAAGTTACTTTGAAAATAGAACGTTGGCGTCTGTGTTATGTCAGTGTTTTCATTTTTACATTTCGGAAATAAAACAATAAAACAATAACAAGTTCGTTTCTGTACAAAGTATATTTTGATAGTTTCACAGAATGTACAGAAGAAAACCCTGTCACTGAACAAAATACACTTACCTAAATATAAAACATAATCCTTTTGAAACAGTGATGTGGTATATTGGTTTGTAACATTCAACTAGATCCTTATATCGAACACCAACCCCTCATCATCTTCCCCTAGTGTTACAAAACAATGATAACAATTCGAGGCCAGGCCATCGTCCATAATTCTATGGAACCCCACAATTAATGTGACCATAAATTTATCGGCACACGACACATTACTATACCTTACGAAAACAATATTCGGGACACAGCAGGATGCAAAACTATTAGCTACGAACTACATAAACCAGCATATTAAGATATCATAACTGTTAAACTATTTAGCACTTTACTGCAGAGCAATAAGGTTTGAAATTGAAAAAAAAACCTAATATAAATAAGAGTAGCTTGATGTGCACATAGAACAACAATTATTAATAATAAATTAATGAATAATAATAATAAACACCGTTACCGACGCCATATTATTTCATACCAGTTTAATTAATTCCACGTATATGGTAATAAAATTGATAAGGGTTCAGTTCAAAAATAATTTTCCTGTTTAGTACACAATAATAAAACTAATTATTTCTATAAGGAAAACGTTATATTTGGTGTAACTAATGGAACAATAATAGGTTTAATTTAATTAACCCTATTAACAGGCCGCTATTTACATTCTGTGGTTTAAACAGGTCGCTTTTAAAATAAATTTGTGATAAACTATATGGCGCACGACGTTATGTTAATACAGAAACTATTTATCTATTATTTTGGTGACGGGAGAAACCTAAAGGTTTGCCACCAATAGATTGATGAGACAAACTATGGACTGCCGTCACTGCCGACGTATAAGGGGGTTATATCATCGGAATAGATAGACCATGACCTAACGGGTAACCGGGGCTCCGGCTCGATGTGCAGGAGAAGGAATGGGGTGGTTTTTAGTCAGTAAGAGTCTGACACTCCCTCCCGCCTCACCCAGGCGTGAGCAGTCATTCGATGATTTTCCGCCCCTTATAAAAAAAAAAAGACAGACCATGACCTATACCTACTTAACAAAATTTTACACAGTTGTGCTGTAGAGTACAGACTGTACAGACTCCACGGTTGGCGCGGTGGTTGGGCAACTGGCTGCCGCGCATCGTGTCGCGGGTTCGATTCCCGCACGGAACAACTCTTTGTATGATCTATAAATTGTTGTTCCGGGTCTGGGTGTAATGTGTATGTGAACTTGTTTGTTTGTAAACGCACCTATGACACCGTAAAAAATCCTAGTGTGGGGCAAAGTAAAAAAAAAGCAAAGTTATCATAGAAGTAACACACACTCCAGATTATATAGGGAAACAGGCACCTATATACATTATGTATAAACAAAATTTTAACTTAGGAGGAAAATGTATACATACATAATACCTAGTAAGGTTAGTGAATTATAATATTCTCTGTTATCCCTGTCTGTCATCGTGGTTGTTGCAACATGGCATGTCTCTATAACCAATAATTACCAAACTAAGGAAGGAAACATTGTATTTTCTGGAACTAATACAACAATAACATTTTAATCATGAACTTTATTTTTTTTAAATATTTAATTACTAGCTGACCCGACTAACTTCGTACCGCCAGCTATTTTTTTTCTCACCTTTTAAACCTTCTTTGGACTTCCATGAACACTTCAAGACCAAAATTAGCTCGAGTTTTATTGAGACTAACGAATGGAAATGACATTTTTATTTACATAGATAGATTAATATCTACGGTTTAGAGAAGTCGCTAAATAACTCATTATTTAGCAAATAAATATCTTTAGTTTACATGAAACGATGTAGATTTAAAATTCCAACTAGACCGATAGATACATTTCTTTTTTCTCACAGTTACTTGAGATAAAGTTTCAAAACTGCATAATAATCCAATGTAACTGGCAGATAGGGTATTGAAACCATCCATAAAGTCAGCAAGTTTAATTAAAAGTACCATTAAAACAACAATAGAGTGTAATTACGAATGCATTGCCTCGAATGAGTGTCACAGCAAAACTCATTTCATATTTGGGAGGGTCCAAAACAACGGTGGGATAGTCCGGGGTCGTGTCCCTACGGCCTGTCAATGCCCGTAATCATAGTCACACATTCCCACGACAGAATGACAGATTCTACATCCACAGAACAATAGAATATGTGGGTGGGACAGAGTTAATTGATTTGGAAAATTGTGTAATGTGTGTGTAATTTTTGTGTAATTGTGGGGCGGAAATACCTAGAAAATGACTTACATAAAGGTATTATGTGTCTTACTTGGCGGTGGTCTGGTGATCATGAGCGACACAAAAGTATTTAGACTCGTATATTTTTTCAGTCCTTAAATATGCTTAACTTAAGGATTTATTATCTTTTAATTGATTTTATACTAAGCATGTCAATAAGTTCACGCGTATTACGTATAAGTACTAACCAAAACGGGTACGCTAAAGTACACTCCTACGGAATATTTTGTTAAATCGCACCTAATAAAATTAGACCAACTCAAAGTTGAACAAGAATTGCATAGTACAATGTGATTTTATGATTTGACTAGGGAATCAAACTTTCTACAAACAATAAGAAAACTTTGAATACTCATCAGATTTTTACATATAAAATTTGTGAATTCTTTGTTAAAATTTAACATTGTTAGGCTTTCAAAATTTCCTAACTAATATTAGTTCAATTGGTCCCTAAAGAACGAAACTTTGAATGTTTTTGAAATATTTAGACGTAAAATAAAGAAAGTTTAATGACCTTGGTCAGTGGGCTTGTAGCAGACACAATAAATCAGGGCTACAATTGTAAAAGTTCTGAATTGGCTGAATATCTGATATAAACTATTGAGTTAATAATATGAAGGAAAAAATATAAATATGATACATTTCAGTTGTAATAAACCACAGTTCTGGGAAACCAATTAGAATTAATACAGTCACATTTCAATTACAAAAGTGACAAAGCGATAACAGAGTCGGAACCGAACACTACCCTATGTTTTTATTCCGTTTTGAAAACATTTCGTTTCTCGAATCGATGTGACTCGATACTGAATAATGTCTTTTGATACGTCTCGCTTTCTGAAGCTCTCGGCTTTCCACTATTTTCTCGTTTACGATTTATTTGCGTTGCCTCATAGCGAAGTTTACATAGAAATTCTTTTCATTTTATTCAAGCTTTGAACTGTTTTACTGTTTCTGTTTATTTGGTTTGCGAGACGTATGTTGTTTTACAAATATTAAATGTTAGTATATACCTGTATAGTAAATAAAAGTATACATATTTGCTGGTGTGTGGGTATAATTAATTGATTGAAGTGATTATTTTATTCGTTTGATGTTGTAGGCGTAGCTCTCGACAAAATGAAAAGCGGTAGGCACAAAGACACTAGAATATTTACAATTTCAGAATAACTTCTAAATTGCAAATGATATTAAAACATTCGTTGATGACAAATAAATGCCCCAAAGTTTTTACAGTTTTAACTCCAGAAACCACAGTAAACTACACTGACAAACATACATATAGCGTTTATCTTCAGAAGAGAAAGAAATATTGCGAAATGATTTTCTAACCGGCTCATATCACAGTAATAAGTCAAATCATTAGCCATCATTACTATCAAACGACTAGGCACCTGATTTCGTCATAGAAACAAATTGTACACGATAAGTGTTTGGTACAAGGTGTGGTACTACTTGCCATATGAATTTAAACCTTATTTTATGACGGCTAAGAGTTATGAAGATTTTGAGTTAGATTGTAAAGTGCAAACGTGTGGGTCAGTCACTCCGAGGTCGATTAACGCAAATGTCAGCTAAACAGGATCCGTGTCATTGTCGTACTGTTTTGAATGAACGAATCAAAGAAATTAGGAACCTATTACCTATTACATTTTGTTCAATTTTGTAGAAAGTAGGTACTTTGGATAGTATAGGAAGCAAGAAAGTCAATAGTAAAGTACCTATCAATAAATGAATGTGTAATTGTCTATCCATGTGGATAAATTATGTTTTCGTTTAAACTGTCAAACACCAAGCGGTCACCGGTGACCGCAACCTATTGTTCTATAATTGTGTCTACAAAACCGGTACTCGACGAGTTAATCTATCAACTAGGTACGTGCTTTTATTACATACACTACACGAATTGCCAATACATATTAAATAACTAATAAAAATAGCCTTAAAGAAACTATTGTTGTATATTCATGCTTATCTTACTAGAATTACAAAGTTGAAATACCCTTCAAAATACGCTGGCAAATGACTTGAACAAAACTTCTTATCGAACCAAATATCCATTATACGCATATACTATTTGTACTCTTATTTACACATTGACTAAAGGCTAAAGTTCTTTATCGCCTCCAAATATGGAAACATGGCAAGACAATTATCGATGTGGTGGGACAAATAAACTTTCTAATGAATCACCATCTTTTGAACGATGTAACGTTATACACACAACACATACAAGTACTTATGACAGTAGATAATATCTACACACGCCTACATCGTCTTAATTAGGTATAATATACTGATTCTACATGAAAATGCTAAATATAGTATAAAGAATACCATGCAAATAAAGGTTCAAAGAAAGAGTAGGTTGGCACGCGTGGGTATACCGATTGCTAAAGAAATCTTTCCACAGTCACAATTAAATTAAATTGGAAGAAATATTCTTGTGTAATATTTGTAATATGTTTTTATTTTGTGTCATTTACTTGCTCAGAATAAACGTGCTATTCAGCATTATGTATTGTGACGTCACAGATTACATTCAGTAGGTTTCCTATTACATAGGACTAGCTGCGTAATGAATTGCAATGAAATACTGTTGATGTTTCAACGTTAGTTGGCATTTCTATAGAAATGACTTTTGTATCAAATAAAAGTACTTGTAGTGTACTTTCTATTATATTGTACTCTAACAACGTAGATATAATTTACCATACATAGGCCCATACTTATGTATGTGCGTACTTTATTGTTTCATATTTCGTAATATATAATGAGAGGAATGAGGTATAAAAACAAAGCCGAATCATCAATCATGAGTGTGTACTCACATAGTAACTCCGATCAATCAATTAGGAGAAATGCAGCAACACATTCTAATGTTGCCTTGTTAAAAACGTAAAGGTTAGAGTTCACTATCATTAGGTTTTTAGTACAACGCGTGTTAGATGACGACCGTTGGCAGTGTAAGTGGACAGGCGATCACTATTCACTGGTCGTTTGCATCACGCAAGAAATGACAGTGAAAGATATACAGACACAACTCGTTTTAAAGTGTTAGCTAAGGTTTACTTTTACACCGTTATACCGCAATTAGAAGCATAAGAAAAAAAGTACAAATTTAAAATCATAACAGTAAACGTCAGATTCGGTTCTAGATTCGATGCTATGGGAATTCTGAAATCGAAAAGAATGTTATCGGAGATACTACCGCTGATGCTGTTGTAAGTAAATGAAGTAGATAAGCTATGATACGATTCATCCTACTCATAACAATATAATTCCGTTACTAGTCATATACATACATCCATACGTCAAATTAGTTTACTCGTTTGAATAGAATTCTTCAATTACATTCAATGTCTAACTGATCAAAACATTGACGTATCTTCACAAACAATAAAAAGCAATAAACAGTATTGTTGAACTAGGTTTCGTCCTCGGACTCATTTAATTTTAAATGAATTCTTACTACATTATATCTATAAGGCGTGGAACAATATTTTATATCAGTCATTTGACTTATAGCTCAATTGTTCGATATTTTCTGATAACAATTTATTGGCTGTCGAAACATGTTTTTTATTGTTATAGGTTACAATTTGAGCAACTTTAAATGGCGTTTGTTAGGCCTTTGTATGCATATTGTTGTTACAAAATGAGTAAATAATTACTAAACAGTTGACTAAAACGTTTGTTAGTCCGTAATGTATGTCACGATCACATCGCTGTCCGTCACCATACTTAGATAACGAGGAAAGTGTTCAAATGTGATATTGTGCAACCGTTTTAAGTGAGACTGAATAACACCAAAAAATGTTACGTTGTACCTATATCTATTCAGTCGACGGTATCCGTTGCGTAACTTATACCATTGCTTTGTTCATCATTATATTACTCGAATGTGGAACAACTCTACTCTTTTAATGGAAATTCGGATAAAGAACTTAATTATTCTAAACAAAGAAATATATTTTAATATCTGTAATTACCTAATAAATTATTTATAAAACTGAATGTGGAGTAGCGCACGGAACGAAACGTTATTATAAGAGTATAAACTTAGAAAAAGTTGAACAAAAAACGTTCCTACGTTTGCGTAGCAAAACAAAGAAGTGTTTATTACATCGTATCGTTAAATTACAAAACATTATCGCTGGACGTTCCGTGTTATGACAATTTCCATGTAAATGTTAGGATCGCGTGTTGTAGTACAACGACAATGCAATTAGTCTACCAATGATAAACCGGTGCGTGTCCGAAACTATTCAGATTCACGGGAATTCATGGACGCAATCTGCTAAACTAATACTTACTTAGTTCATTACTTCGTCCCTAGATAGGCAACAAAGGTTGTTAGAATTAAGATTAGACTTTATTCAATATTTTGTTTTTGTTTTACATATCTACTTGCATTAGTTAATGTATTTACAAAACTTAAGGAATATGTACAAACATTGTAAATCTCGTTAAAATAAAATGAATGTAACTTCTTACCGCACTAGAGGATTTTGTCATATGTATCATAGAAGATAAGGAACCTTTGTATCTCATTTTAAGTGAACAATGTATCTGTTCTTATGAGAAATAAATTCTTTAAACCCATTTATTTCAATATTATAGAGGTATACTAACAAAAAATATTTATATTAGGGAAATCAAGTTCGAAATCACATACATGCACATGCTTGTGTTCAAGATTCCTAATTTATTTCAATGGTTTTATAATAATAATATATTTTTACAGTCTGTATGCATGGTCCAGATTCCAAATGAGAACTAACATAAGTAACATACATAGTTTGGTAATAAATAACTGTCTACGCTTGCATAACTGTGTTACTGAATCTAAATGCGGGTGGCAATATTCGCAAGGTCGTTGGCAGATTTAGGTTCTAGATAGGTACTTGTACTATAATTATTTATTCCTACATTAAGTAAAATTACCCACCTAATAGATCTTTCCCAAAAATAAGCATTCTATCGCCGATTTACTTTTAAATATCCTCCAAAGATAAACACAAGATTTACTGCTTAGATATGTAGGATTTTCGCCCAATTTTTTTAATCCTCAGAACACAATGTTCTGAATTCGGATATAGAACCACAATCGTTAAGCTTAATAGTCCAACATACAACACCTATTATATCGAAGCAACGCATACCACTGTGTAATCTAACAAAAAGCCTGCTTCTAGAAATGCCAATAATTATGAAAAAATTACACATTGACATAATCAATCATTAAAATCTTACTAATTGTCTCAATTTATATTGCTTTCTTCGGTCTAAAATACTATCACTACAAACTGCTTCACTGTTTAATCTCAGGAGAGCCCGTAACGTACATATTACAAGAGATCGTGGTAACCACAAATTAGTTTCTGAAACCATTATTTTACGATGAAACAAACCATAGGCCACCACTTACACGTGTTGTTAAACTAAAATGTTTCGCAAGAGAACTGAAATGATTAATGTAAATAATTTTGGTAAAGACCTTAGCATTTTACTGACATCATAAGTTTATGTGATACCAAATTGTTTTATATTATGGTCAGTCGTTTCTTATTACTTTTTCAATAGTATACTACTATATCTACACGCCAATTTTATTGGTGGTCGTTATATCAATTTACTTTATACTTATATTACGTTACAATAGTGGTTACTTACGATCTCGACTGTTACTACACAAAGTCAAAAGAGTTAAATGTTTATTTTAAGTTGGTTATCTAGTTAATTGAAATTAACCATTATTTTGTTACACCAATAGAACGAACAACCCACTTATCAAGCAATTTGAGCCAAGAACTGTGAAACAAGTTCAATGAACATTTTAATTAAGTAAACATAAATTCACTAGTACTGAGTAGTACATTCACTTCACTAAGACGTCGAATTCCATCTGTAAATTCAATTACAGTTGACAAAGCGTTAACTTACTCGCCTTGGTAAGACATTCGGCATGAAGCACTTTCACCGCGCCGTACCGACCCAGTACCAGCAGAAACTCTTCGGAGCAGGTCCAATTTGTAGGCTCATGATCTGATACTATTGTTAAGTAATACGATTTAACATTTAAGTCAAGGACTGATCGTTGTTTTGTTATCTAACGGCGATATTTCTATAATTAACAGAAATCAGTAATACAATTTGTAACTATCAACATGTTCTTGATTTGTGTATAATACGCGAATTTATCAAGGTTAAAATGTTCGTAAAGTATGTGTGTGCCTTTATTTAGATGTTTTCTTGATAAAAAGAAACAAGATCATTATAAAAGTACAAACTGACAGCGTAAATAATGTTTCGAAATATATCCAGTGCTCTGCACAGTCAACTTTGCTTCCATCTCTGTTTAGACAAGTCCACCATTTCTGCACCAATGATTTAAATCCTACTTCCTTATAAAAATTAACTCTGTGTCGGCTAAACAAAAAGATTGAAAAATGTTGCCCTCTGAAGACAGTATTTTTTGTTCTGTAAAGTCCTTGAGTTAAATATTCAAGTCTTCCGTTGATTTAATATTAAAATGATGTAGAATTGTATTAAAATGATGTCATGTTATTACTGCGAACATTATAGGTAAATAACTACCTTTTGTTCGTAAATATTGTGGCTTAATCTCCTTCCCTGTATTAGTTTTAATTATAGTTTGGTAAATACCTTCATTATGTTTAAATTTCCATAAATATAACAACGGAAAGTTTCCATATTTAATAATAAGCTAACAGTTTCTGTTCATTGTTCCAAAGTTATTTAAACAGTTTAATCAGTTTTAAAATCTATTTCTTAAATATAACTAGACTGGGATTGCGATATGATCTATGCCTCGTTCAATACAATACACACTCGTATTACATTTCGCAAGTTTTGCTCCACAACTGCCCACACTACCTTACTAAAACATAAATATCTTTAGGCCTTCAAGTATTTTAATAATCTTGTAGGAAAACATAAATTGCATCCTCAATATGAAGTTTATTAAGCAATTAAATGTTTAATTACTATTTTACTTAAGGTCTGTATGTTGAGAAATGTTTTATTGCTATTGTTTAGATTTAGATTTGTAGCTCATCTTGAACATACGTTACACAATGCAACAATATCAATTTTCATTGAAAATATGTTTAGTAAAGGTTACACTATATTATAAATTCTCACTTAAACATTACTAATGAAACGTAGAGTAAAATTATTCTAATTTAATTTCAATATTTCAGAGGCTTTCAAATAGATATTAAAGATGGTATTAGATTTGTATAGGCAGTCGGACAATGCACTCGGAAATTGGATTGCCTCTGGCCCGAGCATCGTCCGAAGTCGGCTCGTAATTGGCCGTTCGGTTGGCCTCAGTCACGAGCCAAGCGAACAATCTTGAGCTCACTCGAGCCACAAACACACCAGCGCAAACATACCGGCTATTGTGATACAATCAAATAAATTGAATTACGATTTGAAAAACGAAGAATAGGATCCCTTTTACGTTCTCATAACAAAAAGAGCTGTAAACTTGTAAACGTTATTGTTAGACGGCCGACATGAACATTAAGTAAATCCACTTCGAGTCGCAAGTTTAGTTTCCAATACCGATGATTTTCTGGCGGCTTTGGCGCGAGGCCCGAGCCATTAGGATGTTGGCAGAGCGCCAACATCGCTCGAGGTGCAAGTATTTATTTGTAAGCTCAACATTCAAGGAAGTGTGGAATCTTGGAATAGAAGCCACGTGGAGTGGCGACTCGCTTGAAATAGTGCGAAGAAATTCTTTAACCAAAATGATTGATCAGTTTTGGCAAAGTTGCTTCAGAAATTATCCAAAGCAATGGAATTTGGAACAAATTATGGAAAATTATGTAACTAGTTCATCATTTCTGTGTAACCACAATTTTTAGGTATGTGAGGCGTTGGATAATTTAAATGCGTTTTATATTTAAAATACGCATTATTCACGGATGTAGCGAAGAGGCTCATTTCGCGCAACAGCGTACGCGCCGTGAATTCGCAATGGCCGACGATATTGACCCACAAAGCACGTTTGGAGGACAGTACTGTTTACTACTCAAATAAGTAAATTTCGCTTGCGACACGACAAATACTGAAGGCGATAAAATGAGAAAACATGCATTTATATGCCCCCAAGTTTCTATGGAAATTACTTAGAACGTCACGGCTACAGTCCTTGACAATGAAACGGATAAAGACATACATTTACATTTATGATGTGACAGCTGAATAAATAACATATCGCTCCTCAGAAACTACGAGACATATCAATTTGCACAAAATTTCCTTGCTAAACAAAGAGCTGTTATTAATTACTTTACTTAATGCTTTGCTTATTTTATTATACCTACATACTCGCACAGTAACAATGTTTGACGAGACATGTGACATGGTCGTAATATTGGTCGTATTCATGTTACAGTGCGATGCACTTAGTGGTGTCTTTCTACTTTTTTCTGTCACTACAATAGCTCATTAACACCAGATGTTAACTGTTGACAACGGTGACTGTTACTGAGAATCATTTCCAATGTACCTACTTTTCCGTTTAAAATGCATAAAAACAGCACACAGCGGCCGTCAGATAGATAGATTGATGGTTAATCTACCCGTGTGTAATTGGAATAAAAATTAATTAAAAACACGTTGCAGAGAATATATTTTAAAAGGGATTCCAATAGCAATGAAAACGTAAATGTGTAAACGGTGAATAGTAGTAAATACCTGAACGACCAAGATAATTAAGAAGTACAGTTAGTAGAGTTGTTAACAGAAGTCGTTGAATTATTTGAACCGGTTGAATAATTAACCGATTGACATAGGACAATGATAAATACCGTAAACAGAGATATAGGTATGTACGGCAGTGTGAAGTTGAGATGCATCGGCCTACATCGAGCGTGTGCGCAGGCGACCTATACGGACCTTGTTACGATGTGGGACACACACACATACACACAAACTAAGACATTACCGCTTATTTATATTCAATTGTCAACAACCCACACTAATGAAGACACACAATTTCCATTTAATTGTTTACGGATTTAACACGAAATTGGATTTCGTTTTTACAAGAATCCGTAGTCTAAACAGTGTTCAATAACACTCCAGAAATCTAAATGAGTTAAATATAACTTTCAAGTTCTTAGCCTGACCTTTATAGTCTATTTAATCGTTTAAAATTCCAATAACAGTCTATAAATCAATGTAAGTACCTCTATATTGTATAACAAAAGTATATATATGCTAAAGTAGTTTGAGATACTTCAATATCAACTGCAGACTATAAAAAAATCGTTTCACAGTTAAACCGGGCGGACAATATGGAATAAAGAAAAATGAAAATTTGTTGGTAAGTATTTCATATGAATGAAAATGTATTTCATATTTAATAACTAGAAAAGGAAGACCTTCATATCACAAAATGCAGGAATTTGAATGCAGTTATTAAACTTTATATTTTACGAAAATACAATATTTCATCTTGCGTTGTAAAGAAGACGACGAAATAGGGAACGAAGCACTCGGATTATGTTGTTAGGAATATAACTTACAAACAGAATTCCACGTTCTAGAAAGATTTTCTATTAATACTTTCCATAATTGGTTTCTTCCCATTTGGTAATACTTGGTTATCCAGTATCGTTACCTAACTTAAAGAGGATTTAAGATCTTTTTAAATTAAATTAACAGAACCTGAATCCTAAAATACCTCTACAATATCTAGGAATCTTATCAAACTACAAACTATAATAATAATTACATTCCTAATTGGTACAGAACAAACATTTCTAGTTCCCAAACATTTAATACAATTAAGCTGTTATTCGTAACACTTACATCGTCTCGCAACTGGACCGCAATGTATGCAATCAATATCTCGATTGAGAGCAACTAATATCGATATATTAGTATTCGGTGTACATTCTCTAATCGATTGTACACATTCTAGCTTTTAGGGGCATTTGATTGTAATTTATATAGTTAAGTTTAAAAGTATCCTTTCTTACTCACAGTTTCATATTTATAAATCATATGATCGTCACCTTTCAAGATATTCCCACACAAACCAACTCATCATTAGCAAAACAAAAGCAGCATCTCAACTTGAAATCGACAGTCGTTAAACGAAATGTATGAAATTATTCTATACAATAGAATGTGTACAGTCTCTCTATCAAGGCAAGCTGAATGCTCGGTGCACTAAAACCTCGGTAGGTTGTATTAAACACGAACCGACTTGTGTTAGCTGCAGCCTCGATGCCGCCAGTGCAATCTAAATAGTTTAATCAGTAATACAACTAACATTATCTTGGTTACATTCGAAGGCTTTCCATAAAATTACAAGAGCTCGGAATCGCATATCTGGATTAGTAACGTTATGGAGTATTTTTTGAGATTATCTTTGTGGATAATTGTATCTATTCAAGTGTTTATTGTTGTTGTTGACAGTTGTTCTTCTGTTTTGTTTGTACTGTGTTCCCACTTTCCACCATGTGTCTCAAACCTGTTTCTGTTACCACAATGACTACTAGTACTAGTGTTTCTAACTCAATAAGCAGGTTTTACTACTTTTTTGCTTGAACTTCCTAATGAATGCTCACCGGCTTAATTTCTTTGATTGAAAAAAAATGTTGTGTTTTCATCTTCACTTCTTTATTGTTTCTTTGTTTAAACTTTTTTACGTTAAATATCCTTGACGAATTAAGTTTATTCATTATTCTCTGTTATTTATTAATTTATATTTATTCTTATTATCACGTATTTTCAACAAAAGTCTTTCAAATACAATGTTGCCAAATATCACGAAAGTTGTTCTGTCAAACCTTGAAACACGTGGTAAGTCACGTTTTAATAAATATTTCAATATCTCTGTAACCACAGTTAGTCATTAAACTAATCTCTAATGCTTTGAGATTTCTCGTTGAGACGCGACTCTGCTTTCCACGATTACAGCCTAGATCAAGCATCATCTCAAGCTAGTATCAGTAGCATTCAAACTGTTGATAAGATGAAATCATTTTTTAAATTTAATTTTCCACTTCTTATGGCCATATTTATTTCTTAAATTGTCATTTAACTACAATATATTATTACATAAATTTTTCGTAGATTTTTCTAAACATTTCCGTTTAAAAGAACACTTCAGAGCTCTTACTACGATTAGAATACTCTGTTTAACTGGAATATTGGTACTGCAATACTCGAGAGAAAAGCTCTCGTCGCTTGAGAGTTGAAAAAAAATTTCGTATTCGTCAGTAATACGTATATCTCACATGATGAGACTAATACAATCAAAATAGGAGGACTAACAATATTGGAAGTAATACATGCCACAAATTCCAGACCATCAATTAATGTACCAAGACAACATTGAATCCTTAAAACTGTATTACGACCTTGTCTGATATGTGTAAACAATCCGCTTACATAAGGAGGCCACCCTAGTTAGCGTCCATTACTGGGCGACTCAGCGTTTGGCGTTGCATGACCGAAACAATTTCAATTACAAAAAACAACTGCGCACGCCTGATGTGTAACGAATACATATACAATGTGTACATAATAAAATATTTCTTTCGTAATATACGGTAGATCGAATTGGAATGATTTTGGTGACGAGATTGTGAGAGTGATGAAAACGCAATAGTTGTTTTCCTTTAACGACTTGAAGTTCTTTTAACAAGTTAATATCGTATGTGTTCTCTCTTGTTAATAATTTGTGATATATAATTTACCAGATGTATTTAAAATTACCTAGTTTTTATATATAATTATGGTATCATCAGTTGCTGTTTAATATGCAAATTTTCCTTGTAAATATATTCCGGATGAATTTTTCTGTTTGGGTTTTCCAGTGCATGTCTGTATGCAGACTATACGGTACTTTATGAAACTATCGACCTATCTAACTTATAGCTTGTAATATTTTATGGGAAATGCTTACGTTAAATGTTAATTAAACCTAAAAATACATTAATGAATGCGTTCAAAAGTCTCTCAAACATTATACTTTCAATGTTTTACACGTCAACAAATTTTAAATAAGTGTTTATCGTTGCGTCACTCAAATATTATAAAGACGACATTTGCTGTGCAATCCAAGGTTATATTTTATTCGATAAGCACACCAATACTGCACATTCAAGGCCAAGTTTTATTAGTACAATATTATTGTGTACAGAATTAACCAAATCCTGTTACAATGCTTACTAACATTATGTTACTTCCTTACTTCCTTACTTATATATTATATATAATATATATATATAATATTATAAATGGGAAAGTGAGTTTGTTTGTTTGTTCCACTTTCACGCCGTAACTACTAAACCGATTGCTTTGAAATTTTGCAGACGTAAAGTTAGAAGTCTGGATTAAATAATAGGGTACTTTTTATCCCGGAAAAAATGTACACTATCGAGGGAAAACGAAATTATCGGTATAGATGGCGCAGTGTGTATCCTTACTATCCTTACTTCCTTACTTCTGGATTAAATAATAGGGTTCTTATTATCCCGGAAAAAATGTTTATTATCGAGGGAAAACGAAATTATTGGTATAGATGGCGCTGTGTGTATTGGTATATGTTATACATATAGGCTACTTTTTATCCTTTTGTGACGCGAGCGAAGCCGCGGGTAAAAGCTAGTTATGAATATACATTATAATTTGTGATATAGTTTCCTAATTACATTAATATCCTGGCGACAGAGTAATTTAGACTAATTTTATCCGTTTGCCCACATTTTTTTCTTCTCCATTTTGGGAAACAATATGACAAAGATCGTATTAGCAACTCATATGATAATTTCAACCCAAACAATTTGTGTCCCCCGAAAACCTTTGATTTATTGATGTGATTGTAAAGACAATTCGTTCATTTGATAGGGGAGGTGTACTTGGAGGATCCAATTTAGTTTTATGTAACTTTATATCTATGGCATAGTATAGATTGCTTGAAGAATATTGGGAGGAAGTTGTGGGTGGTCGTAAATGGGACTAAAGATATCTTAGAACATCAACCAATCAAATATTATTTCTTGTTGCTCGTCCGTCATTATTCAATTGTTCTGGACTCTGGATAAGGCAGGATATGCCAGTCAGACCAGTCGATGTACTTACAGATATCACTTTCTCTTACTATCTGTGTTTGTGTGTTCTTGTAGAATTTTGTAATTATCATGTCGGAAGTAAAATAATAAATTCTAGACTTTCTAAACAGCACCTTTCAGACTTGGTTACTTATATTTTATGTTTATTTCGTGTTTAGTTCCTACATTCATATTCTTAATCCGTTTATAAAATAAGTTGAAAGAATTTTGTTCGAATTCTTTTGTCCTTAATTTTAACATTCCCAACATGTTAAAGAGAAAATTATTCACGTCTTTCATTTGCAAGGCCATCGTCGACGCTGATTCGCTCTACTTTTCGTTAAAACTTTCTGTTTGCGACTTAATCCTACTGTATACTTTACAAGAAATTGAAATTATATTCATTTTTGTTCACAACTCCGTGTTTAAGTAGCAGGTCTACGAACCTAATCACTTCACTAGAGACGTTTACGTAATGTTAGTTGAAAACAATGACTTTAATTTCAGTTCACGTAATGGCCATTTACAGCTAATGAACACCTACACACGTAACATATGAAACTATATAATTAGCAATGTTTTCGTACTAATAACATAATCGCAGATAAATTGCCTAATCTTAACAAAAGACTTCAACGCACGATCTTTTACCATGGTCTACTTTTATTACAATTTCATGGAGCTTAATATTTTATGAAGAAAACTACTTATTGAAGATGAGATTGCATTGATCCATTTCTTATTTTCATCGTTCGCTTCCAAAACTACGTGGTTTTGTTTTCTATTATGTGTATAAGTGTGAGAGTTCTATTGAAGAAATAAAATGGTTTGTGTATTCATTTATGTGATCTTAACGTTTCTTCTACGTCTTATTGGGTACTGATTTTTATTCACCTGAGAGGAATTGGCTGGAAGGGGAAGCGATGTGCAGGCGGATGCACGGGTGGGTGTACTGGCGGGTGCGGAGCCAGTATGGGCGCCGGTGGATGCACCGGTACAGGGTGCGGCAGCGGCGGCGGTGGCAGCGTGCTATACGGAGGAGGAGGCACATTTTCCAGCAGCTCGGGCACCCGCGGCGCTCGCGCACGTCGCATGCGCCGCCGCCGAGCTGGCTCCTCCGTCTGGCACTCTGCACTCGCCACACTCCGCTCCCTCTCCGTCTGCACCGCACTGTTCACATTCACGGGTGCATCCTGCACCTCCACTATGTTCACGTTCACGTTCACACTGGACACGTTTTGTCGGCTCGGCTCGCCCGGAACGCGCACCGAGACCGAGTCCGACTTGCGCAGGCCGGGCGCGGGCACGGGCAGCCGCATATCGATGTAAGCGCGGGTTGACGCGCGCGCATGTCGACCGCCGGTTGGCGACTGGTCGGCGGCGCCCCCCGCGCGGTGCAGCGCGGTGTCAGTGCGCGAGCGCGCGAGGGGCGGCGAGCGGCACTCGTAGGGCTGCCACAGCAACGCGGACAGCGCCTCGGCGGCGGACGGCGGAGGCGCGCTCGCCACGCTCATCTCGTGACCGCGCTCCGCTGTCGCGCCAGCGCCGTCACCCGCCACCCACCGCCACCAACACCTGCTGGGAAACCTCTTGCTTAATTACCTCAGATAATAAAAAATAATCCCATCAAAGTTACAAACATAACTAACACAAGTACTTCGCAAGTCCACCTTCTGCTTCCCCTACAAAATTAATAAACAAACAATAGGTATCGTTTGTAGTTATAGTACCCTCAATAATATTGTACAAATAAGATACTAAGCAATGCAATGTTGTCATTTTACTTGGCCGCAATAACTTACAGATCCATAGTATTAGATGGTCTACATTTCACACAATGATAGGGCGTTCAGTTGAAACATTGCATTTCTTTCGATTAAGTTTACTCAATATGACATTAAATCAATTCAAAATTTTTGTAAACACTTCATTTCTTCTCATTGTTTATTAATTTTAATTATACTTTAGGGAACAGAGAGTATAGTTCCCTAAGATCGGAAAAGGAGGATCCTCCGACCAGGCGAGGTGATCGTGCCTGGCGGGCTTTCTGCCCAACATTTGCTCGTTGGGATTTTCTATCCGTGTTAAATCCGTGATGTAGGATTTTATGACGTCATCCGTTGACTAGTGACATGTGTCGCCACATCACTCCCTCCCAAGACCGGAGGTCGATCCCGCTGAGACGGCTGTCGATGCTTGAGATGAGCGGTGCCAGAGCCAGTGTAGAAAGTCCCTAGTTCCAGTGAGTCGGAACTGTGCCGCTGATTGCCCAGTGAGTCGGGTGAGCGGTGCAGGGCGATACTCCAGTGAGTCGGAGAGATGAGTTCGCAGTGTCCCACGGTGAGTCGGGGAAGAGATGCTGCGAGGGTAGGTGCGTAGTGGGTGGCGTCTGCGTTGACGGGAGGAGATGTCCTTCAGAACCGTGTGCAGAAGTGCTGTGCCTAGACGCTGGTGAGGCCGTAGGGAAGAACCAGGCTGCACAACTTCGTTGCAGGCGATGGTGGTCCCTGATGAGGCTGAGGATGCTGGTTGGCTGCGACTTGATTACCGCTCAGCGGAGAAATGATGAATGAGAGGGATGGCGATACGGATGACGGTGCTGATCTGCTCCGTGAAGTGAAGGTTGCTTCCAAACACGTCGGGGTCACCACTTTAGGGAACAGAGAGTATAGTTTCCTAAGATCGGAAAAGGAGGATCCTCCGACCAGGCGAGGTGATCGTGCCTGGCGGGCTTTCTGCCCAACATTTGCTCGTTGGGATTTTCTATCCGTATTAAATCGAATGTAAACTTCGCATGTGCGATGTTTATGACATCATCCGTTGACTTGTGACATGTGTCGCCACAATACTCTTGTAAACAAATTGCATCATTGAAAAAGCTAGAAGGTGCAATCTAAATACGAATAGCAATGAATTCTTTAGTGATCTTGGCTTTGATTCAAATGGAAGAAATTAGTTTCAATTAAAATCACATTTGAGACTATACTAATTCAAATTGAGGAAGTTCTTAATAACTTCCTACTTAGAGGCGCATACATAATATAATATAATCCAACACATACATAATTATGTTCGCTAATTCGTCTTACACATTACGTGTGTATGTTCATACAAGTGTACCTGTGCGTTATCTTTGAATCTGTGAAAAGTATGTTTGGAGTAATGTCCGCTCCGCTGCCCCTTCCCTTACGCAACTTTCTGTTCGCTCTACTTACAATACCTCCTCGTGTATCCGTCCTCTTATCGTCGTACTTTTACATTTCTTCCGAAAACTTTTATCCTACCGCCGTACTTATAGTTGTTCAAGTAGGAATTCGCAGTAACATTCTTTACATTGAAAACCTTCGTATGTATACAACCATTGGTCTCTTTTAGGATCTAACAACAGTCTTCATTCGGTATATTCAGTACACAGCGACTTAGTCAATTTTCTACAAGAAAACATCCGCCTGTTGTGGCAAAACGGACATTTGCATAAATAATTCCTTGCCTGCGTTGGTTTCTTTAATCCCTTCATACTAACTCTGGAAGAATAGAGATTTACTACGACCGAGCTTAATAATATGCAGCAAAGCTCTTATGTAAGAGTAAGCCCTAGACAGCGAGGAACTTTATGAAATTTTAATATTGTTGCTGGAAAATCCGAGTGACTTAATAATTCTGACAATGTTACGTCGGTCGTTGTCATAGAAAATAGTTTTGTCACAATGTTAGTGGCCCCTACAAGACTAATGTGCGTTTTCGTAACGACTAACGAAATGACTTTACCCATTATCTTCAATGAGAGTAATACTACCCATTGCTCATGTAAGTACTACCCATCATGGCAATGTTTTAGAATCCTCTAAATTGAATTAGTTTCTCTATCGGTCAGTCTCAATAAACCTGTTTATAGAGATACTTAGCATAACACAACATAACATCACGCCTTTTATCCCCGAAGGGGTAGGCAGAGGTACACATTTACGGCACTTAATGCCACTGTACATTGTAAAACCCCTTATTTCACTATTTACGTTATGAGTCCCATGTAATAGGGGGTGAGCCTATTGCCATATACCGGGCACATTCCAGACTCCCTGCTGCTAAAGGAATGAAAGCTGTAATCATTAGAAACAGTAGCCAATGACTGCGTATAAAATCAATGAGCTTTAAAGGAGATATCGTCCAGTACGTGAGTACCGGGGAGATTAGCTGGGCTCGGTAGCTGAGACCCGAGATCTGAGATCCGAGGTGAAACCGCACTCATACACTTTCTCCAAGGCCGCAGCGGCGCCGGCGCCTCCCACCAACGTTACTTTAATAATACACATGTAAAGCTCCTAATATGTCTGTCTATCTGTCCAAATGATGCCGAAAACTACTAAACAACTTAAGAGAAACTTCCTCGTTACGAAAGCTTTACCATTTTCGAGAGAAATTAAATCAAAATTCAGAACACACAGAAAAAGCAAAATACAGGATTTGAAGTATGTTTGACTATATCTTATTCATTTTGTATTTATCGTAGATCCTAGTATCTTTTATTCTTTCACTCATTTTATTTACGCCTATGACAAAAAATCATAAAACATTTCTGCCAAGCAAATCCATGAAACAAAACTAGTGGACATATAAAACACGGATACTGTTATATCACATACTATTATTGTACACTAATATTATAACTTTCGTTTACAGATGACACTTACAAACGTCTTCCGTTTAGTCTTTATCTGATTGTATTATGAAACTAATTAGACAAGGATTAAATCTGTTCAGCGCAAATTACTTTATATACCCACTTATGTACCAGTAATTAGCTAAAGGAATTATTCGTTATGTCACTTTAAGCCAAAATGAGGTCGTCACATATTGGATTAAGTAGCTGTGTGTTTTTTCCTTAATTCTCACTTTGTTAATTGTACTAATTAGTCGTTTGTGTTACTATGTAAAGTGGTATGTGGTTGTGTTAACATTTGTGTTGTGTATATTTTTAAATTTGGATTTGGTTTGAATGCTCAGTTGTTTTCATCAAAATCGAGTAGGCAGTAAGAGAAGCTCATGGTAAGAAAAACAGTCATAGATTAGCTATGCTTTCAAAGGTCGATTTTATACATCTTTACAACTTAAGAGTCATCTGATAATTTCAAATTCATTGCCATAAATGAACATTTCAACATTTGTTTGAACAGTATCGAAAACCCACGCTTTGTGCGTCTACGACTAAGAAAACGATGAAGCAATTTAATTATTTTGTAAAAGAAAATTATCAGAGGAACCCGTGTACATGTTAATAAGAGTATTGAAATCAAGTAATATTTGTAAATAATTTAAGAGTACAATTATTATCCTTTCTGTTTTCATTTCAGATTGAAGATAAAAAATTTGTATTAAATTAGAGTTCATCGATAATCGTAAGATGGTAACTCCAATTAACTGAAGAATTACGTTAACCATTAATCGATCGCAATCTTATTACCAAATAGAAATCTGTTATAACTTGTTCCATCTAAATAATCGTTTCAAAAGTATAGATCGGTCAAATGTTACGCTTTCTCTGAAGGTCATTTGACGGAAAGCAATCTTGATTGCCCGCGGCACGGCGTCTTGCCCCATGGATGGCTTCGAAGTTTCTCTCACTTATAATTGGATGAGACACTAATCCACAAACACTTCGCGTCATTGCGTCGAATATCCGCCAAAGCCGATAATGTTCTTAGATTCAATAATGTAATGACATTCTGACGCAACTACGTAAGTCCAAAAGTCGCTATTCGAGTTTCGGAAGTCATATATTGCTTGTTCATTGTAAATTATTTGTGAATGTACTGCTTAATTTTAATTTAAAGTAATTTTAACGATATTTCGTAACGGTTTTCGATAAATTAATTTTCATTTACGTTCGTCGATGGCGTACGTATGTACTGGAGCGCATTATGAAGTAATTTATCAGTCGCCGCGGACGTTCGCATCGTAATCCATCCTCATAAGCGACGACTGCAGAAGCGCCCACAAACCGGTAACTTAATCCCCGTCAATTTTTAACAAAATTTCACTTTGAACAAAATTTTGCTGCCACCATATTCTGTAATTACTGCGGCGATTTCCGATTAATCCGCTTCTCAGAGTTAGTAGGTAAAGTAGTCAATTTTATTAGCATATAAATGATTACTATGTTTTTTAAAAATGTCAGTTTATGTTACTAGAGGTATGGAACATAGAATCAATAAACAAAGTCCTTAGAATTCGAAACTAAAATTCTTATTTGCGAACATTATTTATTTCAGTAATTTTAAGTTTTACATATGTATAGGTAGATAGATATAATTAACTTGTCGTCCGTTGACGTTTTTTATAGGTATGCTATGAGACGTATCTCGAGGCACACCAATTAAAAAAGTTTAAATAACACAGACACAGCTCAAACTAGAACCCAATACACCACGATAAAGCCCTAAAGGTTAATGAACTCTCGAAACAAAACTGGTATAAAATTACAGCTAAATAAATATCTTGAAATATCGTTTCAAATTCTGACTGCTATAGACCACCAATATAGACTGAATAGTTCTGATATGAGATCCCTAAGCTCCAGTCGAGAGCGTCAACAAAAGGATTTCGTTCCTTATTGTGCTGATGCACTAGTAACCTGAAACAGCCCTGTTACGACCCTAAAATCGATATTATCTGAGTACAATATCGAATCGAATCTAACTATCGAATTCTACTCATTCGAAACACAACACGAGGTGTAACTTGCTTACTTATATCTTATATGTACTTACTTATCTTACGGAACATTACATTTCCAATGTAAAATCTATCTTTCGTTAAATGTAATTTGTACCATGGAATTGAGGGTGAGTCTATTACCGTACATCGCCAAATAATCAAACTAAAGACTGTGAGAAAATTAAAAAGAGTATTAATACTTTGCTACCTAGGTCCCTACCTAGGTAGCATACCAAATACCCCTGTATTCGGTAGTTGCTTGCGACCACTGGACGAACGAGGCGGTTGTAAACGTGATATACAATAGAGTTATATCACAAGACAGTCATCAAGTAATTCACATCAATTTACGATTTCTCTTGTCAGTACTGTATTAAAATGTATTCAGAACTTCATTGTGTTGTGTTCCCATAGTGCTATGATATCCAAAATGCTTGATTGGATTCGTAGAATTATGCATAATTATCGGCGAGTCCATATCTACCATAGCAGAAAACAAAGCGTGGGGTTCATAATTTGTAAACAAAGAGAATTGCCACAAGATATTATATACTTTTTTTTGTTATCAAATTGTTTATATTTCGGAGATCATTGGTATTTATTTTGTTACGATTCGCGTTTAGTTCTGATGTAAAAAGGTAAACAATGCTTTCTTACTCTCACAAACAAGTACCTAGTAGAACATTGCGTTCGTTCCACTAAATAATAAAACTAAAACAATCAGTCTCCAACTGATCATTAATTCCGTCAATAATCAACAACAAAATCATACCCTGCTCCAACTAAAATAACGTAGAAACAACAGAGTACACTAAGCAAAACTTTTGAAATTAGCCAGCAAATAAATTTTATTTACTTTGGCTTTTTGTTGGTTGATGAATAACAACGAGGGATCTGTGAAAATACATCTAGTTTAACATTGTATTATTATAATAAGTATTACGTAAAGAACACTTAAAAGTTTATGAGAACAGACGTGATATAAAGACGAGCGAGGAAGTCGCGGCTTGACTTTTATGTAATGCTTTCTCCAAAAACGCATTTGAGAAATAAAATAGAATGCGTTCCCTTTGTAGTGGCTCCAACAACAATGGCGCATGGCGTGGCGCCGGAACTTTGTATAAAAATGAAAGTGGATTCGCCTGTTATTTTTATAAACCCGACAATCTTGTTTTTGTTTCATTCGTTTGCCTCCTTATTAGCATACGTTGGTAAAGTCCGTGCTCGTGTCGTCCCGAACGGCTAAACTCTTAACACGATTTACGAAAATTCGCTTTCTGCTTCGAAATATGTTCCAAATTATATCGCCTACTTTTAGACACGTCAAGTAATTGCTGTTGACAGGTTTCTGAAACAAATTAACTAAATTTTGCCGTCCTGTTGTAAAATAAAACGATAGTAGACTTTCCTTTTACAAGCAAGAGTAATTATTTACTCTTTTCCGCTAAGAATTTCTTGAGAGAAATCAATTATGTATTAGGTAGTAATTAATTCGAAAAGGAGTTTGTCAACAGCAGGTAAGTACGTCTGAAGACCTTCGTAAAAGCTTCAATTAATTATTTGTTACGTACTCGTAATGAAACTCTTAGTACTTTGACACAAAGGCACTAGTTCAGTCTAGTCAAATACCTTAGTAAATTAACTGTTTTAATAATAGCACCGTTTTGTACGTACAATTTAATTGCTTACAATATAATATAATACATAAAGTTTCTAAACAGGCACCTCGTTTGATGTGATCTAGAATCCAGTATGCATATATCAGATTACTCATGTCTAAATTAATGAACAGTGCATCAGTATCTAGGCAAGCATGTTATTCCGCATCGATTTTAAAAACAAATGAGTGTGACTTTCTTTAGCTAAGATTCGGTCAATCGGTCAACCGGTCTATTACGGATTCTGATGAATAAATAATATACATTCGAGATCGTATACGGAAATTGTTTATTATTTATGAAACGAGTTTTATAAAAGTGGAATTATGCTGCTTATGCTTGAACGAGTGTGTTGTCGGTAAAGCAACGGTGACCACTGAGCATGAAATCCTAAAATTTTTCGAATTTTTCACTGAAACGGAGTCTTATTTCTTTGCCGTCAAACCGCTATGAGGCTACTATAGTATATTTTCTGATCTAGACATGACTTTTACGACTCTATATTATACGGAAATTCTACGATGATATACCAATAACATGTTTGTATATACATATCATTCCTATAAATCTTTCTGAACTCACCGACCGCTGACAGTAAAATCAAATACTTTCCTTTGAAACATAAATAATAATATGAATGTTTATTATTATTTATGAGCCGGACATTGAACTGTTTCTATAGTTATTATTTACTGTTTTCCTGGAAGGATTCTATGTAAATACTACCAGTAGTATTAACTTTGTACCAACAAAGTTTATTATTTTGTTAAATTAGTTCCAATGTGATAGCACGCCTCAGTAATTGTATACTGAATGTTGAAGTTACATTTCACGAGTTATGTTTCCTGAGCCTCCAGTCTACTAGGGAAACTAAAATCTATGAACTACTTTAAAAACTCCAAACACTGTACTTACACGTGCTTTCCTCTCGTTCCTTATTGTACTTACATTTACTTGAGTTTTACATCTACCTAATTTACGCCTGAATACTGAAAGGCTTCTCAATTTAAGTTGTACCGAAATATCGTGCCATCTTTGTTATTTTAAAAATAATTTTTAGTGACAGAACTATACTTACGCGCGACTTAAAATAGCGTTTCAGTATTCGGGCATTAAAGAATGACAGTCATCTTAAAGCATCTGATTTCATTCTAATAGAAAAACATGTCAACTTTGCAACATTCGTTCCGTTGTTAAGTCACGAACAATATTTGGCTCAAAGCAAAGGCAGAAAGCACTAAGTTGTAATCAAGTAAATCGCCTATTCTCTCTGCGGTCGAATAGTATTGTCGTTACATCTGTACTGCCCCGTACTACCGTTGTTCTGTGTGCGCGGTCGATAGTTCTATAGTCTGTGCCCGATTTGCATTCAGTCGAGATCATTTCGGCTGATTCGATTAATGTTAGTCATCTAGATTATTCGAAAGTCTACATTAAAATTGTATTCAAATATAGAAAAAAGTACGAATTGAAAACAGAAGCAACTATGGCTGTTTTATCACCTTCATACTTCGTATTACTAATGAATTCAGTCACTACTAATGACATAACTAAAGAAAAACAAACCCACTACATCTACATAGCCCTTCGAATAAAAGCGTGACGCATATTACATGACATTACACTCAATATACAATCACTTCAAAGTGCATCACTTCCACGTAATAAAACTTAATACAAGCATCTATTCACTAGTCGCCCATAGGCCATTATTATGCGTATACCAGAGCAATGAATTAGCAACAATACATATGTATGTAGGATCAAATTACAGGCGAGGTTATTTCATTAAGACTATCGCTGGCTCGTCTAGATCTCGGATGATGCATGCACGCCTGACCAGATCTCAGTTACTACGAAATTGATTACCATCTGTCTAAGCCGAGGCTAACATCTGCCTACGCGCCCCTTACGGTGTTACAAAGCGACAATCTGATTCAATAGCTAAATGATTTCACCTCGTATGTAATAAAGATCTTGTTTTAACACCAAGTGGGATGTGTATAGAGAATGTAAGGATTATCCCCGTGAGACTGTGTTTTTGAACTGTCTATGTAACTATCTCAACTGTTGACTTAGATGTTCTTTTTTTTTCCATCTGCAAGTTTCAGTTGTAGTTATATGTATACGACGCAATAACTGGGATTCCTTATAGAAGCCTGTCAGTTGCTTAGGAACCTATGTGTGTAATTATCTAGCTATACAACGAGCTAGCTTACTGTAGCTGTAATGAAATTTTAAATTCCTCGGATACACAGGTAAATATGGAAAATATAAAGGGAACGTAAACCTAATATGGAATAAGTGCTGAGGATAATTCGTCATCCCATTTTCCGTGCAAATGTGTGTTTTTCTAAAAATCTTATCTAAGAGAATATTTATAGTTCATTCTCTAATAATTGTACCTATATGTATTTCTAGATTAGTAATTTTAGCATAGTAATCGTTTCGCGATAGGCCCAAAAGGCCAAGGAGATGGCAGTATGAACTTTACGCCTATGAAAAGGATTGGCCACAGAAAGTTAAAAGAAGAAAAGAGTAGGAGATAGAGATGCCTTTTCCACACACGGCATGTGGGACGACCAACATAAAAAATAAAAATAAAATAAATAGTAAAATAATAATTTCACGCATAGTCGTATTTTAATTTTATTGATAAGCTGGAACTTTGCATCAAAGTTATGCAATTTGTTTTGCATAGGTATAATAATCGAAAGGAAGGATGATTCTCATATATTATTTTATTATCTAATCTAGTGACATGGATTCGTGACATTTTAAAACTGCAACTAAGTCATTATTATTATCACTATTGCGTAAAAAACTAAATAATGACAATAAATATGAATATTGGTTATTTGCATAAATGCATGTCCTTACTTAATAATACATAAGATTAGGAATTTAAATACGAATGGTTCGGTCCAAATAATGTAAAACTTTAATCATGGTTCGTATAATAAGTTTGATGCGTGTAAGAATTCTGATGTCTCTGTCGTTAATGGCTAACGAAAATTTCTGCTTAGTAATTTCTGATCGGAAAACGCATTAGTAGCTTTAGGATTACACCAATCTATATTTTAAGCACCTTGCAACTTCTATTATCGTCAGGTAAAATATGTAATTATCGGAAAGCGCAATAATTACAGTTCAATCAAGCGTCTGTCTGATCGTATAAAAATAGACCACGGCCGACTCAAAAGCTTAGCTGAAGCGCATTCGACGAACAAACAGGAAAATTCTTGGAAAAAAATAGAATTGCTTTCCTCCTTTCATGATCGCTCCGATCCGTTCGAGAGAATTGTCCATTCGATCAAAGTGTAGCATCGAGAATCGAAGAAAGCAGTGTAATAGTCGATGGGCCAATCGTTTGCGCGCCCCGTACTCCCGGTGAGATTCCGGTTTCGGCACTAACTCGGACAGCTCAATGCGGTAGCTGGGCGGCTTCTGTTGTCGGCTGTTTGTCTTTATAAATGTTGCATGATATTGTTTGCATTTGTATCGGACCGTCGGTCGACGACCCTGATATCCGTTTAATATGATAATCCGCATGCAAACAAGCGGCGGATTGCCCGGCTAAATTATTTATGCACCCCGGCCTGCGGGTGATGGCTTCACTTGTTGGCGACGACTCGGATTTTATTGAGCCCCAGAGCTTCGGACAGGTGAGACCGGCCGTGAAAAACTTTTTTCAGAAGTAATCCTGTACATTAATTATTTAAGAGTTCACTGTACAAGCGTTGTACCTACTCATGTGGGGCATTGTACGATCGTGTCACCCTACAAATGTTTCAAACAGACGCGTACAGAACAACAGAAAAAAAAAACATTACGTTGAAATTCGCTGCTTCAAATAGCCAGGTACATGTTGAAGTTGTGAATAATATAACTAAGATAGCTTCAGCTGAAACGAGATTTTATTATATAACAGTAACCACTAGTGAGTTGAAATTATACAATTATGTTGAGAGAATTTATCGGCGTTTTATGGTTTAATTTTCTAAATAAAATACCTTATACTGATATACTTTACTAGAGTAAAAGTTTGAATGAACAAATAGATTGATTTTTAAATAGTTTTGCATTCCAAAATAACTAAGTATCTTAAAGGATATAAACTCAGGCTGACCACCGAATTTTCTGTGTTGTATAGGTACTTATACCTCTATATCTGCCTTAAAAACGAATTTATAAAACTAATACATTATTTGAATTACTTGGGAAAAGGAACTGGAAATGATTTCGTACTTCAAAGACTTGCTAAGACAAACACTTAGTTGTTACTGGGTCACATTTCACAGCTAGCACAATAATATCAAAACTTGTCCGTTCATAAGACGCTACCAAACACCGGCATCCAAAATTCAGTGGAAGTCGTTGGAGCAGTCGTTTCATTCTGTAAACGTATTTCCGTTTCCGTTTCCCAGATCAGCCAACAATGCGCAGGGGTAATTACGTACACAAACAATTTTCTTCAAGTACCCTCCGAACACAAACACAAAGTGACAACGAAATTAGTTGATTATTAGCTAACTTCTATGTGAGGCTCAAACATGTTACGAAACATTTGAAGGGAAACAAATAGTTACTGTGTACCATTGAAATAATGATCCATGAGAATATTTGTCAAGGCTTGACCTATGGCTTCTTTTGTCACTGTTAAGGCCACAGGTCAAGTTATAATTGTCTTACCACAATACAGTTGTTAATATCATTGTACGGTTTGATCCTATTTACTTCGGTTATGTGATACAACGAATGAAGTGAAGACCTACTTCGCTTTTTGGCCAAAAGTAAATGTAGGTAGTAAATAAATACTAACGAATTCAATGGAGATTTAAAATCGATAGGATGTACAATAAACTCGGTTACAAAATTTACAATGCAAAATTTTTATCATATAGATATTTTATTTTGTGTAGCAAATCTAGGTGGATCAATGTTAAAATGGAAACCTGATATTTGTTAATATTTTATCTTGGAGAAGTATGTTCTGAGTCCTTGTTAATTACGTAAAAAATGGGATTTATCTTAGGGTCTATTTGAACAAAACCAAGGTCCCTAAATTCATCTGCAAGTAAGTAGGAGTCGGTACGGCTAAAGACGCTCCCTAAAGAACCCTTCGGGATTTACAGCCGACGTCCCACACCCCTTCGGGTCCTAATTCTCTATCCTTCGCAGCAAAACAACTGGGAATCCGCTCGAAAAATAGTGAAAGCACTTTTCTTGTGTTTATCGTATGAACGAATAGTAAGTAGGTATGCGAGTGAAGTAACACTCACTTGAAAGGCAAACATAGTCACATGTGGTTTTATGACCTATTTGCCTTTATTTTTCCTTTATTTTATAAATAGCTTGGCCGGTTTTAGGGCTTTCTCACTTTTGAGGTTATATTTGTTAACAAATCGAACCCATACGAACACAATAATAAAGACTGCACGGTTGGCAAGGTGGCTGGGCAACCGGTTGCCGCGCAACGTATAGCGGGTTCGATTCCCGCACAGAGCAACTATTTGTGTGATCCACAATTTGTTGTTTAGGGTCTGAGTGCCATGTGTATGTTTGTTTATTGAATTTGTATGTGTGTAAAGACGACACGACACATGAGAAACAACTAGTGTGGGCCAACGTTTAAAAAAAAATAATTGAACATGCATCAGAATTTTATTTTTAGAAGAATATAGTTTTTTGAAATTCAATAATTATGTTTTAATATTGTCATACGAGACGCGGGCTTATGACAAAAAGAACAGATACATTACAATAACCCATCTTAACTAAGTAAAACTACTACCTACTACGATTAAACAAATATCTCCTTCGTTTAGGAATAAAATCAACGACACTGCTCACACAACGTTACAGTTTGATCGCTCAATCTGCGAGAACAATGCCACGTTCATTTTCGTCAATCGCTTTGTACAAATAAACGACAGTCACGTCATAACTAACACATCTTTTTTTATTTGCCTCTACCATTTTTCACGTTCATGTAAAGAAAGAACATAACTAGATATTTACTGGTAACTGGATGGATTCTGATTATAAGTTACACCACGGCCTCACAGAAGACCGCCATGAAACAATGATTGCGTTGTGTTTCGTCGTGCGAGTGAGGTTACTGGAAGCCCAATTACCCCCCCCTCCCCGCTATTCCACTTCCCGAATCCCTGACAATCCTCAAATTCCCAATTCAAGTAACGCCTCCTCTGGTGTTTCAGGTGTCCATGGGTGGCGCCGGTTGCTTACCATCAGGTAATCCGTCTGCTCGTTTACTGGCTTATTCTATAAAAAATACCAATAAGTTTTGCACACTGTCGTATATTTATAAAAAGGTAAATTAGAGATACATTATTTGGAAATTCATTTTCTGAATATTTCAACCCTCTCATCCCAAGGGAATCTGAGCTGTCTTATATAATTTCGAATGGTCCCATTTACTATTCAGGTACCTACAAAACCGTAATTTGTCTTTCGGATATGTATATCACACACTTAAATTTAGTGGTAGTAGTAATAGTAAAAAGTAGACACACATTTTACTCATCATAGTTAATTGAATTAATAGTAAGCAATTTTATTTTTAAAGTAGGTACATTTTAACGTCATTTTTTAAATCTCTAATTTAATAACGAAATAATATTTTCTCATATTAAAAAACTTAAAGACATTTGAGATCCAGCTTAGACAGAACCATCTGCGGCTAACAAGATCCAACGCAAAGAGAACCACAGACAAGCCAAATAATCTTCTAAAATAAGCAATAAGCCGATCGAATTACCTAAAAGGACCGTCTATAGGTGCAATACGGTTCGATGGCTTTACAAATCCTTTTTGAGGGTACAAAAGATCGCGCGCCTCCGACCGATAACTGGCTGCCGATTTTATCTGTGCCTTTGTGGTAGCTATCAGACTTTCAAAGAAATGAGTAACGAATAAAGCTTTAGCTAAGATTCCTTGTGACAATGGTGAAAAAAAAAATAGAAAGCGCTCCGTGATTCGTATTTCAAACCACCCGCGTAGATATCGATCAAGTATCTACTTTGTAGTTCTGTGTTCTTTCCTATGCTAACGTTTAGTAGTTAGGTTAAAATAATTTAACTATTTTCATCAGTAATGTAATACATGATCTAATCCAGAGTTACATCAAAATGCATTCAATTGCCCAATACAAAATTAATCAAACCAAGTTGTAAACGTCCAATAACATACAAATAAGAAACTGAAAATGACAATTTGACAAATCAATGACTTCGCAAGAACAATTATGATTTTAATGAAATAAAAGTAGTTATCCGAGTCCTAATAAACTTAATAAACTCACAATAAACAAATATATACCACAGAAATAATAAACAGGATACAGCACAATAATGTTTGAACACACGAAATATCTTGTGGCATTTACGAAAACAAAAAGTGGACATTGACAAGACCCGAGTAAGCTTCAATTGTTTATATTACCCTTTTCAATCGAAATCCCCTTGCCTTTTTACGATATAGAAACATGACATATCAATCTATGTTGGACGTAACCACGAACCATTCTGTATCGTATAATGAAACCAATTTATAGAGAAAAACCGGCCAAGTGCGAGTCGGACTCGCGCACCGAGGGTTCCGTATTAAAAAATATATATTTTGTAATGTAACTAAAAATTTAAGGTTTTCAGAATTTTTCCTTTATGTGTGCTATAAAACGTTGCTTCATGCCAAATTTCAAGATTCTAGGTCGACTGGAAGTACCCTTTAGGTTTCGATTCCCTTGCGAGTACTTGCGAGTTTCAAAATATGCAGCTTAAATTGCTGTTTCTTTTGATTGCGTTGACATAGAAGTTTGATTTTGTTACAGCTTAAAGGTATTATAGACCTGAGTATTTGGTATGAATTTCAATTTAATACCTCTACGCGTTTATGAGGAAATGGGTAGTAAGTTTAAAATCATTAAAAAAAATATACCTCTATTATGTGATGTAACTAAAAATGTATGGTTTTCGTAGTTTTTCCTTTATCTATGCTATAAGACGTTACTTTTACTTCGTACCAAATTTCAAGATTCTGAGTTCACAGGAAGCACCCTGTAGGTTTTGATTCCCTTGCAAGTGTAGAAAATTTGCGGCCTAAACGGCTGTATCTTTTGATTGCGTTGACTTAGAAGTTTCATTTTTTCACAGCTTCAAGGGACAGTAGACCTGAGTAATTGATATAAATTTCAGCTTCATACCTCTACGCGTTCCTGAGAAAAAGAGTCTTGACAGACGGACGGACGGACGGACAGACGGACAACAAAGTGATCCTATAAGGGTTCCGTTTTTTCCATTTGAGGTACGGAACCCTAAAAAGACCCAAATCCTTATCAGAGACAACTCAAGGAAAATGTCAGGAAAGAACCTCTGTTTTTGTCTCAAACTTAAAGGACCCGTAATGATTTTATTGGAACCGACTGGTCTTAATCTGTACAAAACGGGGTGCGGTGCCAGAAGACCTCCCCGTGGTGCACCCTGGGTGCGGGCGACAGTCTCCCTAGCGGGGGTGATAGGGTTGGAGTGACTGTCGCCCGCAGCAGACTTCTGGACTGGGCGGGCGAACCCGATAGGGTGGAGGCGGCGGGCTGTGTGCTCATGGCCCGCGCTTCTGTGGGGCGTTTCTCCGCCTGTCTCTCTGAACGTAGCAGAGAGCGTGGCGGAGAGGCAAGGGCGGTGCTCGCTGTGCACTCACCCTGCCAGCGAGCAGCATCGGGACACAAGCTGTCCCCGATTGCAGCCGTCGATATCGTAATCCGTAAGGAGGTCACGGTCATGTTTTGTGACTCTGAACGGGACGAGGGTCTTGGCTTGGTCGCCCGGACCGCGAGGAAGATAACCTCTATAAAAAATTCCTCCAATACTATGTTCTGGTGCGCGGCGAGAGTATGCATGGCTGAGGAGTAGTGTCAGTCGTGAGCGCACCCCCAGCTAGGGGACCAGTGGACCCTCTAGTTGGGAAACAAATTTTCACTTACCCAGGTACAGGGGGCACTGCCTGGGTGGACCGTTTATTTCCCCCATACTCGTGGGAACTTTATGGAGTTGAACAACAAAAATAAAAAACCAGAAGACGAGGAGTGCGGGTGAGCTTGGCTCGCCTGCTGCGGAGGTAGGGGAGAGCCCAAGGGGCTCTGGCGCCCGTGGGGAGACGCTGGCTTTGTCTAGTGAGCCCCACACACGGGCATCAGTTCGGACGGGGTCGGACTCTGAGTCCGACACGTCATTAGCGGAGCGGCTGAGCGTGAGCTCGAAAGGCTCACGCCGCCGCGCTACGGGGACGTTTAAGCGTCCCAGATTGGAGGAGGACACTTTGTCCCCGTCCTCCGGCGCGCAGGAGGCGCCTTCCCCTAAAGTCCCCACGGCGGCGCGGGGTAGGGGCGGGAAGGGCAGCGGTCGCCGAAAACTGGGAACTGCTGCCTACGCGGAGTCAGCCGGGCAACTGGCTGCGGAGGGCAGGGCTCTTTCGAGCGCTGCCCGCTCAGAGTCCTCCGCAGCGCAGATGTCCGGCGTTGAGATGTCGGAGGGCGAGCGCGGTTACGGGAGCGAGGGCGATTCCGGGGGCTTCCTCCAAATCATCATGGAGGAGCTCCGCAGGCTGGCTTCATAGCCATTTGGTCATCCAAATACCAGCCTGCCAGGACCGCCCTCCTCAAAACAGCAGAGGCCACCATAATGAAGGAGGCCTCACAGCGGTATGGTGTGCCCACCTCTGAGGGGGTGCACCGAGAGCTGGTGGAGATGCGGCGGGAGATGGCGCGCTTGGCGGCCTCCAATGCGGCTCTGGAGGCCGAGCTGCGGACGGCCAGGGCTGAGCTCGCCGCCGCTCGTGACGGTCACTCCCACCCCCCGGCGGAGTCCGACGTTGTCGGACTATTGCGGCGCGAAATGGCTGCCTTCCAGCAGCGTTTTGACGCTCTGGAGGGTCGTCTTCTTCGCCCCCCGCTCGCAGTGAGTCAGGTCACCCCTGCGACCCCGCGCTCGTACGCGGCCGCTGCGGCCAAACCTTCGACCTCGGGTCAGGCTAGCCGCAGCACCCAACCGCCGGCAAAGGGAGAGGAGAGTCGCCAGGGAGGGCCGGAAGCGCCGCAAGAAGGCGCAGCGGCAGCGACGGCAGCAGCAGCGCAGGGAGAAACGTGCTGCTGCCTTGCTCCTCGCCCCTAAGACCGCGGCTGTGGTCATCACCCTACAGCCGGAAGCGGTCAATAGGGGCGTTACCTACGGCGACGTCCTCGCCAAGCTCAAGAGGGCGGTGATTCCTGCGGAGTTCGGGGCCCCGGACGGGTTTGCAGTCAAAGTGACTGCCACTGGAGCCCGTCTCTTGGAGGTCCCCGGCGCGACCAGCGGCCCATCGGCCGACGCCCTGGCCGAGAGGCTTAGGGCGTGCCTCGGTGCGGACGAGGCCCGCGTGTCCAGGCCCACCAAATGCCTGGATGTCAGGATTTTGGGCCTGGACGACTCCGTAACGGAGAGCGAGGTGGTGGCCGCTGTGGCCAGGACGGGAGGGTGCCCTGCTGACCAGGTCAGGGTGGGCGCCATCCGTCCGGATAACTCGGGGCTGCGCACGGTGGTGGTGAGCTGCCCCGTCACAGCGGCCAAAACATTAAAGGAGGGCAAAAGGCTCTTGGTGGGATGGGTCTCGGCGCAGGTCAAGCTGCTCGAGATCCGGCCTCTGAGGTGCTATCGCTGCCACGTGGGCGAACACGTGAGCGTTAAATGCACCTCGGAGGTGGACCGCAGCGACTGTTGCTTCCGCTGCGGTCGGCCCGGTCACAAGGCTGGCTCGTGTACCGCCCCGCTGCACTGCAATGCATGTGCGGCGGCTGGCAAGCCGGCCAATCACCGGGTCGGGTTACTCCCGACCTGGTCCTGGACTGGGTGATACCACCGGTCAGGCCTGCCGACATTGACGATGAGGCCAAGTGGCTCCAGGACGCCATGTCCAGGATCTGTGACGGGGCGATGCCCCGGATCCGGTCGAGTCAACAAAAGCGCCAGGTGTACTGGTGGTCGCAAGAGCTAGCAGCTCTACACAAGGCGTGCACTGCTGCGCGACGCCAGTACACTAGGCACCGCAGGCGCCGTATCCGTCCTCCGAATGCGGAGGCGAGAGAGGCGGAGTTGTACGAGGGATACAGGGCGGCCAAGGCCCTCCTCAAGATGGAGATATTGCGGGCCAAGGAGGAGGCCCGCCGAGAGATGCTGGGGACTCTGGACAGAGATCCGTGGGGACGCCCGTACCGGATGGTACGCGACAAATTCCGCGCTTGGGCTTCCCCGCTCACGAGAGAGTCAGAGTCTCCGGCCAGAGGTCTTAGAGGAGGTGATTGGCGCCCTGTTCCCCCGACTGTGGAGGGGCTTCACCCCTCCGTATATGACTCCGCCCCCTGCGGTGCCCGACGCGGGCTATAGCGACGACGACGACATCGTCCCAGAGGTGACCGAGGCAGAACTGAGAGCGGCGGTGCGCCGGATGGGCGCCAAGAACACCGCCCCAGGACCCGACGGCTTGCACGGCAAAGCATGGGTCCTGGCCTCAGAGGCTCTCGGGCCTCGATTAATCGGTCTCTACAGCGCATGCTTGGAGAGAGGCCAGTTCCCGCTGCTCTGGAAAGCGGGAAAACTGGTCCTCGTGCGGAAGACGGGGCGCCCTGCGGACTCTCCGTCCGCATACCGGCCCATAGTGCTGCTCGACGAGGTGGGGAAAGTGTTCGAAAGAATAATTTCGAACCGCCTCGTCGCGCACCTAACGGACATTGGGCCGGACCTATCGGACGGCCAGTTCGGCTTCCGCAGAGGGCGCTCCACGGTGGACGCCATCATGCGCGTTAGAGACCGGACGACGGGGACTGCAGTGTCCAGGGGTAAGGTCGTAGTGGCGGTGTCTCTGGACATCGCCAACGCCTTCAACTCCCTGCCCTGGAGCTGCATTTTGGAAGCACTCCGATATCATCGGGTGCCTACCTACCTCCGTCGTGTAATCGAGGCATACCTGACGGACAGGTCCGTCATTTACCCCGGTCACCGAGGCGAGTGGAACCGGCGAGAGGTGTCACGCGGTGTTCCACAGGGTTCGGTTCTGGGGCCGCTCCTGTGGAACATCGGTTATGACTGGGTGCTGCGCACCGACCTCCCGAACGGCGTTAGCACAATATGCTACGCCGACGACACGCTGGTGCTAGCGCACTGAGAGGTCGCACCAGGCGGCGGCCGATCTAATGGCGACAGCGGTTGCGACAGTCGTTGAGAGAATCCGGCAGTTGGGACTCGAGGTGGCGCTCCACAAGTCCGAGGCCATGTGTTTTCATGGCCGCGGGAACGCGCCACCTCCGGGTGGGTCCCAAATAACGGCGGGAGGAGTTACCATCGGCGTCGAGACGACGATGAAGTACCTAGGACTCGTCATCGACAGTCGGTGGAACTTCATAGAGCACTTCCGACGTTTGGCTCCAAAGTTGGAGAGGACGGGGGCTGCGTTTAACCTAACCTAACCCAACCTCGGGGGGCCAAACGCCTCCTGCCGGAAGTTATACGCCGGGGTTGTGCGGTCCATGGCCCTCTACGGCGCCCCTGTTTGGGCGCCAAACCTGTTGCGGCGTCCCGCTCGGACGCTGCTCATGGCACAGAGGGTCATGGCGATCCGAATGATCCGCGGATACCGCACGATCTCTGGGGAGTCGGCGAACCTCCTTTCCATCTACGCACCTATCTGGAGGCGAAGGTGCTCGCGCGCGTGTACAGCATGCGCGCGGAGGCACGTCGCCGGGGCGAAACCCCGCTGCCGCGCCAGATAGGTGCGTGGCGGGATGAGCTCCGGCGCGATCTCATGGCGGAATGGCAGCAACGACTGTCGCAACCGAGGGCTGGGCTCGCTGCCATCGCAGCGGTAAGTCCCCTCTTTGAGGAGTGGCTTGAGAGACGCTACGGCGTCCTCACCTACCGCCTGACGCAGGTCCTCACCGGACATGGAAGTTTCGGGAGGTACCTGTGTCTGATGGGGCGGGAGGAAACGCCCGGGTGTCATCACTGCGAGGATCGCCCTGAGGACACGGTGGAACACACGGTGGGAGAATGCCCTTCGTGGGCTGAGCACCGCCGTGTCCTCAGGGAAGTGGTCGGCGATGGCGACCTCTCGCGTCCGGGCCTAGTGCAGGCCATGATGCGGAGCGAGGGGGATTGGGATGCAGTCTCCTCCTTTTGCGAAGCAGTCATGCTAGCTAAGGAGGAGGCGGGACGCGTGAGGCAGCGAAGCGCTGCCTCCTCGCAACCCAGCCATCGCGAAGGACACACCGGGCGTCGGGGATCGCGGGACGATCTCCGGCCACCGTAAGCGCGGGCCTGCGGACGGCGAGCATGGGTGGCTCCCCGTCCGACCAGAAACAGACCCGAGCGTACGGCGCGTCGCGTTCCGCGCGTGCCTCAAAGAGCCATCAGACCACCACAGATGGGGCCCAATAGGGCCGATGCCGATTCGGAGTCGCGGAGAACCTAACGGGTAACCGGGGCTCCGACTCGACGTGCAGGAGAAGGAACGGGGTGGTTTTTAGTCAGTAAGAGTCTGACACTCCCTCCCGCCTCACCCAGGCGGGAGCAGTCATTCGATGATATTCCCCCTTCAAAAAAAAAAATCTGTACAAAACTAAACTCCATTTTAATGAAACAAAATACATTTAATTTAACTTAATTTTAGTTCTATTGCAATATTACAATCACAATTTATCCAGTTGAGTTTTTATTCTTAAGAACTCTTCTGATTTATAAACAAAGTCTATAGTTAAATTACAGGCAGTGCTATAGCATAAAATTCACGGAACATTAAGGTTTCAAGAATCTTATTATACTGATATGATACTGATAGCACATAAAACCATCGGGCCCCGGATAACTTTTTGACAAGTGTTATGAGTAACTACTGAGATGTTTAATAACTTGATAACAAATTTTACCAAACTTTTATAATCACCTCTATAAGGACTAGTGGTAGTAGCAGGTAAGTATCCTAAAACCACCTCCACGGGGGAGGGCATGTCGCTCAAGTACAACCTAATCAACCCAAGTCATCGCCAACAAGAGCCGCCATGGGTCATGTCTGTCCGCCGGAACTCCGCCATGCAGATACTACCAGGGACCATCTCATAAACGCTTTCCTCGAGTTTGTCGCAGTAATAGAAGCTACAAAGCAAATCAACTTGCGAACGTGCAAAGCGATCCTGCAGACTTACCTGCAGGGCAACGAGCTGATACTGGATGACAGGCTGCGGAAGCAGTCATATACGACAACAGTACATCGAAAGTATTGAGAGGTGCGTCAATAAGTCGTAGTATGGCAGCTTATAACGTCACCGCAGGAGTTGTGTCTCTGGATGAGAAAGAGACAGAAAAACATGGAGTTGTGAAATTTAAAACACCCCCCGAAGATTCCTTAGTGGTGGTTGCCAGGTGTACCAGGATTATGCTGGATGATGGGATGTTGGAAATGGCAAAATCCATCTCAGGAATTGGGCCGGACGGAGTAGTCTTTAGGGACTGGGATACTCCGATTTTTCATTGGACGAACGGTGTACCGGGATGCGGCAAAACTACTTGGATAATGAACCAATTCGAAGCGGAAAGGGATTTAATTGTCACCACAACAACAGAAGCGGCAAATGACCTCAGAGGCAAACTGTCCTGCCGAATCGGGGGATTAGTCAAATCTAAGGTCCGAACAATGGCGTCCATTTTAGTGAATGGAGTAAAAGAACAAGAGAGCTGCCACCGAATCATGATAGATGAGGCTCTCATGAATCACTTTGGGGCCATTGTGATGGCTGCACGAATAACTCAGGCCAAAGAAGTCCTACTTATTGGTGACGTGAATCAACTTCCCTTCATTGACCGCGACAACCTCTTCCCCCTCGTATACACCCGCCCTGCACACATCGTGGCCGTGACCCGGGAACTCTGCACTCACAGAAACCCAACGGATGTGGCATATGCTCTTGGTATTGTGTATTGTGGCGTATACTCGTCTAAGTTAAGAGTGAGATCCCTTGAGTTAAAAAGTTTTTCAAGGGCGCGGATCCCGAAGTCTCCCCCGAACACGTTACACCTGGTACACACTCAGGTAGAAAAGGAATCTCTCAAAAACCAGGGATACGGATCGGGTATGGGGTCACGAGTACTCACAATACACGAGGCCCAGGGGCTGTCGTATGCGGCAGTGGTGATTGTGAACACAACGGACAGGAAACAGCGGATACACGACAGTGTACCTCACGCCGTGGTAGCTATATCGCGTCACACTGACAGTTGTGTCTACTACACGGACATAAATGATGACGCAATCAGCAAAATAATCAGACGGGCGCTGAGTGAGGGTGAGCAGGGAATCCTGGACTATAACCTAAAAATGGCAATAAAAAATAGAGATGCGCTGGTCGTGAGCGCTCTTCTGGGTGGGGACGGTTCGTAAAGCCGCACAACTGCTGAAAAGGTCTAGAATCTAGAATAGAAGATATAGAAAAAAAAATTCATGGGTTAGAGTTGTTGTGTCCATGTTTTGGTGTGTTCGCAAAAAAATTGTATTTATTAAAAATGTAATTAATGTAAAGTAATATAAGTTTGTTAATAAGACTAATAAAAACCACTAGCACTACTGCAATTAGCTTACTGCCGCGTGGGCGGGGACGTCATGCATTCGTAAATGTTCTACAGTCGGTGGCGCTGTGGGCTGGGTCGTTCCGTTCCCTACGAAATGGTTGATCGGACCGATTGCTGGCCTACACGTCATACCCGTGAACGGGTGCCTTCTGTTGGAACAGGTCGGCTCGCTCATAGTGCTGGTGGGCTGATTCAGTAGGGTTAGTCTAAGATAATAAGACTATAATACAACATAAAGTATTGTGTGTAGTATAGCGGCAGGCGTAGCATGTAAGATCTTTAAAAAAAAAAAATATTTGACCATGGAAAGTATGTACTTGTAATAGGACAAGGGCACGGACACGAGTCCGTGGAGAAATTCAATTTTTATTTATTAAAAAAAAAACAAAAAAACAGTATCCTAAAAATTTAATTACTATGAAAATAATTATAATTTTAATGACTGCCTCGTTGTCCGAGTGGTCGCATGTACGAAGGGATCTCAGGTTCGATTCCCGGGTCAGGAAAAGTATTACTGGGTTCTAAGAAAATCTTAGTAGTAGCACGGCGTCTGGAATTGTGCCCGGTATATGGCAATAGGCTCACCCCCTATTACATGGGACTCATAACATAAATAGTGAAAAGTGGGTGTTACATTGTAAATACAATGGCATAATGTGCACCTATGCCTACCCCTTCGGGGATAAAGGGCGTGATGTTATGTTATGTTTATGTTTAATTACTAAACCAACCCCCTGCTTATCTACTGTGAAAGTTATTTAGATATGCATGTTATTTCTCAGAATTAAAACTAAAACTAGCCGCAATTAACAAAAGATTTAACGAAATAATATCACAAAGGTTCCTAAAAACTGTACAAAATATTATGTACTTTTTTGTATCAAATAAATTGAATAACAGGATGAATAAATCCAATACAAAAGGTATCGTTTAGTTCAAGGCCGACATGAAAGGCAGGAAAGCGCGTTTCATTTCGCACGTGTTGAGAAAATGCTAAGGAAAGGTATTATGATGTAAAAAGCTGGTCGAAAGCCGAAAGGGGTAATAAAACGTCAGAAGCAATACTTATTCATTTCGGAAATGAGTTATATCGAATATTTCGAAGGTTAAATCACTATGTGTACGTTTGTACACATAGTGATCTCTTTCTTCCTAAATACGTGGAATAAAAATGCTATTTCTTACTTATATAGACTTTTGAAAATTATACCTACGGAATAAGATTATGATAGTACTAGTAGGAACTGCACTACCCCTCATTTCAGAATCTAAAATAGTAAGGAATAGAAGAAAAGCGATGGCGTATAATAATAGTTATGAGAAAAATCATTTGAACTTTTCTGTGTAGTAACACGAACGCCTATATGTTGTTTATTACCAAATTGCTCAGCAAAATATACAAGGCGCTGCGTATTTTTCATTTTCAGTTTAACGTTTTTTATTTTAAACAACAATTAATCATTATGTAAAAAAATATATTAGTTTGTAATATATTTTAATTACAATTACATAAATTGTGTACCTACTCATTACAGTGACAATTATTTTTAAATGCTATGAATATTTACCTACAATTTGCGGATACTAATTTTAGATAGTCAAAATTCATACATAACAAAAAATTAACTATTAAGAAATAATTTATTATTATAACTAAAAAGACTGTGTGCCAAATATTTTATTAGTTCAGCTACAGATACAATCTAATATTTCAATGAAACAACATTTATCGTATTTATGCCCAACTTTGCGATCTGCGAACTGAATTAGCAAGTTGTACGAGCAAATATTTCCTAACTAACTTACCTACAGTCATGATTACACTTCTTTACAATTAATTAGTAGTACAAATTCTAGCAAAAACTTAGTTCCAACTGCAAGGAAAACTTGTTCAGATTGAATTTATACAGATTTACTGTCTAGTCCGTTTCGCTTCAGTACTCTGGAGTTTTTAACACCTGACACGACTTACAAATTGTATTGGCAAGCTTCACTTGTGCCAACTTCAGCACTTGAATTAATGATTATACTCACAAGTTTCCTTTGCCCGTATTCTTTCGTGAAATATATGCTCTATTTCAAGCATAAGAAGTTATGCTAATATTTATAGGTAGTTGTAGTTCGGGATATTATATGGAAAGAGTTCGCTGTAAGTTTACTTTAAACTCGACTCGTATATTGTTAAAGTTCAGCGTACGTGTATTTTGATTACCCTTACAAAGTTGATTCTATTCTCATCTTTGTAATATACATTTACAGTGTAATGTAGTATAGACTTTGGACTGATAAGCTTCTTTGAATATAACATTGTAAATTAGAGCTTATGTTGTAAACATCTAAAGGAATGCCATATAAATGTAACAAAAAAATTCGTGAATCATAAATGCAAGTCCCACTATAAATGTAACAAGTCAACAACTGTGGTATCTATAGGGTAAGAACCCAATAGACACCCTATAGATAGAAGGTAAGAACTCTATAGATACCACAGTTAGTCTATTAGCACACACTGAGCACAATATAGGTGAGAACATCAACCTGACAATGTTAACCATTGAAAAGCCTTAATGACAGTTTACCCGCTCCTCTAGTACATCATTCATTAAATAAATTACTCTCATAATAAATCAGATGACTTTCAACATAGATTCGAGTAAACAGTCAATAATCACGAATGAATGCAACGCAAATCTCTTGACTCTTGCGTTCGTTCATCCGTTCAGTATTAGGTCAACGCCATCTTAAGTTCCTTAGTGCTTTTACCCTCGATTTCAGTTCGAACGTCTTCAATTCAGAACTAGAGTTAGTGACCTGAACAAGCTTTTGATAGTTGAACGATTAAACATGTCTGATTCCATGAACCGTGCTCGAAGTTGGAAGTTAGTGCCAATACTGAATTGTAAAGTTTTATATTGATGGAATCAAGTCGTTTGGAGATGTCTTGTTGAGGAGTTGAGAATACTATTAGATACGTTCTTATTTGTGAGCTTGAAGTTGAGACTGGAATGTTACATTTTTCTTTGCGCATTTTCTTTTAAAAACTTCATACCTCAAAATACTCACTAAAAATAGGTATTGCCTAGACCGTTTAGTTTGTTGAGTGGTCATAATGATCGTTCTCGACCACAAATCCTAAATGAACAAACATATTTTTGAAAACTGAGAGCAATAAGCAACAGTATCTTGAGCATCCTTGACTCTCGGAAACCTATCAGCTTATGAGTAACTAGGAAGGAATTAAAATTCTCCAAAATATATCCTTATTCCGATAACAATTTATTAGAGAATCTGTTCAGATTCGCTTATAAACTTCAAACATCACCAAGTTATTCCCAACATTAAAAGGCGCGCGTTAACCCGCGGATCAGTTGACAGTACAATTTAGTTAATTTATTCCCGTGTAGGCGGGGCACAAAAAGTTTTCCTCGTTAACTTAGCCGACAACACTAGTAAATCACGCAGCTCCACCCGACTCCTATCTGCGAAGATTAGTATCTGCGAATTATAGTGAACTTCTGAACGAGATCCTATGGACAGGTTTGTTAATTTGTACTAGGTAGGTACTTTTATGTTAACACCACGTTACCTTAAGGTATTAGACCTAAATACAATGATTTATATACAGTGGCAGTAAGTGCCATTATGTGCATCTCTGCCTATGATGTTATGTTATACTACCTCTAGTACAGTCAGAGGATCCATGGGAAAAGGTCTTTTACCTTCTTCGAGATCTACGAGATGAAGAAAGATCTTGTCTGAGACAGTGAACATAAAATACTATGGTCACTTATTAAACTGTCAAACACCAAGCGGTCACCGGTGACCGCAACCTATTGTTCTATAATTGTGTCTACAAAACCGGTACTCGACGAGTTAATTATGTAGTCCACTAAATACTCAATCATATATGAAAAATAACTTTTACACACCTGTAATCACTACATAGTATAAAACAAAGTCGCTATACGCCGTCTGTCTGTCCCGATGTATGCTTAGATCTTTAAAACTATGTAACGGATGTTGATGCGTTTTTTTTTAATAGGTAGAGTGCGAAGCCGGGGCGGGTCGCTAGTAATCCTACAATAAGTATTTATTTCATGATTTCCGTATCTTTAACGTTTAATATTAAATTATATTCAACGTAAATTAATTATTTATTAACGAACTCAAGAGGTTCATTAGTGTAGCTAGCTGGTCGGTTTACATTTCAGCTAAGGTCCTAAGAAATTAAGTTGGTAACTTTAATATTGTGCTCATTATTTAAGAGTAGAGATAAAATAATATCAGACCGCTTTTCCTCTCTACAAAAGTATGTAAACGTTCAACATTTTCCATGTGTGTAATCGCAAATGCAAAAGCCAAGGAATGGATTGTAATTTTGGTACCAAGACTGGGCAAAGTAGAGGTATTATTGTCTTTTTTGATGTTTTTAAAAGTATACTTTATTCCTTCTTAATAAAGTTGTTTTTTATGACACGTGGCTTAATCGTCTTTGATCCTTTGTTTGACTTTAGTGGAACTGTGACTTGACTGTCACCATTTTCAAGTTGGCAGTCAAAGTATTAGGTAATTTACCTCGCTATTGTAAATATAAATTGGTAAATCCAATTGTGGTAGCATGTAGCAGTGAAACAACACCATAATTTAATTTAGGAATCCAAATCTCCAACATATGCCAGAGCCAGACCCGCAAACCGAATATCTAGTTACATTTTAAACGGGACCAGCCAATATTTGAGGAGCTGAAACTATAGTCCCACTACGAATACTACGATGCATGCAACCAACCTCAAAATGTTATGTATTTTTATGAACCTTTCTTTGTACATTTTGTTTATTCAAATTGGTTCTATGATGATGTTGATTCCAGATCTGGCTTAAAAAATCTATATTCAGTACAATAACAAATTGTTTCTCTATCTGAGTGGGTGAGAGAATGGGTACTCTATAGTTATATGGTATCCCAGATGGCATGGTGGTAATCAGTGGAACTGATACCTGGAACCAAGCTTAATGTGGGGCAACAAAATATATGATTTAGGTTTTGACTGCACAACTCTACTGCAAATAAATAGACATTTAATCAAGTCTTTAACGCTTATCCAGTGTCATTTAAAAGTGTGGCTATTTTTTCTTTTTCTAAAGCAATGTATGTTTCAGTTTAATGGAAGAGACGGGAGACACGGAGAAAGATAGAGTGGACTGCCGACGTCGACGGCCACTGATTAATTCTACAGCACGGACGAACAGTTCTTCTTATTAATGTCTGCACTGTGTGTTATATATGCCTAATGAAATGCCACCGGGTACAAAATAAGAACAAAGTAATTCCCACAAAGACATAGAAGACAAATAGATCTATACGCTATTCTTGAGTCACACTTTCAAGCATATATAAAGTTTAAACTTTTATATTTTATTAAAAAAAAAACCAAATGAAACTAAAAATTATAGACGCATGAACGCGAATTTATTTAATATATTTAATGATATTTTCCTCGTATCTACGAAACGTTTAACTTTCCATTCACGGCATGCCGTAAAAACATGTCCTGAAATAGTACTATCAAAAAATACTTATATCATGTGCCAAAATGGAGAAAATAAACTAAAAAGCATCGTTCGAAGTTACCTAGGCACCGCTGCAGCACCTCCGCTTTTCATGATAATTCTCCGTCCAAGTTTCTCTTTATATCAACTTTTTTATTTTTCCAGTTTAATATCATGCAAAATGAAGGCCGGGCACGCCACTCTGAATGGTCGGCTCATTGCATCCCGACCGTAAATTCAACTCCCTTGTCGGTGAACACCGAGTTCTACAGGATGTCTTAACAAATGCTATAGAGGTATATATATATAATAAACATTGAAAACGTCATTTGAAAACTTTATAAAAGAATTGCTTTATTAAAATGAATCCATGAGATTAACATAATACGCTGAAAAATAAATCTTGATGTACTTAGAACAGAGGTCAATATTCTCCGTAGGGGGATATCTACAAAAATATATTCTAGAAATATCTGTGACATTGTCGCTTTCTTTTCAATAAATCACGAGGACGATAGACTTATAGCGTTACAGTAAAAGGAATAAAAAAGTTTTACGTTCAAAGGGTTGCGACTTACGAGCCTTCGTCGATAATATTTCTTTTCAATGGTTCGATTACTCAGTCGAATGAGAAAACTTATTGTGTATTTACAAGTGTGTTCAAAGGTACCGAAAGTAAACGTAATATATTACCAATTGTAATATTTTACCTATGTACATTGTACATTTACATTTTATATACCACTCGTAGGTGCTTTCACAATTTTAGTAACAGAGCAGTGAATTTACAAAGACTTGGAATTGAAACGTTTGAGAATTGAAGTAGCCTATTTTAATTCAAGAACCTTACTTAACGAGATCAGGTAGTCTTTTACAAAAATGTATTTATTATTTTATTCAGGCTAGAGCGTTGTTATGCTTTCTATTTATATGCTATATTATTATGTTATGCGTTATAATTTCAGATTACAATAATAGGGGGTCTATTTCCTAGTAATCTAGTCTTTTCTTATATACTATACATATTAATGGTATAGTGAAGAGCAAGACCCGTGATTAAATTAATAACACACAAGTTTCTACAAACCAATACAAAACCACCTGTATATTACAATCTCGCACGAGCACAAAGCATGGATTGCTGTATTTGCTGTTACTTTTGCTATCGTCTCCCAGGTGACAGCCAGTCAGGTTGTAGTGACGCCATTTTGTAGTTGCAAACACTACCACATTTCTAGATTTGCTCTCTGAGGGAGCACTAGTGCTGTTACTAAGTACACGTCAACGTACGTTGAATAAAATACAATGTTGCACCAATAAAAATGTATTTGATTGCAGAACTGCGCTTTATGGCTGAACGATTCTGTTACTAATCTTTATATAGCGTCTTTTAGTAGCCGATGAGATTAACAGGGCTTTGCTTCTTGACTAACATAGTCATGTTAGTAAAATTTTAATATCCATCAAATTGAACTGTCTATATTATTTCGTGCTATTTTACGAGAAATCAAGGTGACAGGCTCGATTGCAGTACACGATCATACTTCTAACTGTAAACAGTAAACCTTGAAAACAGTGCAGGTACGCTACATTTTTCTCCAATTTGGCTGAGCTATAAACTACAGACTTCTGGACATGTGAGCACGATTCCAACCTTCAGGCTGTTACGAAAACTAAATAAAAACCGTAAGCTCGTTTAATATTAGGGACCGAAAACAAACCATTTATCAGTCATGTCATAATCCCCATTTACGATACCTAGACCAACAAAGCGAATCGGTCAAAATTTAATACTGGACGATAACCTTACTTACCAAATATATCAATACTATTATGTTTACTGCTCTCTCAAGAGTAATAACTCTAGATGATATAGCTCGATTCAACCCTTATAATAAATTCATCAGAACAGACCCGTTCGCATACATGAATATTACGTCAGCAGGAAACTGAATTACGGGTACACGTACACAGTTATAGTGAAGCACTCACCTGAACCATTAACCACTTGCAATGAACTAACAACCTTAGATCGGAATAACTCACGAACACTGTCACACCGCTTTGTTCGCCAGTCTCAACTACGATAGATTAGAGTTCTTGTAGTTGTTCTTGTCTCTTCCGCAGAGCGATGAGGGCTGCTCCCTGAACGATTAATTCTGAGTGAAGTGAGACGATTCATTCTAACGCGATACTGTTAATTAGTTTAGTGCTCTCGCGGTCACTTGACGAATGATCAACTTGATAAATTACACGCGAACCGAATGCAATACATATGGATTGGATAGCCTTTATCCTTCCCGTGTTACCCTATTTTCCATTTTATCCGGTTTGGGAAGACCAAACACCCAATTCTTAATTCGATTACAACAAAATAACTTTTCTCTTTCCTCCCCTTTCATGCACTTCTCGATGAAGTTCAAGAATACTGTAATTTCAATAAAAATAAGAAAAGAATAAAGCAGAAAATACAAACAGCAAAAGTGCTCAGAGCCGTTTTACAATCAAGTCCAAATTAGAGGCTGCTACGTTTGAACGCGAGCGAGCCTACAAATCCCCACGAATGCGGCTTTATTTCGTTCCGTCGCACCAATCAGAGCAATTAACGGACAATAAAAAGAAAAAGTCCCTTTTCCGCCCGACGTGTGGGTGTGGAAACAGGGAGGGTGGCTAGGGAATCCTAATTGTTCTCTATTGAGCAGACAATGCGTATACTTTGTGAATAACTCTCTGATTATGAGGTAAGAACACAACACTGAAGAGGTATAATTGAAGTCGTTTAACACTTCCGAAAGGTATACGACCCACGGCCAAAACAATGTTACTAGAAGCCAGATATCTACGCTAGGTATTTGCGGTTTCTGGAGAGTACGATCTCTGACCCTTGAACTGTTAGGTAACCTGAACTTAATATTTAACATGTTTTATTCGTTGATGGTTTCTAGTAGATAACTCTGTAGCATTCAGTGTGCAGTACCATAAAATATCTCAGGTTATTCGGTAATCTTAGTAATGGAAAAATCCGCACGTAGCATATTCGTAGCGATTTCTACGAAGTGCTACGAAAAGTATCTACACATGTAAATGTACTATGTAAACATATACCATATTTTCTGACAGGCTTATCGAGGCATGATACGTATTATATAGCCAGCCAGTACACAAACATATTTTTAAGAAAATATTTTTAAAAGACCCCTCATTTTCATATTAGGGATTCCATTGTAAATACAAATCGATCGGGACGATGGGCAGCGTTTCACAGGCCATTTTCTTTGACGGAGGGATCGTTTTGAATATAAAACACAGACGCTAATGACGTAAACGATTATTGACAAAATGTTCCGAACGACCGGCGATCGGCCGAATGATAAAGCATTTTTTAAATTAAGTTAATGGTTTATGTGACGGACTTGTATGGGCGGATTTATTTGATATGACGTGATTTTAAGGGAAATGTTATCAATGTATTTTTGGAAGGGAAAACGGGTCTGTATTGAATATTTTTATGCCATGATATTTGATTTGATAGCTGTATTTATTCGTCAAAACCTCTCATAAACCATTACATAATTGTAATGAAATTGACCGCCCTTTCCCAAGTTCTGTAATCAACAATATCCCTTTTTAATCTCATAATACATCACGGACCGATATTATAATATAAACGAGAAAGCAATGTGAACATTACCACTAAGCTGTCCCTCGATGATTAGTTTACAAATAGTTTATGATTAAAAATGTCGCGTCGTTCATTATCATGGTAGTGCGCACTGAAACTTGTGTAATAAAAGTTGTGGACACCACTGTTTGACGTGGTTAACCCTTCGTACGGTCGCTCGTGTAAACTACCCACGTCTCTACACTCACTTAATGAGCTTAATCTCTCCATGAACTAGTTCCAAGTGCTTAAGTGGCACACTTTTTCATTCTCACCATTCTACCTAGGTTTTAATTTCAAGAATTCAATTTCAGCTCTTCTTACTCTTTGGAAAGTGCACAAAAATGCTGCGAAAGATTTTCAATTCTTAGAAAGGTTTTGAATGGAAATGCAAACCGAGATAAAAGCAATAGCAACTGTAAATAAACAGTGGAAGTAGGATCGATCGATAGCATCTGGTTTCTGCACGTGTCTCTGAATAAAAAGAACGACTAATCGAGCCAGGACGTTCAAGAAAACAAAACGCTGCCTCGCGATAGAACATTCACTGGGAAAATAAACTGTGGCCCCAAAACACTTTCAAAGACTTACCGTTCGTGCAAATGAAGTGAAGACTACGCTACGTACAAATGTTTACTTAGTACTGAATAGGCAAGTTAATTTAATATTTCGCCGAATTCACAAGGAATCGAATGCCAGTCGTTTCGCGTTTCATTTGCTCTCAACATCGTGTCCTGTGAATTTTAAAGGAAAAATATTATTTATTTATTATTTTATGTGATGTTTTATAGTCTAAAAATGGCGGAATACCGTCTACCTCTACATGTCAAAGTAGCTAGCTCGTTTTCTTTCTGTTTTGTCAAAGAATTTATGACGCGATAATGTCTCGTGAGTGAAGGAACCTTCTGTCTGCCATCGTTATGTACTGTTTTATGAGCTTACGAGCTTTTATACAAACAAGTATGAACCTCCTTACTTGCCTGTGTAGACTCTAGCCAATTTCTTGTATCATGAAAATCATAATAAAAAGATTCTGTACCAAGGAAATAAAGCGTAGTAATGTTTTTAGAAACATTATAATAGATATCTTAGTTGTAAACTCGTATTATATTTCTTTCATAAATAGATTAATAACTGAGCTTTAGTAAACCTCAGAGATTGTTTCAATAGTTTTATTAGTGGTTTATATTTAGAAAAACTGAATTCGAACCAAAGTTCTCACCTCAGTTAGGTTTCATAATCAACGTTACAATCAAATCTAAAGCGGTACAAGAACATCTAGCAATTACTTACATAGCAACTATAATACAATTGAACTACGATCCAAAGTAATCAAGAACAGTTTACAAATGGGAGACAGTTCCTTGCGTAAGACAAATTACGGGAATGTATGGGCTGTCAGCACATAGGGATTGTAGTGATAGTATCGTGCTACTCGTACGAGTGAGGCTTAGTGTGACTGATGTCTACCCAACGAGGACGGGTCTAACAAAACCGGTGCTCTCTTCAAATGTAGAAGTGTTATTTTTTTACAGTTTGTAGTTAAGTACTTTTAGTTGCCTTTTCTTTAAGGTAATCGGATTTTTGTGAAATTAGAATTCATAGTTGAGATTCAAGTAAACTTAAAGAGGATATAATGAATCAGACTATGTATATGACATTAGAGCACACATATTTTAATCTTCGGAGTGATAGGAGATTCTCTCCTATTACAGGTATTTTTTACTAATAATATTTTGCTCAACATTAGAATTCAATGCAAAACGTTCGACATCTTTAAAATGATTTAATTTAATGCAAAAAAAAGATAATGTAAGTCAGAACTGACATCTGCGTTTGCCAAAGACACAAAATAGACAAATCATTACAAAAGATAAAGATTTAGATACTAAATCACGATAACAAAAAGAAAGTTTGTCCAGTCAATAAAATTTAATTCTAACATAAAAATAAGCACAAAACAGCGCTTTTGTTCCACACAACAGCTCCCCGCACGATTAACGAGCAATCAACAAACTGCATACTATCTCTCGCCTGAATATCCGCGCAACAAACTGAGATTATGCTGATGGGAGCCATGTTCGTCACCGCACGCTTTCAAGATGTTAATCGTTCTCCTTTCAAACATACGACGCAGGCAAATTTAATTAAACAGGCTTTTACACTGTACAACGTTCCATTATTAATTAGTCTTAACGTGGAATAGGTAAGCAGGTATTATCTACGTCGGGGTTGCTATGGTTACCAGTGTGTGTACTGCCTAACACGGACCAAGGATTGAATTAAATAGACCGTATTGACCCCTGTCTTGTTACCGTAAATCTTAGGTTTTGGTTTGTATCTATGGATTTGCGAATATGTTGGTAAGTGTAAGGATTTGGTGAAAAGGAGATAACTATGTTCGAGATTTTATTGTTATATTATTTCTACCACCTTGGTATAAGGTTCATAAGGTTCATAAGAAAAGTACTAACACTTTTCTGCGTTATAACATAAATTATAGCATTTAGTTAAACCCTAAATCTAAGTTTTAATATTCTCTGAGTTTTAATATTGCAATAGAATTATGGCTGCTACTTCTCGAATGTAGAGCGCCATACGTTATAAGTAAGGTGAACTTTCAACACAACAAAATTGTAATACGGTTAAGTATAAGACAAACAGCAAAAGCAATGAAACCCCTGTCTTTAGAACCGAATCCGAACTAATATACGTTTTTAATTTGTATGTTTCATGAGTATTGTTCTCCTAAAACTTGGAATTTCACAGTACATTTCAGTTTATTTCTTACTTTGCAACAACATAGCCATTAAAAGATACTAGTGGTCGTCGCGGTCTACATTTTACTGCTAGTGCAGTTTCCCAAACTCTTTCCGTACAAACTTTAACTACACTACACACACCGAATCGCGCTTTTACCTGCAAAACAGTACATACAGTTTTCTTTTCAATGAGATAATTAAGGAGTTGCCAACAATATTTTCCTCATTATTCGAGCATTTTCCACATTCAATATTGCTTGGTGAAATAAACGCAACAGATTTGGTCCTTTGGAATCTTTTTCTAAATTAAAAAGTCTATAGACTATAAGATTTGTAGAACAGCGATACTTTCGTCTATTAGGTTCAACACAGCTTATAAGTCTGGGAAAAAGTGACTAACTACATAACTCGAAGTAAACACGCCTTAAAAAGATGATTTGTATAAATTGTCTTATATTTTTTCGTTTCATAAATTTGGGTTAGAATATAATGATGATAGTGTCAACGCTTCACGTCACGTAGAACATGACAGACAGCTGAAACATCTGCCGATAATTGAAATGTCAGAAACGCGACGTCAAGCACGCCTACAAGTGCTTACAGTGCCCGACTGTGCTCGACTGTACCCGTCAGTGTCCCTCTAAGCCCAACAAACGTACAATAAATAAAGAATAATCATCCTGTATATGTGTGTAGGTTTGTGGGTACAAGGTAAAAGTTCGTTGATAACGAATTCATACGAACAAAGTGCTAATCAACATGTTCTACTGAAATATTAATAAGCTAAATTAACCATGTTAGGTATTCTACAAAACTTTTCACTGTTTGATAAAACGTTACATAGGTAATTAGGCATAGAGGCGTTCTTTTTTGTTGGATAAAATAAATAGTCCTCAAATTAAATAAAACTAATCACTGTTTAAACAAAATCTAAATATAAATAAAATGTTGGACGTATTAAATATTCATAATACAAAATCCAATGTCACATTACCTTTTAAAGAAATTAAAAGTATAAGCCCTCATAAATCTGTATAATAACTAAAACAAAAGCCATTATCTTTATATTTCCAGTTCTCTATCCACGTAAAAAACACGGAGCTAAAATTTCAAGGCCCATTTAGCAGATCCGTGCTCTGGACAGAGATTAACGTGCTTTCTGTTTCATTAATAAATCCTCAGTTTATCAAATCCAGGGGCGAGAAGCTCTACCCATGATGGCCTTTGCAAAATCAATAGCCCGAATTACTATCAAAACTTTCCCACGTCATGTTATTTCGTAAAATGGTTGTTAGTTTAATTAAATTCTATTGGAGAGTTGTTCAATGTTTTCTCGCCGAGGTAAATAAATCTCGCTGAATGGTTTATGCATCAGTTCAACAAAATACTAGGCGGGCTGGAATTCGACTTCTCGATTCTCTTTCCGCACGACTTTATGAAAACTGCTAAGGCAGAAAAATACAATTATAAGAAAGCTTTCGCGACGTATTAAAACAGAAGTTGTTAAAAGTTTTCGTTGAGTATTTTATAGGCTGTGATTTCATCAGCTCCTCATTACGGTCACTGAACATAATTGCAATTAAATCCGACATAATTTATTTTTGGAGTTGCTTTCCCCAGGGGCCTCGTTTGTGGCTTACTTGTGGTTGCGCTATCAGCCTGCTGTGAACGTTAGTCCCCAACTTTACGACTAGCGATAGACTTTTATCGTGAAACTTTCTCTTTGGAACCGCCGTAGCCTAGCCTAACGCATCGCCTGATATAAGCGATGAATCGATTAAATCTCGTAACAGATTCTGCTTAGAACCTATAGCTACAAACCATGTAAGGATTAGCGTGACGTCCCGCTTCTCATAATTATTTGTTCACGTCTTACTGTTTTCACAAAACATGGCCTTGAGTCGTGACATGTATAAGCCGAACGGATTAATACATCGACAACAAACAAAAGGCAACTACAATATGGTAGCGCCATTTTGTTGCCAAGCCGACATAGCGGATAAGCCTAAAAGTTATTAAACATTTATCAATAACAACGAATAAAGGCTCAACAATAGCTATAATTCATATCCCTAATATTTTATTAGATTATTTTAGAACAAATATGTGCCGTATTAAATAAATTATACATAAAGGTACAGTACATAAAATATATGCAATCAAATATTTCTCAAGCCAAAGTAAAACACTTGATTCATATGCCGTTAAAGGAATTTATACGGGTTTACATACCCATACATAGATAATGTGCCACGACGATATACGGAAATATTTAAGGAAAACGGAGTAAAAGCGATTTCTTTGTTCGGTCTGATTCGTTTGTCTTTTGACTTTTCGCCTTCTGTAAGGGTATCCCTTGATCATTAAGTACGCTTGTTAGACGACGTTTACAGAAAATTCTTTTGATGAAATCTTTTGAAACAATAATGCGTTTGTAATTACCTGTTACTATAAAATTGTACAGTAAAACAATTGATTGAATGAAAAGAAATTATATACAATTTGGTCATCCATGTTTCTTATGTACGAAAATGTATGTAAATAAACCTTATATAAATATGCGACTGCCTCGTTGGCCGAGTGGTCGCAAGTGCGGCTGCCGGGCAAGGGGTCTCGGGTTCGATTCCCGGGTCGAGCAAAGTATTACTGGGTTTTAAAAATCTCAGTAGTAGCACGGAGTCTGGAAATGTGCCCGGTATATGGCAATAGGCTCACCCCCTATTACATGGGACTCGTAACATAAATAGTGAAAAGTGGGTGTTAGATTGTACAGTGGCATTAAGTGCCGTAATGTGCACCTCAGCCTACCCCTTCGGGGATAAAAGGCGTGATGATGATGTTATGTTATAAACCTTAATCCACAAAAGAAACAGGAATTATTTCGTAATAAAATCAATCAGTAGAATATTTTCCATATAATTCCATTTTAATATCTCTCGCTTTAATATTCGCATGTAAAACGATATTCACTGAATCTTCATATTAAACCAATATTTTTAAAACAAGAAAAAACGCTGGCTCAACCGCACACGTCGAGATTGCTTTCAAAATGGTTTCAAGAATATCCATTCCATTTGAAAGTTCATTAAATAATAACGCCATGTATTCAGGCTCGGGGGAATAGACAGGTGTTTCTAAATGTCACCCGTATGCTGAACCGCGAATAATTAACTATTCATACTTTCTTTTGTCCTGAAATTCTGTGATAAAACATTCAGAAGCTCACAACTGTCCATGCTCGAACAATGTGGTTGGCAATAAAGATGATGTTTCATTTACGTCCCGATATCCTCGTAAACACATCATCAAATGCCGACAAAAAGAAAAAAAGAGTTGCTTTACGAAGAAACAAAATGATACTTAGTTACATTATTTGTACAATCCGAATGTGATATAAAATACATTAAATGTATCGCATGTCTTAATCACGTGTCAATAATATCAGGAATACGTTTGTAATAAATAAATAAGTATAAGTATAAACACTAAAAATGTACCGAGTTTATTGATTCATTTGTAATGGTGCATTTTATATGCTTTACCTGACATACTCATTTCCAATCATATACATCTATGTATACTTACTTATGAAGCTGAAGATGTTTGTTTGTATAAATGCGCTAATCTCCGAAAATGCTGGTCCGATTTGAAAAGCTCTTTTTGTGTCGGATAGTCCATTTATCGAGGAAGGCTATAACATTATGCTACGACCAAAAGGAGCCGAGCAGAGTGGGTGAAATTGCGCTAAAGTAACTAGTATTAAATATTTTTCTACTAGCCTTTTGACCACTTGAGCTGACATTTTTTTTACATTATGTTTAATTGATTGAAAGAAGAAAATCCTTGTCAAATTTTAACATATGTAAATAAATATCATTTACCAATATTGTCGCACTTTGTACTACGTCTTGATATTACGATTCAATCCATATTGATACATTTTCGTATTACAATATTTACAATTATTTACGTAGACATGAAAGTCAACACAGAAGGCATTGAGCAAGGTCTGATAGATGGACGGAATAAACTTGCCCGGCAGTCGCACTTGCGACCACTCGGCCAACGAGGCAGTCTATTTAATATTATTTAGTCAGATTATTTAATAAATGACAAATTTATTTATCTTATTCCGTAACGATTTTCAGATCAAAACTTGATAATTACTGTACTTCATTCACTTCGTCTTTTACATTGACGATATAAAATTCCGTTTTAACATAAATTTAATCAAACTTTAATTTCAGAGTTCCAATATAATCCTGTACATATTTACTACTTTCAGTAGATTCATAACCAGTGCTAGGGCGTCGGGTCAAAGTGATATTAAGTAATAAATTCGTTGTGGGGAACGCTCTAAACGCTTTCGAATTACCGAGTGGCGTAATGGGCAAACTTAATATTCAAGAAGGGATCAAAACGAACCGGAATCTATGCGGGCACGCGCCGCGCTCAAACGTTTTATGTTCCTACCAATAATTGTATATTAATGTCAGTATTTGAGGACCTAGCAAAAATTACCGAAGGGGAGCTCCTGGTGGCTAATTTTACAATCTTCCCATTACATGTTCCCAGCATAGAACTTATGATAAGTATATTTATTAATGAATCCACCTATAATATTTTCTGCAGTACAAAACATCAAGTAAAGACAGGCTGTCAAATATTACCACTCTATCATCGTTAACATGAAAACATATTTACAATTTTAAATATGAAAATTATGTTCAAATATTTCAAAACTGAAATTACTAAAATACCTAGTTACATTTTCCAACAACGTATCTATTAAAATAAGGGGGTGCTACTTACTTATACATACGAGTACCTTCTAAGTTATTATTATGAGTTTACGCATGTCTGCCCTCATACATTGGTTGAGTTTTGAAACAAATACATTATGTATTTTCGCTCGATGAACAGTTCGAGAGCAAACATTACGTAGCAATAGTAAGTTATGAACGTTAATTCACGTCTACGTGTTGAAATGCAAATAAGATAAAAGCGAACGGATGAAAAAATAACAGAAGCATTCTGATAATGGAAGCTATATTTTATTACGCGTTCAAAATGCGACACATTATAATTTATTGAGCTCGCTTCCATCCTTTACAACCACAAGAAATATACGCTTTTATTATTAGATTTCATCAGGAAATATGAGCCACAATCAGTATGAAATAGATAATAAAAATTATGAATTAAACGATCATTACAAAGCTTTTATCGCCACACTGAGCATCATTAAGGACATTGTAAACAAATCCCCTTACAAAGTTTGGATAAATGAGATGAAAGGGTGCTCCCGCAATTAATATTTAAATATTTTCACAAGAGGTAAGTGAAATTAAATTCATGAAATCTGTACCTTCGTAGAAGCTCTCAACTGATATATTGTGTGTATTTTACGTAAAAATGGTTTTAAATTAAAAGTAGTGTTTACACACATAATGAATGATACTTGTGTTAAGGTCTACGACCTAATCAATAAAAGGCCTCTGGCAAGCAATCAAAACACAATAGTTGGAGCGTGTTCGGAGCCGGTGCTACGCGCTACGACTCGCTACGGCCATCAAACGATATCCCCATTGCATTCCTTTTGTTATCCGCCTATGAGAACCATTCTCTCCAATCCTCCGCATTTTGCATTATTTTCCTTTTTCCACTAACGAATCGAATGTTTCATTCGTATATCAATGTCGATGCCGAAGCGCAATCCGAGTTTGTTCGTGATTTTATGATGCTTTTTTGATCAGTGAATTATGGCGACCATTTTTATCGTGTTTTGTTTTTATGGCTAGACGTGTACTTTCGTGCATTATGTCGTGTTAATTTAATTTTGATGCCATTTGGTTTGAAAACATTAAATAATTGTGATCTTTAAAACATATTATGTTATGTGGCAAACTTTCTAAGCGTCAAACAGTGACAATGATTTAATGGATCTATCGCAAAACTTTATTGAACACAAGCCTTGTAGTTTATAATTGAATGTCGATTATCGAGGGTCGCCTTTGATATCCGATGCAACCGCAGTGTGGTGAACGTGCAATATATCATAAATTCACCAATAACAGCATATTTCATTTTAATTATTATTTGTACATTTTAACACATACCCGCGCAAATTGGAATTTTCAGCAATCTTTGTTTACAGCAAATAGCTTTTCCATTCAAACAAACATTTTTTGACGGATTTTTAAAGTACGTTTTCATTTATTCACCAGACTGTGTAGCTACAAAAATGTACGGTCACTTTGTACACTAAGTGGAAATTATTGTATAGCGTCATCCTTTGTGAGGAAAGATTCAGTCATGTGTCCAACTGCACTTATTTTACTGACAAAAATGAATGAAAAATTTTAGTAAAATATTTCTGGCAACATGCCGGTTTCGATGGCACCGTGTACGCTTATTCAATTACGCACCTAAATAAGTTTAACGGCAGCACAGGCGGGGTTTATAATCCAACGTTTAAACCCGGGCCGTAGCGAGTTCACAATATTAATGTCAATTATTAATTATAACACAAACAATTATCCTGCTCCTTAATTTGGAGACCGCGAGTCGGCGTCGGGCTCGAATTATTGCGCTAAATACGCAGCCCAATTTATCTTGAATCTCGTCAGTTTGAAATTTAAATTAAAATGTAAATGTTGGGAGGGTGAGTCCTCTCTAATTGCGAGCCGAGTCCGTCCGTTGTCAAAGTTGTCCGTGAGCTTTAATACTGGACTCGTATGTTTCACCTATCGATGTGTTCAATCAAAGTAGGTACCCACCGGTAGTTTCACTAACTTAAATAGACTTGATACTGTTCGCTTTGATATTTCTGAACAATAACTTTGATTTTGTATTGTCCGTTAAAATAATTGCTTTTCCACGATTGAAAACCCAAGATTAGCATAATTTAAAATTTAATTCACACTTGTCATAATGGACTATATACGAAAATGAAGAGGGTTAAGTTGAACTTTGAATTTAATTAATATTAAGTTTAACTTGGAAATAAACTCAAATTTAAATAAGTTTCAAGTCCATCATAAACACTAATCCATGACAGGTGTAAAACATGTGTTGCTTCACGTCACTGATGGACTTAAAACGTGTGTTCTAATAAAATAACCTATATTACAAAACGCAAAAGGCTTGATTCCGAGCCCCAATTCCAAACCGAGCAGAAATTAACCGATAAATCTAGCAAATACACGGCGGTTGTTAATTGAGGCATCCGACTAGATAGTTGTGGCAATTAGGCTCGCAACTCCGTCTGATACAGTTTTCAAGTTAAAATTCCCTGTCAACTGTAGCAGGCGAAGCAATCCGAGCGCTTAATCAGTTTAATTGCTTCAGAATCTCGGCTCGGACAGTGTTTGTTAATGCGCACAGAAGCATCATATCGAGGGATAACATAATGTCTTGTTTATTTTTTGTTCAACACTCAAGGAGTATTAAGATTTATTAATTAGAATAAAGAATGGGAGAGATAACGGGAAATGAGATCAAGCGAGGGACGAAAATGTTTTAAATATTTAATTCGGCGTTTTATTTTTCATGGAGTTTTCATTAGTAGCTATTTTAACTTTATTATTTTGTTTGTTTTGGTTTTATGTAAATATGTTATATGCGATTAAAAATGCTGCTCTTTTTTTTAATACCCTATTATGGAAGATAATTTTGGAAAAACTGAAACAAGATAGGCTTTTTTTAAGGGGGTAATCATCGAATTACTCCTCCCGCCTCGGTGAGGCGGGAGGGAGTGTCAGACTCTTACTGAATAAAAACCACCCCGTCCTTTCTCCTGCACGTCCGCCGGAGCCCCGGTTACCCGCTAAGTTCTCCGCGACAAAACAAGATAGGCTAAGAAGAGCCCCAGCGCAGAAATAAAACTCAGATTAAAATATAAAAATAAAGACTTTTGATAGCCTTATTAGAACAAACATACATGTATACATATGTTTAACTGCCTCATTGGTCGAGTGGTCGCAAGTGTGACTTGGGCAAATTATTACTGGATTTTAAAAATTCTCAGTAGCAGCACGGAGTCTGAAATTGTGCCCGGTATATGGCAATAGGGTAAATTGTGCCCGGTATATGGCATTACATTTACATGGGACTGATAACATAAATAGTGAAAAGTGGGTGTTACATCGTACAGTGGCATAATGTGCACCTCTGCCTTCCCCTCTGGGGATAAAAGACGTGATGTTATGTTATGTTATTTTTAACTAGTTAAAAGGTTTTAACAGCCAATAAAGTGAAGCTTCGTGAGGGTAATGCCACGTGAGTCTGTAACAAGTTTGATGTCGGTTTAACGATTGCCATACATGGAACCTAAGTAACAAGCTATGTATGTGGGACATTGTATTTTATACCTTGTTATCACATTATCTACATACATTTTCCATTGACTGTTTTTGGTCAAATGTAAGGTGCGACTATTGATTTGTAAAGAAGGTTGTTTCTCATTTGTATAATGATTATAGTAATTTCAAATCGAGGCTTGACCTTAAGTTCATATTAGTAATTTAAAATTATTAATTTCGATCTATCAATCATATAAAAAATCAAGTGAGGTTTTTCAACCCAACTCTAACGCAGATATTTGGTGCAATACAATTATGAAGTCTAATAATTATACCGTACATATTTTTCATACCGTAGATAAAATATACTCAAATGCAAATACACTTTAATATAAAAATGTGTTAACATTTAATTACCTATGGAAATGGTCTACCTCTAATTTAGCAATGAGACCCACGAAAGAAGAATGGTAGCGCATTGAACCTTTGCGTGTATTACTTCTATTGACCCACGTAATTACAATTAAAATACTTTCAGTCTCATACTAAAACGTACCAACATAATGAATGCTCCTGTATTTGTTTATAAATAACTTACTATAGAAACAAACCAAACAAAACAGTCAAGTTTAATTAACAATTTCGCCAACAAGAAATCTCATCAGAAAAGTTTTCCATTTTCGTCAATCATAAAAAGTTTTTCGTTTCCAAATGGAGACAGACGTAACTACATACTAATTAATTACTTATACTTACTTATTTTAGTCATTCCAAATATCAGAAAAACATTACTATCCATTAACGCTTTCTGTAAACGACCATAAACTTTGACTGATCACTGTTTTTATCGACAATTTGTTCACGATGACGTCACTTTTAAATTTTTCTTTTATAATTTGTCGCCGTTGTGTTATTGTTCATCGACCTAGATAATCGGCTTTTAGATTGGCGCGGTGGTATCGAAATATTGTTCGTAACGAGCACCGGCCGCATCCCCGACGCGTCTGATCCCGCCGCCGCGCGTATTTCGACTGCCAGTTTTTCCCCAAAGCAACACATGATTTTCTAAAACAACCCCTGTAACTCGGTCGAGAGTGCAAAACCTTCACACAGTGACACGAGGGTGAAACATAATAGCAGTTCGTTAGCATAACTCCATGCTTCAACCAACGCAGCATCGCCCGATTTTAGTAAAATATTTGCCTTATTAAATGATTTCAACCCTTCAACATTGCTTGTGCTAATTCAGGAATAATTTTCGGCATACTGTCATTTGATATTCATAAAACGAATACCTACGAAAAATTAATAATGTTGTTGATTTTGTATGAATTTTGATTTGAAACGCTGTATAAGGGATAATACATTTATATCGTAGCTAAATGTGTGGGTTACGTGATGAGATCTCATAATTGATCACTTCAGGTAATTATTCATTAAAACTGGTTTACGAACGTGAGCTGTTCGTGAAATTAGATCTTAGTTTCATTAAAACAATAAGGTGCAGTTTCGAGTCAAAAGTTAACTAAAACAAAGTGTACTTCAGAACGTCACGTGTAATATCGTAGTCGCTACTTCCCCGCGTTCAGTAGTAGCATACACTTTACTTACTAACTATTTAGTAAGTTAAGCTACAAAACTATAAAGTTTTAATAAGTGAAACAACGAACTTGGTACATGTTTATTTCTATACTTCATAATTCTAGTCGTACCTCATTATAATGGCTCGGGTCGGTAACTGCCACCCTTCCCTAGTTGCTCTAATGCGATAGTGCGACTCTATTGACGCAACGCAAAGCATCTTATTATGATTCACAATAGGAGTTGATTTGTAAAATATAATTATTATTAAGACTGTGCTATATTTTCCTGCCTTGCAACTGTAAGTCGGATTAATCAATTGATGGTTTTTCATCAGTTTTTTGTAATTTGTTACGACTTATCGTATTCAAGTATTTGTTTTATGAACAGACTGGAAAATACTAAACATGTTACAGCTCACAATCTAAATAAGCGACGTAATATTTCTGTTTTGAAATAACGCACATATACAGTTACAAAATACTTATTGAATTAACATTGTTTACATAATATACCCAGCTACGACGTAATAAGTCACTGATTTAAATGCATCATCGAAATATTTTTAGTTATTTTGGCGAAGCAAAATCTGTGTAGGTAGCCTTTTGAAGGTTTCCTTTCCAACACAAAAAAGACAAATCAATGACTACCTAAATGCGAACAGTACACATTGCCATCGTAATATTTTATCCTCAGCACAACTTTATTGACTGGTAAGTGACAGGTTATTATATAAGTATCTAATGTAACAGTTTGAGGGGTGTCAACCACCCTTAAACTTTTCCCATCTCCTATAAAATTATTTAAAGGTAAAGAGAAAACTAAAAGTTCACTAACTTTTACTTTCACGTCAGATTTCTAGGGAAGGAAAATAACATTGAACCAATTTAGTTATTTATAACACCTCCGAACTTGTATCGAACTTAGTTCTATATCATGAGTTCCAAATCCGTATGCGTTACTCGATTTGGGGATAACTTTACTAATCTCCGATTTCGGTCTCGAAAAAAAGGGTCACAGTAAAGTTCGATCCGACATTTCTGTTACAAATATACCGATGAATGTTTTATTTGTATTCGGTTTAGTTTGACATTTATTTTATATTTTTCTTTCGTATTTCAAACACACTATTGTTTCTTTCTTTTTAACCATGATATCACCTGGATAACATATTGTTTTATTTTATGTTTTTGTTTTTTTTTCATACCGAATTCAATTCAATTAATTTTCAGTGTAACGTCACTGTTGTGTTATTTGTTTTACTCTATAGAAATATAAATAGAAATAGAAATTTATTCGCAGGAACATGTGATACAATGGTTCTTAGTCTAATTTTTTACAGTACAATTTATTCCACCTTTTCCAGGCATACGAATGTTAATTTAATGCAATTTAATTTAATTGATTATTAAGAAATGTCAAGATACAGACGTCTATATGTCTGTGAAATTATATGTCATATTAAAATTTTTTTCTTTCAACAATTCCATGGTCAATGAAGTCCTTAATACTATAAAACCATTTTTCAATTAGCCATGCTTTCAACTTAATTCTAAATTGACGCAAAGGTATCGAGGAATTTTATTATATAGGTACTCTAATTGCCATTATTGAACAATTTTTGCCATAAAGAGTACTGCGACAATTATCCATTCTTAGTTTGGTTGTATCTCGTTGTAAATGCTTACTACCTTCATTCACTTATAACTTGTTTAATAAATTAAACAAGTTATAATTTCTCACAAACATACCAATTTCAAAAATATACAGAGATGCCAAAGTCATTACGTTTAGCTTTTTGAAAAGCGGTTTGCATGTCTCTAATGGTCCTACTCCACATATAGCCCTAATGCATTTTTTCTGAACTACAAATGCTTTGCCTATATCACATGATAATAGTGATTCTGATCTAAGAACATTTATAGTAAATTGAAGTACAAATCAAAATATAAAAACTAATGTTGTTTAGTGCCCATGCTTGTCTTTCAAAACAAGCTTGCTTGTCTTTTTACTTTATTTGCAACTTTACCGATCCTCCGATATGAGGCGACCGTATTTCAGGATAGAAATAAATCACATAAATATCATAAAATATATGACTAGCTATTTAAATTTCACACTTACGCGTCACATTATCATTGCCTACCTACAATAGTTAGACACATATTTGTAAATATATTTTCACAAATCCATTTTCCCAGAGGAACAATTTTATCTCTCTTACAATAGAAAAACCAACAACAAACCAATCAGCATTAACATTTTCTTTTCGAAATAATCCCGAACTGCTGCACTTTAGCGATTGGTATGTAAGCCACGCACTCACTACTTACACTGAGGCACTCGTATTTTTTCACAAAGTACCGAGTGCAATTCTCTAACAGAACACGTAGACATATTTTAAAGTTTAAAGTGTATTCAAATCACGGGGTAGGTGGGACCGCGGCTAAGTAAATTGTGTACGTGCTTGGCCCAGTGCCGAATAGGTCAACCACAAAGGATGCATACACATAACATAACCTAGGTATGTACCTACAAATACGTAATACTATTAACCGCTAAATTCCTATCTGTTTTGTATTCTACTTCTGTTTGTGTGATTGATGTGTTTCACTTAGACGGTTGTCGTAACTTTAAGTTGATACAATTAAAGGTTTATTGGCCGTGTTGGCTGTCAATTGAACCTTATTTTTTATAATAGGCTTTAAGGATTTTTTTATACTTTACCTTTTATGAGGCACCATAAACTAGGTAAGCCTTCCTTTACCTATAGTCAGAATTTTAATTAGATTCTAGATTTGACAATAGCTACTGTCATTTTGTAAAATAATGATACCACATATAATAGTGTAGTGATGCACACAAAAATCGATAAACAATTAGTGTGTGTGTTTTATAATAAATGTTACAGAAAGTGATAGGATAGCGATAGCGATGACGGCGACAATTTATAAAACAACTTATTACCATACCAATACCTCTACATCTATCTGTTTCATTTGTCATGTTCCTTCATGATTACATTTTTTTATTTATGTCACACACAATTATAAAAGAAAAGTCTCAGATCGTTATTTAATCGTCAAAACTAAATATTCGGTTCAGAAATATTTAATTTCCTGATATACTTAGTTTACGAGAGTAAAATTATAAACGAGAAGAATCGATCCAGAAATATTGCATTTCCATATCGAATAATTTCACAACGTCACTATTTAGTACTTGTCATAACGTTGCAACACTGAAATTGTCAAATCTGGAATCGAATTAAAATTCCGAGTATAGTTTGTGGTGCCTCATAAAAGTTAAATGCGAGAAAGTTATATGTAGACACTATCTTGCTCACCCTGTGTAAGAACATAAAAACAATCGTGATCCCAAAAGATATATGAGAACCTGAAGGCTACATTACTAAGGCAGTGTTTTCAATATATGAAGACGGCGTCAGTTTCGATCGCCGGCCAATCTGGTAGAGACAGACGGGTGGAGAGACAGTGAATTTTTAAACACTTACGAGAAGGTCAGCCTAGAATGGACTACACTCCCAAGACAGTACTACATACATACATACGATGTAGGTACGTCTGCTTATAGCCAGAGTTATTTCTTAATCAACACAACACCAATTCAGTATTAATAGTAAAAATGTTTTTCTTAGGTATAACTTAACTAAGTAAGTTACAGATAAGTTGCGATAAACACTCAGCAAAGGCGAAAAACATGTTCACACTTTGTGAAGTGTGCTGTCTAAAGATTTCTCAAAGAACAAAAACTATCAGTGCACAAGATAAGTGGCAGACTGTTAACCAGACTAGACCAGAGATTGTGAAAATTGTAACTAAAAGGTATCTCGACTACTCACAGGTATGACGTCACACTTTAGACAGTCCATTAACCTTTCTAAATAAAATTTTTCTTCTCTGATTCTAATGCGACTTACAGGCTGACATTTAACGAGGTACCAGGCAATCATGTCGAGATGAGAGGCAAACTGACATTCGCGATCACAATCGTAAGAAGCAGTGTGGCAATATCTCTCAAGTCGCACCCAGGACTTAATCCTGACAATCAAGCCACTTGACCCGGAGTCATCAAGTCCCTTTGTAAGCGCCCTCTGGACATTTATTGTATAATTGTAAGCCAAGCAATTACTTTTTCCTGTCTGGCGTGGTCTGGCGTGCTTATTATTATGACTTGTTATTTGAATGAGTGGATCTTGTAATTGTAACGTCTTGTCATTTTAATACCAATGGTTTATTTGTTTCTGAAATATGAAGCATGAGACTTGGTGAGTATTGTGCCTAATGTTTATCGAAGAGCTAAAGATAATTAAATAGTTATTACATAACATAACATCACGCCTTTATCCCCGAAGGGATAGGCAGAGATGCACATTATGCCACTGTACAACGTAACACCCACTTTTCACTATTATATGTTATGAGTCCCATGTAATAGGGGGTGAGCTTATTTCCATATACCGGGCACAATTCCAGACTCCATGCTACTACTGAGATTTTTATTAAACCCATTAATACTTTTCCCGACCCTGGAATCGAACCTGAGACCCCTTGCCCGGCAGTCGCACTTGACACCACTCGGCCACCGAGGCATTAAATAGTTATTAATGCGATTGTAATGGAGATGCAATAATTACTGTGCATGTCAATCATACAGAGAGCTTTTAAATGATTACAACAAATCTTAATATTTCGATCTTGGCATTCGCACTAGCATCTACCAGAACATCAAAACAAAAGACATATTTCAAAGAAGGATTAAAAATAACACAGTGATGTAATGATACAAGTAGGTACTTAAGAGAACTATATTTTACAACAAAGTTAACATGAAATCCGTATAAAATACAGCTTGCTACCAAAACTTATTCATTACAAGTTTGTAATGTTGACACAAAACGTCGTAATTCAAGAATAACAATACGAAAGTCGCTAAACGTATCTCATGATCTATGAAGTTCCAACAGAACTTAGCCGTTGTCGAGTTCAAGATGAATATCACAAAACTTTTTCGGCTAAACTTTATCGCGACTCGGGAACAAATAGGTACCTATGTATGAACTAACGAGAACAGTTTGCAAGACTTCCTTTTTTTTTTTTTTTTTTTTTTATGTTTGATGGGGCGACGTTTGACCACTATCTCGCCTGGTGGTAAGCGATGATGCGGTCTACGATGTAGCACGCCGTCCCATAAGCAACCTATTCACTCGGGCCTTGAAGACTCCCAGGTTGTACCCTTCAGGAAATACAGACTCTGGCAAAGAATTCCACTCTTTAGCAGTACGCACAAGGAAGCTTGAAGCGAAGCGCTTCGTGCGTGTGGGCGGAACATCTACCATGAAACGGTGACGCTTCGCCGATTGTCTTGTGGTACGATGATGGAAAGGACTAGGGGGAATCAAGTTGTGCAATTCCCCTGCACACTCACCGAAATGTATCCGGTAGAAAACCGAAAGGCTTGCAACCTTACGCCTGTGCTCGAGGCTTTGAAGCCGAGCCTTCACAAGCGCATCATCGTCGATGAGCCTCTTGGCACGCCTCTCAATGTGCTCTAACGCGTCCAGCTGATATTTTGCCGAGCCGTCCCAAAGATGAGAGCAGTACTCCATACAGGACCGAACCTGTGCCTGGTACAGGCTCAGCAATTGTTTCGGCGTGAAGTACCGTCTCACCCTCCATAGGATAGCCAACTTCCTACCAGCCAGTTGCGCTTTTGACTCTATATAGGAGCCAAAGTTGAGTGTGGGCGTCAGAGTTACACCAAGAAGCTCAAGATGATCGGTCATCGGTACGGACACATTCCGGAAAGTAGGAGTCAGCGGAAATTGACTCCGTTTGGCGGAGAATAGACACGCCTGGGTTTTGCTAGCGTTGAACCTAACCAAGTTGGCGTCACCCCAGTCGGAGACCGCCTTCAAGGTCGAGTTCAAACGATCGACCATGGATTCTCTTAAAGACTGGATCTGTGTTCCGCTAGTCCGCGCACTAGACACATACCTTTCAACAACTGTGCTGTCATCTGCATACCCAAAGATACCGGGCTTAAGCAGGTCGTTTATGTGGAGCAAAAAGAGCGTCGCTGAAAGTACTGACCCCTGAGGGACGCCGGCATTAATACCGAATTGGTCAGACGAGCAGCCATCGATGACTACTCGTATTGACCGATCCCTCAGAAAGTCTGCTATCCATCTGCACAGACCAGTAGGAAGTCCATATGCAGGAAGCTTGCCGATTAGACTGTCGTGCCAAACCCTGTCAAAGGCCTTCGAGACATCGAGGGAGACTGCTAATGCCTCCCCGTGCCCCTCTATGGCCTCGCTCCATATGTGAGTGGCATACGCAAGAAGGTCCCCAGTCGATCGGTTACGTCGAAACCCGTATTGCCGATCGCTGAGGAGATCGTTACCTTCAAGGTATGCCAGGAGTCTATTGTTGAGTACACGTTCCATGCTCTTGCAGAGTATGGACGTGACCGAAATAGGACGGTAATTATTAGGGTCGGCACGACTACCTTTTTTAGGCACAGGCTGTACGTTGGCCAGCTTCCATGCAACCGGTACTAGACCCGTCTCCAAGGAAAGGCGAAACAGACGTGTCAAGATTGGAGACAACTCAGGCGCACAGGTTTTTAAAACCAGGGCTGGGATTCCGTCGGGACCACTGGCCTTGTTCACGTCCAGATCGCGTAGCGTCCTATATACCTCCCTCTGTCGAATGCGAATTTGCGACAAATTCGTCTTGCATACGCTATTAAGAGAAGGAGGCAAGGCGCCACCAGTGTCAAGACGCGAAGATTCCGCAAATAGAGAAGCAAATAGATCCGCTTTCTCTACCGCAGTGTGAGCCAGCGTCCCGTCAGACCTCAGGAGCGGAGGAAGTGAGGAGCGACAGAAGTTCGATTCAACCGCCTTGGCCAGGGACCAAAAAGCTTTACTTCCCGCTGGGTAGGAAGCTAGTTTGTTCCCTATACGGCCAATATGGTTAAATCGAGCCATCCGTAATGCCTTTTTGCATGACTTGGCAGCCCGATTAAAGGCTCTCTTCTTTTGATGAATGTCATCAGCCCTACGGCGCCTGGCATCCGCCCATGCCAAGTATGCCGCCTGCTTTTGCGCTTCGGCACGTCCGCAGTCGGCATCGAACCAAGGACGGGACCCACCAAAGGATGTCACGTCCGAGAATGGAATGTAGTATTCCATGCCCTGGCGCAGCACCCCCGTTACGGCTTCCGCACAAGCTGACGGGTCATCAGAAGAGAAGCAAACGGGCCGCCAAGGATAGGATGCGAAAAAAGATCGCATCCCATCCCAGTCCGCTGACTTGTATCGCCACATCCGCCGAGGTCCTCTGGGACTCGGATCTGGTGGGGAGTGTGTGGATACAGATTTCACCAGACAGTGGTCGGAGCTACCTAGAGGTGATGAGACTGTCACCGAGTAGCGATCTGGATCAGTTGTCAGCAGAAGGTCTAAGCAATTGGCAGTGTGCGTATCGACATCGGGTACCCTTGTGGCTTCCTGGACCAGCTGGGTCAGGCCGAGCGAAAGCGCAAGTTTACGCATTTCCCTTCCAGCATGGTCGGTGCACTGGTATGGGAATAACCACTCCTGATGATGAGCGTTAAAATCCCCCAGTAACACCAACTGGGCCGAAGGGTACGCCTGTCGAGCCGCATCCGCCGCTTCACCGAGATATTGCGCTAATCTGGTCGCCTCCAAATCTCCGCTGTGCGACCGATAGACACAGGCATAAAGAATTTTCTCCATGCCTATGTCTGCCAGTATCCAAAGGGCAGAAAAACTAGGGTCCTCAAGGTTTCGGAGACGCCGGTAACAGATGCCGTCTCGGACGTATACGCAAACACCTGCATGCGGAACAAAATTGTGCTCCAGGGAAAAACCTGGATAGTTCAGGTAGGATACGTCCGACGGGCACCTGATCTGGGTCTCCGAGAGAAACAAGAGTGTAGGGTTCTCGGTCTCGAGGTGGTGATGGACCGCATTGACATTAGAGTGCAAACCTCGAATATTTGAGAGGTGCACTTTGAGGGAGAGGGAGTGCAGCCGCTGCCTCGTATCACGAGTACCTGTCCAACCGTCTTCGTCTTCAAAACTCCTCAAATGTAATGGCATTTATATCTCTGTCAACTTCACGATAATAAGAAAATACATGAAACTAGCGTTGCCAGGCGTCCGGATAAAGCCGGACATAGGTAGACTTTTTGATTGCTAGTCCGGCCAAAATAAACGGTGTCCGGTCTGTCCGGCTTATGTTAGGTTTTTTACCTAAACTTTTTACAATCACAAACGTAGGACATAACGCAAACGTAGAGAGAGTATTTTCTTTGATAGGACAGTAATGGACAAAAGAACACAATAGATTAAATGTAGACACTGTAGCGAAAATGTTGGTTGTAGAATTCAATTTAAAACACACATGTAAGGATTTTTAAAACAGCATTTTAAAAGAGCCTGAACTATTAAAGCAGGTTTCGGCAAACCAAAAATATTCATAGTTATTTTTGTGAATGTTATGTAAAAAAGGAGTTTCATTTGATTTTAGTTTTTAGTTTAAAAGAGAAGTTTTATTTTTTGTTTTTATGATAAGTTTACAGAGAAGAAGTTTTTTTTAATGTTTAACATTTAAAATAGAAGTTTTTGATTGTTTTTAATAACGTATCTTCTTAACTTAAGAAGAACCTTAAGACTGATTTGACATTAGATTTTATTAATTATTTCATAAGAATTCAACAAAATTTATGACAATAATCAAAAATGCTTGATTTACATTAAATCTGGTCGTACCTATTCATACTGAGATATAAAATCCTTAAGAATTTAGGCCTTTTTAGCCAAATGTCCGGCTAAACGGGCTGGTCTGTCCGGCTATAAGGTCTAGCGACCTGGCAACCCTACATGAAACTATAATGTATATGTAAAATGTAAAATGGGAATAAGTTGCTGTATTCAGCAACTTATTCCCATTTTACAATTGAACTTATCGCCAAATTGATGCATTAATTTCATTTTGCAAAAGCAATTTAATATACTAAGAACCATTACCTACATTCATAAATCCAGCAAAAGAAATATTAAATTTCGTCGTCATATTTCGCAAGCAAGACCCCTGTGAAATATCTCTGTAACTACATTAAATGTGTAAAAACCCAAAGCGAGGCCATTATAATATGTAAATATTTGGATAAAATAACGCTTATTTACGCTGGTATATTACCAATATTTCATTAAAACATATTTGAGTGACAAGCAATAAAATTGAGCCTCATCTTTTTTTATAAACCAATCACTCATGTTAGCAAATGTTTGCCAACAAAAACATATTACACAAATGTTTTCTCGCAAATAATTTGATTTTATTAAAAGAAAAGTCATTAGCGAGAATGTCGTACTTTCCTAGGGAGATGGATACTCAAGTGAGGTTATTAACAAAGACAATAACGGTTCCGAGGCTTAGTATGAAAATAAAGTTTGCAGCTTTGTCTCGGCGTGTCCCGGTTTATTTCAACGAAAGCGTGAGGCGTCGACAACGGAGACGTTCTCTTTTTATAGCGCGACGTTTCATCAAGATTATTTTCTTTTCAAGACGCTCTCGATGTCCCGACACTTCAATGGACGCTATCAATTCTCGAGACGAGAAACCACGACGTCGTAGACTGGAATCGTTCAACGTAAACCTATCATGATGGCGATAATATAATAGAACTCTTCACAATTGGCACAAGTTCCTACTTACTTCCCATTACTTTAACCTGAAAAGGTAGAGTCACGTCCATTAGCAGAAGTAGGAATGAATCTAATTAAATTAAAAGGGTGCAGATAGATCTCCACTTACAATCTGCGAGAGCGCTATAAACAATGGAAACTTTAGACAAGTTTGAATGTATTGTGGGTGTGATTTTGTCAACAGGAAAATGGCGGACCCGGCTGTCGCTTTCGGATATTTATGACCACGACTCGACAAATTCTGCATCCTTTTATTTTCAGCGCCGGACTAACTGAACGTGAAGGTAAATATTACGATAAAACAAACATACGTCGACGAAGCGCATTTTCAGGATAATGGATTGCACAAATGGAACTGTTTATTAACGTGATATTAATCATTAACAATCCATCTATCGCGTTTAATTTCAATAATTATGTGGTCATTCTGCGATGAAATTGTGTGTACCATTTTGTTACGTACTACTCGTATGAAATTGTATTCAAATATAACAGAACATTTAGTTCATCATTTTATACTGTGGATAATAATACAAAATTGCCAATTGGTACATGCCCTACATCACACGCCATTTTGAGAACGAATATAAAAAATGTATCGTTCTGAATACGTCTAAACTTGTATCCTTTCATTCAATGCCTTATAAATAATTTCCTTCACCTTCACCTTTAATACATTTCAATTTCTTTCATGTACGCATTTACTATGCTCGCGGCATCTTGATACTGTTCCATCGATTCAAATTCTAATTAAGTGCGTAAAAACCAAAAGGTATTCTGCGATCGAATTCGTCTCTGGCTCGGGAGTCACCTGGAGTTTGAGGTGAGGTGGTTTAGTCTCGTAGCGAACGATAACATGGTTACTACCTCTGTAATTCTATCAAACAGTTTAACCAGCTAAAATTTTGGCGTTTTGCCTGAACATGTACAGGGTTTGAAATTACCTGGTTTTATAGCTATGAAAATTACGTATATCGAATGTTATACATGTAAACCTTGTAGTAATGAATTAATTGATGTTTTGATAATAAAACTTAGAACATAATGTTAATAAGCCATCAATAACATTGTTTACTTGAACTTGTGTCGATAATATTTATGAAAACGTCAAACCTTAAGTACCAATATTTGCTAATATCACAAATATTGCCTGTATTGTAATTAATTCACATAAAGGCTCTCTTGCCAAATAAATTTAATTGGGCTATAGTCTATACTTTTATAAAGAAACTCGGAACAAAGACCATAATAATCCTATTTAAGAAAATGTCTTTATAATATAAGTACTTTATATACTTCATCCTATACGTAAACGTACTTATGTCTCTTTGCCTGAGATATCACAAACCGCTGCAAGTGTCGCCTCTAAGTCTCGCACCGCACCATTAACCCGCTAAACGTCGACACCAGCCAATCACATCGACGCAAAATCATGTAGGCTTCTGTAAAATAGAACTGAACAATAATGTGGTAAAAGAACATTTCTTAGCATAGTTATAATTACTAGGGAATGTTCCATTTCTTCTCGTACATTGAAAATGTAGTATTTCGTTATATGGAATTCATAACATAACAGGTGAAAACTAGGTGTTACATTGTCATCATCATCATAATCATCAGTCGGTTTCCTTCCACTGGCTGGAAATAGGCCTCTCTTGTAGCATACCACTGACTGACCTCCATCTTCAACTCATCGTCTCAAATAACTGGAGATATCAAGACTCCGCCTTGTTAGTTACGAACTCTTTGGTACGTATGCCTATGTACTGTATCAAAAGTACATAATTATGACGTAATCTTAATGTACATTACCTGATTAGAGTCCGACTAACAAATCCATTGAATACTTTACATCCACAACACCTTTATTGCTACATTAATTATTATTTGTAGGAATATTATGTGAATCAGAAACTAATTTACTTGAGTGGTTAGTAACCAAATCTTATCACAATTAGTGTAGCTGTGGTACATACGAGTTTAACTCATACTATGTATATGTAAATGGATTTGTATGTAAGTACGGATGTATATCAACCGTAATCATTACCTAATTGGTCTTTGTTAAGCCGCTCCTGTATTATTATTGTCAGCAATTAGAATGTACTTACTCATCTCCATTCGAACAGATGTATCAACCAATTAAAGATCATTCCAATTAATAGTTTGTTTGATTGTGCCATCATGTTCTGTTCTGGTAAGTCTATCCTTTCCGGAAATCTATTCCAATTCATTATTATAGGCAGGTAACCTTTCAGGTAGTCATGATGATTTAGGTAGTAATCTAAAATAGCTTTGAAGGTCGGATGGTTGAATGGTTCTAGCGCTAGAATCGAGCAGTTTGTTTCTCATTTCGAGTAAAATGTTATGTTTATTTCGAAATTCTTAGTACATAAATCAAAATATTGTAACCCCGGTGTCTATGCCCAGTAGTAAAAGTTCTCTATTATCCGACGAAAACTAAGGTTAAGCAGGAAAATTTAAAACACAAGGCCTTGATGCTCCGTTTATATAGTATATTTTATTAAACTTTAAGTAATCGTTCGACTTACTTTACTTCTATCGCTACTTCATAGAACGTTTTAGTTTCACTACGTCTTTATAACAGCAGCGCTCTTTAAATTAAGTCAGAACTAGTTAGCAACTTCGCGCGAAATCTTTTCTCATGTTTTTCCAGCCAAGTTACTGTCAGCTCTGTCTTAATCAGATGGAACTGAACGTCAGATTTTTTACCTTATAAAGCCCTTATTTATCTGTATAAGCTCTCTGAATAACGTCAAACAACTAGGTACAAACTACTCGGTACTAACAATTTCTATTTGCCGGATACAAGAGTCGAACTCGAAATCCCAATAGTACCTACTTCTTTTTGCCAGGAACTAACCTAGTTCTGGATTATTATTTGTTGAAAATATTTAATACATCTATATGTATATTCGACTTTAGCTCAAATCGATAAAGTTTGAAATATATTAAAGACAGTTTAGGCTCTTGATATACTGGTGAATTTAATTTAAAATGCAAAGCTGCATAATAAAACTAAAAGCTATTCATATACTAAGTAACCTCGTCCGTAGTACCGGACAGGTAATTGGCCATCAAGTAGGACACAAGGCATAAGTTTGCATTCCGCGGCAGAGGCAACGTTCGAAAACAATCCCACGCTCCAATACACATTGATAAACTTGGTGGCTGTTCGGTCCAATTCCCAAATATAGCAGCCTGGATGCCCATGACCAGAACTGTACCCTGCCCACACTAATCGCTTTTAGTTCCTGCACTTTTATTATACGTCCAAACTCCTTGAGTAGGTACCAACCAAGAGCATGAATAATTTCTTTAATTAAGAAACCATAAAATCGCTGTCCATGAAACATTACGTTTAATTAGCATTTCTAGGTCCCTCTAACAAGCTATCACCTCATAAGTAGGCCAGTAAAATATCTCAAATGAAAGTCAGGCTCCCAAATACCATTTCGCCCGCCATGCTACATTTGTTACGGTTTAACTGCAAAAATGAAACAATAAAGCAAACAACCATTTAATTTGAGCAAAACTATTTCAAACATGTACCTCTGGAAATAGCTTAAAGTGTGCCCCGAACATAACTGCAAAGCATTTCATAAGGAACAGTACCATACAAAGAGCAATTAGATCGTTTGCCGGTAGATTTAGGGCGCAACTCGGCGCAATACATTCCCGACCAGCGATACCGGGGACTAATGGCTGGAACACACGTGTGCTTTGTGAACCGTTCCACCTTATTTTTAAACGTAGACTAGAAGAAGTACGAAAACAATGCTATTAACGGGTTTCGGAGGAACAGGTTACTGGAATGCATTTTGCTACCGGAGAGCACGATCACATGCTGCTGAAAAAAGGGAACGAGTTTTAAAACTCCTAAAATAATGTACGAATGCCCTGTGGGAAAATATTGTTCGTTTAATTAAATTCTCTGTTCTACAAGCTGTGTTATAACGTATGACATGCCATTAATTTATAACAACCAGTATTTATTTATATACAATGACTTGACTCGACTTTGTATGACAAACACGAGGATGCTTATGTTGAATACTATAAAGTAATTGAATTGTTTTCCTTATTTTACCGTGAGTTGAATACATGAAGTTGTTTAAGAGACGAATGTATTCATAACCTTAATACTCGCGGCTATAATTCACGAAATTGCAATTGAAATTAAACACCGCGCCTGCCTAATACTCGCAGCGCATAATCCGATATGCATTCAGGTGATACGCTTTAAGCACATAAGACTCTTGCCTAGTATGATAATTGAAACACTAACGTTGGCTAATCGAGATGAGAGCTACGCTTGTTTGCTCCTGTTAATAAAAGTAGATGAGAAAATATTGGTCTTTTTCGGAACTATTGTTGATATCAAATTCTCTCGCCCCCTATAGTGTTCATTAGTTTTAATTTATCTATCTAGTGAAAAGGGGATGAATTGTACAGGTAAATGCGTCTTCAAAATTATAAGAAATGCTAACAATAATATCACTGACGAGTTTGAGAAGTCGTAGATTTTTTCCCATTTTTACGATTGTTGATCGGACCGGAGTCAATGATCGGACGCAATGATATTATGTCATTGCGTTGAGTTACGGCATACCATGGCATATGTGCGTAATAGATGACGCATTACATCAATTTTTAGAGAAAAATCTCCAACCTAATGTTTTCGGTTTTCTGTACTGATAATAATCGGTCATAAGACCTAAATGTTTTGCGAACTTTTGATGAATTTGAGAATTATAAAATCATATTTAAAATCTTATGAGGACAACTCCATAAAATTACATATTCGAGTAAGAATTATTTTTGTACGATTATACATGTATAAAGAAAACAAGAAATATCCTAGATCTAAAGAAACGAAAGGTACAAATCTAATTAAAAGTAATTAAGATTTGCACATGCAACAAAAAGTGTTAACACTGAATGCACGTTGTTAATGAAAAATGTTTGCTCTTTAGTCTGCGAGGAATGCGAGAATTTGTTCCTGCATACAGTTAGAGGGAAAATGAATGATTAAAACTCAGAACGGAGCTTTGTCTGACCGAGTATTCCGTGTTCTACAATATATTGTTTGTCCTCGAGTACAAGCGTACCCATTCATGCTACGATTAAAGAAATATATATGTACTGATTAATGTTAGTATTGATTTGTAATAATGTTTAGTAGTTATAAGATTTTTTAATTTATTAGTAAGATGGATGGTTTGTTCATATATCTAAATAATAATATATACACTGAACAACTGTTGTTGTGGTTCAAGGTTAACAGTTCAATAAATGCATTCCAGAGACAACAACAGTAGCATCGTTGAAACTAATTTGTACTATCGGATAACGATCCGGTGCCTCGCAAACATCGTGGTTACGTTATGATGGATACATTCATCTCCGTAGGCAATGTATTATTCATATAAACGTAATAAATCACGTTTGTTGTACATCCCCAAAGATTTCCTATTATTCTCTTTTCTAAATCTGAAGTCCATTAGATGGAATGAGTCAAAGAGGGTCGTTCGGAAGGTGAAATTGATCGTTACATACAGTCATAGTTGTGTTATGTATGTGTTTAAGATTGATTAACCCGTTATAGGAACGCAGATGTAGTTGAGACACAATGTGTTTTACTTTTGTGTCTTATACACCGGCATTAAAGTAATCGTACTTACAAACTAAATGTCGTCATTTCTCGATTTTTTTGAAAAATTAGTTTATTGCATAAAACGAGTCTTCTAACAAGATTAGTTGTATGTAAAAATAATAGTTCACTCCAAGTTAACCAGATATCGCAAGGGCCACTTCGATTCAAACTAATTTTAATGAAATTAAAATCTTCAAACGCTTGTACTGTAAAATTAGTACTTTCTGAATTACATCGTTTTTCTTACTAACCGACGATAGTTGGTTGAAATGTAAACTTTTTTTTTATTTTATTTTCAGCCATGATCGTCCCTGCAGGCTATTTTGTAACTTTTAATTCATAATTAAGATCGAATTGAACTCGATCGTGACCGCCATGTCATCGGTTGTGTGAATAATCTCGACCAATGACAGGTGAGAATGCAATCGAGCTCATTTCAAAAGATCGAATTGATTGTCACAGAATATCGTAATAGGATAAAGGCCTCTATATCCTTCTTCCACTATCTCTATGTAAAGCTTGTTAATCAATGATCACCGTTACTAAAACCTAACTTAGCATTATATCATCTTCTTCTATTCTACTTACCAAACGTATCTTCCCAACTACCTAAACAACCTTAATCTTAAACATATAACTGCATACAACACAAATGCTCAATACATTTCGAATCTAATATCCGAATATTATCCTATAGTTGCGAGCAATGCAAAATAAATGGTGCTTTCTCCATTGTTAGTACAGCCATTTGCCCTGCGGAGTCGCAAGCACCGCGCAATGAACTGCTATCAACGACTCTTTTGTTATTCGTGTAGGTAATAATGACCAGGTATGTACGAATTACGTATCTCTTTTCAAGATAATGATGCATTCATAACGTTACATTGCTCAATACTTTGCTTGATAATGTAAACAAATGTTAGTTACATCTTATGCTCTATTAAAAGTTGTCTTTGCAAACGCACATGGAGGTCGTTTGGTTTTCTCAATTTGAATTGGATTTTAGAGTTTCTAGTTTCAGCAGTTTGGTTACGTTTGCATGTTCTTTGTTAGTAGCTCGGTTTCCAGAATTCTGTATCTTATAGTGTATGCCAGTAAAATCATCGTAAGTATAGATAGAGCTAACCAATCATACTACCTTTCAGTGAAAAACTGACGTGACATAATCATTTGTGCTGAAAGATTTTCAATTCACATTCGCTCAGTTTAAAAACAATTCAAAAATAAAAACGTAACTAGAATAAACCTAACAAAATGGAAGTTATGTGCGGCGTTCTAAAGTCACGAAATGAATATCGGCTTACCGAATCGTCCCATACAGTACGTGTGAACACAAAACTTTGCGCAGAGTCGTGCGAGGGGAAACAATAAAATTCACGGTTCGCTGGCACACTTGTAACAGGGGAAACGTTCAGGTCCCGATCGCAGCGATAAATCTGGTAGTAAGCCGACCGATCCGAGACACTTCCGATACTGCAGTTTCGATCTTGAACAAACGAACACTTGACAATGACCCCTAACGCCCGCGGTGCGTTTGCGACGCTTATACGCTGTAAATTGTTTACGCTTTACTCAGTGCGAGACAGAACAGTAATAAATAGACGCTTCATAGCTTGCGCTTGTATTTCCTGTGCAGTTAAGTCTTCCCTAACATAAATCACACGCTGCTTTGAAACAGTGTTTAGTTTGTTTAAACAACTAAATATTAACGCTAAATATAGATCTCTGGTTTCTTTTGTGTATGAAACAAATAGGTAGCATTTACGATATTCCAACAAAACAATAATAACTCTGAAAAAACAAGAAGCAAAATCCGTTCATTGGTTATTATTCTTTCTCGTCATTTCGCCTGCCACGTGTGTTATGAAGTAAATGTGTTTCATAATGAAACGACGTATGTGACGTAGTGCAAGTAACAACACATGTTGCCTCTTTTACGGCGGGTTGCTGTATTATTATTAATGGGACCTACTACATACATGCATACACGCTGACATAAATTTTGCATGACATTCAGTGTAATGTTAGATTCAACTGAATCTCAGCGAAATAGAATATTTCATTGTTCACATTTGTAACACAAATTTTGGATGCGACATTATTAAGTTAAGAATAAAACGTGGTATTGTAGCTGACAGTTATACCTAGTAACTGTAAGTAAACTTTGCAAAAATATAAAGTTTATAAATAACGTAGTTTTATAAAATATTAACCTCTAAAACTCCAAGATTTGTAGATAATCTCCAACTATCTAGGTCTTAGTTGAGTTAACAGAAACTTAAAGAGACATTGTGAGTCCCTATTCTTATATAACATAACATCACGTCTTTCATCCCCGAAGGGGAAAGGCAGAGGTGCACATTATGGCACTTAATGCCACTGTACAATGTAACACCCACTTTTCACTTTTTATGATATGATTCCCATGTAATAGGGGTGAACCTATTGCCATATACCGGGCACAATTCCAGACGGAGTTTGCTGCTACCACTAAGTTTTTTTTAAAACCCAGTAGTCCTTATTCTGGTTGCATTTTAATAATGCGACCAATTACACATGTATGTTTTATCGATATCAAGTTTTTATAACACTTTATACATGCAAAATAAGCAATATTCAATAATTTTCTTCCGTATCTTAATTAATAGTTAATACTCGGAACGTTCTACTGTAACTACATTTAACTGTTATTAAATACAGACTCGGATACAGTTCGCAATTATTCGCACATTTGTTTCAACTATTACTGAGTTAAAGCTATTATAAAGCTGAATATGCGCCATTAGCATCCGAAAATTATCCATGTTTATAGGCGTACCGTGGATATTGTGCATTTTCATTTCCCAATAGCTTAATGGCTTGCTAAACCGGTTTCATTTCTGTTAAGGATAGATTTTGACCTATATTTTTCATATCTGTTTCAATAGGTGAAATTTATGGCTAGACCACGTTTTATGCTTGATATTATCAAATAGATAATTCATGAACTTTACAATCAAAAAATTCGACACACTTTCCAGCCCATTAAATACTGATATCGTTAACAGCGATCACACCTGGAATCGCTAACAAAGGAGTAGAACAAAATGCTCCATCTAATTCAAAATCCCACGTAAATCGGTTGACCCAAATACACGTTGTAAATGTCAACACACTCAGAGAACTCTCATCATAATAAAAATGAAGATAAAAAGTGTTCAGTCATCGGTGTTCAGTAAATCGTGATAGAAAACCAAATAAATATCCTTTGCGCGAAAATGGGTCGCTTTCCAATTGACAACGCATGATTAATGGATACCCAAGTTCGCATAAATCACGCAGATGTTGCGGTGGTATCAAATCTGAAGATATTACCGAACGTTCTCTTGCTGTCATGAACGGGAAACACTTAACAATACACTTACGTTAGGCACACGTACCTGAGTAATGTGAAATACATTACTGTAAGTACCCTGTCTAGGTAATTACATAAGTTTTGTAACGCCTCAGTGTATGTTTAGTCAGACTAATTTTGTAATGGAATCTATTAAAACTCTACTGTGTTGTGAAAGATGTTAATTGTCTGAGCGGTGGTTTAAGTACCTAATGAGGTTATATTCTGCCTTTCTGACTGTAGGCTGATAGTGAATAAGCTTCCCTGACTTGAATTTAGAAAGGAAAATGCTCTTTCACGATGGCCCATCACCTACTTATCAAAACTCAAACAACTTTCTGCATCCTGCGTTTGTTTCTAAACGAATGTGATCTAAATTCGACCTATGTCACAATACTAGCGACAACATCAAACACGTAACAACGTGTCCAGAAGTCGAGATATACAGTGCGAAGGAACATAAAATGAGCACCTTTGTCGAGGCGCTCGTGTTATTGGATTGATCCGAGTATCCCGGCTACAAAGGCCCAATTACGAGGGGATGGCGCGACTACAAGGTCAATCAGTCCACTGACGGTCGTCCGTTCAGTAATGACTCTACCCGGATTTAGCGTCCCTATACTCTAAATTCGGGGACTATGATTTCCTTAACATGTACCTACATACGTCTCATACGGATTAGGAACACATCCTTAATAAGTAACCATGTTTACATTGTACAGTAGTTAGTTAGTAGTTACTTAGTTGTACGATGTAATTACTGTTGAGTTAGCACGCGAGAAAAGCTTCACACCTTTTAAGTGTAGCTATTACGCGTAGAGGTCGGAGAAAGGTGCGCAAAGTTCTTCGATTGAAACAGAAAAAATCTGAGAATCTACTAGTAAATGGAATTCGTGTTATCTTTTCAATATAGGTAGGTACCTATGTATACGTTTGAAATAAGCATAACATTATCTGTTTCATTTGCTGAGTTGTTTTTCGAAGGCACGCTTTCAAAAGAACTGTTTGATAAACAGAAATCGCGATCACAAACACATTGACCGTGACTTTGTTCTCAGTAAATGCGTACACAAACTACAGCGATACAAATGCTTTATGATCATCTCCATTGGTTCCCCGGCACGCTCCATTGTCCATTGTATATACAAAGAATTCATTCATTTGTGCGAAATGAAGACTGTTGCAATGTGTCGATATATCAAACTCCTATTGTCTACTTTCTGGGCAAGTGTACAAGCTTCGTTTAACCACAGATGAACCTTTTATCGTCCATCCATCATAGTTTTACACAATTCTTCTAGAGAAAAAGAATAGTAATGGACGTCCGCAGTATTATGCAAGCCTAAGGTAGGCGAGTGGGTAATATTTCAAGAATTTGTACTTGTACGTGACCAATCGAAGCCACGGCCTCTTTTAATTATGCATGGGACGACGTGATTATGGCCATAACTGAATGCGCAACGCTTGATTCCAATAGCTCTCAGTCAGTTCAATTAAAGTCACAATTATTCAATAACAATTAATCCCAGAAAATTGATTCTTGATCTAGCAACGTCAAGATCGTTGTATTTGAGCAACAAATGTTGGCAGTTTTGATTCGACATTCGAATACATTGATAACGTGATAAATGTACTCAATAAATAATATCACTTATTAATTTATCATCGTTCATCCTCTACGAGAATTTAATATTAATTAACAAAATAATTATGCAACTAAAGAGCTTGTAAATGTGTACTCATTAAAATATTTTGCTATTAATGTTCCCGGAGCATTTTGGTGTATGTACGTACTTACATTGTACATTATTTCGTTTCCTACATTTACTTAGGTCGGCAGTTAACCCTGCGACTGCGTAGTACGTCGGCGATAACCTAATATTCATAACAGACGGTACCGTGTAGCTAGGAGCACAAGGTCTCCACCGGGTCAATTACTAATCAACTCAAGGAACGGTCGCACTCAGATACTAATGACCAATTATATCAATTAACTCTTGACCAAAACATTTTTGTTCAATCCTTTTATACAGCATTCATCATTGTGAAACGCAGGTATTTTAACTTATATAATCTGCTTTCGTTAAATTCATAAATATTATTAATGTTGTGTACGATTCAATGAAGTGATTCATAATGTTTTACGTAGTTTTATTCACAACATTTTTTATTTATCGTCCTGTAACATAATTGTAAGTAATACATCATTAATATTGTACTGATTTCCTTTTATTTTGTTAGTCATATGTCTGCTACGTTACTGTCATTCGATAGGATAGGTATAACACCCTCAGAGGCCACGATTGCATAGAGTGGGGACTCTAGGTGCCCATCCAGTGGCCTCATGGAAGACGGTAGCACAGTGGTCACGTTCTGCCATGCAAAGTTATGACCAAGGGACACGCACGTCTCCCTAGGGATGGGCTGTAATAGGCGTTGCATCGTGGAGGCTCCAGAGCAGGTCTCTTCAGAGGACCCGGTGCCCCTTACAGGTGCTGAGGGTGGCCACCGGGGACGTTTTAGTGAGGTACGAATCCCACACTCCTTATTCTTTCTCCCCAAAAAGCGAGGCGGCGCCTTTTGAAGGTTTCCAAAATAAACGGTAGGTATAACACAAACATTCCTGAAAAACCTTACATATTTAAAAACATATACCATGGTTTATCTGTGTACGGTTAGATTTAGTTGGTAAGTGAATTTGAAATAAAACCTCATAACCTTCTTCGTTTACAAAAGAAGGACACTTACCTAAGTATTGTTTTCATTTCGTTATGCTAATTAATGACGGATTAGTATCACCCAATTGTGTTATTGTAGAATGTAGATCATTAGTAAGAAAGAGATTATTTTCTTAAAAACTTTCCAGAATCGATACTTGATAAGTGTCTGCTATAAATATATTTTCCGATCGAGAAAACTAGGAACTTTTCCCGACGGCACCCTATTAGTGTGATATATTTTTGGATAGATTCGTTGTTAGCGGGGTTAACGATGATCCGAACTAAAACGAATGAGATGTTCGCGTTATTTATCGGCCATTTAAACTAGATACTTTATGTTTAGATAAAGTTGTGGCCAAATACTCGAAGTTAATTTTAAGACGCGCTTGAGTATAGTTTTTTCCTTCAAATTATTTGTAAACTGACAGAGATGGCACGATATTTAAGTACAACTTAAAGTACCATGTAAGTGACGATTACGGAAATATGTCACTTAGTATTGTCCATACAATTTCCTTATAGTTTCCTTTTAGTAATTTTCTATGCATATGCACAGGTCTACTTGTAGAATGTTAAATAACCGATAAAATCTACCCGTCTAAACGTGTTCTAGAATAAGATCTATAAAGAAAATATCTCAGTCTAGTCTTTGTTAACTGATGACTAACCACAACACTGCGATATACAACATTGCATTTAGAATAAGGAAATGAAATATAGCTATAAAGCTCTTCAGATGTTTATAGGTAAATGTGCAATAAATTGTCGGCTGGATTGAGTTAAGAGCATTATAAAGATTGAACGAGGAGAACATTAAAGCAACCGTATACTAAAGATAAAGCGAAACATCAAGCGTTCTCTTTCGTAACCAATATTGAAGTATGTAGTCTATTACCAGGAGTGGACTATGGTGTCTGGTGTATATGTATGGTATACCACGTGCGCGCCTGATAGTTGAGCTTACCGCTTTCCACTAACAACAATGTCGTGACTCGGTCATTACTTACTTGGCCCCAAACACACTTCTACACTTTTCCAGATACTTAGTTTTACCTCCTTTGCTTTTAAAATCCTATTCGCAATTTTCATTAATTTACAAAACGTTGTCCTTTTTTCACAAAAAGCTATTTGATTATTTGGTGTTCCAAACGAAAGCTTTAATTTAAAACACACAATAAAATCAAATATTAATTTAAGAAAAAACTGACACAAGCCTTTGTTCCTTAAAATATCAAAATGAATGAATCCTTGACATTTGAAGTAATCTGTGAGTCAACTTAGTGCACCATACCATAATATCGAAAGTTGAAAAAGGGCGAGGTCGTGTCGCACGGAGCGGCCTACCGGAGGTACTGTCAACACTATCCTAGGTTGCAGTATAGTCATCAGTCAACACATCAATTGAGCTACGGTTGAACCAAACCAGTCATAGTACTCGACAACCTGAGTTCTTTCTGCGTACTTCCAGTTGCCGTCACGCGCGCCAGTCACCGCTGAGACGTTCATCCGTACGAGCGTGCTGCGCGCGCGCCTCTAACCGCCGAATTCGAATTTCTAATCGTGACGCAAACTAGTGTTGTGAGTTGTGCCAATTCGTGATAGTGTACTATCTACCATCTATGTTACCAATGCTGAATCAACAAAATGACAATGATGTGAAGTGACAGATATCAATGTGATTGTTCGATAACTATGGAAGACGTTTGCATTTTTATGGTAAGGAAGTGTGTTTTTTATTATTATATTTATGGGTTCGTTGACATTGTTAGTGGACATTCATATTCGCAATGCATTTCTGTTGTTTTGGTGACTACATGTGTACGACATTTCTTTTTTTCTTAGATTATTAAATTCCACAACAATATTATTTAATCTTTGATTAGAAACATCAATTATAATTATTGAATCAACAACTGCAACCTACACGGCTCGCGGCAGTAAATAATGATACATTAAGACTAATAAGTAATCAAATGAAAACCAGCACATTAACACTTAATTGAATGTTTCATTATCTCGATCAAGAAAATTTAATTTGTACTTAACGAAAAATAATACACAAACAAAAAACTGTCACTTAGCAACCTTGAGACGAACTAGAATCCAATACTAAATTGATGTTTTACATTTCCAAGTAATTAGAATTAGCACATAGCAAGCCACGGTTCTCTTGTTTCGTAATAATTTATTAAAACAAGCGTTATTGAAACTGGAATAAGTAGACTGAATCAGCATAAAGGCGTAACTGCGTAACATCGAGAATCGTCTCACCTCTCGCACATACATAGCTATTGCCATATGGACTCGATGCATATTAATGTGGACCGCATAACTCCTTACCTCCAACAATGTGGTTACGACACTTCCTGGTACGAGCAAGCCCGAGCTGCAGGAAACAATACGACAAACAAAGCTTGCGCGACTTACTTAGACCTATAGAAAGTGGTAAAAAAGTTTTATGAATCCTTGAGGGTCGACCCAAAAAAAAGTGTAATGTTTAACTGCAAGTGAATAAAACGAACAATGGTACTCCAACTTATTACCTGGCATGGTATAAGTCGCTAAGTGTTACATTGCACTTTGCAATTTGCACGATAAAAATAATATAATCACACTGTTATCAGAAATTGTAATAATATCAAGTAAGATCACAGAAAACAACTTGTTGACCAAACAAGGACACATATGTTTTCAGACGATCATGACGTCGTCTTACCTACTCGATATTGTTTAATTCCGTCATCAATATTCATTTTACGCCATGGTCATACTGATTCAATAAACATATGTTTGACAGTCGCAAAATTGTGTGACTAAATAGCAACAATTTTGTTTAAAAATTTTAATAATGTCTTCCTATGTAAAATGGACATTCGAATACACAAAATCACGAAAGAATTTCGGCAGGGAAACACTGTTTCAAATAGTACCAGCTACAATGCTGGACTCGATTTATCCTAACAAAGAAGATCAAAGGCAATACATACTCCGAAATCCAGTGCAACGTGAAGTGCAAGCAACATACTGTGCATCCGAAAATACGACAAACACGCCGCTATTAAAAACTCACGACCAAAGTATTAACCATACTGAGGGTGGCTGGCCTAAAGAAGTCAACCCTTATAACGAGGATCATATTCAAAGACATCGTCGCAGAATTATGCATGAAGACAACTACATACAATCCGTACAAAACTTGTCAACATCGTTGTTCCACTATATAGACCAAAACAATGCCATTGAAATGTACGAAACATATTATGGTAAAATGCCTGAGCAGAAACCTGTAGAAAAATATGACATACGAATCGCTAACGTGTTTCGCGACGAACATCAAAGACCCATATCGTGTGTAAAGTGGACAAATGAAAAACGTGCTAAACTAGCGGTTGCTTACTGTTTCAAAACATGCATGCCAGAACCGGAGCTAAACAAGATTAATGATTGTTTTATATGGGATGTTCACAGACAAACAAAACCAGTGTACATTCTAAAACCTAAATACCCTTGCTGGCAACTTGCGTGTTCTCCCTTAACCCCTGAACTGTTAGTATGCGGCCTTGAAAATGGCATCGTTAATGTGTTCGATGTACGTGTTGGCGAAGCAGCTGTATCATCTAGCTCCGTCTACAATTCACATCGCGAAGGAGTAACATCACTTCTTTTCATACATTCTCGCACACACTCTGAATTCTTTACTGGCTCATCTGATGGACAGTGTCTTTGGTGGGATTTGCGCCACCTTTCACATCCTCTAGATCAATTGCCTATGTCAGTCAGACACCAAGCATCAGAAAAACCCGGTCTTAACAACGCAGAAGGAGTTAGTGCCTTGGAATTTGATCATGGCTTGCCAACGAAATTCCTTTGCGGAACCGAAACTGGTTTAGTAATTAATGCAAATCGCATGGGAAGAAGTCATGCTGATATTTTAGTTTCGTACTGGGATGCCCATGATGGATCTATACAAGCTGTACAGAGAAGTCCTTGTACATTTAGAATGTTTTTGACGTGTGGAGATTACACGGTTAAAATATGGAGCGAGGAAGTTCGCACCCAACCTATCATCGTAGCTCGGCCTTATAACTATTTAGTGTCTGACGCCGCTTGGGCTCCTTTGAGATTTTCATCTTACATGTCTATTTGTTCAGGTGGCGTATTTTATTACTGGGATCTATTACGTAAATATAAGGAACCAGTAACGACTCTCCATGTATCTAAACATGGCCTTACGAGAATGACACCCCATTCGGGGGGTGAATCAGTAGCTGTAGGAGACTGTAAAGGATCTTTATACTTACTGCACTTGTCAGAAAATATGGCAATACCGGGTAATCGTGATAAATTACTTATGAGTCAAGTATATGAACGTGAAACGAAACGAGAACATATACTGGACAATCGCGTAAAAGAAATTCGATTGAAAGCCAGAGCCGAGGAAGAAGCATTAGCTAATGAAATACCAGAGGAAATAGCTGATGAGGAAGAATTGGAACAAGTAGCGGAAGAAGAATACTTTCGGATTGTTCAAGAGGAACTGAAAAGCATGGATGTGAATTCCGAACAAGAAGGTGAATAGCGAATTTTCATTTAACTATTAATGCTTATGTTACTACTACTACACATGGATGTTTGTCAGTCATTGTAATTAAATATATCCTGCTATTTAAGTTTCCTACAAATTAATTTACAAAAAAAATTTGGACACGTATGTACGTAAATTTAGTTTATTTTTAAGATGTGCATACATACATATCTATTTTTCTTAATATTTAGGTTACTGTATTATTATTCACGTAAGTAAATGAGTTTTAGTAGTCTAGAAGAGGTTAGTCTGCAAAATGGCTATCGCCTAGTTGCCTACCGAAGAACGAATGATATAGGCAATTTTATCACACAAAGCTTTATCTTATTTCAAACGTGTATTTATATAACCGAACTTGACTCAAGAATAAACGGAGAAAATGAATTACTTCACGGTGTGTAGGTGCACCTAGGAGCGATATGAGATGTTTAATGTTTGTAAAATGTCCATAACCTTTGTGAAATAACTGATTCATGTATTATTGAAGTAACTAGCATAAAAACTTTGTACATGGCCTTACTGACTCGCTAACAAAGAGATTACAGTTCGTTTGTGAGTGATTGAATATTAACTACAGGTTGTAAGTAAGCGGAAATGTTGTTTTGTCTGTCCTGTATAGTAACATGTTTACAATTTACCTACAAGAGCAGTCCCGGATGTTTAGTATCGAGAAGCCCGCATGTCTCACAGCAAATCCGGCGGCTCGGCAGCAAGGGCCATGACCGCCGATTTATACAAAACGACAATTCTAACATGAGCTGTCAGATTTCAATAGAGATGCCCCTTTGTAAACATATCTGATGAATTAATAAGAGAGGCGGGGAAGCTCTCATTAGAATGGTGGCGTAAATTACTCGAGCCTCGTGAGTTGCGTGAATACAAAAGTGCGTCACCGGCAACTTTCACCGCTTGGTACTTACCACTCCAGGCGCAGGCGCACGCACCGAGCATGCCAGCCTCGATCCCATTCAACGTGCCTACAAATATTTGCTTTTTATATCCACATATTCATGTTAAAATACAACCGGGTCTGTGATAGATCACACCGACTGGAGTCTGTGTCCAATATCCACGACAGAAATATTTTACGCAACCTTTTCAAAACTTTCAAATTAATTATTTAATTAGAAACTTCAAACAACTACAAACTTCAAAAGTAAAGATATCTTAGCAAAATTACTTAAGTATCTAAACGTGTTCCTGAAACATCGTAGTAAAACTTTAATTACTAATTCGCTAGGTAATCTAATTTGTTACAAAAGTACTGAATATATTTTAACGTTCATCTTAATCTTAAGTACGATACTGAGATTAACGAGGAATGCGTTCAGTACCTCAACTATGTAGGTTAATGTCTAACAATCCAGACCTCAGTACGTACAAATAGCACAGAACATAATATTATATGTGCCCATAAATTGTACCTGTGCATATCTAAATAATAACAGCGATAGACGCACTGCTGTACAACCAACCACAGATTATAAATATAAATACCTGCGTATATTATACTGGATCGATTATGATTGCTACGTTCGTTTCGTTTCTGCAAATTATAAATATAAAGGATTCCACGGTCTAGAGGAAAATCAACTTTATATAAGCTATTCATTGTGTTAAAAATCGATAAGTGTTTGCGATATAACGTGGTCAGGATAAAAATGAAGAACAATATTCAATACTCAATATCTTTAATGTATTTAAAGTGTAGCTGTAGAGGCATTTTTAGGTGGCATTTTAACCTATGCATAGCACCTACTAGAGATAGGTACTTTTAAAAAATATATATATGTATGTATAATCATAACATATCGTGCGCTTTATATTTTAGTTATTAGATACTAGAGGTACATTGCACATTTATATCGATTCCATTAAAATAATCCAACAATTTACATCATTTTTCAATCACTAACAACATATTCGTAGTCACGTAGTATTCGTAGTCAGAGGAAGTCTCCTCTAATATTACCAAAATGGACGCTATTTCCTTACCCATAAAGTACTAATAAGTAAACGTGAAGGTAACAGCTGGGTCTAGAATCTAGAATCTAGGTACTAAGTAGAACCTAGGCGTGCTCGAATCCATTAGTGGCACCTAGTGTTTCATAACGTTTGCTTAGTCAGACGTGATTATTAGATACGATCTAGCATATGTAAATATATTGGTAACACGCAAATGTGACTTATTTTATAAACTTTTGTTTAGATAATAAAAATTGATGATATTTAAGTGTAACATAAAGTATTTATTTCGATTAATCCACACACAGGCAATTTAGAAATGTCAATTTATGATTATAACTCTTATTTACTTCATGATTAAGTTGTCAGTCGTTAATTAGTATTAAAATAGAGTCACGATACAAGTGTAAACTAAATTACTTGTTAGTACTTTGGTATTGGAAAGCATGTTAGTGCTAGGAAAGTAATTCATAGTCGCCAAAGGCCATTTAATCAGTTCATTTATAATAATAAATTCCACTCATCAATAAACCTCAATTTTCAGACAATTTTAAACGCAAAGAGATTTTCTCTTCACGTATTAATAAAAGTAAATTGCTAAGATTAACGAGCAAAGATTAACTATGCAGGTTTTCATTTCATACTAAGTAGCAGTTATACAAATGATTAGCATTATTTCATTAACATACTTAAAAAAATATCTTATAATATAAATCATTTTTTATCAGAAACTTTGTCCTCATTTAGCCAAAATACGAGCTACTTACAGTAAATGCTAAAACACTAACATAAAATATCTAGGACAGATGATAATGATAGCACCATATGGCTACTGAAACAATATACAAAAAATATAAGACCTATTTTAGGATTTATTGTGCCTATAAACTACACGTGTGGTCTGCCATTTCGATGTAAGTTCACTAACTCTTTGTCAGTTCATTTACACGTACCTAGGTACAGTGAGCAACATATCAACCTACTGCAACTTGTCAAATTCCTTTATTACATTTTCAACTTTATTTTTACGATATAAATTCGAAAATCGAATCAAGAAATCTGACAGAAAGGAGTAAGTTATTGTGTTGTCTGTACATTATACATACTTTTTGCACGCACTACAATTATAAGAAAGGCTGGCACGCGATCGTGACTTACTTCGGAGTTTCGTACAAAAGTTACATCAATTCTTTAACCTTCCTTCACCTTACCTGAAATAGCGATAACCCTGAAATTATTATTTTGGGTTGTTCGAGGTGAGTCGTCCGTTTCGAAGAAGACGAAACTTAGGACGAACTTATATCGTTAGGCGATATTTTATCTTTTTTTTTTTGTTAAGAACCAATGAAGCAGTATCATGACTAACTTGTTTTTTTATAAAACTTTACCACTGTTTATGTTATTTCTTCTTATTTGATATGATGATTGTGACTAATGTGCAATTTATGTTAATTAAGCAGTTGTTGTTACACTCAGTGTAAGTGAGTTTTCTTAACGCCTAGCATCAGATCTCTATAACATCTTCCATAACTGATGAGGAAACATCAATATAAATAGCTAACACACGTCACACTGAATCGATCGTGCATTTCAGGTTAGAAATTGTTGAGCACCCCAGGCTCAACAATCGCCGAACTAAAATCCATGATTGATCGAGTTAATGCCACTCAGCTATTTATTACCAAAGCGTTATCAAACATTCAGGCATACTGATCTGCCCAATCAAATTAGAAAGCTGTTGATTTATAACTGACCGATACATCGATGCATATCGAAATGACTTCATCGTGTGAGGGACACACAACTTCGATTCGTTAATAAAACCTAATTTCATAGATATAAAATTAGCATGCTGCACATAAATATTGCGAACACGTGGCTTGAGGGCGGGGCCTCGATCAGAATTCAGAAGCGGGTATCGAATGCCAATGTCAACTGATTTGTAAACTTGTCGTACTGTTACGCTGAGACAGTCGGACGGGACCGTCTGACCCACATGCCCACATCCCACATGACCAAACGATTTAATTAAGGCACGGATTTTTTGTACAACAGGACATTAGCCAGCTTGTAATAATACTACGTGACTCACCAGTCTTGGACCAACGCGTCGTAATAAGGATTTCGTTATTATTAAACGTACAATATGTCTGTATATAGAATAAAAACTTGTTCTTGTTTCCTGACTATCGTTTGCAAAATGTAAATGCACTCATTTATCTTGATGAATATGTCTTTAGGTTTATATTTTGATATCTAGAGACTGTGGACATGGCAATTAAACCGTTTACAAACGTATTTGAAAGTTAATATTTATTAACCAATATAATAAATTATGCTTAGATTCGCCGATCAATTCCTAATTCGATTTGCAGGGTGATTACCGTCTTGTTGGAGTTGTTGAGCACCAGTACTAAGATATAAATCGTGTTCTCTAGGTAATTTGTTTTACTACACGTGATCAAACTCTTTGAAAAGAACACCTGGGTTCGTAATTGAACATCTATATTTTATGAGCGATGTCATCATTTTCTAATAGTGGTTGTTCGTAAGTAGCATGACAGTGCCTAACTACGTGTACTTCAAATGCTTTTCTAAACAATTATGTTTACGTTTCGTATTGACAAACAACACAATAGAGTATCTATTGATTACTAATCGCAATTAAGATTACAATATCATATTGTTACTCGATTTAAATGAAAGAATGAATTGATTTCATCACTACTACATGGACGGTCTAAAAATACATTACTCATTTCTGAGGTTCAGTTGAAGATCGTGTGTTCTAAAGAGAGCTGTCTAAAACCAGTTACGGATAATGATTGCTATAGATGATAGTCATTGCGAACATTACATATATAATACATCATCGTCATAGTGAAAGTTTATACGCGGATTTGCGTGAGCGGAATCCATTCAGTGAATTACTCGTATTAAACGCAAGTTGCACATTAAGGAACATTTCTCGTTTGATGATTTCAAAGTTACGATTACGACTTAACTGTCTTTTTTTACGTTTGTTTTAGACATTACGAGGCATGTCATAACAAAGACACTATATATGTGGTTTTAAGTTACATATAAACGCAGAATATTCAAATTCAAGTAACGTTGCGTGTTTCTCACAAAGGTGATGTCATTTAAACAGTTATAGTGAAGTTAATAAGCCGGTTACAAAGCTTCTAGGTACTCTATCACTTCTCCGAAGTAAGTATTAGTGACTTCTATTCTCTAAACAAATGTTACAATGATACTATTAACAAATACAGTGTTCTATGTAACATTTTCCAACAAGTCAATATGAATAAAATACAATAGGTATGTAGCTTGATATTATTAAATACTCATATTTCAAAGTGATTTGAATTTTTAATATCACTCTACCAAAATGTAGCTGTGAAATTAATGGACAAAATTTTCATATACCCACACATAACAACGATAATAGAAATATTTCAAATATTTTATGTGTCTACACTATATAATAACTGAATAAAATATCCCATTAATAATTAATAATCTTACCGACTTTCGGCCCATGTTAAAGTTCTCTTTGTATAGCGGTTTGTTGGTTTGACATTTTCCTTGATATCATATCAAAATTATTACATAGTATAAAACAAAGTCACTATCTGCCGTCTGTCTGTCCATATGTATGCTTAGATCTTGAGAACTACGCAACAGATTATGATGCGGTTTTTTTTAAATAGATAGAGTGATTCTTAAGAAAGGTTTATATATATAATATACGTGTAATATAGTAGTAAAAGGTGTAAATTTTTAGTTCATAGTGATTTATATTTTAAGTTTTATCTATTTTCTAATTAAAATTTTATAGTTAGTAATATATAGTAGTTATTTTAACATAAGCATTGCACCCGTGCGAAGCCGGGGCGGGTCGCTAGTTGAATAATTTCGAAATAATAGCTAAATTTTCTAAAACTAAATGAATGAATCCAATCAAACAATATAATTAGTGTACCATGATATGTATATATACCATTAATAAATATAATTTTTACGCTCGCAGAACCGAAACATCACGGAATCATACAAATATTGGTTATGTATGCGAATCCAACAGCCGTATAACGTTATTTATAAATAATTAATCGACAATCACGGCTTAATGTATTACAGATAATTAAGGCTGAAGCGATCAACAACATTATTTTCTTTCTTTTAATCTCGTTAGTGGCTACAATAAGTGGAATATTGATACAATACTACATTTTATACGTTATTTTTGCGAATAACATCTCTCACAATTCCCATTTCTTTCGTATAATCTTTTTGACATAATGTACAGATGACATAATTTTATTTGCTCTAATGATACTTAGGTTCGTATATATAACCATAATTTTCACATAATAACAATTTATGTAGATTACATTGGCTATTCGAAGGCCGTTACTTACCTTGTTGACTTGGTACCTAACCGTTGCATTCTATTAAATGGCTGCTATGTATAGAACGAACTGAACACAGTCAACACAACATAGCCGCTTGTCATTCTGTGAAAGTTGTGCACGTTGACGTTGGGAAAATGTAAATACATTGCACGTAGGCGTCAATACAAACGCCTTACTACTTCTTACTACTTATATGTGACGTAATTACTTAGCTACGAAATTCACACATAATTCTGATCGACTTCTTGTTGGTAAATAGAAACTGTTCTTGTGTCTACTGAGTGATTTTATGTGGTATAATTTCAGTGATTTTAAAGCTGGTGTTTGGTATTTTTGAATCTGTTTATCAATATAACTAGGTAATCATCATAAGTCTATACTTAACTGTCTCAAAGGCCTGTTTTCAAATATAAACTACGCTCTCCTAATTTGTATTACACTTTAAAAATTAGGAGAGCGCAGTTTAAAATGTGCAGGTTTATCAGAGAACCCTTAGTACATTTTAACAGACCTGATGCGTAGGGGTAGGTGATGACATTGACTTTTACTCTGCTGGCACCATAGGACAAAGAAATTTCCATATAGAGGTACAATAACAGAATACTCTTTGTTCCACAGTGAAGTCAGGATGAGTAGCGGTGTGCGATGACGTGCGCGGCACTGGTGGCGATGGCGGTGCTGGTGACGGCGAGCTCAGCGGCGGCGCAGCTGCGGCCGGCGGACGCGCCCCCTGCCATCAACGACACACGTGAGTGAGTCCTGGACTACTACCATTCTTTAAGAATCAATAGGAGTACAGGAGTAGTGTTTAGTATTTATGGACCGATCCCATCATCTTAAATCTGTCGACCTATTAATCTAATGTTCTACTACCTCTACAGAATCTAATTAATCTACTACTGATAGAAGTCTCCACATATTGTATGAAGCTCGAACTTAGCCAAAAATACAAATAGGTTAACGAATATTGAAATGTTTACAAAATTACAAAAGAAATCATGATGACAAAAACAAATCCATCAAGAATCAGAACTTTCTAGGAGATCAATGACAAACATAATTGCAATAGCTATGTAAATGTATGTATGTAAAAAAATCGTCAATAATAATTTGCAAAAAAGAAACAAATTTCTTTCATGAAGATACGAATACATGAACAAATTTTATTGACGGAATATCTTAACTCAACTCTAATAAAATAACATAAATTTTACTTGCCATAACATATCTAAAGTTCAATGCACTATACTGAAACTATACGAAACATTAAAAAAAAATACTATAGAAATAGCAACTCTATTTTGTCTGAGATTAATTTGCACGTCCATCAGCATCGAATTTCTAGACATTCATCGTTGAGACCTGTATAATGGAGAAATGAAATATGAACTAAGGACTAACCCTTGTTATCATTAATCACTTCAAGATTAATTACTTAGTAACGATTCACTATAATTTAAAGTGGGTGTATTTCTTAACAATGACCTTGGTGATTAAGTATTGCTACGGGTCATCGTTTTAGAAAAACGAGAAAATCTATACTTATAATATAACTGAAGTGTCAATTCTTTACATTGAAAATATGAAAAAGAAATTATAGTTGGGGTTGTTCCTAGATAGATACCGAACTCAAAAATATGTTAAAAAAAATTATCTGTCTATCTGTCTGTATGTTCACGCATAAACTAACGGTCCGATTACGGTGAAACTTGGTGTGGTTATACTTTAATGTCCTGGACATAACCCTGAGTACTTTTTATCCCGAAAAATAGCATATGTTACCAGTCATTATGAATAATATTAAATTAATCACTTTGGTTGTAACACATACTTACTGATTACTCTCTCTGCATCACCCAAGGATCAGACTGGTAGAAAATACCTGCGGCATTAAGTCCACCCATGTGCTTGTTTGTGTGCATTAAGGTTTTTAAATAAATAAATAAATATAGATGAAAAACTAACTTTACTACAGTTATTGTACCAAACATAAATATAAATTTGTCGAATGTTAGGTTGCCCTCGGTCAACTTTAGGTACGCTACTGTAACTGTAGTAAAAAATAAGTCTAACGTTTATATCGTCATTGATAAATTAAAATGATCTTGATCATGATCTTGCGTTACTTCTTTTGATTCCGAAAGGGGTTAATAGAAGTGCATATTTGCAATGTAGCAGGTAAACCCACTTTCACCAGTTTAACAAAGTTTCTTAACAGTACCTATTTATTACAATCACACTTAATTATTAAATCTATAAACTTAAACTATCAATCAATAAAACTCACGTAGCTACATTAATTGGAAAACGGACATGTCCTAAAGTGCTAGTTATCGAAACATAAGTAATTAAAAACACGATGAATTGACCATAAACGCAGAGTTTCTCCAACAAATTATAAATTATTATCAATACATCGCTTGTATATGAACCTAGTTACCTTAATTGTCGTGCTAAAAATGAGGAATTAACACCTTTCATACGAAGTAGACTTGTCACGATTGTAGCTCACGCGATGTAGAAGCGAAAGCTTTTTTCAGCACTTTTTTTATTCAATCAAATATTTTTTCTTCTTCGGTAATTGATTTGCTGAATATACATTAATTGTACGCGCATTCATTAGTCTTGTTAGTCGAATGATCCCTAAACCGTCATTGCTAGGGGCTTTGATTAAATTTGTGTATTCTTAAACGAGTAGGTACTCAGTACTCACTAGCAGTGAATTTTGAATTGTGCGAAGTGTCAAGTTATAAATTCAAATTCAAATTCAAATTCATTTATTCAATTGTGAACATAGGTAACATTAGGGTCTTAAATAACAATTTTAAACGCTATGTTGGCTTTTTCAGCATACAAAATTAGAAAATAGTTGGAAACAAAGATTTGGATTGATTATTATTACTTAATGTCATTAGAATTATTAATTATTAGGTCACATAGGATTAAAAATTTAAATGTCACAATATTAAACAATCAGAATGTCAATAGTTAAATAAAAACAAGATAAAAATTATTAAACAAAATAAAATAAAAATACAATAAAAATACATCATATTTTGTCGTCTAAGTACTCAGTAACACTATAATATGCCTTAGAGATTAAAAACCTTTTTATTCTATTTTTAAAAACCTTCAAAGATTGTATATGTAGCAATTCGTTTGGCAAATGGTTGTATAATCTTGGGGCCATACAAAAAACGCTATTATTAAGAAAATGCGTTCTATTACTCGGGAAACATATGTGATTATTATAGCGTTTACTTAATATATAATATAATATAATAAAATCAGCACCTACATATTACAAAATACAAATGTGAACTAGACTTTTTGCAAACATTTGAATTTCTGTGATCTTCTACCAGCATCATATAATGTTATTACTAAAACACTATGTGTCACAGAAGCATGCATACCTATGGAATAGTATTTCACCAATTGCCAATTGAACATTTCCTTTATTTCTCGCGGAAGATCTCACTTCGAACAATTCTCACACTAACTAGTCAATTGGTGCTGATTGAAGCAAAAATGACGTCACAACAATTTATGGAAGACATTTATATCAATTAATAGTGAACTTTCCAAACATTGTGATGTCAGTCGATGGAAACTATAACATTGCAAGAAATGTATCTAACAAGATTTCCAATTTCTTCTTTCTGCGCTATTTTTACACAATCATACAAACAATATCAACGTTCGCATATATTTCATGCTAATATATTACAAATGTAGTTGAACATGTCCAACCAATCAGCGCAGATTTTTTATCTTTAAGGTTTATCGTATGTTAATGAAAAGAAATATTTAACGCAGTTATTTCTCTATACTGAAATAAATAACTACATAATGAGTTCGAAAAAGCGTCATAATAAAAAAGAGTGAAGTTTTATATAATAATATGAAGATTTTTGTGCATAAATGGATTTCTACGAAATCCAATCCAAAAAAATTTCTAATGGATACACATTAATCCGCGTATCGCGACTATAGCTGTTCGAAGCGAAACATATAATTTTCGGCTATAAATCGAAAAGCCTCGCCAAAATCAGGACTCCAGGCATCCTTTTAAGCCGAATACTTACCGGCTACATAACTTATAGGTACTATACCTATACAACGATACGATAATATACTCCTTAGGACCTATTGAGATAGAACTTGAACAATTACACTAAAACCGTCTGTTTCATTAAAATACACATAGCTATTTTTAGTAGAGATCCAACTAACACCTTTAATAATATACAGTCATACTCATAATTAAAATCAATAGTATTTCATCACACGCGTATTCACGCGTCAGTCATACAAACAGTCATTCGACTGGCACAACTGTACAGTACATATTTTTTGATTAATTTCCAATACTGCATTCACAATAACCGCGTCAGTTCTTAGCTCCTACAACCTCCCACTGAGTCCCACTCACAATACCGAAGTACTCTCAAACCATTAAGTAATCTTTTTGAATGTAGTGTAAACAAATAAAACGGTAATAACATTTGTATATCAAACATCAGCGTCATTATACCTCTATAATACAATCAAAAAGCCCAGTCTACCACCAAATATCTTCATATCAACAACGCGAAGCTTTCAAACTGCGGACGGACAGGAGATAATTGATTAGGTATGTTCACTAAAATGTCGACATTCAGAAATTGGCTATCATGCAGCACAGTGGGCAGTGCACAGGAGTCGCATTATGCACGTAATGCTGAACGTAGAGTAAACAAAACACAGTAATGTGTCTACTCGTCCGGTCGGTCCCGTTAATTGAACAGCGCACTAATCGCATATTGCGCGCGCTTTCCCTTTGGAAAGTATCGAAATACGATCCAAATCACTGAAGTTGAATATAAATTGGTTTTCAAAGTCATTGCTTCAGAAACGGCAAATTAAGTGAACCCGTACCGTAAGTTACTTTCGTATAATGTTACCAGTAAGCAGTAAGGCTCTAAAGTTTATGCCAAGAGCGAGCTTTAGAGCTTGACATTTAGACGCTGACGAGCTTTGTTTCATTTGTTTCAAAGCAAGCGGTAAACTTTTTAATGTTCCGCCATGTTATAAGTAACCCGCTCGTAAACTTACTTTAATATGCAGATTTATGCGTTTATGTCCTACTTTTCCAACGTAACCAAAAATAATAATATTTTCTTACATAAGTTCCGTATATACCGGTCGATTTTAGCTTATTCGGTCACTGCTGTTATTTGACCCGCTAGAGACATAAATTATAAACATTAATGACTTTTTATGGTGATTCAGGAGAGGTGAAATTTTTACATTCACCAGTCGGGCATTTGTATGGAGAACGAGCGTGCATCGTCATGAATACATTACGCCCAAACATGGTACCATTTATTAGCATAGATATTCGAAATATTCCAGTCGTAGCTTTGAGTTACGTAGGTCGATGGTGCATAAAAAATACCTTTGTATCGAAGCATCCAGAAATTAAAAGCACTTTTGAAATCTATAATTGTTTAACGAGTCGAAATCAATGTAGTGTAGGCGTTAATTAAATGCTGTGATACTAATTGTATTAAAGTTAAGAAGATACATTTAATGTCCTTACATCAATATGTAAATAAAGGATACAAACTGATTAAGCTTCAAATAGTTCACGAAGCCATATAAAATGCTCAAAGGAAAATAATACCTACGTCTCTCATTTTTCTATCATATATACATATATCAGCATAGCATCTTCGTCTGATCTGTTTCTTTGGTATGCTTTTCCGACAACTGAAATTACCTGCTTCAATAATAGCTGTCGGGAAAACTTTCCTACCTACAAAATTTCTTTCAATAAACTTCATCTCTTAGATAAAGTTTTCTTTGCTAACTTTGGGACTACTTTAAAAAAACTAAGTCGAATACTCAATCTCGCCAAGTTCTTATACTTGTAAAAATGTTTTAAACCTAAGTTAAATGGAAATTGTACTCGTCATAAAGCAAGGTTCACTGTTCAATCTGGAAAAAAATCGAGATTACTTGCTTACTCGATAGGCAGCCAATCTACATGGTGCGACCGTGCAAAATTTTGTGATTTTTTCATGTTTCAATGCGCCTGTAATACAAAAAATTAACAGCTACACGAGAGACTTGTTTTTCATTATTCTAACAATACTTTTATTAGCAAATACTTAGTTATTTTATTTCAGCAAAATAGGCTTTCTAGTAAAAGCATACGACGACGGGCAAAAAATCTGGCACACAAAGTATACTAGCGTCGCTGACTTTTTGTACGCTGTTGCCTCTGTAGTCTGTAGTAAAAGGTTCTTTGTTGCTCCGAAATGTAGTTTCTTGATATTACAATATTCATTTATATACAGCAACGTTCCGAGCCAAAATTTAATGTATGTAGTTAACTACCTCTAAGAAATAAATTTAGCTGTATTCTAGACCGAAGAACTACCTATGTCTTATATCATACTCTTGTAATCGGACGATAAGTTGTACATAACTATGTTAAATATGGTTCTAGTATATGATATTGTTTTGATGTTGTTGATGATATTGTTTTGTAGCAGCACGATTTTTATTTAAGAGGTGCCATGTAAAAATTACTCATTGTTGTGTTTTTCCTAGGCTGTGGTACGGAATGTGTTCGCTGCGCCGCTGATGGATGCGTCAAGTGCGCTCGCCTGCTGGTTTGGCCTGGAGGCACCTGTGCACATGACTGTCCTGCTGGCAGCCGTGAAGCATGGGCCCATGATGACCACCTCATGGGACGAGTGTGCTATCCTGCACAATCATACAACGAGGTAAGTTTTTCTTTATGGAATCCAGCGACTGAATCAAAGAACTATGAATAGCATTTTAAAGCTTAATAACCTTATACTACTCACAATTTAAATACAAGCTACATAAATAAGCAAGTTAATATGATGGAGCCTAAACTGCTGCCCTGTGGCATTCCAAAACAATAAAACATATTGCCAAACATTACCAATATTTGTTTTTAGTGCGAGTCAAAATAACTTTTAATATGGTACTTATAGACATAAAATTATTATATTCTCTGACTTTAATGATGATCATCATAGAGGTACATCAAAGCATTAGTCTACTCAATCAAATGCCAATACAAAATCAAAGTTCAACGCCTCACAGATTAAAACACTATGATGAATAGCTTTAATGCGCGCTACAGATGTGGTCCGTATGGAAGATACACACAACGTAATCATATAAAATTATCATCATCCAAGCGATGTATGTACTATATTTTGTAGCTGTGAAGCATCGAACATCAGAACTTTGATGGTATCAGCAAATTAGAACAATTATTTTTAACATTATTTTTAATGGTAAGTTGGAAATATTGTTTCAGTTGATTTCAGTTATATTACAAATTTAACGGGACGGACGATTAGCATACATAGCATACGATTAGCATGGACTAAATATCTGAAAAAGTACCGTAGATTATAAAATAAAAAATAAAATGAATTGTTTTTCAAGAATGAACAAAAGCATTAGTCGCATGACGTATAATTAATTGATAGGGTTAGTAGGGTTTTGACTTGAAAAGACAGCTTTGCAGTCAACAACGTACAAAGGAACCCTAGCAAAGAAACACGTAAGTTCACAATGAATATAAATATTAAATGAATCTATTGTAGTAGCAGGTGCTATTACGGCCAGTAGCGTCAATTGAACGTAACTAACTTGTACATAATATAAGATCAACACCTTATTTCTTTTACTAGACTAGTTGCTGAGGAAATTGCGTCATAATTTTACGTTACTTTTACTTTTAGCGTTTAGTAAAATTACTTTGTCCTTAAAATACTTATTGATATTACAATACCTAATGCAAACGTATAAAAAGGAGATCAATAAATTATTAAACTTGTTTCTTATTCACAGCCAATTTCACACTAAACTCACAAAATGTTCTACGAAAAATTGAGTTTATTCGGTTCCCATAAATTTTGCAACCCCTAAATACTTACATGCACGTAGTTTGACCTCGACTCCTGCCAACTACTTTAATACTTGAAAGGTCCCGACCAAGCTATTGGCAAATTGTTGATGTGAGGGATCAACTAGACAATTGGTGTCGACATGCTAAGCTTGTATTATGCCGTTGTCGTGCGCACGATTTTCGACTAAACCGAAATGAATCGGAGCTATAAATACTACCTTCATAAAGTTGTCAAAATTTAATATGGTATTATTTATTTACTTGTACACTTATTGCGAAACTAAATAGTTTGCATGACATTCCTCTGCATTTATTCATTTCCTTCCTGGAAGAGAAATCCTCTATCGACTAGTAGCTGGTCGAATCTACATCCATTTTTTTCATCAGATCTTTATCTTTTTTTATTTACCAGGTGATAGTGGGCGCTGCTTACGGCGTGGCTGCTTGCATTGCTCTCGTGGCAGCCGCAGCAGCCTATACTCGCTGTAGGACTAAGTCGCGAGCACAACCTCAACCTTTACCGCAACGAACTCACCACGACGACGACACTCGACTCCGGGAATTCCACAAGCAGCTGGACTGCTTACGAGTAAGTTAATCCATAACTAAAATTAGACTATGCATCTCAAAAAATAAAGTTCTTTTTCTAATGATGGAACTAGATAAGGTACTTACATCAAGTTTAGTTAATTAAATTCAAACCAAAATAAACCCACGGTAGAACCGTAGAGGCCTCATTTCGAAAAAAAAAACTCAGGTAAATGTATAAATAATACAATCGAGGGATTGAAAAAAGTAAATAACATTTAAAAAACAAGATTATAAAAGTGAGAACAACTTTGTAACGTGGTTTGATATTTGAATATAAATCACTGTCGTTATGTTAAACTCATCTGGACCAATTAAAAAGTAGTTTACACAAATAACTCCGGCATAATTGCTTTTCTAAAGTTGTAACGAAATCTAGAGCTTTTGATTCAATCTATTTTACATTTATTTTTATCTCATGAAATTAAATTCTATATTGTTATCGCAATTTGATCTTAAACCAAAACATAAACATAAGTACATCACACTAAAATTTTTGTGTCTACTTTTTAAATTAGGTATAATTTAATTTTTATATTGTCCACATAAAAAGTTAAACTACTTATTTACAAATATTTCGAAAACAGTTCAATGTGATATAAAAGTTGATATTCAATACAAATTCATTATTAAGCAATAAGCTACAGATTGTAGTAATCTGTTACGAAACGATGATCCGAAATTGGATATGGACTTCCGAATTATCGAATTACATAATCGTTATGACAGTAAGTTACAGAAGCAATCATTAGATAAAAAGATAATGTACTGTGTTAAGAAATCGGGAGATTTATCGACATGAACACCCACATTTTGATCGCTTTTTGCGCGTTGTTTTGAGATTCTTCTATATTATTTCATCATTTGATCTAAATGAGAATTACAAATGCATTATGGAATGCTAAGTAATATTTTACTCCCACGACGTATGTACATGAAGGGAAAGTATTGGAAAATCAGTCTCGTACAAATACCTATGTATATTTTTTTTAGTGTAGGTAGAAGACCTAGGTGTGTAGAAGACAATTTGTAGGTACATTTTAACGAAATATCACTCTTGTTAACTGTTTAGACGGCCAAAACCTGGGCTCGCTGCCATCGCAGCGGTAAGTCCCCTCTTTGAGGAGTGGCTTGAGAGACGCTACGGCGTCCTCACCTACCGCCTGACGCAGGTCCTCACCGGACATGGAAGTTTCGGGAGGTACCTGTGTCTGATGGGGCGGGAGGAAACGCCCGGGTGTCATCACTACGAGGACCGCCCTGAGGACACGGTGGAACACACGGTGGGAGAATGCCCTTCGTGGGCTGAGCACCGCCGTGTCCTCAGGGAAGTGATCGGCGATGGCGACCTCTCGCGTCCGGGCCTAGTGCAGGCCATGATGCGGAGCGAGGGGGACTGGGATGCCGTCTCCTCCTTTTGCGAAGCAGTCATGCTAGCTAAGGAGGAGGCGGGACGCGTGAGGCAGCGAAGCGCTGCCTCCTCGCAACCCAGCCATCGCGAAGGACACACCGGGCGTCGGGGATCGCGAGACGATCTCCGGCCACCGTAAGCGCGGGCCTGCGGACGGCGAGCATGGGTGGCTCCCCGTCCGACCAGAAACAGACCCGAGCGTACGGCGCGTCGCGTTCCGCGCGCGCCTCAAAGAGCCATCAGACCACCACAGATGGGGCCCAATACGGCCGATGCCGATTCGGAGTCGCGGAGAACCTAACGGGTAACCGGGGCTCCGGCTCGACGTGCAGGAGAAGGAACGGGGTGGTTTTTAGTCAGTAAGAGTCTGACACTCCCTCCCGCCTCACCCAGGCGGGAGAAGTCATTCGATGATTTTCCCCCCTTAAAAAAAAAAAAAAAAAAAAGACGGCCAAAACCAAAACCTTAAAAACAACCTCATAGTCATAACGGGCAAAAATAAGATGTACTCAGTTCCTATAAAAAAAAATTACTGTGTCAATTATTAGGTACTTACTAGCTTTTACCGCGGCTTTGCCCGCGTATTCCTTTTTAAATCCCAAGGGAGCATTTAATCGGGTCATCTAATATACCCCATAAGGGTAGTTTCAGCGTGATTGACGGACACACATCCAAACAAAGAAACGTTTCATTTATAATATTAGTGATGTTATGAATTATTAACACGCTGTTGTGATTATGGTCTGATGATGATTTTTTATTTCAAGTCATAATTTATTGTTTAAAAATTTCATGATACTAAAATATAAAATGAATTCTATTTCTGATTCCAGCCGCACGCGTACACCTTGTTGGCGATACTGAACCATACACGGCATCAAGTGCGCGAGCTTTATCAGCTTGGAAACAATGATGCTGCAATGGCTTACAGGTACCTATAGTTTCTCTTATCAGTTTTATTGCGTCTCTGGAACATTTTCGTCAAACAGAAACGCTGTATGTTATGTACTTTTCTAACTACTCTATCGTATCGATGCAGTGCAGTGGTGAATGGTAGCCACATAATGTGTCGCAGATCCCATTCCTGTAGCACATAAATTGTTTTTGATTCCGTAAAATTAGGTACTGCTATGGGTCTTTTTATATTTCTGTACCTAAATACCTACTTCCAACATATTATTATACGAGATATTCATAACGTTTATAGAAAAAAAATAGATCCTTAAACGCACCTTCTGCATACCTGGAGTTCAATTCCAACAAATTGAAATATTAATATTATTTGTCTTATAACAAGAACTACAGCCTAAAAATAGAGATCATTTCTATCCGTAAATTTCCAGTTGCACAGTCGATAAGCATAACAAAAACACAGATCTGCGTGGGAACATTTCTGTGCTGCATTTTTTCTGAAACGTTATCAATGCTGCAATGTTGCTAGTTAAAACAGGTAAAGGTACGAAGAGTACTTGCCTATAAAGAGGTTACAAGACTTGCAACAGTGTTCTAATAACATAGCGAGCAGCGAGCGGCTCTGTTGACAGAGCTACCAACTTAACCTACAAAAAACACATTCCAAACAGTGCCTCGACGCTGCAACGTATTATTTACGTTAGAAATTCGAAATAGTATGTTCTAATAATAGCTCCTGTTACAGTTGCATCCTGAGCGATTTGGCCAAGTTGCTGATATTGTTGAACAAGCAGCAGGTGCCTGTTGTGCCGGATGAGTGGCCACGATTGGCTAGTTGGGCTGAAAGGTAAATTTTGTTTTTTTCTTATAATAGTCTATCTAAGTCTCGTTTTTTTTTCTATTTAAATATTTTTGTTCCAGAATTCTGAAACGCTACAGCCGCACAAACGTCGGTCCGCAACAAGAAGGCCAGCTAGTTAATTTCCTCCCCGCCCCACCGAGCCAGGGCTCCGACTCGGAGACAACCCAGCAATCTTTTTCGACATTCAAACCACCTTCGTATTCTCCTACATCATATGATAGTAATATTTTAGACAAGGATATAGACTGCGAGTGGAGTGACGCTGGAAGACCACCCAGCTATTCCCAAGTAGAGAGAGAACGAGAGACCATTGTCCTCTCCGACCCATGGGAGAGAAGACCGATTGTAAGAAGAGAGAGTGTATGGTTGGAAGACGAATTCTTCGAAATGTCGAGGCGACCACAAGACGAACTAACCACTGAACTTTGAACACATAATTTAATGCACCTGGTTCACCATTCCAAGTCTGACAAGTACAAAATAAAAGATAATTAATCTATATTTAATATATCTAGGTACTGTAAGTTTGTAGTGGTGCTTTCAACCCTGTAAATATGTACCTTTTACTCCCTGCTAAAACCTTATACTTAGCTATATCGTATATGAAAAGAAATCATAAAAGCGTGTCTCGTAGAAATAACGTGTACCTAAACACCAAATTAGGTCTCGTCACTGAAGCAATAAAATGAAATAAAATTATTGTCAGATTTTTTATAACTAGAATTTATTTAAATAAGAACTAAGCAATTTGTATTATGCTTTAAGTAGATTATGCAGAAATAACAACTATGTTTAGACAGATTTAAACCAAAGTAGATTGTATAATAGTTTTCTAGTCTAATAAATTCGATATGATTTGCATGTTCATTACAAAATGTATGTCTGTATCTTTGGCAACATTTTTTAGAATCTCATACCGTATTTAAATTGTATATTAATGTAATTAAAACTGTTACATTTATACAACATAATGTATATTTCAACATAAGTTTCCATAGTAGTTTAATGTAGATACACTACATGTAGTTTAAGTAGAAGTGGAATATTTACCTCGACTGTTATAGGCCTTTAGTGATACCTAATATCTAGTTACACGTTGCTAAGGTATCCGAGCCCTATCAAACGAGAAGACCTTCAGAAACAGTAGGTACAGCACTTACGATAATCTAAAGCGAAAAGGAATAGGTGGTTGGTAGGTAGGTAGGTACTTTGAACTCTAAATTCGAATTAACGGTTTTTTCCTATTTAGATCTTGAAAATTAGTGTGTCTGCGTATCGTATTGTTAGTTAATTTATATCGATATTTACTACCTATGATTTTTTTTTAATATGGAGATAAAATAAGTGTCTACCTACATAAACACTATTTATATTCTTATAAGACAATTCTATAGAGTAAGTTCTGTACCTATACTTCTTACAGTGATAATCAATTCTAAAATTCGGTAATTATCCGCAGACATCTAATGCACAAGAAATACACTTGTAAGTAGGTTATTAGCACAAAGTTATAACCACTCCTTTCATTTAAGAAATTACATTGTACTATTATATCTGTGTGCCGACAGACCAATGGGCACTTACCTATCTTTATAGTAGACAGTTAAGTCATCAAAAGTGTAAATAATAAATTAACAAAATTAATACATAAGTTTATGCCTAAATAATGTCATAAAGACAACGAAAATACCTATTTGTTAATATAATCTAGAATACTTTTATGATTGTTAAATTAATAAAGATGAATATATTTTTGTTCACGGTTATTTTTTTGTTAATATCATTAAACGTAACAACGCCATACCTTAGGTAGCTGTAGATTTTTTCCCGCTAACACTCTGAAATGCGCTTTGAGTATTAGGTATTTATTTAAAATTGTCGTCATGTCAATAAATAAATTATCATGCTACCTAATAGTGATTAAAAAGTTTCGTATCGTGCCTGTTATACGGTAAAAGTTATACTCAAATTAATCAGCCACAGACTCAGTGCTTGAACCGAGAATCGAATCGCTGAACGCTTTAAAATTGTATGTAATGTGAGGTAAGAATATTAATAAAACTAATATCCCTTAAGACTGTATAATGTAACAGAGACCATTATTTTATGAATCATGCAGCTTTGTATGAAGACTACAATCCAAGATAAACGAAAGCTCCATCTAGCGTAATACGATACGAATTAGAATCTCATTATAATGGCAATACAGAAAAGCAACTAGCTCACAAACATTATAATGAATGGTTAAAAAAATATACACTTTATTCAGGCAACTATTTTGATCATTAAGAAAAAAACTTAATTATAACATGTTTATGCTGAAAAAAATTACCTACCGGGAATTCGGGAAGGAAGGCTTATACACTTGAACAGTGTTGAGTTGACGAACTGGCTTGCCGTCATATCTAGTTATAGGAATAAAGAAACGACAGGACTACTAACCTAAAAAAGAGAATATTTTTTAGACCTCGTTCAATCATATTTCTTGCATTGGCAACATAGTTATATAGTGTCAAATGTCAAAACTACCATAAAACTGCTAATGCCAAGATTTGTCGCTGTAGTTTCGTAAATTCAGTCAATCGTTTAATTAATAAATTAAATAAATAAGTAAATGTGCTATTCACGTGAATGAAGTGAATTGTGAATTGAAATCAGTTAACTCCAGAATTTTTCGAAATTTAGTTTACGACACCAGCTGTTAATAATTAAATTACTGAAAATGTAGCGCAAAAAATATATAACGGTAAGTTAAAAATATAGCTTAAATAGTAGAATATAAGAGTTGCATAACGGGGCTGTCGGTCTATATAAATTTGGAGGTGACCTTTATAAATGTCTGTTATTGTTAGGAGGTGCATAAAGAAGTTATAAATATTGTTCCGAAAATGATATTTCATAACAAGTAACTTGTTGACATACAGCTGATCAAACATTCTTTGTTCGAAGTATTGAAGAGCTTATCAGTTATGGAAATATTATTACAATTTCAGGTCTTTAAATACACATGAGTTTTGATTTCATTGAAATCTTCCTACAACAATCTGCTACCCAAAAGACAAATGGTGAGTACAGTTTAATAACCCACTAATAGCAATCCAAACTGAATAAATATACAAGTATCATTAGTAATCAATTATGTAAATTTATTTTAATGAAACTGTAAAGGTATTATGATTAAATACTATCTCATTCATCATATCATTAAGGTATATCAATTGAACAAGATTAATGATTTATTGGAGAAAGCCATTCATGATTCTTGTGCCTGTATTCTACATTTCGTATTATTAATACTAAAATGTTTGGAAAACACATTTCAACAAAAAAAACAATTTTCCTTAATACCTACCATTTTAAAAATGTTAAATATAATTTTATTTAATAACACCTATTATCCTTATGTCTTAACCCGTTGATATCCATCCCCTAAATTTGGTCATACAAAAGTATTCTCTAAACATTAGAAATAAGGTCTATAATGTAATGTAATATTAGTGGAAAGCGGTCACCGGTGACCGCTTGGTGAATAATGGGTTAGACTTGCAAACACCAAGCGGTCACCGGTGACCGCAACCAATTGTTCAGTTAAAATATTAACTGTCTGCAGCTGACGTGTAGTACCACAGACACCGCGAAATACAAAATCACGTGTTATACCGTCATTTTTCAAATACGAGCATCACTGCTGCGAGTACCTTACTGTATAGTGCTCGCTATACTTTAATTCTACAAAAATATTTGCTGTTGAAATGGTGTCTGGTATAATATATACCTCAGTTGAATTGTAACAATTTAACTACGTCAGTTGCAGAGGGTTAACTCGTCGAGTACCGTCATTATAGACACAATTATAGAACAATAGGTTGCGGTCACCGGTGACCGCATGGTGTTTGACAGTTTAAATACCTGTTCAAATGTTCAATATTGACAGGTAACTGTTACCTCATTATTTATATTAATCTAATTACATGACTGATTGATAGGGTGATTTATTATAAAAATATTGCTATTCACTATAAATCACACTAAAATAAATTCCATGTCTTAAGTTTAATTTGTGACTTTTAAACTGAAAAAAACATTTATGTTGAATTTGTCATTTAACTGTGAATTCTTATTAGACCATTGGAGGTTTTTATCCAATAGTATTTGTTCCACCAATTACTCCTTTAAAATTTATACAAGAATACTCAAAATATATTAATACGGTCAAACTATTCAAATTAGGAAATAATTGTTAATAATTGTATATAAAATTATAGACCGTAATGTTTTTTTACAGTGTTCAACTACAAATAAAGTGAATATATTTGAAATCTCCTATCTCTCTGTTCATCATGAAGCAGCTAGCAGCTTGGTAAGTTGTATTACAAATTATTATGACATGTTTTTAATGCCCAGGGCTAGGGCGAAAGTGCTTGCACGGCAATGTTTCAAGACGTATATTGACCGAATAGAGGAGGATCTTAAAATCAATATTAAAGAATTCTGGCGGTATACCAAAAGCAAACAAGTCATGTTTACTATCATGATAAAATTGGTTCTTCAGGTACCGATATTGTCAACCTCTTTGCGGACTACTTTTCATCGGTTTATTGCGCTGGCGCACCAGGAGTTTATATCCCGGATTGTGACCCTTCAAACTTTACGATTGGAGACTTGTATATTGCAAAGAGCGACCTTCTAAATGAATTAAAACGAATAGATTTGACTAAGGGTAGTGGTTTTGACGGTATTCCACCAGTGTTTATTAGTATATGTGCGGCGGCGTTGGTAGATCCCTTGCATATCATTTTCAGTAAGTCGCTGAGTGAGGGAGTCTTCCCGGGATTGTGGAAGATATCCAGGGTTACCCCGATATACAAGTCGGGCGATAGGGGGGACGTCTCAAACTATTGTCCGATTTGCGTTCTTAACTGCTTCGCCAAAATATTTGAAAGCTTTATATATAAGCATATATATTGCCACTTTAGAAATATATTGAGTCCAAAACAACACGGTTTTGTGGCGGGTAGGTCCACGGATTCAAATCTGCTGCATTATACAAATTATATATGCGAATCCTTTAACTGTAAAACGCAGGTTGACTCGGTATATACAGATTTTTCTAAGGCCTTTGACCGCGTGGACCATTCTATTCTATTGGCAAAATCTCGTGGTATGGGAATGCATGGCAATCTGTATAGATGGCTTACATCGTACTTGTTAAATCGTTCCCAACTGGTTAATCTTAGTGGATATGATTCTGTTCCATACCGGGCAACATCGGGCGTTCCTCAAGGATCCAATGTAGGACCATTGATGTTCTTGATCTTTGTTAATGACTTATTGGGTGTGATCAAAAGTGAGTGCTTGGCCTGTGCTGATGACATAAAGCTATTTAAACGTATATCTGATCGTAGTGACTGTGAAACTCTCCAAACAGACATCGATACTATTGTTGATTGGTGCAGTAGGAATCGCATGTCTCTGAATATAAAAAAATGTCAGATTATTACATTCACAAAAAATAAAAAGAACATTTTACAGTATAATTACCACATTCAGGGAACCATTATTGAGAGAGTTACAGTTGTGCGCGATCTGGGGGTGGTTTTTGACTCCCCTCTGTCTTTTAGACCTCAGTACGGGTCAATATGTAGTAGAGCAAACCGTATGCTGTCATTCGTGCTCCGATCTGCAAAACCATTTAAACGCCCTAGCACCATGATAGTTTTATATAGCTCTTTGGTAAGGAGTATCTTGGAATACTGCGTGTGGTGCTTGGACAACCGGCTGGGCAATCGGCTGCCGTGCAACGTGTCGCGGGTTCGATTCCCGCACGGGACAACACTTTGTGTGATCCACAAAGTGTTGTTTCGGGTCTGGGTGTCATTGTGTATGTGAACTTGTATGTTTGTAAACGCACCCACGACACAGGAGAAAATCCTAGTGTGGGGCAACGTTTTTTAAAAAAAAAAAAAACAAAAATAAAAAACAAAACTGTTCGTCGGTATGGTCACCAATATATACCGTCCATACGGATAGGATAGAGGCAATCCAGAGACGTTTTGTAAGAGCTATGTGCTCAAAATTTGGGTCAAGACGCAAAATACCCCAATATGAAGATCGGCTGCAGAGATTCTCCTTGTTAACTTTGGAGCATAGAAGGTGGATGAGCGACTTATGTATCCTGCATAAAATTGTTCACTGTTCAATGGATAGTGGCCTAATTGAGTATTTAAACTGTCAAACACCAAGCGGTCACCGGTGACCGCAACCTATTGTTCTATAATTGTGTCTACAAAACCGGTACTCGACAAGTTAAATTTAAGAATACCGACTCGGTCTGTTCGTACTCCTCGAGTGTTTAATATTCCTACTAGCAATAATAATGTCTCAGAAAACAATCCTCTATATAGAATGTGTAAAAACTATAATTCTATTTGCGCTCAAGTGGATATATTTCATGACAAACTCAGTGCTTTTAAAAAATTCCTTCTGCGTCACAGCGAAGCTCGATGGGCATGATATGTGTCGTTACGCCATTGTTTCGGGTTTGTTGTTCACTCATTCAGTTGTTCCCTTTGTACCTTTTGTTACCTTTGATTTCTTGTATGGCCGCTTATTAGTTTTCAAAAATTGAACAAAATTTATTACAGTAAAATGGATTAACATTTGGGAATTGTTGGACTTCAGGTTCGCTCACTATTTATAATTAAGATTGTTGTGTACGATTTCAATCTGTCGTCTGTATCTGTACTTATGTAAAATAAATAAATAAATTACTCTTTTCAACTGTGGGCCACATTATTTCTTATTTTTCAATTTTTAGTTAATCAATACTTTTTACTTTAGAATTGAACATCTTAACAATCTTCAAATCCCTAACACCCATTTGGCCGGTAACACACTTGTAACACCTCTAGTGTTTTGGATGTTCATGGACGGCTCTGACTGATTACCATCCGGTGATTTACCAAATTATTCCATAAAAAAAGTATGTTAACTATAGTATGCTAGAATTTTGTTTCTTGTTGAGCTAGCAGCTAAGAACTGTTTCCTCAATGGATAAGACTGAAGTATGGATACATCCTTTACTACAGTAAAAACCTGTTCATTTTAAATTAAAGGAAAATAGATTTATAACCAACTCATTGATAAAAGCACAAGCAACTATTCAGTTGGGTTTTTTTGAGATTCAGATTTTTAGTCTAATTATATTTACAACCAATACAAACAAAAAAGACACGTTTTTCCTTATATTTTGCCTACTCATACATACAATTTTATCTTTGTACCTACAAAAAAATAATTGTGTTAATAAAAAGCTGCAAACAGTTCCTAGAATTTTTTATTAGGTAGTTAAGTGGATTAGTTATCAAATAGTGATGAGTCAAGTATGAACAATATGTTATAGGTGTTTAAAATAATCATTTTAAATATTACTTTCTGTGCACTGTGAACATTTCTTCAAAATGTTCTGACTTTGTTTTCTTTTATCTTACCTCGAATGGTCTTAAATGTGATTACGGAGCCATCACACCACTACAGATGGGGCCTAATAGGGCTGATGCTGATACGGAGCCGCGGAAGATTTAACGGGTTGCCGGGGCTCCGGCTCGAAGTGTAGGAGTAGGAACGGGGTGGTTTTTAATTAGTAAGAGTCTGACAACCCCTCTCGCTTCACCCGGGCGGGAGAAGAAATTGGATGATCACCCCACCTCAAAAAAAAAATGCGATTAATGAGCAAATAATTTTGCAATTAATTCCCGTGCAGACAAGATATAGGAAAGTTTATGTTTCCCATGTGCTAATAAAAAACACCTTTGTACATGACACTGAATGGGCAAAATGTGGGTGTTGCATATCCACCTTCGTTCGTGATGCGTGATATCATTGTTATTGTACAATCTAAACAGCCATGTTTGTTTGTTTTGTCATTTATGTAACGGAAGTTAATAACTGATTAATTGAAGATAAACTTGACTATCAGTTATAAATCCTCGTAATGTATTGTTAATGTCCGTTTATTTGAATGTTTTGTCTTATCAATGTCGTTTACAGTTGCAATTTTTATCAATGACTTATTATGCGATTGTTAAAACGTGACAATAAAAGAGACGGACCTCTGAGTTTTTTTCGGCATTTCTTCTCAGAGTAGTCAGTTAGGAAATGTCGACCTCATCGTTCACTTGATAAAATTGACGTGTAAAAGTGCTGCCTTGTAGCCTATTTGCAGAAATAAATTCACTTGTTTCACTTGTGTCAAGACAATATTTTACATAACTGTCCATGGACTTAACTACAAGATATAGATTTTGGCGCATTTTGTATTTCTTATCTTCTGAACCCTCCATCGCGTCGGATAGGTTATTGAGTGAGACTGACAAATAGAGGAACACGATAACCTTCTTCTTCATGTCATGGCATAAGGCCAAGCTACTTGAAGTCGGCCCCTAACTTATAGAACTTGTTGAACTCAAATATGTTTTGCCAACAGGTATCAGAAAAAAATAAGTTCGTACGACAAGGAAGAATGGGAGACGATGGTGGAACAGCTGCTGATGCGCGGCACCTACCGCCGGCGCATCGTCGACTTCTCATCACACGCGCGCTCCTACCTCATCGATGTTGACTTAGTTAGAGGTACTATATTTACTTGTTAATTGTTAAATTCTTTAATTTCTTTTTATTTAGACATAATAGAAAATACATTGTGTCTCGTTTGAATCAGCGTTCCAACGGTCTATGTTTAGACACCGTAAACATGTGAAAATTTCACCGTGCTCTACATTAGGTGTGAACGTGAACTGCAACTTTCTACCCAATAAATTATTTGCAATTCCTATTCGAAACTAAGTTCTAAATGTGTACAATCGGTGGAATTACCAATTTTGTGTGTTCTTTGCCATAAAATTTGTCATAACTTTCATCTACGAAAAATGTCTCCCATAGTAAGATCAAAGGAATAGGTAGGTAATGCTGGAGTGTGAGTTTCTTTTGCCCTAGTTTTATCAAATACAGGACCATACTTATTATACCTAAGTAGACAATTTTCTTATTTCGTTCACAGGGTCATCATTCCCAAAAGCAAAGCCGACATTGAGTATGCGTCGCGTGATATGGTACGCTCTAGTCCGACTATTGTTCCTACCAGTTCTATACCAATGGTGGACGCAACAAACCTCACCAGCCTGCGCCAAGTTCCTCCTCACTCTCTGGCTCATGCAAGTCCTCAACATCACCATATACTTCATGACACCAGAGACCATTGACAATGACGTAAGTTACATTGCATTTTAAACATTAAACTACTTATTTTAAAGCTCAATTTCACTTGATTAGTCCTATACTATGCTACTGACATGGTAATGTGGATTGAAAACACAATGGGTCGATTCTAAAATTAACTAGGTACAATAATAATATTGTTAAGGTGCACGCCGCGCTTTTTATGGAATACAACTATTGTAATGTAACATTATTTATACATTCCGATGGAAATGCGTCATGGTTTAGTAAGATATGATAAGAAAAAAAAATCAGAAATACATTTTGTGGCTCATACCTATTTAATTTTATTTATTTAAATGACCGTCTGGTAGATTAGTTAAACCATTACCATTACACGTATTTCTTCTTTTCTTTCAAAGTTCTACTTTCGACGATATATCTGATTTGAAATATCGTGTGACGTTACGAGTTGCTACATTTTATAGGAACGTGGGACGTAGCGACCTTCCCACTCCTAAACGTAAATCTGTTTTATCTAAGTTTTCTTGTATGACAAAATAAATAAATACGTATCTAATATTTTTTCATTATCTAACTGACGAACGACGACCGACGAACTTTTTATTTTTCATACCCTGTACCCTACTACTAAAAATAGTTCTAATTGAACACAACCGCTTGTGCACAAAATTTTATACTCATTACTAAATATGACGTTGCCGGAAATCACACGTGTAAATGATTCCAGTTGATCCATTTGATACACTACTTTACAATGTAACGTTTATTTATAAAACATTTTGTTTGCAGCCGAACTGTTGGTTAGTGCCTCTGGGTTTGATGTTGGTGCTTAGTATTGTGCACTCACAGATAGTTAGTACGACTGAAATGGAACTGGCTCGCGTGAGGCCACGGGCCACATTCCGACGGAAATTACCGAGATATTTCAGGTAAATTAGACCTTATTTATTTGGGGATAGAAGTTATTTTCGGACTATTGTATTTACTAATACATATGTATGGTTTTTTTCTCTGAATAGGCGACCTAGATCAGATTGCGATGGTGGTAGCGGTGGCGGTTCTGCCGAAAGTGGTGCTACCTCGAGTCAGAGCAAGACGCCCACTTCTAAACCTGCAAAGTTTCGACGGAGACAATCGCGCACCGAAATCGCTGAAAATGGTCTCAGGTTGGCGTTGATTTCATTATTTTACCTCTAAATTGTTTTCTAAATATTTTAGGTACTAATAAATACAGAGATAATCTTTGAATTTTCAGAAAACGTAAAAAGGAACTGACAAAAGAGAATCTGATAAAAAATTTAGAGCCAGTTAAAAATAAAACAATAGTGAAAATGAAGGCTAAAGACTCCGATGACGAGGACTATATGGTTTGGAAGAAGCCTGATGCCACGGCACCTATCGTGACATTCACGCCGCCGCCAGAGGATGCTACGCCTAGCACCTCCTTCCGATACAAACATAACGCGCTAACTAAGAAACAACTAGAATCGTTCAACGTGAGACAGAACCAACAAATGCTAGCTAGAGTCCTAGCCGACGGAGACGATGGCTTTGAAAGCCTGAACGGGTACAATTCCAACGGCAGCGAAGGTGAAAGAGTTAAACATGAGACTGAAAACTTAATCCAAAGAGAAGCTAAGAGAACTAACGCTAAGGAACAAAATAACGAACCTAAAGAGAACAATAGTCCTGATAAATCAACTGAGACTTCTACTGAGACTGTTAAAAATGAAGACGTAATAAAAGACAATGATGAGACTGGAGACATGAAGAAGGTCGATGATAAGTCTGATGCGGATTCTGATGGTATTGCTGCTACAAGTAGTCCTAGTACCGGCAAACGAGTTGGAGTACGATTCAGGAACTCCTGGGCTCAAGACGGCATACGTTTACAAGAAACGAGCGATGAAGATTTCACCGTCCATAAGAAGAAGGAAAAGGTAATTTATTTTTTATTTAGTTCTCTCTCTTTCTGCATGCGGCCATTTCTTATTTCGTGAAAATCTTTAAAATACTTATGTTTATTAACTAATCCCATCTTTTAACATTAGGTGATAGATGGAAGCAATTTACAACACGCGAAAAAAGGTAGTTATCGGCTTTTAAGGCTGGCAGCATGTTTCTAACAAGATACACTAATATCAACTCTAAATATTGTATGTGATGTAACAATTTTCATTGTTAAATATTTCAAATAACTTTAAAATCAAAAAGTTTTTAATTATGAATTTTGAGATTGAGATGATTGCTTTTAGTCTGCCTGTTTATTTGGTATGCAGGTAAGAAAATAAAGATTGGTTCACTGCGAGACAGTAGCTATAATAATATGGTTCTTAAAGAAACCATATCTTTTGTAACCATTGTTTGTCTGCCTGTCTGTCTCTGTACTGAATTAATTTTTTTTTTTCAAATAATTTGGCTGACTGGCCAGTCTCAATAAGCATGTCTGATTTGACTACAGAGATACAATTTTGAATTGTTTTACGATAGCTTTTGTCAAAAATCGATCTCTAGCAGCAAAATCTACGGACAGATAGGTCACTGAAAATGACTGTATATTATGTTTAATTTATTCGATGATCGTTTTCGTCAAATGATTTAATTTCTATATGAATTTTCGTAGAAATTTGACAATTACCAGTCATCGTCATCAGACGGGGAATGCTCGGCGTCCGCTCCATCCATCGCCCTACCATCGCACCATACCATGTCTGATTGGGTTGGCCAAACTACTAACAGTAAGCATCAATTATGTATGTTAACTATCAAATGTTTATAAATACTAATTTTGTACACATATTTGTTACTGATTTGCTTGATTTTATAAATTGAAAATGCAAGTATAAGTATTTTTATAATCACTGTCGGTCTGTATTCTCATTGGTTATATTTCCTGTAAATTAATCAAATGAAGATCTTTCATACAAGTCGTTCACTTACAATAACAGACACGACAAAAAGGTGCACTTTTGTGCCTATATACCTTACCATAATACATATCCATATAGAGGTAGGTACATACATACATATGTTAGAAAGTCCAGCAAATTACAAGCATGTTATAATACTTATACATTTATTGTCATGTATTAATAAACGATTTTCTCATATGTATTGCATGCATTGACAGGTGAGGAAAGTAGTTACGGTTCCCAGTCGGAAGGTGGGCATTCAGATGTTGGGTTTTCTTATATGGCAGACAGTTCCTGGGACCCTTTCGCTATACTCGACCCGACTAGTGATACAGGTATTTGTTCTACTGTTTTGACATGTCACTGACTCAATGTAATACATATTTTTACTTACATTTTAATCTTCAAAGTTACAGGCAAACGCAATCTTCAATAGATTTTGAATCTTAATGGTAATGTAATAAGATTGATTTTGCGTTGAAGTGTAACAGATTAAAATAGGTTTATAGTTAGGATATCGTGACATCATTATTATCATGTTAGCTACAAGACGGCTAGTACTGAATATCTATCTAACATAGAAACTTGCAAATTGAACATTTGCAACTTTATTGATTTTTATTAAAATTGAAAATCAAGTAGAGTTTGTGCTTTTTTTTTTCTATAGTAAAATGTACGATGTGGGAGCGTGGTTCGACCCTTCGCGCAGAGTTATCAGCTGTGGACATAAGTTGGTATGTGGTGGCGCGCGCCGAGCGAGCCATGGCGGCCGACGGGTGTCTATGGGCCGGACTCGCTATGGCTGCCGCAGTAGCACTCGTTAAACCTATCATACGGTTTGCTCAGGTAATTATTGTTATTAAAGTACACTTTTTTAAGGGGGGAAAATCATCGAATGACTGCTAGGCGAGAGGGAGTGTCAGACTCTTACTGACTAAAACCACCCCGTTCCTTCTCCTGCACGTCGAACCGGAGCCCCGGTAACCCGTTAGGTTCTCCGCGACTCCGAATCGGCATCGGCCCTGTTGGGCCCCATCCGTGGTGGTCTAATGGCTCTTTGAGGCGCGCGCGGAACGCGACGCGCCGTACACTCGGGTCTGTTTCTGGTCGGACGGGGAGCCACCCATGCTCGCCGTCCGCAGGCCCGCGCTTACGGTGGCCGGAGATCGTCTCGCGATCCCCGACGCCCGGTATGTCCTTCGCGATGGCTGGGTTGCGAGGAGGCAGCGCTTCGCTGCCTCACGCGTCCCGCCTCCTCCTTAGCTAGCATGACTAGCATGGAAAGGAGGAGACGGCATCCCAGTCCCCCTCGCTCCGCATCATGGCCCGCACTAGGCCCGGACGCGAGAGGTCGCCATCGCCGATCACTTCCCCGAGGGCACGGCGGTGCTCAGTCGACGCAGGGCATTCCCCCATTGTGTATTCCACCGTGTCCTCAGGGATTAATGTACACTTAGATGTTGACACTGAGATTCAACGTATTAACCGTGCATGGTCAACATACTTGAAGGTGATAAGATTAAGAAAAAAAAATATTTTAGCCGATTTTTAAAAGAAGTAGGTGTCCAATTTGACTTGTATGTCTGTGCGTGATTAACTCGCGATACTGTCAACCGATTTTGATATGGTTTTCAGAAGTGTTTCTTATACTTTAAGAGAAGGTTTTAGTGTATTAAGTAATCAGCTTCAAAACAGGGGGTTGGAAAGAATTATTTTTGTAACATATAACTAAAAGTTAAACTTATTTGTGCCTAGGTGGCTGCGGAACTGGACAGTAGAACAGAAGAGGAACTGCAGGCCCTCTCCGTGATCACTTACTTCCCGACGCTAGTGGCCAACTACAAGGGATCGCTACTTTCTATATTCATCGGGGCTTTTGGTGACAATATTTGGTAAGTAAACCTTTTTGGTTTGCCTGGACCAAAATTCGGTAATTAAATAGACCATATAGATATTTACGATATCAATATCGAATTCACAAATATATTTTTTGATTAACACATTAATCGCCTCGTAGGTCACCTACGTTAGCGGAGTATTTGCCTTCAACAGTTTTCTGTCGGCAGTCAAAGGCTTAAATATTAGATTTGATGAGCTCAAAGACCTCAATTTATTATTTGATAAATTATTAAATAATACATGTGAAAAAGTACTTATTAGTATTTATAAACGAACACATAATCATGACTGCACGGTTGCGGCGGTGGCTGGGCAACCGGCTCCCGTGCAACGTGTCGCGGGTTCGATTCCCGCACGGAGCAACACTTTGTGTGATCCACAAATTGTTGTTTCGGGTCTGGGTGTCATGTATATGTGAACTTGTATGTTTGTAAACGCACCCACGACACAGGAAAAAATCCTAATGTGGGGCAACGTCATTAAAAAGAAAAAAAAATCTGTACATGTCACTTGTTTTTTGCGTGTGAAATAAAGTTTTTTTCTTTCTTTCTTTGAACCAGGGTGGTATCAACGAACGTGTTGTCCTGTATGCTGCGTTTCGCGCTGGGAGCGCTCGTGTTCTTCCTGCTGGCCGTGGCGGAGCGAGCATTCAAGCAACGGTTCCTATACGCCAAGTTGTTCTCACATCTCACTTCAGCACGACGAGCCGGCAAATCTGAACTACCACACTTCAGACTTAATACTGTGAGGAATATCAAGACGTGGCTGTCTACACGATCTTATTTGCGAGTGAGTACCTTATACTACTCTTTTTTATAATGGGACAAACCTCCGAAAAGCGGACATTTTCGGGAGATAACTAGGGATTGTAGTATTCTTACCTCACTAAAATAACACCGGTGGTCGCCATTTGCAGCTCAGTACAACCGCGTTTACAAAATTACTAATTAAATTATATCTGTATGTTACAGCGCCGTGGGCCCCAGCGTTCTGTGGAAGTGATCGTATCAGCCGCCTTCATGCTCATTGTAGTATTACTGGGTTGTGTTAGCACACATCTGCTAAGGGTAAGTCCTCCTTTGCTTTATACTCACTATATCTGACCTGCACTATTATATATGTTGCGGTTCACATGTTCACGGTAACGGTTTCCATGTTCACAAAATTAACTTTAATATTGATATGTTTGAAAGCCTTTTTAGTTTTTAATTACACAGAAATAGATTACTGGCTACAGCACAATTCATCTTACCATTTCGATATAAACACATGTCCAAAGCTTTTTTCTTAGGAAGATCATAGATTATAGATTTGCAGCATAAGCACGTTTTGAAGATAGCATTTTACGCACGCTATGCCAAATAAAGATCACATTTACACGTCACAAAAATATCATTTTCATTTCCACCTACCACTTACGGTGACGTTAACTAGCTTCATTTTTCACACCATAGATCACAAGTCACTGTGTGTTAGTGGAAGTTCAGTAAATTAATAAGATTAATAATAGTGTAATAATACTCAGGACTCAGTGACGCTAGAGAGCGGCTGGCTACTGGAAGTGCTACTATGGAGCTTCTGCATCGGCATATATTTGCTACGACTTGGCACTTTAGGCAGCAATGTAAACAAAAAGTACCGCGGCTGTCTCTCCGCCATACTTACTGAACAGATCAACCTCCATCTTGCCATAGAACAGAGGCCAGAAAGCAAAGAACAACTTACTGTCGCAAACAACGTGCTTAAATTGGCTGCTGATCTACTGAAGGTAATTATTAATACACATTTTTTAATTAGATTAATTTAAAGACACTTCAACTCGTTAGAACAATATATGTTACTTATATATCTTACCTACTCATATCTACTATATAAAAATAAGTCGGGTTTTCCTTCCTGACGCTATAACGCCAAAACGCACGAACTGATTTACACGGTTTGCATTCGGAAAGGTCTCGGGCCCCGTGAGGTTTATAGCAAATTCAGGAAAAAGAGTTTTCTTCATCTTTTAATCACCGAACGAAATGTTACATAAAACGAAGCCACCTAGTGGCAAAACGGAGTTCGCCGGGTTTGCCAGTGTAAACATTAATGTCTAATTGTCTACTAATGTATCTTTTATTATGATGAAGGAATAGGAATAGGAACATTAATAGGAATGGGTACACAACCCATTTCTATTAAAAAAAATACAATGAAGACAAAATAAACAACACTTATGATTTATTTTCTTTACAATCCATAATTGTGGAGCGTTTATTTCAATAGGTCCATGAATCAGTGTCCCTCCGTCCCAAGTAAGAAGAACAAAATGATAAAGCACGGTATATTGATACCACGAACATAACTGACTCATAATAAACATCTATGGGACAAACATTGATTCATGGCATATTTTTTGTCATTGAATTTTTGACTTGAATTTCATAGCCAATGAGTTAAAATTCTAAAAACGAAATTTGAAAGAAAGGAGTACGTCTACCCTACTGTACTTACATCAAAGATTCATCAGTCGTTTAAAATAACTGTTTTTTATTTCAGGAATTGGACGCGCCCTTTAAGATATCAGCGTTATGCGCCAACCACTACCTCTATACTATCACCAAAGTGGTCATCTTATCGGCGTTGTCAGGCGTGCTCTCAGAGATGCTAGGCTTCAAGCTAAAACTACACAAAATCAAAATTAAATAAAAGCGCGGAGACTATGTTATTGCACTGTGCAATAATCTAGTTTACTAGTCTGAGAGGCCATTTACATTATTTATATGACATCTTATTTAACTATCTAAACATCATGTTGCGCATAATATTATAACTTAAATCAAATTTTATAGTATTCACACTAAATCAAATTCTAACAATAAAAATCTAACTGCACTTAGCGAAATTAAAAATCTTATTCAACATTTGTTAATAATACGTATTGTAAATTATTGTTTCACTTCAAACACGTAGGTAGTTAATGTGTTATAGTAAATTTCTAAACAGGGATGTATGATGTAAGTAATCAAATACTTTATGTAGTTTTTCGAATTATGAACTAAAAATAATCACATATTTCAGATATTTACCACCTTTTTTACAACTTTTAGAATTACTCCCGAACTATGTACAATCAGCAAAACTAAAGATTGATTTAGTACGGAAACAGTGATTGAACAGCTCCAAACGTTTGTTTTAGAGATTTAACTTCTATTATAAAGCATATAATTTAGAACATAACAGGTACCTGTTGTTATAGAAATTGTTCTAAATTATATGCTCTGCATCTGCCAATCTTTTTTTTATTACTTGTTTACCAAATAGTTTGGTAAATTTTACAGACGTTAACATTAACCTCATAAAATATATCGATTCCTTTTAATCAACAAATCCAATGGACTGACTTACTGTACAGTGTACACTTCTGAAAACCATACTTTCCACGTGCCAAATGTTATTTTTAGACAACTTCTCGTTTGTTTTTTTTGCCTTAAAATAGTATTCAGCATATTTCTAATATCATTTTTTTTCTTTAATTAACAAATGGTCTATGTACAATTTTGTATTCTTGCTCTCTAATTAACTTATATCTTTAATGTAATTATAGACAGATTTTCTATTTTAAATAAATTATGGCAATCGGTTTTCTCGTTGGAAAGATGTAGTCTATGTATGTACCATTATTTTATGAGCTGTTTACATGTAATTGTATGTAACTCTAAGCAACTTGAGGCCTTTCTTATTATATCGTTGGTTATTTTAGAAGTTGTCATGTTTAATACTTAACACTGTGTGGTAGAATTAGTTCTATTGTTCGATATTTTCCGAACTCGACTTCGTCTTGAAATAAATTGTATTAATTGGTGCCGAATCGAGCAATTTGATCCATGACCTGTTTTGACAATAAATCGTTAGTCGACAAAATATCAAAAATTCAGAAACCCAAATGTCGACTTTAAAAATTATTATCGGGTCATAATTCAAATTTGTCGATTGTACCGAAAAGTAAACAAAAAGAAAGGGCTGTGACGTACGCTAAACGAACCATAATACCCTCATCAGCTGTCACAGGAATTTGTTATCTACGCAAAAATTCTCCCGTATTCCGGACGCGGGGAAATGTTTTATTTTTCACCTACCTAAATTAGTTATTTATTTACATCATTTTTTTTCTCGTTAAATGTATGATGCTATATTTGTTATGATCTCATATAAATTTTTAGTTAATTTAAATCTATTATAAACTAGCTGAATGAAGTCTACTATTCAGGATAAATTACGATAGCTATAAAATAGTTTTTAACATCCCACACTGACTCTGAAAAATGTTACCTACCTTACTTTTTAATGGTAGTAAAACTAGGTCTTAAAAACTCTACAGCTGATATTTATAACTAAATACGAATTTGGTGTTTTGCCATAATACCTATTTTAGGAAATATGGTTTCTGTGTGAAAACGTGATTTTAGTGCTATTTTTAAAATATTAAAACATGATTTTCATTACAAATGACATAATATATTATTAAATTAATGTTTTCGAACATTTTCGTTCATGTATATTATCAGCAATCATGTTATTACATAGTGAATGGGTAACTATATAATATTAGGTTAAGTTCAATAAATGCCATTATTTTTATATGTTAACTTTCTCATATGTTCCTAATTATTCTGTATTGTTTAAATATTCTCAAAAAGACAGTTATTGTAAATAAATAGTAAGTTATTTTTTTATTTACTTTTCTATAAAAGATATGAATTGTATACACACTCATACTGATGTTTTAAATATACAATTCATTGTAAGAACGAATTCAAATGCTTAATGTTAGTAGTCGTTTGCAATTATTACCTTAAAGATTTTTAGTAGCCAAAATAAAGACCACTGCATGGTGTTTATCTCTTAGTGTAGTATTAAGTCTTAGTTTGCATAATCTTAGATATTGTAATAGAAAACAAAATGTAGGTGCTTTCTTAAATCGCTGACTGGTATTTTTAAATACCAAGTATTATCGTTACATTTAGTTTTAAGTAGATTGTCAATGTGAGCATAAAATGCATCACAATGAGGCAACAAATAAATGAATTATACTTAGAACCTTGGACAGTTTTATTTCTGTAATTTCATCGTTACACATCCCCCTCTGGATTGTTTGTCAACAATTCACGATTTTACACACACTGTGCCAATTAAAGCTTTAATTAAAGTATTGATAACCGAAATGGACGTAGTTTGCCTGTCTATATATCATTTATTTAAAACACTACGTTTAATAAAACCGACTTCAAACTGCTTTGTAGTTTGTACTTTCGTTTTTTTTTGGTTTTTGAAGCCGTTTTTAAACGTATTTTTTTTATTTATATATTATACTTTTACAGAATATAGCATATTATGTACAACTTACATGAGTGCAAAGTTTTCAGCAACACAAATTAAGTATACAAACACCAGAGGAGTTCTCTCAGCTATCATACTACTTCATCATTGGACCTTTAATGACAATCACATCCCATCTAGGCGTAAAGTCCACATCAATACAAATTATCACACCCAAACACAAGGTATGTACTGGTAACGTTGGGGAGTTCCCTCAACTGTCGTACTAGGTACTTAATCATCAGACCCTTATTGACAACCACACCACATCTATCTTGCCATTTACCATGCCAAAAACTTTTCCTGTGCATTTTACAAGAAAATCATAATTTCCACACCATGTGACGTACAGAAAGCGGTTCGTACCTAGAGTACCTACTAACTAAAAACCACCCCATTGCTTCCAAAACTTGCTCAAAGCCAGGGCCTCAGAAGCCATATGAATATGACAACCTACCCTCCAGCAAGGCAAAAATCCTAGTAGGCCCCGTCTATGGTCTGAAAGCACTTAAAGCCTGCATTTTACGCGACGCGCCGTACGCTCGGATCTAGTACTTGTCAGGTGGTGAGCTATCCTTGCTCGCTGTCCGCAGACCCGTGCTTACGTGGCCGGAGATCTTCCCGCGATCCCCGACGCCCGGAGTGTCGAGAAGGTTGGGTTGTGAGGAGGCAGAACTTCGCTTCCACACGCGCCCCGCCTCCTCCATAACTAGCATGACTGCTTCGCAAAAGGAGGCCTCGAGAGGTCGCCGTCGCCGATCACATCCTTGAGGGCACGGCACACGGCACGGAAGGCCGTATGTTCTATCGTGTCCTCAGTGCGGTCCTCGCAGTTATGGCACCTGGGCGTTTCCTTCCGCCCTATCAGACACAGGCACCTCCCGAGGCTCCCATGTCCGGTGAGGACCTGCGTCAGGCGGTACCTAGGTGAGGACGCCGTAGCGTCTTTCAAGCCACTCCTCAGTAGTTGAAAAATAGGGCATCCAGATCAGAGATCCGGATGCTCTATTTTCCACATTTTAATCTTCAACTAACATATTATTTTAATCTGTTTCTTGATCATAATATTCAGCGGTTAAATTAAATGTTATTGTGAAAACTTCATTTAAACTCAGACAAAAAACCAGACCAGAACTAATATCAACTTGTCTGTGTGTGAATTGAACCCACGACACTTCGTCTTTGTGGTTGAAGAACGTGTTATAATATTGCACTCAGTTGTGACCAGGGTCTTAACCATTAAGCCAAACATGTCGTCGAATATGTAACAAAATAGCGGACCGCTTCATGCACTTTGTTTACATTAATGAGTTGTATATTGTGTGACATCATTCATTCGATGCGCTTCCATATATGCAACATGAAAGATTTCTCACTAACACAATTCTTGATGATGTTTTGCCACTTATTGACATATTCCCCCCCTTTCACAGCATTCAAATAAAAACACTGTGGAAAATTTATAGCATGCTGCATCCAAGGATCATCATAAATTTCCCAATCTTCTATAACACCTCCACATGAAAAACATGCTGCTTTATCATATGGATTATTTCCGTAATAAAAGAATCCAGCATCAGCCATTTCCATCACTAATCTTTTCTTTGAATTATTCGTCCCCCAGTAATAATTAAAGGATAATTCACGTATTTTGTATGCATTATACATATCATATCGAGGTTTATATTCAGTTTGAAACATATTTTATTTATTTAGTACTAGTTCTTGATGCTAATAATTATAAACATAAAATGACATTGCTTTAATGCTGCAAGCAATTTATAAACGTGATTGTACAGGATTGGGAGAGATAGTAAACATATTATAAAAAAATAAACAAGTTTTTTTTATTTCATAAAAAATTTATTATCACGGCACCATTTATTTAAACACAATATATTTTTTAAAGCACATACAGAGTTATGATAAATACAATTATACAAATCTTGCGAATTTTTATATTGATCATATAAATGTACTAAACTAGAACAACCCTTATCTTCTAAATTAAATATATTACTATTACTATTTTCTAAAATATGCTTTAACCATAAAACTTTTTCTGAACCTTTAACATAAACACATTTATCTCTTAATATATCGGAAACCAAAGTCTGGTAATTGGAATAAGGCACAAATCCTTCACCCCAGTATATCTTTTTGTTACGTTGAATCCAAAGAACTACCTTCTTTTCAGATTCCGTTAAATTTTTAAATGGAAATGGTGGCTTAACTAAAAACACTTGTAGTTTTTTGTTACACAATATAGCGATTTCTTTTAATATAAATTCATCTGCTTCTGTTCTAAATCCTTGAATATCAACAACAGCAATCATGATAATCTGCGCACAATGTTGCTGAGAGGTTTGTATTCCACAAGTCGATCGTTAATAATCAAACAATACGCAGTTGTCTTATCTGGTATTGGTGTGGAACATTCAACTTCTAACCGCACGTCCACTGGACCGGTTTTTAAACTATCGTTTTGTCTTGAGCAATCTAAGATGAAAAGGGGAGCCTTTTCTTTAAAATCTGTTAGATCTAGCAATGGGTCAACAGGACTGTTGTAATACGACTGACGAAATTTCACATACATTTCATATAATATACTGTACTTGTTCTCAGAAAACTTTAAACTCAAAGGTTCGTAGGGATAATATTGCGAATTCAAAAAGAGTGTTACGTTGGTCACTTCACAATGATCGAATAGTGAACTGTCTTTAGTCCTATTATTTCTCCTATTAGTTTGCAAGCAAAATATAACATATCTAGGCTTTTCCAATTGTGAAGCTGTTTTAACTGACCAAGAATGCTTTGTAGTTTTAGGTAGCAAGGGATACTCATATAAATCCCAATTTCTAAAAGCCATCTGAATAGGTTTATCTCTTTCTAAATGTTTTAAAAGTGTTAGTCGTTCTCGATCTGACACTTTTATATGTGGCACCCTCCATTGGACTCTTTGTATATATTTGTCTATTTGAAAATTAACAACATCATCAGTGAGAATAACACTATTTAAGTTAGAGTTGCTTCTACTCAAAATAAGTTCGTGTTTACAATTTATCACAATTTTATTGTAATCTTCTGCAAACCCTAAAATCTTATTCAATGGTATCACAGCACTAAAATGTCCGTCATTTTGGAATCCCGCTAAGTTCCAACCCCATAAGGCTGCAACTTTATTTTCTGCTTCATTTAATGAAATAAATGATTTTATTGTTGACGTAATTCCTGAATTTTTAATACGGTCTATTTCAATACCATTCATTTCGTATCTGATGTCTTGAAACAAAGACATAACAGGGTTATTAGTGAACGTAACAGTTTTCTTGATCGGATTCCCATCTTTACCGAACAGCCTTGCCTGTCCTTCGATGTAAATTGAACTGGCTGATGGTAGCACGTATATATCTTGCTGATGTATGGGGATTCTGATTTCATCGTTTTCTCTAAAGTTGTTATTGTAGGGATTGTATGAATGGATTTCATAACTTTCAATCGAACTGTCGAAATGCGGTAATTCAGTAATCTGTAGCATATTCATACCTTAAAACCCAGAGCTTTAAGAAAATCTTTATTTGCTTTAGTCAGTTTCTTAATATTTGTATTACGTCTTTGCGCCTTAGCGGTCGCAGAAGAAATAAACCGATTTATTTTTACTGGAGTGCTTTTATAATATACAATCATTTTGTTTTTCTTAAGTGCAGACGTAACTGAATATATTCTTCTTCGAAGTTAATACAGTGACCAAATTGATCAACAATTTTAACAGATATGGATGAAATAATATTTTTGTTCACTGGAAAGTAAATAACGTTTTGTGGTATCTCTATATAACCATGACTTAGAGCAGTATCTGATACAAATTCATGAATAAAATGTGTTGGTAATCCATTGCAGTATGAACCGTATACAAGATCACATTCAATTTTGATCACAGACAGATTACTAGTTTTAACTGAAATATCTGGTCTTGAATTAAATACTGAAAAGTATAGTAAACCGCACTCGTATTGATCAGATAAATGAAGAGGTGGTTGAAAATACGAGACCAGTTCTGATTTATTTCCAGAGATGGTAACCGTAGTAGACATGCTTATATACTGGACTGTTATGAAAGATCCTGTTCATTTTATTGCTTTGCTGACCAAAAATTGTTTAAGAAGTGTAAACAAAGATGTCCACAGTTGAAGAGGTGATCACGTTGTATATTGTCATAATTATATTGAATGTTAGAACCTACATATTTTACAAATTCCTTTGGTGGCTTAAGATTCCCGTAACTGTCGAAATACTCAACATAATCATTATATTTTGCATAGGCTACCCAATGAGAACCAGGATTTTTAGAACTATCTAAATTAATAACTCCACATTCTTTTTTATATGGATATTTAGGGAGCTCATCTCTCATAAAGACACCTCTAAAATAAGGAATTCTATTTCCATACTTTAAAATGTCAAAGTTAGTTAAGGCCCGTTTGGGTAGCCGATATCTTAGTTTTTTTCTTTTAATACGAAAATTCCAAGACCACTTTTATGTGGTTTAAGATGTAGTCCTTTCCCAATACATATAGCTTCCATTTTTTCATTATGTCTCCTCGATTCCTCATACAGCTTTTTAGCCATTTTAAATTCATTTATGGTTTTAGCAATACCAGCTGCGCCACCTGCTAAAGCTCCCGCCGCTGATAATCCCGCAAAAATAGGAATCAGAGGTAGTACTCCCCCAGTTTTTGGAATAGGAATAACGCGAGGGAGCTTAATCGATGAATCATTAGCTAATTCTCTGGTAGCGGCAATAGCTAATTCTATAGCCATTTTCTTGGTCTTAGGTTTTAATTTTTTTATGTGTCTTTTTGCTTTTGTAATAACAGTTTTTAATTTGCTTTTTAATCCTTTTCTAGATGTAACTTTGGGAGAACGCTTTTTGCTCAAACCAGAACCAGTTTTAATTTTTGCCGACATAGCCTTACTTACTAAGCGTGCCGCGAGTTTTTCGCCTGTACTGGCATCGGAAGCAACCGCTCGCTGTTTTGCCATTTTTAACAAAATTAAATCAGCCTTATGTCGATCCTTTAAGTTTGATGACTTGTGATATGCAATATCGTGATCTTTGCAATATTCGTCCAACTTATTTATACCGTTATCTCCTTGTACAAGTCTTTTTATTAATTTAGTACCAGGACCACAGTAATTATATCCTGGTAAATGTAATTCAAATGGTAAATTATTAATAAGCCAATTGAGAAGACTGCTCTCTCCAAAACACATTATAAGACTGATGGTTCCGGTTTGAATAATTTAATAAATAGTTGTGTGATTCGAGTTTGTTGTTAATATTATTTTATTTATAATATAACATTCGATTTATCAATCCAACTGCTTTCAGCTGAAGATAAACCTAGCCATTTTACTAACACCCTACTACCTTTTCTTCTGAGAACTTTCTCGACTAGATATACATTGGGATGTTTTGTTTTTTGAAGTTCTTGCGTATAAAATGTACCTAAAATAGGCTGACCTCTGATAGTATCTTCGATTAAGTAAGTTATAGGAGTTGTATTTTGTATTTTACGGATTTTAAATATTTCTGTTGACCAGTTGGGAGTGTAACCTTTTTCAAATGTTCCTTTGTATTTACTGATACGCACATAATCACCTACTTTATACTTGGTTTTTAAATTATCATTTTTTAGCAACTTTAAATACCTTTCTAATATCGTTTTTTTATTATTATAGTCCACATTAGCAGGGATTTCATTAATAGTGCGATGGTGAGTGTGATTGTATTTGTAAATAACATCATTGAGGGTATTATTTACCCAATTGTAATTACCTTTTAAACTAAATTCCTTATAGACTTTAGATTTCAATGTCCTAATAAATCGTTCAACTATTGAAGCCTTTTTTGTTGAGAAGGTTGAATAATGATTAATATGATACGATGTCATAAGCTTCTGAAATTTGTTATTATAAAATTCTGTTCCATTATCCGTTTGCAGATTTTTAGGAACACGCCCTTTATCCAACAAAGTTTTGAAAGAGTTACACACATTTTCTTTGGTTTTACTTCTCATAGGAAAGGCCCAAGCATATTTCGAAAATGTATCAATAACGGCAAGAATATATCTGTAATTTTTATTTTCTTTTGAAATTGATTGCATATCAATTAAGTCTGCTTGCCACAAGTCATCTATATCTTTCATGATAACACGTCTTCGTGGATAGTTCACCCTCGCATTTTTATGAATTTCATTTACCACGTCAACTTTGCTCATGTTCACAATTCAGTATACTTGTCTTGAACTCAGCTATTATACTGAATAAAAATCATATTATTATGACTATTTATTATTTAATTATATCAGTTTCTTTTAATTCTTCGATTATTGATAAAATTTCATTATCATGGTTTGTATTACCAGCATCTCGGGAAGCAATTAATAGTTGCAATCTGTCAACCAATTCGTTAGGATCATCCCAATATACTAAGTCAGTATTATTTTTGTATTTCTTTAGCGTTGGTAAGCTTCCTCCAAATTTAGTAACAATATTACTGTTTAACGATTCAGAAAACAATGGTCTAATTATTTCACGATATTTTATACCTTTATCGCCTCTAATTTGTCCATTAGGATTGAAATCTCTCTTATGTGCATTTGTATAATGCAACATATCCTTGTAGACAAGTTTATCTTTGCTCGATATTAGTTTCAAATCTGGTTTTCTTCGAAGTAAAAGTTCTTTTAAACCAGGGGTTAAATTATAGGTTTTATCACCAATTTTAATTAAAATGACATTATCATCATTCACACTATCTATTTTAGAAAATGAAACTATTGAATTACCCATTAGTAATTTTTTGTTTGCACTTCTTATTCCAAATGGTATATTTCATAAATATCATGGATATCATAACCCTCTAATGATATTTCTAAATCTTCTAATAACTCCTTCTGGGGAGACTTTTTAACGAACTGCACAGAATTCGGTTCTGGATTGTAGCATTCTTCAAACTTTGTAGATGAGCTAGTATTACTATCACTCAATTCCATGTCTTCAAAATTAGAGTGTGTATTTTCTAAATTTTGTGTTTTTTCTATTGTTTTATTCGAATCAACTAGGGTTTTAAGAGGATCTGTGACAGGTTTTAGCATTTTATCAATTGACAAATTCATTGAGTGTTCCTGATCCTTCATTTGTTTTATTTTATTCTTTATGGAGTTTATAGACTTCATTAATTCTATTTTAATATTTTTCTCCATGTTATAATTATCTATTATAACAACTGCATTCCGCTAAGGAACAAATTATACTGAATTTGATTTTATATGGAAATTACTTATATGCACATGTAAACAGTCAGTCAAATTTAAAAAACATGTCAAAATTCTGTCTGTACCTTCCATTATTTAATGACGATTCTTTATTAATCAGTAGAAAATTATAAGGTTTACTCCAAACAGTTTGACAAATATTTCTGAACTCTTTCCATTGTAAATCAGAACTAACATGCTCTTCATAAATATGCTTTAAATTTACATCATCTTGTTTGAATATAATAAGAAAATTAACATTGTCACGTAACAGTTGCTTTGGAATTTTAGAATAGGTTTGAGACAAATAGAAACAATCTATTTGTTTATGCCTACCCATACAGAAATAATTGCGAATATTTATTTGATTTTCACAAGCAACATCATCAAATATAAATACAGAATTTGTTAAGGCTTCACTCGGAGAAATTACATCGTTGTTATTATTGAACTCGTAAAAGTTAATCTGTGGTACCCTTTTTAATACTTCGATCAAGAAACGGTATTTTGGTTGAAAAGAAGTTTTAGAGTAAAGATAAAGATTTTTAAATTTGAGACCATTTTCATGCAGCAGCAAACTGATCATAACATTCGTTTTACCACAGTTTGATGGGCCACATATTATACAGCGAATAGTATTTGGTAGTAAAGCGCTATGTCTGATGTGGTGAACAGAGTCACTTAATCTTATATTATTAACATTGAGAGATATGGGTTGTTTGATCAACTTCATATTGTATATTAATCTTATTTCCACCTAACGTACACTTATATACTCGTTACTACATGAACCTCATGATAGAATAAGCATGAACTTACAATTTGATGATAACGTTTAGGAAGTTGAATACGTTTGAATAAAAGTCAATTTGTTTAAGAAATATCATTTTATTATAAATGTTCATCATAGCATATACATTCACTCATAATAGTAGCGTAATATATTCATTTATAGTACATTACTTATTCTTAAAGAATTATTCATAGGTACATCATTTCTATACACATCATATACATGAAAGTAGCATAAATTTATTTATAATTATCACTAAGAAAATTAATAGATACTAAACGTGTACATAGTTATAGATTACGTATCACTGGAATAATCTAAAAACATAGAATCACAATGACCCCAGGGTAATGTGTGAATTTGATCTTGTAGTACTTGAATTTTATCATCGTTTCTATCTAAAACTTGTTTATCTACTTGTTGGGAGTATAAAATATGTTTAATTGATTTTATCATATTCATTTTACATCTTAGCGCTTTATCGGTCAACAGAACATTGCTGTAATCATTCAATTTTAGATTATTTGTGATAGATTTGGAAACACCTTTAGCTTTTTTAATTTGAGTTTTGAGACTGTTTATAAAATATAATTTAGCTCGTAGACCGACAAATTCTATAATTAAATCATCACCCATCTCATGTTTCCATAATCCGGGAACTTTTGCATTAGTTTGTGGTATGTGATAAGGATTATTTACTGCAAAATTACTAGTATCGAACTTGGTAAGATCATCATGCATATCTTGATAAAAATCAGTTGTATATATTAAATATAACAAACTATCAGTATCAGTATAGCATAACTTTGCATTATTTCCATATTTTTTCTTTATAAAATCATAATGAAACTGGTATAAGTGTTGCTTAGAATATTCCAAAACTGTGAATCCGATATAAATCGGTCTATCTAAAACAACTTTTTCATGATATAATTCTACAGCTATAAAATTATCTGAAAATATTGATACACTTTTTAAGTTTGGTTTAGCTAACAATTTTTCAGCATCAAGATGTTTGTTTGTTTTATTGGTGGTATCTCTCCATTTTGTTACTAATTTAACATCAGCTTGCTTGCGCTTATTTTCAATAGTTTTTCCGAAAATCGCATTATTCAATAATTTAAAAAAGTCCTTTTCAAATACAGTTTTGGAATTTTGACGAAGTCTAGTATTGAGATCGATGTAATTTTTGAGAAAACATTCTTGTCTAAAGCTAAGTATGCAATGAATCTTTTTTAAAATCAGACCATTTTTTAAACTGTCAAATACCAAGCGGTCACCGGTGACCGCAACCTATTGTTCTATAATTGTGTCTACAAAACCGGTATTCGACGAGTTAAACACTCTTTTAAGTGCACGTAGTGAATCACATAATGATGCTTATCATAAAGATTCGCAATCAATTTTGCTGATTTTCCAAAAGGTGGTACTAATTTTTCAACTGCAAAAGGTAAATCTTTATGTTTGTTATGTAAATAGTTCGGATAAATCAGGTCTACTTCCAAAATATAACCGTAATCATTATCATCAGAGATAGTAATTACATCAAAGTTGCTAATTTCTTCGAGAGTTAAAAATTTGAATTCTGAGATAGGAAGTTTCTTCATCATAGCATAGCCATACAGATTATTACAATCAAGGTATATTAAATAACTGCTTGGTTCTGACTCGTTAAAATGTGGTAAGTATTTATTATTTGCTTCAGCATGACGTCGAGAACACTGTGCCAGCCCACCGCGAATTCCTTTTTCTAATAACTCATACATTTGCAAGTCACTTATTAACTCCAGTTCAGTGTCAGTATATAGAAGCATTGCATCCCAGCTTAAGCTCGGTGAAGTAACATAATAAGCTGGATCTAACTTATAGTAATGTAAGCTTGTTTCTCTAAATTTTTCGAATATGTCACATAGTAAAAGCACATCACATTTTATGTATAAATCTGTATATTCACCAAGAGATTTAACGTTAAAAACATTCCAAACTGTTTGAGCGTGTAAATATTCTTCATCAGTTATATGCTTCTTACACAAACTGTTATAGAAATGATACTTTGATGGAAGTTGCGTCTCATCAAATTTGGACCAAGAATCGATATAATCATAAGGATAAACACCCTTTTTTCTCATTAGATCAAATTTTCTTTTATCGCTAAACTCTCTTGATAAGTTTAAAAAATCGTTTTCTGATAAACTATCACTCAATGCATCTAAGCTAGAACTAAGAAATTGAAAAGAATCAATAAATTTTATCTGAATAGGATGATTATATTTTTCTGTCTTTATTACTTTCGTTATTGAGAGGTATTTTTCTTTAGTTTTCGGTATTATGTTAATAGTACCTTCATATTTTGCTAACTCTTGAATGAATAAATGTGAGTCATATCCAGACAAATTATGAAAGACGACAGGAATGAATGAACAAACTCTATACATCAAATTACAATGGGAGTGCGCTGCCCCACGGTACTCAGAGGTAATATGATCATGATCTCGGACTTTGTCATTAAGCAATAGTTGTTTACATATGTGACATGTATTCGAGTTCTGATAATTCATCTCTTGCTCAGTTGTTAATGGAGTCATAGACTTTTTATTACTTAAAATTCTATGTATACGTTTAGCGTCTCTTATTAAATATTTAACAAATACTTCCGCACAATCTGTACCTCTGTATGAGACATACTTATTTAATTCATTATTATGTGCACAACAGATATAATAAGCAAAACATGAAGGTTGATGTGTCTTTAGTTTCCGAGTGTTTAAAGAGTTATTTGGAGATCGGTTGTTATTAGAGAAACAACTTGTTGTCGTAGAACGAATGTCTTTATTAGCCGGAGGTGGTAGTTTTTATACAAAAATTGGTACTAGTGCTACTTACAACTAATTCTGTACATTAACCAATTAAAACTATTAAATTAAAAATAAATAAAATTTAGATATTTGTACACCAATAACATCGCCTAAATTATAGCCAATAGCGTTACACTATTTAGGACAGAACTTTGTTTACATCGTGAACAATGGAAAGAAAAGGATAGCCGATAAAAGAGCGAGATAGTCGATGAGTGTGAGGTCCGTGCAAAGAGGACGCGCCTCCGCAGCGCCGCGCGCTGAGTTTCGCGCCGCTATAAATATTGCGTAACGCGTGCCTCTGTCCTTTCCTCCTGCGACCGTCGAGCCGTGAAGATGCAAACGCCGTGCGCCGTGCCGCGCTGCGATACCTACGCGCGTTGGTCGGCGCGTGATACTGGCAGCGGCGTCGGCGAGTTACTTCGTCTCTTGTAGACAGAGGATCAAAAACGTTCAGTAAAATAGCTCTTTTCAGAGCTTTCTGTGTTAACAGAGCATATCAAAAACGTGAAATAAAATAGCTCTTCTCAGAGCTGTCTGTGTTAACAGAGGTGGTCAAAAACGTTGAATAATATAGCTCTTTTCAGAGCTGTCTGCTTCTTGGTTTCTGTTAAACGATGGTCTAAATCCTTGTAGCTTGTGCTATGGCTAGTGTGGCTACAGTACTCCCCCTCAAGCGAAGCGTACCGGCAGTTTGACGACACGGCCCGAGCGAGTTTTCTTATCGCCGGGATGTGACGTCGCTGTTGGTTGCGGTACATGTGTTTTCTTGGTAATCTTGCTGGTTTTCTTGGTAATGGTGGTTGAAGGTAATGGTAATTGCTTGGTAACGCTGGGTTGAGGTAATGTGAAGGTAACTACTGTAAGGTGTACTGGAGGTTGGAGGTAAAGTATCTTGAATGTCTTCGGTGAGTATAAATGCAGGCTTCAATCGGTCGATTGATATATTTGCTTGACGCTCGGGTAATTGTACTGTGTATACCTTCTCAGTACGTTGTAACACTCTGTAGGGTCCTTCGTATGGTGATTGAAGTGGTTTTTTTACTGCATCTGTTCTTATGAATACGTGGCTGCACGTGAGTAGGTCTTGATGCACGAATACGCTTTTATTGCTGCTGTGATGCTTCGTAGGTACTTGCGGTTTGTTTTGTTGAATTATATTACGTAGGTTGTCAACGTAGGTATAATCCAAAGTAGCAGGTGTGCAGGTGGTACTTGTAGTGAAAAATTCGCCAGGTAGACGTAGATTGTAGCCGTAGGTAAGTTCGGCGGCACTCACACCTGTGTCTGAGTGTAGCGCGGCTCGAAGTCCTAGTAGTACAGTAGGTAGTACGTCGGTCCATGTACTTGCGCTCGCGAGTTTGGCGCGTAATGCAGTCTTGAGTGTTCGATGCCAACGTTCAATTATGCCGTTGCTTTGTGGATGATATGGTGTAGTACGATTTTTCTTGATTCCCATTAGTTTAGTTAGGTTTTGAAATAGTTGACTCTCGAACTGACGACCTTGATCACTTGTGATGGTAGTCGGGCATCCAAATCGGGCGATCCAGTGTTGGTACACAATATCGGCGATTCTAACAGCTGATATTTCGTCGGTAGGTATTGCTTCGGGCCACCTAGTTAGTCGGTCGATCATCGTTACTAAGTACCTGTGACCTTGACGCTGTTGTAGGTAGTGGTCCGACGATATCAATGTGTAGGTGTTGGAATCGCTCGGTTGGCGGGAAAGATCCGACGTTCGAGTGCGTATGTCGTTGTATCTTGCTTTTCTGGCAAAGTATACAGGTTCGAGTCCAGCAACCGATGTCTGCGTTCATTGATGGCCAGAAATATTTTTGAGTAATGAGTTTGCGAGTCGTGCGTGTACCGGGATGACTGATGTTGTGTACACTGTCAAATACTTGTTTTCTATATGGTTTAGGTATGTACGGGCGTACATAAGAGGTCGATGTTTCGCAGTATAGTTCGATGTCGCTGTTAGGTATAGGTATTTTCTTCAAAGTTACGTTTTCTTGTGATAACAGTTGTTTAATGTTGCTGTCCTTGTCTTGCGCACTCGCTATGTCGTTGTAGTTGATTGCAGATGGGAATGTGATGGATTCTATGCGGCTTAGGGTGTCGGCAACAATGTTGTCTTTGCCGCTCACGTGTCGAATGTCGGTGGTAAATTCACTGATGAATAGTAACTGTCTTGTTCGCCTCTGAGTTTCGGAATTTGATTGAGTCTTGGACATCACATATGTAAGCGGCTTGTGGTCGGTGAATATGATGAGATGGCGACCTTCGAATATCTTCCGGAAATGTTTGACTGCCATGTACATTGCAAGTAGCTCTCGATCGAAAGTGGAGTATTTCTTCTGCGCGTCGTTGAATTTCTTGGAAAAGTATCCGAGCGGTTGCCACGTATTATGTAGGTATTGTTGTAGTACGGCACCGGCAGAGTTATCTGATGCGTCGCAGAATAAGGCGAGTGTTGCGTGATGAGATGGATGAGCGAGTAGAGCTGCGTTTATGATGCTAGCTTTACATTGCTCGAATGCTTGCGTCGCCTCTTCGGTCCACGTGATCGGAGTCTTATCGCGCTTCTTGACGTTGTGTAGGTAGGCATTTAGTGGTGCTTGCTTCGATGCGGCGTTCGGTATGTGATCACGATAGAAGTTGATCATGCCGAGGAATCTTCTTAGTTCTTCGATGTTCGTTGGTTTCGGGTAATTAGTGATTGCTTCGATTTTGTGTTGCGGCGGCTTGATTCCATCAGCTGATACGGTGTAACCTAGGAACTGTACTTCAGGTTTGCCTAGATTGCATTTAGCGGGGTTGATGGTAATGCCGTTGTCCTCTAAGCGTTTTAATACGGTGTGGAGATGTTCTCGATGTTGAGTTTCGTTTTCAGATGCAAGTAGTAAGTCGTCGATAAATGGGAAAACAAAGTCTAATCCTCGTAGTACTTCATGTATGTAGCGTTGAAACGTTTGTCCCGCGTTTTTCAAACCGGGGCACATACGTGGGAATTCAAATAGTCCCATTGGCGTGATGATAGCGGTCTTCTCGACGTCTTCTTCTCGCACACTGAGTTGTTGATAAGCGCGGTTGAGGTCAACCGTGGAGAATATAGTTTTCCCCGATAGGTGGTGAGTGAAATCTTTGATGCGTGGCACTGGGTATCGATCTGGTATAGTGATCGAGTTGAGTCGGCGATAGTCACCACATACTCTAATATCGCCATTTTTCTTAGGCACGATGTGTAGAGGTGATGACCAAGGACTCTTGCTAGGTCTGCATAGTCCTTGCTCAATCATATTTTCGAATTCTTTCTTCACTGTTTCGAATCGATGAGGTGGGATTGGTCGAGCTCGGCAATGAACTGGTGGTCCACGGGTTTCGATGTAATGTTGCACGTTGATGTTAGAGTTTAATTTCATTGATGTTAGTCTTGTTATGCCGGGATATTGTGCTAATATGTCGTGGTAAGATTGTGACATATTGATACTGCGTACGGTAGGTACGTCTGACACTCGCACCGGGGCGTTGACTTTTAGGCTCGTGACGCCGTCGATTAATCTTCCGTTTTTTAAGTCGACGATGAGTTGGTGATGTTTGAGGAAGTCTGCTCCGAGGATTGGCCTTGAAACATCAGCTACTATAAATGTCCACTTGTACGGACGTCGTAAGTTGAAGTCGAGAGTTAGTGTTCTCTCGCCATACGTAGCTATAGTTGTGTTGTTCGCAGCGTACAGTTTGAATGGTAGCGGTGTTCCAACTTCTCCTTTTCTTCTCGGTAGCACTGATATGTCGGCTCCGGTGTCGACTAAGAAAGATAAGTTTGTGTTTCTATCGGTGATGTGTAGGCGGTGTGATTTCTCTTGAACGCCGGTAGCCGCCTCCGCCAACGTTCGGTTTAGTTTTCCGAGGTCGTTGCTTTGAATGAGCAGGGAGGTGTGCAGTGTCGAGCTTGTTCTTTGAAGCGCCGATGGTAGTAGCAGAATGGTGAAGGTGATGATGAATCACGATTCCGTGAACGTGACGTGCTGCGTGTGCGTTGCTGAGATGGGTAACGGCGGCGGCGGTAGTCGGGGTTGTATGCTGGTCTTGACTTTAATTCGGCGATCTCCAATGATAATTTTCTTATCTCGTTGATAAGGTATTGTGTATCGGTGTGTGATGATGACGTGGACTGTGCTGGTTGTATTGCTGAGACTTCTGTAGTTGACGCGGACTGCTCCATCATTTTGTCAGCGAGGAGAGCGAGTTCTTCCAGCTCAGTTTTTGTGCTAAATGATTCGCTGACGGCCAGGACGGATCTGATGTGTGATGGTAAGTGGTTGGTCCACATGAGTCGTAACGTGGAGTCAGGGACCTTGTCTCTGGCTAGGTTACGCATGCGGCGGAGTAGCTGCGTAGGCTTCTGATCGCCGAGTTCCATCTCGGACAGTAGTTTCTGGAACTGTCGGCTGTCGGACTCTTCATAGGCAGATATGAGACGTTCCTTGATTGCGTCGTATTGATTCGTCTCCGGCGGGTTGTATAGGAGGTCCATGATTTGCTCGATGTCTTGACGTTCGAGCTGTGCGATGACCATCTGGGCGAGCTGAGCCTGTCCCTTCTTCATGTCGTTGGTAGCTGCTTCGAAGCTAATGAACCATAGACGTGGTCGGTCACGCCAGAATGGTGGAATGCGCATTGTGAGGGATATGCCAGCTGTTTCCGTCTTCGCTACGGTGTGGGTTAGGTCTTCCGTGGGGCAGGGATTTGCCATCTTGATGTTGGATAATAACTAATTTTCTTCCAGCAGGGATTCGTTCTTCCAGCAGGGATTTGTTCTTCTTCTTGCTGTTCTTGCTCGGGGTCACCACTTTGGAAATCGGTTGTTATTAGAGAAACAACTTGTTGTCGTAGAACGAATGTCTTTATTAGCCGGAGGTGGTAGTTTTTATACAAAAATTGGTACTAGTGCTACTTACAACTAATTCTGTACATTAACCAATTAAAACTATTAAATTAAAAATAAATAAAATTTAGATATTTGTACACCAATAACATCGCCTAAATTATAGCCAATAGCGTTACACTATTTAGGACAGAACTTTGTTTACATCGTGAACAATGGAAAGAAAAGGATAGCCGATAAAAGAGCGAGATAGTCGATGAGTGTGAGGTCCGTGCAAAGAGGACGCGCCTCCGCAGCGCCGCGCGCTGAGTTTCGCGCCGCTATAAATATTGCGTAACGCGTGCCTCTGTCCTTTCCTCCTGCGACCGTCGAGCCGTGAAGATGCAAACGCCGTGCGCCGTGCCGCGCTGCGATACCTACGCGCGTTGGTCGGCGCGTGATACTGGCAGCGGCGTCGGCGAGTTACTTCGTCTCTTGTAGACAGAGGATCAAAAACGTTCAGTAAAATAGCTCTTTTCAGAGCTTTCTGTGTTAACAGAGCATATCAAAAACGTGAAATAAAATAGCTCTTCTCAGAGCTGTCTGTGTTAACAGAGGTGGTCAAAAACGTTGAATAATATAGCTCTTTTCAGAGCTGTCTGCTTCTTGGTTTCTGTTAAACGATGGTCTAAATCCTTGTAGCTTGTGCTATGGCTAGTGTGGCTACAGTTACTTTCATTACAGTCAATTAACATACATTCGAAGTCAGCATAAATGATGAAATTAATTTTCTGCTGCCTCTCAAAATGTTTAAATTTCAATATAGATTTTTTTTCAGGCAAAATAGACAATATCTTAGAACAGTTATGAGACTTGTATCTTGTTTCGCTACTGAAAAATTGTAAACATGCATCACATAAATAAACTTTACCTTTATAATGAGTTACTTGACGTCGTACAAGACGTATAAGATCTTTAATTAAACAATAGTGTCCAACAGTATTGTTTTCAATATATAGTAAATTAAAATGATGTTCTCTCTTATGCTTCGATACATAAAGAGGTCCAGTTACAATATTATTTTGCAAACCATATATATTTACACTCATATTTGGATTGTTTTTCTCAAATTGTTTAATATCATTCATTGTGGGTGGGAATGACATTCCTTCTATATTTAAAACCGAAGAATAATGAGGATATGAACTTGTTCTGCACACGTTATTTTTTGCTGGATATAATCCAGCAACTATACTCCATAGAAAACAACAATCATCTTCATTTTTTATATTAATGCAACTTCTAGAATGTTTAATAGCTGGTGGTAAATCTATATAAGATCCACCCCTCATAGGTGAATACTTATTTATATTAATTTCGAGATGACTCATAGAAACAAACGTCCAACCAGATTGACAGTGTTGGAACTCTGTTAATTTCTCGTTCAATGCATTCATTACTTTAGTTAATAATTCATTCAAATCAGTGTTTTTATAAATAATATTGTACTTGGTATTAAATGACTTTAGCTGCTTTTCTTCTAAAGTTGGTAGCATAAAATATGCAAACAATTCGAAATTAACTTTTATGCAGTTGTGTTTATTTAGTGACATAGTAATCAATTCTGCTATATTGGTTTGGTGATCACTCAGGAACGCCTCTAGACCGAGGTACTCGTCTTCCTGAGTGACATTCAATCTGTATGTCATTATTCTGTTATTGAATGCTATCGCAATAATATGAATATTTGCGAACTTGGTATTCAATAAACAGTTTGCTTTGTGTATATTAGTTCTCATATGATAGGAATACTGATTTTCTGGAATTAATATTTTACATTTGTCACAGTTTATTTTTCTAGATCTTGACTTATTAGTGAGGTGTGAAGAAGCTGTGAAACAAAGAAAAAAAAACAATGATAATAATTATAAAATACCTCTATAATGAAATAACCAAAAATACATTGAATTACCCTATGAATTAAAGCTAATGCTGGGATAAATATTATTATATTGTATATAGAGATATAACTACGCATCATGTACCTAATATAAAAATGTGTACAGGAATAATAAATTGATTAACAATAGGTTAAATCGTTAAGTTTCGTAGGATCCTAGGTACGACAGCGAACAATTTTTAAAATCTTTTTGGGTCGCTAAGATGAACTCTTTTATATGGTGCCAAGACTCCTTATCTTCATCCAGTTTAGTTTTTATAGTAGTAATAGCATGCCGCCATCTATTTATCGGCATAATTTTTTTAATTTCTTCGACATCATATATTTTTAACTCGACGTAATATTTTCCTTCTTTCGTCTCACTAATTTGCCGAGAATAGCCCTTCCGCAGCCTTTTCGTAAAATAAGAATGTATAGGTGGGACATTACCCGTTTTGGTAGAGCTCATAACACATTCATTCTTGTCAACGTCTTCGTCACCGAATAAGTCATTGGCCGTAACGCATGCTGGCGGAGAAATTGGGGAGATAGTTGGTTTGGACTTTTTCGAACTAGATCCTTTACTCGACTTGCCGGATCGATCTCTCTTCATTTTCTTGTCCTCCGACTTCCCCTTCGGCTTCACCTCCGCTTCAGAATCGTCGCTGGAGAGAAAGAGATCGTTGGCGAGTAGCTTCGACCTGTGTATAAATAATATATTATTAGTGCACTGTACTCGATAATTTTATTTTCTACATATGTATAGGTGTTTATGTTAATTAGGTTTCGTTATATCTCTAAATATTGCTATGTATAAATCTAATTTTAAAAATTATAAAAATCGATGAACAACAAATACAATGCTTGGTATAGGTACAGACTACAGGTACTAGTTTGACGTTAGGACTATGTCCTAACGTCAAACTAGAATATTCTATCTATCCTACAGAGATAAGAAATAATGATCAGATTAACTAAATGTATGTTACAGTTAGACTTGAAACGTTACGAGAATGGAACCCTCGACTGTCCAATCTTTCTTAAGCAGTCATAATTATCATTGTGTTATAGTTGAAATAAATTTAAATAATTATGTAACTGGTACTTAGTTTTCATTTTTTTTTCAACACAAATTAGCATATTTGATCTGTGTAGGAATCGAACCTGCATCACAATATTGGCGGTCAACATTCGAATACTTGAATATATCAACTAATACATTGCTCTGACCATTTAATAGTTATTTAAATGATTATGAATAGATACTTACATTCTTGATAGGTGTTTAGACAGGTAGCTTGATCAGGAGCTCGGAGAGTTGATCCGTTGTAGAGAGGATTCGTTCCAGAGAGGAATTGTACCGGAGACTAATTTGCTATGCGTTTTTATAGGTCTAAAATCACATCATTCAATCCAAATTTGTAAAACTGCATACTTGCAAAAATTGCATACACGAGCGTAGAAATCTGAGCGGTTAAGGTTTTAAGCTTAGTGTTATTATATAAGATGGCTTTTACCCATGGCTTCGCCCGCGTTAGTTTTAAATTATCCCACGGGAACTTAATACTGAGATAAAAAATCCTATGTCATATTCCAGGTTATGGTCTATCTGTATGCCAAGTTTCATCGAAATTGGTTAAGTAGTTTTAGAGTTTATTCGTTACAAACATACAAAAATACAAATCTTTCCTCTATATAATATTAGTGTAGATTATTATATGTATAGATAGATAATGTAGACGAATGATGAATATAGATACTTACTTAAACAATAGGGGAATTTCATATTTAGAAAAAGAGTTTAAAGATTGTTATTTTTTACTGAATGTTTTTGACGTCAGGCGACGGTACAAACGCTGCGGTTTGCACGCTCGCATGCAACTTCTAGACATATGGAGAAAGAGAGATATGACTAGTCAGAATCTCATATTTCGGTATGTAAAAATAAGCTTGAATTTATCTTATAATTTTTTCACAATTACTATGACAACTTATTTGTTTTTATGAAATATAGAAGAAGTTGAACTATTGTATGAAAACGTAAAACGTGTCGATGCTCACTAATTGTAGGTACCTACTAATAATCAGATCGATTAAGTAAATCTTGTGTTTTATTCCAGCATAGCATAGCAGCATAGGTACATCTAAGCTATTAAAAAAATAAATTAATAACAAAAAAACTATTTATTTTTAATCTTTATAATAATAATAGCAGGTAAAACCAGGCTTAATAACTGTATGTCGATATTGATCAATAGTTATGATCCGTCTCCTTAAAAAGAATTCAGCTTCGTTGCAAATTCGCTAACGCTGATATACTATTAACATACCATGATTTTGCTTGCCAAATCATTTTAATAAAATGTATGAAAACAATAACCGTGAACAAAAATACAGTAGTATTATTTTGTCGATGTATATTTTCGATAAACAATAAAATGTTAGGCGTCGCAATGTCTGCGGTTTCAATTTCACCATACCATTTTTGTATAGATATTAACATCTAACAAAATGTGCGATATTGAACTCTATGTATTAAAAGAAATAATTAAATTTAAAAATATAAAAGGGGAATATAATAAATTGAAATCCATTTCATCTCTGAATCTGATGGTGAAGACTGAATCAGACTGATATAATTGCGGAATGTCGGTAAGTGTTACTTTAATACATTCACTAACAATTTTAAAATGTATTCATATTAACAATAGTAGTAAGTAGCATCACAGCATTACTTATTTCCACATAAGCCTTTATTTCAATCGTAACGTTTGTAGTGTAACTTAAATTAATATTGTATTGTTATTTCAGGACTCGGAGGATCTCTTCAATTTTGTACCCATGAATCAACCAGTCCAACAAACCACTGGACAGAAGACGCTGGGTCTCACTCGTAAGAGATCAAAAACAGATCAGACATTCTATCAATTTATAAAGAAGCCTGTTTCTCGTGGAACGAAAATAATAAAAATAGAAATCTATGATACAGACAGTTTTCAAAAATCCGAACCGTCGATGTGTAATTGTGAGGCTGATGTGTGTGTTCAACATGTTGTGAAAACTATATTATACGATGATATATATACCAGTACGAGAGAATTAATTGCCAAAATTCAGGATGACATCGAACCAAGAGTATAGATTTAATAATTTAAAATGTATACGTTACTGTTTACCACTTATGTATGTTTAATTTTCTAAAAAGTTTATGTAAATAATTATAAGTGTACCTATGTAGTAATGAATAGATATCAACTATAAAAATATCAAAGATTGTTTATTTAAAATAAAATAATTCAAAATAACATTTTTTTATTAACTCATTCTTATACATGTAATAAATAGCCACTGCACTACGTACCCAGGTATATAAGGCAGCGCAATGGACAATAGCGAGAGCATTCCATATTATCATATTCAATAAGTATGATCTTTTTTATGAATATTACTGCCATGCCTGCTATCTTAAAATAATATGTGAATAGAAGATTAAAATGTGGAAAATAGGGTATCCAGATCTCTGATCTGGATGCCCTATTTTCCAACTACTCTCCTCAAAGAGACTTATCGCTGCAAAAGCAGCGAGCTCAGGGATTCCTGGCCTACAGTGATTTTTACTATTATCAGTATGTAATTGACATTTATTTGTTAACATATTTTATTTCACAGAAAGGGAAATTGGAGGATTTGGTTTCTACTATATTCACTATAACTGGATTGAAATAAAAAAGCAATATTATTCAATAATGATTTTTAATTTTAACAAACGAAAAGCACTAAACTACATGTTACATCATGTCTTCGTGTGTAATGATTGTAATGTCTGACTTGCTTCTGATATTATGGCTGCAATATCATCTCTTTAACTACTAAAATAACTTCATCCCAATATTTAACTAGCGCAAACAAACTAGGTCTATAGACATAGAAATTGTAATATAATTACAGTATTCAAATTAAATTTTATATTAGAACCTAGCAAGTCTTACATAGGTACTTAGAACTAAAATAAAATGTGTTTATATAATATAGCCTATACTAATAATTGAACGATCCTGCAAATCAGTTCCTTACTACATATAAAGGCCAGGGAAAATAACTACTACAATTATTAAGAACAGTATGACAACCGGAACCGAGGAAAATAGAAAAAGTAATGAGACAGGCGAGTCTCATCGACTATTAGCGGGTGCAAAAGCGCGTAAGAACCATTGTTCCTATCAAAGAAAAATTTTAATGGCAAATAATCTTTAATTTCTTAAACGTTTTGGAATTTTAGAAGCTAATTGGACTGGCCTATCCGTAGTTTAATGACAAATATTTCTACATTTTTATGATCCCACATCAAATAGTACAGGACCATTCAAACAATATTACATATACACGGACTGGGAGTTTTAGTTACAATCGTCATTCGAAATGAAATGTAGGCGTTACAATACATTGCTCCTCTATCGGCAGTGCTAGTTATAAATATAGTCAACATAAATATTCATGCTATCAATAAAAATATATTGTCACTAGATAGTAAAAATATAGGTCCACCATATTGACAACATATGTTTTAGTTTTCTAAAATCTATAGAAAATAACTACATTAATAGCTATTATTGGTGATGAAAACGCAACGCTTATGTTTCTAAAATTATAAATTTGACTTTTGAGAATACGTCGTGCTCAATTCATTAATGTTAGCACATATGGCGACAAGAAATAGGTTTTATTAAAATTAACTATTGTGAGATAAACATAAAAAACTATTCATGAATGAGAAAATTCTATTGTAGAGAAGAATTTGGATATTATTCAACCACAAGGTTTGAGATAGGAAGTAGGCTATTAATTATAATAATATTCCTAGATGATTCTGTGTCTCTGTTGCTAATCGCGTCTGCGTTCTTTTGAAGAGGAACGATGTGAGCGGCTGCGGCGCGAGTCACGTTCGCGTTCACGATCCCGATCGCGACCACGAGAACGCTCGCGGGAGCCGTCGCGCTTGCTTCTACTGCGTGACCGACTGCGTCTGTTCAAAGAAATAAGTACAAGTCAATTTCGATAAAATCTTAACACTCGTACACTGCTTAGTACCGCGCAGTCATCAACTAGTTACTTTATGTTTGCAACCGAAAAATTTACGATACTTGGTTTTAATTCAACCATACCAGTTCCGAATGTAGAGATGTTAAGATCAAGCAGCAGGCGCTGTCTGTCTGTGTAAAATAAACAATATATTACGCTGTTCGTATCTATGGAAATGAAATGCAGCTTTTGTTATGTAGATAACATTATACAAATTAAAATGTTTTCAATCTGGTTATTTTAATGGACATGTAAATTTATCGAAGATTACCTGCGCTCACGGTCTCTGTCACCGTCTCTACGGTCCCTGTCCTTACGGTCACGATCACGGTCTTCCTTGTTGCGGTCTCGGTCCCGCGCAGACTCGCGATGGCGTCGTGCTCGCCGATCCAACTCGCGGCCGCCAACGTAGTGCCGACGACCGCTCGAACGTTCACGCTCTGAAGCACCACGCTCCTCACGTCGCTTATCTACAGTTTTCTAAAATTAAAGTGTAATTATTTAGTTTATGTTAATTAATTACGTACATATAATTCAAAGTGTTTATTCTAAGGTTTTTAATTAATTAATAAATTATTATGCTAAAGAATACCTTTAATTCTGCTAGTTTCTCTCGAATAGTAATAAAGCCCAAATGAAGTTTTCCTCCAAAATGATCTGCTAAACGTCTATCATTGTCGTGTATACCCAAGTAGGCAGAGCATACTTCACAAACTCGTAATTTTTGTTGTTGATATGAGGAAGCTGGCATAGAATTGCGGTATTCTTGTTCAGCTACTGCCTTCTTCTTACGGAGCTCATCAATCTGCAATACAAGCAAGTAATAAATGTACTGAATCTTCCAAAGATGAGCACTATGTTAATGGCAATAAAGTCTTAATTGACAACTTACCTCTCCCATGAGCTTAACACTTTCTTCCACCATGCCCTCCTCTCCAAGTGCTTCAGCGCGAGCTAGCTTCTGACCAATCTGTTCAGCCAACTCATGTACAGCATTTGCCTTCTCAGTCACTTCAGCTGATAGTTCTTCCTGAGTTTCAGCAAGGCGCTGTTTCGCTGCTGTAGTTCGGCGGTCACAATCAGCTATAAATGCCTCTAAATGTTCTGTTGCCTAAGCACCACAAATCAAACAGTCATTACTTATTTGAATAGTTACAATATGACATGTTAACAACAATTATTATTAAATAAAAAATACAACTAGATGTCATTTCAATATTGTGCTAGTAATGATAATGTTTCACCACACTGTCTCTGCTGCTAGAAGATTGGTGTCTCTCCTAAGCACCACCATATAAACATTATTTGTATTATCAATTGCAGTAAATAAAAATATCAATTTAATAATGTTCAAATATATATGCAATTAATAGATATACTTACATCAATATCGTAGAAATAGTCTTTGGTTTTTGAAGCTAATTCATAATCCGCCCGTAGAGCCAAATCATGTATTTTAGGACACTCACCTAAATCCATACGCTGTAATAGAAATAAAAACCACATAAATACTAAATGTTCTATATCAATTGTCCAACAGATTTTGTTAGGTATGATTTACTTTATATTCATCTTTAACTTATAATACAGTTTTATAACATTCCCTAACAGACACAAATGATATTTATTAAATATTATTCTCAAAACACAAAAATCTGTCATAAAAATATTTTAAAGAAATACATACTACATCACCACTGCTCACACAGCCCAGGTTCACGCACAGGATAATGTAATTTATCTTAAATACTTACAAATGTTAGAGGAAACACCCGAATATCCTAACTAGACCAAAGATATTTATAGAGAACATAACAAAATTAAAGGTCACAGACTATTTTTATTACAAAATATTAAAATACCAAACTTATTGCAATTTAAACTGTTGTTTTTTCATACATTTCAATAATTTACCATTATCAGTGGTATTTTAAATGCAAATTTCAATTTCAAAATGTGCAGTGTCATGTTGACAAGTTAATTGTTATAATAATATTTTTGTTATAACATAAATCTAGCATAAAATACACTTGTATGTTGTGTACATATTCAGAAAAGTATGATTTTATAACTAAAAATTTTAATAAAAATGACTTGTCACATCTTTATTTGAGTACAAATAACTAAAACATTAAAGAATTTCTTAGTTTGAAAATCTTTGTTGCTCATGCAAAAGTTTGTTGGATATGCTAGCCATTTAAACAGCACAGTACGTACCCAATGTAGTAAGTATGTATGACACCAAATTGCTCTCACCCAGGCTTATGTTTTTCATGTTCCTAAAATTTTCTCAAGTACTCACCGAAGCAGCATTAGTAACCGTTGGAAAATTTAATTATTTCATGAGCCTTATTAAATTAAATACTGCTTAGCAGTAATAATACAATCAGCTAACTAGAAATGTTTTTATACGTACATCTTGGTACTTACAGAACAGCCTAACTCATACAATCTATCCCTCATCTGTTAAGTATTGTGATGAGCAATAAAGACTAGTGTTGGGCATTTTCTGAAAAGCATATTTCACCACAGTTAATGCCACTCCGATGCAAGAATTCTCCAGCGAAACTACAGTATCATAATGACAAGAGATGTGAGAGTGAAAATCATACACATACATTAAGATCGGTACAAAATAATTAAAGTAAATAAAATTTAGTAGAAATCAACATATGTAAAATCTCAATGTATGTGGGCCAAAAAAGCACTGCAACTCCCGTAATAAATTATAACACTGAGATTTCATTAACATTTCAGAACATTATTTTTAAAAAGAGAAGTACACCAAACTTAATGAAAACTCAGAATTCATTACCCATAAATTTTATCAAAACAGAATATCTTACCGTGGAGGATAGAATTTCATGAGGACAACATTGTAATAAAAACGATTTGCACACAGCATCATCGTAAAATTTGACACTATGTCTGTCGGTTTCACCTGAAACAATTTATATGAACCTGTACTTACGCATTCCATTTCTAGTTTCACAGATTTAATAGAAAATACACATTTAATGTAAGTGTAAAAATTATAGAAAGAAAAGAAAATATCATACCATTGCGAGCGGTGCCCATCAGTTGATCTAACATTGCCCTCATTTGCTCGTGGGCTGACATATTGAAAGGGAAATTTAGCCTTTCCCAGGATTTACTTTGTTAAATTTAGGTAATTAACTGGATCTCAATAATAATCACACTGAGAAAGAATATCACACTGAGAATCGTTTACAGCAGGATCATTTTTTCATATTCACAGAGAAACTCTTCCGCAGTCGTCCGTAAGCCAACAAATCAATCAAATTACGAAACTAAAATGGCGGAATTATTTTTTTACTATAGCGTAAACTAGCTAGAGTAGTACCATTGTGGTTTTTATTCAATCAATTTTTATGTCTATGTCCATGGTCTCACTGAACCATAGATTTATAAAAGAGTACACTAAACAAAGAAAGACCACAGATACATCATGTTCAGCAACCTGATAGAAGAGGAAATACTAATGAACTGAGATCAAGCAAAGACGTTAAAATAATATTAAAAAAGAAAATAAAAACGACTTTAAAATTGTACGCAAATAATTTACTTACATATGTTTAGAAAGAATATAAAAGAACTATAAAATAAATACGATATCTTCTGTCTTGAATAAAATAACTTTGATATACCAGTTACGATTTTTTTGAAGTCGGTACCTGCCCGAATTATAAGAAATTATGAGTGATGACATTAAAGCATACACATTCATTCAACCAAATACGTTACACGTCCCCACGGCACTTTTATATAAATTTAAGCCTGGAGTTATGGGTAATTTAACTTTGTTATAGATCTCTTCGCTACTTCAGTCAACGTCGCTGGCGATACGCATCGCAAGACACTTGCCCCTAGTGCATCCTCGGTTTAATACCTTTAAATTATTGTTTGGTCCGAGTTTTCATTTAATAAAAACCATCAATATCATAAGACAACTGAACAAAGTTTTATGGTTTTCTACGTTTTTTGTTAGCTTAATTCGCTTTTTTATTTTGTTCCTCCTCCTTATTTTATATCGGTTAAAAAGGCCTTATTTTATATTGTCATTCAGAAATGAACGTCTAGTTCATGTGTATCTTTTGGTACAATGCGGGCTACAGGAAAAGGTGGGTTTTTGATTTTATATGAGACTTTTAGTCTTTTGCTTTATAAAATCAACTCTTCACAAATATTCGATTTACACAAGGCTGTATAGGTCTGTGTAGAGAAATAAAAAAAAGTAATAGATTTGACAGGAAGTCATCATTGTTTCGATATTGACAGTTGACACTAGCAGTTAGCACCCACCCGTTCCGTTCTCGTTATCATTGTTATCACTTTACCAGCCTTGTTGTCAAAATAAAATACCGTAAAAATATTTAGTAGGTATTTGAGTTCTTTTGAACACTCTATTATTATATTGATAAGGTGATTAGAAATAATGTAACAAAAATGTCCTCTACTGTAAGAATATTAATACCAATTTTACCACTAGATTCCAAAGAAATCTTTTTCAAAGGATATGTTACTTCTTATAATGATAATAATGTAACTATTTACATAACGAAATATGCTAATGGTGATAATGTGTGGTCTGCGAAACAACGAGAAAACGAAATATATGGATATTGCGGCGAATACTTGCCGAAAAAAGTTGCAAGTAGATTTTCAAATTTTCTCGACATAGAGCAAAATACAACACTAAAAATCCACAAATTACAATTACATGGAAAGCAAGTCACCACTACTACTAGTTGTATTCTTATGTTGTACGATTATAACAGTATTAAAGACTCCCAAGCAATAACCGATTCAAATAGTTATTTTACAAAATTAGTTAATTTAATACAAGAAGAACATGGTTTAGTAGTTGATAAGGATGATACAAATTTTAGTAACCAGCAATGGCTAGCTTCTTCCATGTTTCTGCAACATGTTTGTAATTATTGGAGATTAATTAAATGGCTAATATCAACTCTCCGAAGAGATAAAAAAGTAAGTTAGATATGACTATTCAAACTTGTATTTAATTTCAAACATTGACATTATTATTTATTATTCTAGTAACAAAAAGAATGTGTGTGTACCTTTATTAATGAATTCTTCAGGTGGCTGTGAAACAAGGTAATTTAATTCTAGCTATAGCTATGGACATTATGTTGGGATACATTGCCCTGCAATGGTTATCACAAGACAAAAGAGATATTAGCATAGGACTCATGGGAGTTTTAGAGGTAAAGTTTAATCAGTCATATGCATCTATGGTATTTGTACTTCTACACAACAGTTTTATAAACAAGTTTTCTCTGTTGCAGAAATTAATTAATTCTCTTTACTCTCTATTAAAATGGCTTATGGGTGCTCCAGTGGGATTGAAACTAAATAATGCATTCAATAAAATGTTGGGAAAATATTTTTCTTATCATGTGCAGCTATGGTGGTTGTTTCTAGGTAATAACAAACTGATTATTGGTCATTCGTAATTATTTTCTTTAATATTTAACTTAACCCATACATCCCCAGTCCCCAAGCATTCCCGGTGACCACTCTCCACTAACTACATTATAGACCTTATTTCCAATGTTTGTGACTACTTTTGTATGAACAAATTTAGGGGATGATTTTCAACAATTTTCAACAGGTTAAACTGTCAAACACCGAGTGGTCACCGGTGACCGCAACCTATTGTTCTTTAATTGTGTCTATAATGACGGTACTCAACGAGTTAAATTGATTTATTTCTTTTTACAGATGTGTCTGGAGAGAAACTGTATATTATACTAGACATATACCACTACATAGGATATTTAGGTTTCACATTTCAAACTGCTATAGTGTCTGACCTAATATGTATTGCCACATTTCATTCATATTGTATTTATGTGTATGCAGCTAGGTAAGAATACTATACATAGAAACTCAGAATAATGATTTAAAAAACAATGAGAAAGCTAGAAGTAATAATGTATGCCCAATATTTGGAGAAAGATTTTAAAATCTGTTTAGCTAATCTAACAATTACATCTTTATTTTTTTATATTGCAGGCTATTTAATATACAGATATCTGGACTAATTGCATTACTCAGGCTGTTTGTTGGAAGAAAGTACAATCCACTACGAGGTGGTATTGACTCCTGTGAATACACAAACCAGGAACTTTTCGTAGGCACTGTGGCATTTACTATATTGTTACTATTATTGCCTACCACAACACTTTATTACATAGTATTTACCATGGTAAGAATATTTTCATATCACTATTTTTATTCCTTGAGTACCCACCCCAGTTTGCAGTTGTTTTGTAACTATCAATATTTTAATTATTTACCTTTATGCAATTTGTTTGTGTGGTTCAATAACCACATAAAGAAAATTTTTAATAAATATTAAACATTTTTTTTTTCAGTTTCGTGTATTATCTCTCATTGTGCAGCATTTATTAGCTAAAATAATCTATGCAATACAGATATTACCACTGTATGTAGTGACCCTATGGGTGACTAATTCTCCAAAAGTAATAGGTAAGTTCAATTATAATAATGATTATTTTTTCTCGCCACATAACTATGAAAATTAGGTCAAATTATTGTCTAGTTGTATATTTTTTTATTCATTGGGCTCATCATTTGTTTACACACTAGATAGACTGACAGAACCTTAATGTAACAATATGAAGCATCCTAAACCCCTTGAAGTAAAACTTTTTTAATTTTCAGGTAAAATTCTCATAGAAGTAATAAACCAAGCAGATGATTCTCCTTTGGTACTCCGAATACAATTACTCAAAAAATCGATTCCAGAATTGTTAAAAATATTCAAACCACCGGTTGATATTCTTAACAAAGTCGAATGGGGCAACCTACTCTCTAATGTGCTTGTTGGGAAACAAATTGTTTGAATAGTGTATTATTAAATCTACATAAATTAAAATGAATTTCTGTTCGTTAGTCTCGCTAGAACTCGAGACCAGCAAGCGATGTAGATAATTTTGGTCCTAAGATGTTCGGGGAGGTCCAGGGGAAGGTAAAAGTGAGAAAAAAATGTTTTTTTTTGTGTAAAAAGGTATCAGTATTGTGTAGGTCGTTATTTTATTATAAGGAAGGGGAAAGAAAAGAAAGTGTTCCGTTTTGACGTACTTTATTATCGTTCCATATTTTATATTGTGTAAAAAATAAAAAGTTGATTGGTCACCACACGCGTGAACGTATAAATGCTAAATATTTAAAACTATTTGCAGCAAACTGGGCAAATATATTTGAGTAACATTACGCAATTAACAAACCATTGAATTACGAGACGACCAACTGAATCAGAGGCCTTAGTACGAGTTTGTTTTACGTTTAAAGTAATCGTAACGAGTACGCGTTCGGCGCAGTGATTGGTTGCTTCATTGGCGCCGGCCAATAAGAGTGCCGAACGCGTACTCGTTTCGAATACTTTAAATGTAAATCAAACTCATACTAAGGCCTCTGTAGACAACTATTTAGAACAATTTAGAATACATTATTATTTATTTAAGACATCACAAAAATCAAGTTTGGAGGTATGTTACATTGTGAGTTTCTAATTACACACTATTTTTGTTTGGGGCTATTTTGTAATAGTTATAATTATGTTATTGTAAACACAGTGTTAAATTAAATAGCAGAAATATTGAAAATTACAAATTCTACCTACAGTCATTTGTTTTCATTTCATATTCTCTCGCGTTATTAGTTTTAAATGATGAATGAAAGAATGTAGTGTAAATAAATTAAGTAAAACCAAAATTGCTGCTACTCGTTTACTAAGTGTTTAGGGCAAGATACGACTTCATCGTCATAATATTAAATTAATACAATTATTTTGTACCAAGCTTGTTATCCTAAGAAATATTCTAACATTAGAATGATCTTGTATTAACTTGGTAATAACAATGCCAAATACAAACAAATGATACACTGCTGTTGGAACACTATAATGGAAACTAGAACTATAGCTTTAGTACATCTTTAAGTAAGGTTGACATTTAATCTAGTTTTTATTTCATTGATGACCTGCAGACGGTTTAAAATGACGTCGCATTACCGTGATTGTTGTTGATTCCGAATTTGGTTAAAAATGTAGAATTCCTTTACAAAACGTTATTGATCTATATTACAAACAATACATTAGAATTTGTATGAGTACCTCCTGAAGGTTTAGTTTTAGTTTCCATGACAGCGATCCTGACGCCCTCTATACATAGTATGGGAATGACGAACACTTAACACAATTATTAGTGCATGCTTAGAACAATGTAGTGATACACTCATGCAATTATTGCCCAATAGTAATTATGGTTAGTCACGAAATTATTTCTGCAACACCTACAATCATTTTCGAAAATCTATATCGAAAATCTATAAAATCAAACTAATTCTTAAAAGTAGTATTCAAACCGTTCCAGTTCTAAGTATTTAACTAATTGTGTATTGAGCACCTGATTATATTATTAGAATGTTTTTATTCAATTATTCTTGTCGATATTGTAAAAATCCTCATTATGATAGTACCTCATGACGCTACAGAACAAATATGGAGAAATCTAACTTAAACATTTATTGCTATAATATATTCTCATGTATTGTCGAATACATAGATTTGATAGCATCTTCATAAATATATAACTATTATGCAAGTACAAAATACATATTATACAATACATACATTGATTTATAAATAATGTCATTGCAAATTTTACTGATAAATTTTTTATATTTTAAATTTTAACAATTTCATTCATACCTCTTTACCTACTATTTACATAAATATCATTCGAAAATATTTTTGTCCACCAATAGACTAAAGTATCTTTTTTTTTATTTACTGTAGTAATGTAAAGGTGAGTCCAATAGCTCCTAAAATTTACACCGAGAAAACGTGCACTCAAGTGATAACTATATTAGACATTAACTCAATATTATAACAATAACTATTCATTCTGAAGTGAATTCGAACAGATCTATATTACCTCAAGACACGGTAAACTAACACCTTTTATTTTTTTTTGTTTTTCAAGATGGACGCATTAATTTTTATTATCATAAATTTATTATAGAAACAACACATGTTTCGTGAAGCTAGTAACTACATGATGTGCGGTATGTAATTCACACAGTGCTAGTCCTCCGGTGGGTAGGCCAAAACCGTTCACATAGATATACCGATCCTTAACTATTTCATTATCATCACAGATATTAGTAAAATTAGGAAAAATGTGATTATGATCACAGTACTCGAGTTGAATTCATTATGATCAGCAAGATAAGCGATGTTTGAAGATTCGCTCGATATAGTATCACACTACGTTAGAAGCTAAACGCTGCGGGTGCGGGCGGCACGTCACGATACAGAAGTGATGATATGATGGACGTATCTAGTTCTTGAGTACACACCTGTAGTCCTTATTCACATCCGACGCTGAATTTGGTGAATGTTCTTTAGGTCTAACTGTACCGCGACACGACGCTAACTTTGATTCCAAAGCCTACAATGAAGAAAAGTACACAGTAAATGATGATGTTAATATTAGTAGGTGATAGGAAATTATGTGTGTCGATACCCAACACCTATTATTTAAAGCAAACTATACACTATGTACAAATGAGGCGTGAGACGAGCTGAAAATATTATTCAAATAAATAAAATGCAGTTAGTTTAGTATGCAATACAGACGATAACACTATTATATTACAACAGTCGTTTTCTGTGATTTTGTAAAATTCTTAGTGTAAACTATTAGTCTAGTTCTATATTAACATTTTAATTTCATCTGAATACATAGATTTATTCAATATTTACGAATGTCTTGATACGTCATTCCGTGTTAACAATAAAAAATATCAAAAGAAAAAAAAAACATTAATCTCTAGTAAAGCTATATAATGCATTGAACTATTTCATATTAATAATAAAAACTAAATGACATTAGTTTCGAACTTTCTTTGACTGATCATACCCTTTTCTAATAGAAGCGAAACTTAACAAATTCTCTAAGCCCTCTCGGGACCGTACGGCAAATGATCTTCTCAATTTCCCACTCTCTGCTTGTGTGGAACGCACAAACGGTTGTTCAGATGCGCGGTTTGTTAAAACAGGCGAGTTCTTTGCTATAGAACTATGTTCAGATCCTGAATGTGATCGTACGTAAAGTACTTTTTGGGTCCTGTACTCGACAGGCCCGCCAGTATCTAAGTCATTGCTAAGCAATCCATTCTCTGTGGCGGTGGAGTCGCTCGGCGTAGTTATTTGAGAAGCAGCTGCAGGCGTGTCACAGGAGCATTTTATCTTACCACATTCACGGCAAAGAAACCTTTCAAGCTGGAAGCAATAAATTCATGCATACTACAACAACACAACCATGCATATACAATTAAGGTAACTATAGACATGACGAGATCTTGGTTATGAAACTACTGGTATAGTGCAACATAATATTTTGAGCTCAACTAAAGATAAAATTATTATAAACCTATTTGTATTAACGTTAATCATAAGTATGTCCAGAAAGTAAGTTTTCAGCATGATCATGATAAAACTGCACTAGGAGTGGAGAGCAAGCAACAAAAATCTTTCTCATCATTACCAATATATATCTACATAGTGAAACCGTTTGAATAATTTTATGATTATTTAAATTTAGTCTTTAATATACAATTAGAAATTATTTAGAATATAACCATAATTATTATAATCTTATTTACTGATTTACATTACCAAATTAAGAACACTTACTTTCTTGACAAGTCCAAAACCTACTTACTACATGAAAAGTGAAACTAAATATTATTGCGCAACACATAATGCAATTATTAAGTCGAATTGCGGATTAGACATATACTACACTCAATGGTGTGATATATTTTATTTACAATAATTCAATTAATCAAAAAATTTACTGTAGATTGTGATGGATTATTTTGATCTATATTTTTAGCCATAAATATTGAGTTTCATGTTATATTGATTTTTTTTTAAAATATGTTTGAGTGGCTTTAATGTCGAATTAGGTACATGTGTCTTGCAGAACATTCAGTAAAATTGCATTTATAGATAAAGTTAATACTAAATCATCAATTCAACCTAACATTAAATTCAAATCTATGTAATGGTTTACCCAGTGATAATGACAATATCATGATTCAAATATTTGCTAATATTAAAGATAATATGGAAATAAATAATAATAAGTTGATTCCCAAGTTATTTTATTTTAAATCCATACTTACATTATCGAAGATTTAACTGTATACATAAAATAATAAAATAAATTATTATAATGTATAGGCATTTGTGCTTTCTACAGCTTAATAGATACAACATAAATAAATATACAAATATAATAAATACATACATAAATAAATAAACAATAACAACCATTAAATAAATAAATAAGTACTTAATAACCCATAGCTTATTCCCTATCGAGTGCATTCTAAAGTGACTAGTGCTACAATTAGGACTAAGACAGCTTTGACTAAAGTAAGAACATTTGTATGACTCACCCCCACTTTGCGTAGTAAATCGCCCACTATATTTATGGCCGTTACCCGAGATGATGGTGTCATTCCGTTGCCATTTATTTCACCTGTAATCATGTAATGATTGAAACACTTAGATTACGTCATTGGTAACAACAAAATTAAACTATGATTACAGATTGAACACCTTATCACACATTTAAAGTAAAAGCGTTATTAAATGAGAATTTTCTTGAAGTGAGTAATGCCATTTAAGTAATTATTTCGCAGATCAACATACATATTATAAAAAAAATAATTTAGGCTTTTTAAATAGTCAATTCATGTAAATACTCAATACAAAAAAATTTTCATTCAATAACGGTTTTACATTAAAGTTGCTTTATGTACGGTTTATGTGCATAAAGCTCTAATATTAAACAAAACATGTTAAAGGCTGGTAACACGCTTATTATTCCTCTGGTGATGCAAGACTATGCTTATGTATGTATGTCACTGATCACTCGCTATGACAAAATTGCTCATTTCCCCTATATCACATAAAATATCATAATTACTCAGCTGCATTAAATGGCTATGTTTTTGTTAGAAAAAACTTACGTTTTTGTGGTGACATCAGAGAAGTTTGTGTTTCTATCTCAACTTGAGTCCGAGTTGGGTTTGAAATATGTCCATTGACTAAGGAGCTATCAAGTGTACTGTCATCTCCCTTCTTTGGTTTGGGAACCTTTTCCATTACCTTCAGTTCTTGCTTCAGATCTGTAGAAGGCAAAATTTCTTTGAAAATATTTATCCTATTAACTACTATGTTGGTTTATGTAAACAAGTCACCATAAACACAACAGCAATGGTATATTTCTATAGTCAAGTCAAGAAGTTTTAGAATAAATATTTAATAGTAAATACTAGTTTGGCATAACTCCCATGTCATGTCAAGGCAACCAACCTAGAAAAATTAGAAAGAAAAGAATGTGAATGTTTTATGTGATTTATCACAATAAAGACAATTGGAATGTAACCTCAGTAAAATAAATGTAATTGGATTAATTATGTTGACTATTAAAAACCAATTAAAATAACATTACTTTCGAAGTGCAATCATTTGCAGATCATTAACATTGGCATAATTATTCTTGCATTAAATAATTCTAAATGGAATCAATGTACGTACCAATTAACAATAAATAAACTGATGACATCACCATCTTATCAAAATTTTTACATATTATTATTTCATAACTTTAACCACAATAAAAAGTGGGTCTAAATGCCCCTTCACAAATCTAAATAACAAATATGGTGACACCAATCCAAATAATAGATGTTTTGAAATAATTATGATATTAAACACAAATTAGTTATCATACCTCTAGCTTCATCTGTTGCTCTTTGCAGTCTGATCCTCAAATTCTCCACTTCATCAACCTCACTCTCCAGGACAGCATTTCTCTCATAAGCTTGGTTTAACAGTGATTCAATGTATGACACTGATTCTGATATTACTCTGTAAAAGAGTAAACAAATGTCCATTCACACATATGTTGCTGTGAGGTAACTTTAATGACATATATACTATTGACTAAATTGTAGTTCTATGTAATAGATAAGAAATAACTCAGTGTTCACTGTATGTAAAAAATTTACTTTTTTATGCTTATTAAAATAAAACTATATTGGAACATTAACAAATTTAAGTTTCATTGTAAAATACCCAAGATGTTTGCACTTCGCAAACATGACTTATCTTTGTTAAAATAAGTAGAATAGATAATGCAATAACTAGGTATCAACAAAAACAACAATGAATTTTATTATACAACTCTTAAAACAAGCTAATGACTCCCATTTAAATCAATTATTGCACAGTGGCTATTAAAAGTCTTGCAATAAATTACAATCAATATTTTATTATGTAATGCAATGCAACCTTACCTCTGACCTCTCTCCAAATCATCATTTTTTTGTTCTAACTCCCTGATGTAAACCCCTTGTTTTTCTTTATCTATTTTTAATGCTTGTAGTTCATTCTCTAAGGCATTTGTTTCATGCTGACTTCTTTCCAATTTGTTCTAAAATACAAGGAACACAATAAAAAATGATTCTCTAACCAACATTAAAACCCAATTGGAAAATACTTACCCTTAGCATTTCAATTTCGTTTTTCAATCGCTGATTTTGATGTTCAAGATCTCTGTTTTGTTTCTCAACTTGTACTAACGATGCTTCTAATTCCTTTTCAAGTTGTGCTGAGTTTTCGGTGTAATCGTCCAATTCTTGTTGTAAATCGATGACCCTAAAATATATAATAGATAGTGAATCATGAACATGGTAGTAACATGAAATAAGCAATACTATGTTTTAAATATTTCTTTCAGTAATGTTTCAAGTCCACTTACTTTTGTTCATAATGCTTTGCTTGTTTCTTCCAATACTCAACTGTATCAGAATCTGACTGTCTTGGAGATTCCATGTTTGCAACAATTTACACTACTTTCAATATATGAGATTCCAAGGATGTTTAACGATTCATAACAAAATTATGTTACAGGTTTTAACAATTGCGCAGATACTATAAATGTAACTTGTTCGTATCGAAGTCGTTGTGATCAATAATTTTCACGTTTTGTTTAACATTATCCGTTAAAACACAATAACTGACACAATTTCGTCGTCAAAAAATCCAAAACAGTAAAATCCAATGAATGAAATTAAAATGGCTGCGAAAAAGACAATGACAATATAAAAAAATTAAATGTCACATTTCACTCAAATAGCTTGAAACATATTATTCAAAATAATAAATTCAGCCATATATGGTGAAATAATAATTAAATAAATCAATAAATAAAAAAACAAAACAAAACAACAAAAACAAATAAACAAAAGTAATAAAATTGTCCTATTTTACAGTACTTGTAAAAATCTTAAAGTATTTTGTTTTTGGTTGTTTTTGACAGTTTTGTGGCAGATGATAGTGACAGCTCTGGTGACAACCTGATAAGTATGACAATCAATGACAATTCCTGAATCCCACGAATAAATTACAGTAAATTGTTTTATTGTTATGAAATAAATAAAAACGGTTCTGAATAGTATAGTGAAAATTTATTATGAATTTTCCATTCAATTCACTTAGTATTATTAGTGCCAACACATATCACTTAGACACGTTCCTATTGCAATGCTGTGTTATCGATGATAGAATTTCAATATCACTATTGTTTTTGAATGACGTGTAATGTTTCCAACGGCGGACACTGAAGATATTTCGCACGTCACGTCATTAACAACAAAGTTAGGTGCTACTAGCGATGCCCAAAACTCGACTGAAAATACTCAAGTCGCAACACAACAGAGCAACAGGGACATAACACTCAAAATGTTAATAAAGGAGATGATATTCTGCTTGGCCCTCGCTCTGACAACGTACGGGGCCCTACATAACTCGTAAGTGGCTATTTGTCAACAATAATTAATTAACCTACTGTAAATTTTCCATACCAAAACACTGAAGTTATTAACAATAATATGTGCTTTATTTTAAATGATATTAACATGCTAAGTAAGTACACATGTTATCAACAGGACTCAAACTCTAAAAAAAAATATCTTAATAAACCAACAACAGAGGTTTAGTTAATAAAAAAAAATATAAAAAAATAATTTTACTCATACCTAACATTAAGTGTTACATTATTTCAGACCAACAAAGATTTCCAAACACCCTCAAGCTACAAGGTTCTTTAGATCAGACTCAATAGTTCAAGATTGGTACAGAGGTCAGCTTACTAATGTACTGGCCAGTGTCAACCGTGAGGATGTGTCTTTTGTCATGTATTATGCTCCGTGGGATGCAGAATCGCAATATGTGAGAGGAGAATTCGAAAAGGCTGCCTTGATCCTTCATGATCGTGTGAGTTATAATTAATGGTGTTTACAAATTGTATTATATTCAGTTCAGTATTGTATAAGCCATAACAATAGTATATCACTTGTTTTGAGGAAAATAAAGATGATATTTACATTTACATACATGTATAGTATATTTTCCTCTAAGTTAAGTTTTTTATAATATAAATATTAATTAGGATATAATAATATAACTGAATTTTTTTATGGCATAAGTCTATAAACAAGCACACTGATCACCTGACGGTAAGGAATGGGCGCCACCCATGGACAACTGAAACATCAAAAGTGTTACAAGTGCATTACCAGCATTAGGAATTTGAAAATGATTGGGGTGATTGGGCCTCCAGTACGAAGCACAATGCAAGTGTTGTTTCATGTCGGTTATCTGTGAGGCAGTGGTATCACCCTGGTTGAGCAGGCCCATTTGTGCTAAAGCATGGCTCTCCCACATGGCTGTTGTCTAAAATATTACTTTATTTATATTTACGGTTATGATGCACTCAATGCTATTTAAATTTTAATAATCAGTTTGAATTGCAAGCAAACAGTTTTGCGAGTGTTTTACAAGTGTTTTACTCTTATCTAAAGAAGGCTACCTTTTTGTTTAGAGGGCGGAAAATTATCGAATGAGAAGTCTTTCGATAATTAGACTTAACTAGATAACCCGCTCGGGTGAGGTGAGAGGGCACTCCCTCTCCACACAGTCTCCCAGAGTCTGACACTTCAGACCCTTAATAATTAAAAACCACCCTGTTCCTACTACTGCACTTCAAGCTGAAGCCCGTTAAGACTTCCATGTCTCCGTATTGGCATCAGCCCTGTTGGGTCCCATCTGTGGTGGTCTGATTGCTCTTTAAGATGCACACAGAGCTCAATGCGCCATACGTTCGGGTCTGGTTAAAGTAGACTACCTGTGTTAAACACCTAACAAACAATTTAAATAAATAGGAGAATGAAAATAGTTTTCTAAAAACCCATTCATTTTCATTTCTATAGTTAGCTAAATAATGTGTTTGTCATGAATGAACATGCAAAAATGTTTAGGTTGTTATCATTGTATTTATGGTATATAGTTTTAAAAGCCTTTTAATCTTTGTGTTAGATAATAAAAGGTTGCATATGTATTGTCAAACTTTATTATTATTATTACATTGACTATAAATAGCTAGATAAGACAGCCTCATTGGTTGACTGTTTGTTATTATAGTTCATTTTGGTTTTTTTCAGGTTCAATTTGCTGCAATAAACTGCTGGAATCCAGGCAGTGAATGCAGATTACATAACAACAAAATATCCTCATGGCCTATTTTAATGGCATACACAAGTATATCAACAGGAATTTTCTATTATGGTAAACATAAAATCGGATATTTTATTAAAACATGCATAAGTATTGAATTAGAATAAAAAAAATATTTATTGTAAAGAGTTTAGTTATTTAATTTATTCTATTCAATATTTACACAGGTGCTATTTAAGTCGGCTTTGTGGAAATTGTTAGGTGTGACTGACTTTACCTATTGTTAATTCAAAGGCCATTATACCTAAATACTAAAGACAAGTTGACATTCCATTTGACTACTGATTCGATTTGTTGGTTGGATCTAAGATCTCGTGTTTAACATCAGTGATTATTTAAGTATTAGAAATGTAATGTAAACTTTTTTTACAGGGCCTCGAGATGCTCACAGTATGGTTAACTTTTTAGAATTAATGGTTAAGCCGTTAAGACGAGTTTCATCATCGGAGGACCTCGTCAACTTATTGTCGCGATGTGATGTGAGTTGTACCTAATTATATTTGCTGGCGAAATATGTGTGATTCACGAACAGAGTATTAAATTGAAATAGCTTTAATTACCAAGTAATTAGCCCATAAAGTAAGTGATGCCAACAATAGACGTCGCACGTCAAATTCACCTAAACTGTTCTATTACTTTATTGTATTTTCAATAGTGTCCGACCGAAACTGGTTTTCTGACCGAAACCGAAACCGAAACCGAATGTTCGGCCGTGGCTTCAGTTTCGGCCGAAACCGAAACCGAAACCGAAATTACATAGTCAAGTATAAAATTTCTTAAAATACTGAAATTTGGTGCATTTTACCTATTATTTTGCATTAACTCGTCGAGTACCGGTTTTGCAGACACAATTATAGAACAATAGGTTGCGGTCACCGGTGACCGCTTGGTATTTGACAGTTTAATTAGGGCATGAAATGGAAACACAGTGTATTAAGTTTGTTGTAATCATTTATTTAATATAATAATTTAAAAAAATATTAATAACATTTTTATTAGGTATTTTTTCAAATTAAGTTCTCATAGCATAATGTTTATCAGTTAACACTAATCAAATCAGTAATTGTTACTGTTTCATTAAATACTAAGTATTGGTATTTTATTATACCTCTATTCTCTGTACTGAATACTTATGTAATTTATCACAACTTTATGCATTTTCAGAGATTCCCTTTAATGCCTTTATAGATAATATCTAATTGTCAATTAGTAATTCTACGTCAAAGTTAAAAACTTTTTTTTTTCTTGTATGGCCTGAGTAAAAAGTTTTATACAGGTTGGCGGTGACATTTTATTTGTCAAATAATGACAATCGTACAGTGCCGCGGGAAACAGAGTTATGCGAGCGTGAACGTGTGTGACATAAGTTTCGGTTTCGGCAAAGTTTCGGCCGATTTTGGCCGAAACCGAAACTGCCGCCGAAACATGATTTTTGGCCGAAACTCGGCCGAAACCGAAACCGAAACCGAAATTTCGGTCGGACACTAATTTTCAACCTTATTTGTATCGCAGTAAAGTAGAATTTCGGTAGCTAAGTTTTACATACCTAATTTCTTCATAAACTAAGCATTGACAACTGTTTCCGCATATGGAACATAATATACAGTTATCTTAAAATGTTTAATCTCTTCATTGCATTTTCAACCTTACGTGTTTTTAATAAAGTTGATATTAATTTTAAACATGTTTTTGTCGATTTGCTATGTTATTGTTCTCTATTGGAGTATTTCATGTATGGTGACGTCATTTGTTTTCAGGCAGTAGCAGTTGGGTACACACCGTTAACAGAAACTGCAAAGTATTATAACGTTTGGCATACGGTCGCGTTGAAAGTGAGGGAGGCCGATGTGATCGGAGAGATATGCTTCGCCGCCGTGACGTCAGAGGAACTAGCTGCCGAGCTTGGCGTGGAGAGTGTGCCAAATGCCCGCCTTATGCTGTGGAATGATACTAAGGTAAAGATTTGAGATATGCAGACCATAACCTTTTTAATTACTTGAATAAGGGCGAAATTGCACGTTATAAACGCCAGTTTTATTTCTAATTGCATGTAATAGACAGGCGCTGACGTCATGCTATAATATTATTTAAGTGTCGGAGAGCCATGCTTCAACACGAATGGGCCGGCTCGACCGGAGCGATACCACGGCCTCATAGAAAACCGACGTGAAGCAACGCTTTCGTTGTTATCGTCGTGTGAGTGAGGTTACCGGAGGCCCAAATCCCCCTGCCCTTCCCCAATCTGCTCAATCCCCAACAATCCTCAAACTCATAATCCCAAAAGGCGGGTAACGCACTTGTAACGCCTCTAGTGTTCCAAATGTCCATGGGCGGCGCTGATTACTTACCCGGCTTTTCCCATAAAAACAAATAGAGAATAAAAAAACTAAAAGTTTAGTAGTGTTTTATCCGATTCAAGAAGATTTCTCGAATTTAACTTTTATAAAAACGTGTTTTTTACATTCTTCTAGGAATACATATCGCGGGACGGGGATTTGGAAGCGTGGAATCAGTCATCTTTAATACACTGGGTATTAGATAACTTTTCGCAACCAGTGGCGCGTATAGTGCCGTTATGGAGGAAATCATTTAACTTCGAAAGATATGTCAATGGCAGTCCAATACTAATACTGTTTACACCACTTAATCCTTTGTATGAACAGCTGCCATCTTATTCTTTGGTAAGAATTTTTCCATGTCTATCCAGTTATTTCTAATTTTATTTGGCTAGCATTTCTGTTGTTTGAATATAATCTTTCAGTCATAATTTTAAGCTCTGTAACATCATTCAATATTGTATATTATGCCCCACTTTTGAACATATTCCTTTATTCTCTCATTCTTATACAGCAACAGTGCTTGATACAAAGCAAAATCGTTATTGAAATTGCAATGTAATTTTTCCAGTTACGTGAAGTAGCCATGGAATACTACAACTGTAAGATCAAGGACACCAGCCACTGGACGTCAGAGTTAGTGAAGTTACAACACGTTCAAAGACTCCTCTATCAACAGAAGAATTACACGAAATTCTGTAACGAGTTCAAATTCAAGAAACCGGTCAGAAAACAAAATCGTTTAGTAAAGAAAGGCGTGGAATCGCAAAACAATAAATACCCGTGGTATAATTCTACTAATAAACATCAAAAGAATGGAATATTTAATTTTCTTTTAAAAAGAGGTTTCACTGCTTCTAAAGCAATTGAAAGTGTTGAGGAAGGGTCGCAATGGCTATCTTCATTAGATTGGTTACAAGACTGTGGGATGAAGGCGTTGCCGGCAGAAAGGAGTTTCTATGAGCATTATGAACAATGTCAAACGCTTGAAGAGTCCTTCAGCCCAGACCCCGAAGAAACTCCAGAAACAGAAGAGTAAGTATTGTATTGAAATATGACCTTTATGTATATGTAATAAGGTTGTTTTTAAATGACGCCTTTGTAAATAAGTAGTAGAATTAGAATGTCTTAAATTCCAATGAACTTTATAAACTATAAATTGGACACTGCTACCATGGCGATAGGAGTTATTTTTCTTTGCATTCATCAGTAGGCTGTTGTATCTATGATAAATCACAAATAAAGTCCCTTTACAGAATAGAAACAACAATGTTACCGTTTGAAGACGATCCACTTTCATCAGAAAATCTCCTAGAGGACAGCGTCAACCACTTTTGTAAGGTACTTAGATTTGCCCATGAATGGGGTCCACCAATATACCCTACTGGGGCCTTGAACATAGATGAACGTCGAACAAATATAACGCATATAGATGGAATGTCTTGCGCGCGCAACTTCAGTCTGCATATGATCGCGATTGATAGTGTCAGAAACCACCATTTTGCTGAATCCCTTGGAATAGATATTTCTAATAAGAAGGATATGACTGCCGTCGTTATATTGGATAATAAGGTAAGTCAATTTTCTGGAACATACGATACTCAACTTTATTGTTTTGTAATACAGACGAAAACGTAAAAATAATTTAGTACACTATAAAATAAAATTGCAGAACAAAACGTGTTTTTAGTAAAAATAATATTTATTTTCCACAGCATGAGAGCCAGTTCTTATTATCAGAGGAATACAACGCGAAGTCAATAAGAGAATTCATATCAAACTTTACGAACAAAAGTCTGAAGCGTTCCCTTCGTTCCCACGTGTATGATACGATGCACACACATTACTTCGGCTCAGATGGTACGTCTGAACAGATGGGCATCAGTGAGAACTCCGTCTATATTGAAGATCTTACCTCAAGAACATTTAGAAGAATGGTGAAGACACCGGGGATGGTAAGTGACAATTGTGTATTTACAATAGAATATTATTATTAATTTAGTCCAATTACGCATACATAAGATTGTGCCCTCTCTTTTCCCTTTATCCCTTCCCCCTCACTGTCCATGTCCCTTCAACTTCTATCCATAAGTTGAGATGGAAGGGTTCATCTTACTTTTAAACTTTTTCCTTGAAGGACAAAAGGGTGAGAGAATGAGGTCTCCCTCCTTATTCTTTCATCCTATGTGGAGGGGGAACTTTCTCGTTAAGTTGTCTTTCCTTTGATTGTTCTTTATGCTTTAAGCAAATACCGTCTGCAAATGACCGACTGACGTTTAACTATCATCATATATCTGTTTGATGTCGTAAAGTGAGTGTCTGCTGTAGATGTCCCTGGTGGCGGTATGCGGCGGGGCATGTAGCGCGCGAGTGTCTCGTGCGCTGGTGGGCGCGCGGCGGTTGCTGGCGGGCTGCGGCCTGCGACTGCGGCTGGCGCGGCTGGACGCGCTGCGGCACGACCTGCCCTGGCACTACACCGTGCATCACTACCCCACGCTACTTGTATTCCCAGCGCACAGGTAAAATACTTTATCTTAAAACTTTACGAAACTAGTAATAATACTGAATAGTTTCGCCACTTGTCAATCGTGAGATTATGGCAACTCCTCTCACCCTCATAAGGGAGGAGGGAGGGGGTTCAAAACTGAAAATTTTCTAAATAATGATTATAAAGAATATTTTCACACAATTTAAAGTTACCACCAAGACCTTAGAGAGACAAAACGCATTAAGGGCCGATTTTCCCATCGCCAGTTATTATCAGAGGAATCATTTTGAATATTTGACAATTCTTCCATACAAATAACTGTCAACTGTCAATTTAATTCTCCAGTTAAAAATTAACTGACGATTGATAAATCGGCCTTTAGGATCTGATCCAGTCAGTCCAAACTAACCTTTATTATCTGTAAATTGAGATGCAAAAGCCTTTTGACGCCCCACGTTTTATACAATGACCTACAAACACACGTGTCGTAGATAGACGTATCGCCACTACTTTGAACTATTATTATATGTGAAGGACGCCCCTATCATAGGCTCGCAAATATTTCCAAAAAATTTGTTAAGTATGTTTGTTTGTGTTAGGCGAGGCGAGGCGGACAGTGAGTCATATCCGGGGGAGGCTCGCATTACGTCTGCGGGCGCGGTGGCGCTGGCGCTGCGGTCGCTGGCCGCGCCGGAACATTTGCGAGTGAGGATCGCGTTATGTGCTGCGGTGCTAGTACGTTCATACATACTACTCATTGTTTATTTGTTGTTATCTAACACTTTGTTACCTATGTAACCTGTGAGTTTGTTCTTGTTAAGTATCAATGGTTTCAGTAGTTAAGAATTGCAATATGTTCACACCCTATGCAAACGTACCACTGATAACTAGCGAAAACTGCGTGTCCAATAAGTACGTTCATCTTGTTAGTGTATGTAGTTGTTAACTCATTTATTATATTACAGAGCCACAACGAAAAGAAGACATGTTTAAAAGACATAAAAGAACACGCGACGTCAGTTATAAACAAAAACCTCAGACACTGGCGGCAGATTGAAGACAGAGAACTTAAAGAAGCCTTATTTAAAAGACTGCAACACTTACACACGCTCGCGTTGGACCTAAGTTTATTCCACGTGACTGATCTCAGTGAAAATAGTGTGAAACAAGTGTCCCTATCCAACACCCTTAGTGTACTATCAAAGAACTGGGACATCAACACTTCAGCGTTAAGAAAAAATGCCAATGTCTCATCACTAAGCAAAACGAGTTGATATTAGTTGTAACCTTGTAAATAGTGTACATTGCTCATATAGAAATATGTAACTATGTTATTTATTTTTGAAGCCCGAAGTACTATTAAATGTTGAAAACAAACGTGATTCATGCTTTTTTTTTCATGTGTACCTACCAATGTATGTTTTGTTAAAGTCAAACTCAAATACTAAATAAGTAAGTAATAGATGAAAATTGGATACCACTATTTTATGGAGTTTCTTTCACTTTTTTTATTGGATAAGCCGGTAAAAGAGCGGACGGATCACTCGATGGTATGCAATCGGCGCAGCCCATGGGCACCCGAAACACCTGAGGTATTACAAGTGTGGCCTTTTGAGAATTAGGAGTTTTAGCATTGTTATGGATTTGGGGAGATTGGGGTGGGGGTAATTCGGTCTCCTTTTTTACTGGAAAATGTTTCACATGTAATTTGTTTGAAGAGTTTAGGTTGTACTGTACAGTACTCCACAAAAAATATTGTACATTTGGAAAGAGACAATTACAGGTATTTTATTTTTTTAAGATTTGAGAAAAAGCTAGTTTCAGCGGCTCATAATCACGAGCAGTATACGTGGCGACTTGGCCGATTGTCTTTTTCCAAAGGTCGACGTACAATATTTATCACCGGAAACAGTTCACACATATTATCTACTACTCAACACAGACTTTTTGGTAGACTGCCTCTTACTATAGTAATAACTTTCTGTTACCACTGGAGATAGGATTGTCGATAAAATCTTATTTACTCATCGGGCTGGACGCGAAATCAGATAATTGGTCAAAATCACGGTTGCCGACAAGATAGTGGAAAATTTAATGGAATGCAGCATGCAAGGTACTTTAACAGAGTTCGAGATTATAAAATTCACGAAATCGTGGGAAATACCCAACACAGGAAAAGCAACTACAGCTGTGTTATTTCGGAATAATCAGTAGTAGCACATGTCGCCGAGTATAGAATTTGATGATAGAGCCTCAAGCCTGATGTAAGATAGGTATGTTATTTTCAGTCCACCTGGTCTGACGCAACGCGACAATGCATTACCAAGTAGCCTACCAAACTAGATAACAGATTAACGTCACGGTTTTTTTCATATTCAGCAATTATTAACAACAAAGTATGTAGATAAATATGTTTATTATCAATCTCTGAATAATATAACCAAATGTGTTCAGAACTCGACATCTCTGCCGAAGAAGGAGAGTGTGTTTTGCTTCGTGCTACTGCGCCAAGCGCGCACCAAGCTTAGCACCGTCGATATAGACTTCTTCACGTACACTCCTGGGAATTGAAGACAGGAGAACAACACATGGTTATCGTTGTTATTGTACCAATAAAGATACCAATATCGATGGATATCGTGCCAACTATCGCACATGACATATGAATCATCGCCATAATTTATACATAATGTAAGTACTTGCCCTCTTCATCAAATTATTCAGAACCTATGCAAAGTATTTCGTGCTTTATCTACAAATAGGACACATGTTTGGTTGAATGATGTCTAGTCACATATGTCGAGCATTGAGGTCTCGTGTGCGTCTTCTATTCTGGTTTGTGGCACTTCTTTGATAATAGCATAACCGGTGGTGAGAAGTGGGCAGCATTTCAGCTAGGAGTACCTATTTTATTTTATAAATATAAGCAGAGTGCAAATCGATATGGGTTTTCTGCCTGTCTTAGACATTTTTCTTTCAATCGTTCATGTTCAATCAACCGTTTGTATGAATTTACATTAGGTATAGATACCGTATACCTGACTAAATAATACAAACCGATATATACGTACCAAGGTCGCTTGTGTCCGTGAAGTTCGGGAACATTTCGTGGTAAGGCTTAATGAGGAATACGAGGTCAATGCCTACCACACCACTGATGTAGTCAATCAGTGTTCCTGCAACACGCTCGTCGTTACTGCTTTGGTGCACCTGAAAATTTAAAAAATTGCATCAAAGTACCTACTTAACTGGGTACTTAAACTAATTACCATATCATTATACCAACCAACGTTAATCCTTGACAGATTAAAGAAAACGGCATAATTTTTAAGAAATCAGCAAATACCTAATCAGTGCGATTAGGTTTTTGTTCATTTCTTTGGTTTTCTGCGGTACTTATCTGAAAAGGATTTGATGTTGCATAAAAAATATTCTGACCTCATACAGTCGTCCATCCGGTAGGCGTGCTTGCCTAGCTGCATATTCACCGATGTCTTGTAGAGTGCGATAGTTGCTCGGTGTACGTAATGAGTAACGCCATGGATAAAGGATATATTCCTGAAAAACCACATTTTCTTTACCTAATTAGGTAAATTTCGCTAAATTAGAGCAGGTCCGATCGTAGAGCCCCTTTACCCTGCTATGAGATATGTCCTGAGAGGCAATAAGATACGCGCGCCGTTAGTCAAAAAGAGTCTAACAGTTCCCGTCAGCTTCCTGAGGCGAGAGGCTCCATGAGGATTTTTCCAACTTCGGGTCAAAAAAGCCGATGAGAAAAGTAGTCAAAATATGTCTGTATTACCTTTTTGGGTATAAAACTGGCGTGTAAATGTATAGCCAAATTGATAAAATCTCCCATTTTATCTACATATTTTCGAACTGCTTGTGCTTCGGCGGTGGAAAATGGTTTCTGACCGGGATAGTACTGGCAACACCGCGTGGGAGTTTTATGAACGTCATCTGAAAAATTCTTTTATAAGTACGTTTAAAAAAACTGACTTCAACCCCCTTTTATTAGAAGTCAGTTATTTAATATACCTTCTCCTAAGTGTAACAAACACTTTTCTAAAACCGCATCAAAATCGGTTCAGCCAATGGCAAGATAATGGAGTACAAACATACATACATATAAACATAGAGGTAAAACTGAGAACCTCCTTTTTTAAAGTCGGTTTAAAAGAAACTGTGCCTTCTTAGTCTGTAGATCGTTACGTTAACGTTGAGGCACCGCTTGCTTGCATATATTAATTATTTATTTTTAAATTTTACCAACTACAACCTAGATCAGATAATGAATGTCTAGAAAGATAAACGTGGGAATTATCAGCAAAATTAACTGTATATCAAATTACCTTGCCAATGATAAGCGAAATTCCGATTAATGTTTGTCCCAAAACAGCGTCTATCTTTTTGTTCTTTTTCCAGATCAACATTTTTATGCCATTCTGATGGACGAGTCTCTGCCCTTACTGATACATTCTGTGTCCAATCAACGGAGTTCAAAGGCCGACGCGTGCGAATGTTATGAGTGAATTCAATGCCATCTGGATTGCCCATGGGTACCAAATACCTTAAAATGATAATTAAAATTAACTCTTACTAATTACTATAGACCAAACTACTACTAACTACTACCTATTGGATAAACTCGCAAGTAAAACTACGGATCAAAGCTAAGGTACGATTCCTGTCGCGGAGAACCTAACGGGTAACCGGGGCTCCGACTCGACATGCAGGAGAAGGAACGGGGTGGTTTTTAGTCAGTAAGAGTCTGACACTCCCTCTCGCCTCTCCCAGGCGGGAGCAGTCATTCGATGATTTTCCCCCCTTAAAAAAAAATGTACGATTCCTGAGTCACGAGAAGTGTTGATTTCGGTCTCAAAAACTTTTCAGTCTCGGTCTCAATCTCTTAGGCAATAGGAACCCGTGCTATTACTAAAAAAAATCCAAATACCTTGGAAAACTCAATGCTAATGCTATCAGGTGCTTGACAGTTGCACTTGGACCAATCGAATTGTGAGGCAGTCGAAAACGATGTAGTTAGGCAAGTAATTAAATCATTTATTTATTAATAAAAAAAAACTACAACAACATTTTTTCATATTCAGACTCACCAGTCATAATCATTGAAGAATGGTGTCTGATACTTCGCATCATAGAGCAACTTTTCCGACAACTCCAATATTGCATTAGGAGACGCCCACGCCATGGGGTTTAGTGCTGTTCGGTAAAATATAGTTCAAAATATGTAATGATTATTTACTCGCGCACAGTTTAAACCACTGCTTGCTCAGTTTCTATGATCAATAGAATAATCTTTTAATGCCTTTAGGCATTAAAATAACCTTCTTCGATAAATAAACTATCCAACTAAATAAGAGTTATTCAATTTGAACCTTAGTTCTGGAGATTAACGCATTCAAATATAGAACCCCTCAGCTTTTTATATTATCTAAGTATCTACATCTATATACACCGAGTCAAAAATATGATATTATTACACGAATCGTCAACATGAACAGTTCTCTCTTATTTAGCCTACATCACTCCAATACAAATAGGTAGAGTGGAACATCTGTCACCGACATCTCCCACTCTTTCTATGCCGTGGCTGTCCTAAGATACAACTAATGGATTGCACATTGACGTGAGACGTGTAGCAGTTATAGTCACATAACCTTACGAGGCTGCTGAAGTCTAACCAATATCATTAAAGAATTAATTAATTAAACTGTCAAACACCAAGCGGTCACCGGTGACCGCAACCTATTGTTCTATAATTGTGTCTACAAAACCGGTACTCGACGAGTTAAGTACCTCCAACAATTAGTATGCCTGGTTTTCTGGTGTGCCTGTCGCTGCGCAGCTCTACAGCCAGGATACTGCGATTCTCAAATGTTTGCGGAGCCAAGTGCACAACCTTCACCACTTCAGGGTCTCGTCGACGGAAGCCATCAAGCACGTACGATAAAGTCTTCTGGTCAACATACTTCTTGAATTTCAAATTATCACCTGTACTTCGTGTTGTCCTTATTTTGGCTCCAGATCTGAAGAATCATGATGAATGGATCAATCAATTTAAGTTAGTACTTAGTAAAAGAGTACCTACTTGTTTGTCATAAACGGGACTGCTGAGCAATGTGTCTTGTTTGTCTTCATTCCATTGGTCACGAAAAATATTATTGAGGTTTTAAAAATTCTTAGTACCTCATTGCACTGAGGTTACTATTGTGTGCCCACCACAACAACATATGTGTGTTATAGAAATATAGCCTATTGGCAGAAAATGAATTCATATAACATAACTATGTGTAATCTACATTTCACCCTGCAATTATGTAGGAAATATAACTTTAAATCATGGCAAATTCTTACTCACAGTTCAAAATTTCTTGGTGGAAACAAGACCATATAGAGAGCCCCTAGAAAATATAAAATAGATATCAAATATATTTTAATTTGTAAAAGCATGTTTATACTTAGAGCTCAAAACTCAATAAATAATGATACAAAAATCAAAGAGCATTAAAAATCTGACATTGAATGTAGTTTTAGACATAGAGTTTAGTAGTAATCATTGGTTTTTTGACGTGACATAATTATAAACGTCTTTTTTGGACCATTTTTGAACACATCCCATTACTCTATGAGTTGATTAACAACTTTGACGAAAAACTTTCTACTTTGGGCCCCAGGCTTAACTTGCAGGTAGGTAGATACATGGTAGATACGACTCCTTAAATGTAGAAAAGTTATGTCATGTTTATGTTATTGTGTCAATGCAGCAGAGGTGATCTAATGTTCATCAACACCGTATGCCTTGCAAAGGTAGAGTAGAGTAAAAAGTTTACGACTTATCTATAGATGTTCATGTAGTATGCAGTGGGAGTTCATTATGAGTTCAGTTGGAGCAGAATATTACAGACAGACACTATAAAATAATGTAAGCATAGCACAAATAAAAAAGAATGTTAGAATCTGGCCACTTATGTTCTATATTTTATGACAAATTATTACTCCCGAAATAAATGTCAACGAGAGGCATCATGTTATGTCAAAATATGAAGATTTTGTTATCATGAAAACTTATGCATTTTTGATAACATTTGGTTTTATACAATTAGTTTTCTGCAACCACGACATCAATGTTACTGACTATGAATCGTTCTCTGTTTGTCCAATTAAATGTAAGTATCACTAATCCAGTAATCCTATAACGCCTAGGCTTCTACAAAGCCAATACTATATTATTCCACTGTAATACGTTAAAATGTCTTTTGTCTTAGTTTTCCGCCGAAAAAGGTCATTCACAGAATATACGCGATGGCGCGCAAACCAAGAAACTACAAATGAGTTCCTAGTGAAGGTGTTAGATGAAGATTTAACAACTGCAGCCCAAACTCAGCAAATAGTGGCCGTAAACATACAACCTGTGACGAAAGGAGGTGAGAAGATTATCATAGGTGGTGCAAAAGTTCCTCCACCGACTACGTCGCAAGCTACCAATGACGCATTAAAAGATTACACAAGATTTGTACCGCCAACATCCCCAGCTATGACACCTGATGGAGATAATTTCATTGCCCCAATACCACCGCCAAATCAACCACATCCACTCTTGCAAGCAAATGGTCTGTAAAATGTTTTATATTTCAAATAGATTAAATAATTATATAGATATATTTTTTGTGACTGCCTCGTTGGCCGAGTGGTCGCAAGTGTGACTGTCGGGGAAGGGGTATCGGGTTCGATTCTCGGGCCGGGCAAAACATGAGTTTTTTAAAAAAAAATCTCAGTAGTTAGCACGAAGTCTGGATATGTTATATTACATCCCTATTACATGGGACTCATAACATAAATAGTGAAAAGTGGGTGTTACATTGTACAGTGGCATTAAGTGCGCCTCTGCCTACTCCTTCGGAGATAAAAGGCGTGATGTCATGTTTGTATGTAGAGGTATATATTTTTTGTTTATTTGGTGTTTCTTCTGTGTTTAAGCTTACATTACTTTCATGATTTCAGGCATCTTTGCTGTTCGAAATTCACTACGTGACGATAGTCCACCAGCCAGCCCTCAGTTTCTAGCACGGACTCCAACATTGATGGCACGACAGTATGCACCAATAGCTCCGGTTGCATTCAGTCGTCGTACCACAACAGCGCCCTTAAAACCACCTATTTTAAACGATTATGTACGTTTTTAAATATTGAATAGTATTCTTATCTTAAATATCATTTGAGTGTAAGGAATTCCCTTACAGGATCAAGATTCCCAATCATCCGTTACAACGCCTACACGAACCGAAGATTTGGCAGAGATAACAGTCCCACAACGAAGTACAACTAAATTAGACCAATTCCGGAGAATTCATTCATTTGACCCGACTCCAAACTATGATTTAATGACGCGGACTACGTATTCAGTCCCCGATAGAACAGCACCACCGTTTGAATTTTCCGTGGCAAACGACATCGAAGTTGACATTGAATCTACCACTGAACGAAAAATTTTTGATGGTGTTAGAAGAAAAGAAGATGAAACTAAGAAGGACGCTGAAAAAGATTCTGAATCTTCATATAATATGATGTTTTATAATGATGAAGATAGCGATAATACAAAATCTAATAGAAAGGAAGATCAAGAAATAAGTGATAACTATTATGAAAAAAAAGGTGTTCACGACGAGGCTCTAGAAAAAGATTCGGCTGATGCAAAGGAAATGGATATGGAGTACGCTGATAATAGAAATGCCAGTTTAAAAGAGTTACGTATTTTACAAGAACAGATTGGTTCTGATAACATCACGTTGAAAATGCCAGCTAAAGGTGTAATTGGCATTCCCGGTATAGAAGAAGTAACAAGTAAAGGATTTAAAGATTCACTGCGAGACAAACGTCGCTCGATTTGCAGTTTACTTAAAGTTAGGAAACTGAACTTTAATTCACCACGAACTTTAGCAGAGGTATGAAACTTTTTACATCTTTATAAATGGGCACATAATCATTATTTACTCTTTGTTCGAATATCCCGAAGGAGGCACATATTAAATGTTTTTCTGCAGTTATGTTACAAGTCCAAGAATATTGTCACATATATAATTCTTTTTGATGATTGATTATACGAAACCAAACAAACCCTTAATATATTGTTTGATTTGAAAACTGAAGCACCCCGTGATGGATTCTATAATTGCACTAGTGATCACTGGAGCAACGAGACAGTCTAAAAACAAGGATATTATGTACATAGTAGGTTTTTAAGCTACAATTTAATTATTTTTAGATAACGAATCAATTGAAACTGTGGGCGGATAAGAGTCCAGTAGCCAAGTGGGTGGACATAACACATGGAAATTTCACCACCATGGAGAATCCTATTTATATGATGATAGTAGATGACCCAGCTAGCGGTCAGATTGTTTCTGCAAAACAAACTGTTATGATTGTCGCAGGTGAGGACTAAATCCTACTAAATGTCAAGCGTATAATGCTGGTATTATCAGTAAATAATATTTTAAATCATTATTGCATTTGCTTGTAATATTTGTCTGAAAATTAAATGCAAATCTGTTATTGGCACCTAATGCCGGACACTTATATTATCTCGATAACTAATAACGCGAGCGATTCAATTTTTAGTGGAAAGTGTCCCAGTGGCAGACACCTAAGATTTATAGTAAAAATTGAATCGCTCCTGTTATCAGTTGTCGAGATAATCCAACTGGCCGGCGTTAGGTACCTTCTGGCGTTATGGGACTTCCCCCTATTACCTAAGGGCTAAACTGATAAAAATGTTTAAGGCATTAAGTCCGCTTATTAGTGCAAGAGCATGAAGTGTGTTAAGTAAATAAAATCTGAAAAAATTTTGAATATGAAGTCAACTTCTTTTTCATGTATATCTTCACTGTGTCGTTGGTCGCGTAGCAGTGGCCTCGACGGAACAGATGTTGTTCCTTTTTATTTGTCTAACGAGCAAAGGCTCTCAGGATCGATTCCCCGGCAAAATTTACTGAAAAATTGTTAGTCTGCCCAGTTTAAGACAGCAGACTCACCATAGATCTGAAACATAACTTTTGAGAATTGGGTTTTCATTCTATACCTACAATTAATTATGCACCACCTAGCTCACACGGGTTTTAATCTAGTTATGATAATCATGAACAGGTATGCAAGGAGGAGACCACCATGCCGTGGCCGCCGCAATGTATGTGTTGTATCAGCTCGTGGAACGTAGCGAAGCACATGTCGACCTGCTGACGAAGTATCGGTTCTGGATTATACCAGTATTCAACCCAGATGGATACGACTACTCTATGACATTCCCACACGTAAGTTTCTTATTGTAATTTACAGTTTACAGTAATTTACAGCTACGTCTTTATAAAAAAAAAAAACCGTGGGGATGATAGTTGCCCTTTACCCAATTTCGAATGAATCTCAGTATTTTGATTCAATTAATAAAGATGATAAGATATTAAGATACATATTTTGATTATATTCCTTCTTACCTATTCTCATTATCAAATCATTCTGCTTCTTGGCTATTCACTTTGATAGTCATTACGTTTAGTAACGTTACTAGAAAACATTACTTGGGCGGTCGAAAACTCTAACAATTAGTGCTAAACTCTAAACCTTTGCAAAAAGTGGTTCTAATTTCGTTTTTAATATTGTAGAGACGAGAATGGTCAAAAAATTTACGTCAATTATGGGACACGTGTAAGGGACGTGATTATTGCAGTTCGTGCGAGACTCACGGGATACGATGCACTATTCAACCGTGCTACGGCGTCAATCTCGACAGGAACTTTGAATATCAATGGATTCCTGGTGAGAATAATATCTGTGTATTTTGTTAAAGATCTTTGTTTCATAACTAACTAAATCAAACTAATTAAATAAGGCTGTCAAATAAATTTAATCCCCATAGTAGAGTTATCGTTTCTATATCAAAGTGGAGCTATTGAATCGCATTAAACCAGTCAATACGAGATTGACAGATTGACGAGGTAAATCAACAAATTTAAACCTTGTGACACTCGCCCACACTGACATGTCGTTGGCACGCAATGCTGCTCATGACTGTAAACTCCTTGCTTCGCTTGAAACTATCTACAGTTACGTGTGTAAGCCGTAAAACATAATTTTACATATAATATTATTGACTGCAGCGGATGAATTACGAGCCGAGCATCCATGCGGCGGACTGTACGCAGGGCCACGCCAGCTCAGCGAAGCCGAGACCCGTGCTCTTACACTCTTCATGCACGAACAACGCACACCACTATTCACATTCATTGCATTTAAAGAAGGGAGTGTACTCGTAAGTTTTATTATAATTTCACATCCTATCTAAGTGATTGTACATAAATTACAATCTATCAAGATAGTATAACATGTCTGTCTCATTAAGTACCTACCTACGTAAAAGTCGGCTAACTAGATAAATGGCATAAAAGTACATTTTTTCCAGTAAAAACTGGCTCACAACTGATCTAAATCTGGTTTAAGGAATGCAAATATTATCTTTTGTTTTGTTTTCAATTCCGAGAATATAATATGTTTCTTTTCCTGGTAATGCAGGTATATCTATATAATAAAAATGAATCCCTTTTTCCCTTGGTCACGCACGGCATCACGCGTGAATGGCGGGACCGATTTCCCTAATTCTTTTTTGTTGTATTTGTTATTATTAGGAGAAGGTTCTTAAGATAAAAAATCCTAAAAATTCTACGGGGACGGGAGAAAACGGGATTCCGCGTACGAAGTCGCGGGCATAAACTAATTTATTAATAAACTAGATTTTGCCCACGACTTCGTCGGCGCATTAATAACATCAGGCAGAATTTAGATTTTCTGACTCTTGTTCCCTTTTCCAAGGCCAATTTCAATGTATGATATTAAATCTCAATCAAGTTGGTACTTTAGTTTTTATTTATTATAAAATTGTAAAAGATTACGTGGTCTAAAATACATAAAATTATAGTTTTAATTTTACGCACATAGGTCTCGTAGGATTTTCGTTATAAAAAGTTGTAATATATTTCACTCTAATCTGCGTCAAGATTTTTCTGACACACAGTGTTGTCGGTTTTACTCGAATAGTTCCCGTTCCTGTGAGATTATCGGAATAAGAACTAATATATGTCCTTTCTCGAGTCTCAAACTATCAATATACAGAATTTTAGTCAAATAGATTCAGTAGATTAAAACTACTGGAGTCCCGGGATTTTAACGCGTAGCTCCTGTTCCCGTTGGGTTCGGGGTTAAAACCTGTTTAAGTCCCTTCTCGGTCTCAAATTATCATTGTACGACATTTCAATCGAATGGACTCAATAGTCTAAAATTAATAGCGTCCTGGGAAATGTGTTTAATGGGTTCTGTAGCTGAAAAGGTCCCGTGGGGTTTCTGAGATAAAACCTTATTTAGGTCTCTTTTCGGGTCTCAAACTAGCATTGCACGGAATTTCAGTCAAATAGGTTTAGTAGTTTTAAAGAAATGGTATCCCGGGATTTTAACGCCTAGTTTCTATTTCCGTAGGGTTTCTGGGATAAAACCTGTCTGAGTCCATTTTGGGGCTTTAATTATTACTGTATAAAATTTAATCAACTTTCAACTAAGAATTTTCAATAAATAGTTAGGTGACCATTTCGTAGTGTTATTTATCAGAAATGTCTTTATTTGCGTACCTTACATTAATAATATCGTTCAAAATTAGTAAAAAATCGATATAATATTTAGACCTATCGAAAAAGTAGACGACTTTAGTTTAACATAAACTACCCATATTTTTTTAATTACCTATTTGTCAGGTATTTATTATATTATATTTGTGTCAAGGGAAATGGGGACTCAAGAATATTTTTAAAATATTTGCCTAAATTTTAATCACTATTCATACACAAAAACGTGCATGGCGCACATAATGACAGTAGTTTAGTTTAATACGATTTTTAGTGGTGGTCATCAGTGTGTAATTTTTAAATCGATTCAAACATTGTATATATCAGAATTGATTTTTTAAAGTTGTTTAATATTGAAATATTAAAAAAAAAACAATTTGTCTTGATAATCTAGGCAGAATTATTGAATCACGCAATCGGTTGCCATTCACTAAAAAAAGGAAATGTCATATTACGAATTTTAAAATTTTAGAACATGTCTTTTTATGTAATTTGACACCAAGGAGGATTTATTCCAATTTACAAAAAATCTTTCTAGCCCTCTTTGCCCCTGTTAGGCATTGAATTTTCATAAAATATGAATGAAATCTTCATTCAATTCTATTAAAGAATGTTCATGCGAAATTTGAAACAGATCGGACTTAAGAATTAAGTTCTTTCATACAAACTTTGACCCCACTTTTGACCCCCTTAGAAGTCGAATTTCGAAAAATCGCTTCTTATTGTTTACCTACGTCAATTTAAGTCATATAAAGAACGCACCCTCAAAGTTTCAGATTTTTCCCATGAGCGGTTTGGGCTCCAGGTTGATTCATAGATTTTTAGTTCAGGACAATATGTGTTTATAATTATTATATGTAGATCTTTAGATTTACATTTGACAGTTTTTAGTATAAAGATTGTCAAATATTCAAAGTTATTCTTCATTTAAACGCCTCGCTTTCCCAATCCCTGAATACCCTACAATCCTCAAATTCCTAATCCCAAAAGACCGGTAAAGCACTTGTAACGCTTCTGGTGTTCCAGGTGTGTATGGGCGACGCCGAGTGCTTACAGGTGATCCGCATGCTCGTTTACTGGTTTATCCCATAAAAAATCTCTACCACAGTAGGCGGAGAAAATGACAGTTTAAAAGACAGAGTGAGCTGCCTGGTTTCCGTATATGACTAGACCTTAACTTAGTCGGCCCTCACGACACCTGCATATAAGTTTAGTGTTATATATAGTAAATCCTAAATTAATAAGCCGTACATAAGCAATACCTACATAATATCGTTATAACTAATAAATATTAATCTCTTCCATAAAGATATATAGATTATAAGCATTTAAGCAATTATGAAAAAAACAATTTATTGAACTGGTCGGGCATTTTTGAGGCGGTATGGAGTTCACCGGGTTAGGTAGCGCAAAATTAAAACAAATGACGGGTCAATGACGTCACTCCAGAAATGACAAGAGCAGAAACATTCTGATGTTTTTCGAAATTCATGACCTGCCCCTAAAAAAAACTAAATAAAAATACAAGATTGGTATGATAGTTTTCAAAAGTAGCATACCTAACATAATGAAACATACACCGGTACGGTGCGAAGCTGGGGTGGACTGCTAGTACCTATTCGTATAGGTAGGTAAGTGCAAGGTATAATAGCGCCACGTGGAACTTGAAACGTTTAGGTACACTAGAATCAGATTACCTAAATTTTGTTTATAAAGATTTGATAAAAATGTATACACATTCTTGACACTGATTAGAAAATTCCATTACAAAATGTTGAACACAAAATTCATCATCATATTAGGTACACTACACCTACCTATTATCTAAGTAGGTAGGCACATACATATTAGACTTAAATAAAAAAAATATTTGTCACATAAACATAAAATTGGCCTTATCCTGGTACATTAGCAATATATCAAAACATTCTGATATAATAATAATTAATCAGCGATGAAAGTACATAATAACGTCTCGATTCCATTTTTAGGCTGAAAGGTCCTTTGGATCATCGGCATTTATTTAAAAAGTAGGTTCTATGCAGTGGCTAACATTAATTATAAAAATTTAGAATTATTTCAAATGTCAAATCATATCTGAAAAATTAAAAATACAAAATTATGTATAGGCCCTTTTACCATAGCCCACACTACGATTTAGTCTCGTGTCGTATAGGTACATAATGTACCAACGTAAAGTAAAATTAGGTAGTAAAGCCTAAATCTGCTTTATAAATGCTAAACTACACATAATGTTTAAAATAAAACAAAAATAAACAATTTACACAAACTTATTACTCATGTTTACAGGGCCATCTGATGTCCATTATGATTAGGTATATTTAAATAAATCCTTAAACTTGCGTCAGTGTCTACAATTAATCGACATTATTATGACTTATTTTATGGATTTTCCAGATATAATCTGTTTAAGAAACGAAAATATTTTGGGGTTTATCAATTATATATGTTGAATCATTTGTTTTGCTACTTTTGAGGAGATGTCCACTCTGATTGTCATCGAAATAGATAATTATTTTCAAATCTTTCTATATTACTTGCGAATAAGTATGTATATAGATTTATTAGTCATAACTTTATTTTAATGTAAAAACCCTATAAGTAATCTTTATATAATCGAATATCTTTACGATATATGTACAACGATGTTGTTTTTTATTTATTTTACCGAATAGGCTCTAAAACTATCAAGTTGAATATAAAAGTTATTTTACCAAGCTTACTTTTCACGGTACTACTATTTAATTTTATCCTGAGGAAATGCAATTCCACGTACTCAATACTCAATACTCAATACGTTTATTGCACTCCATATGTTTAAAAGGTGTTACATAATAATATAGTACAGTATGGACCCTGTAGGGCACGGCAACGTAGAAGAGAGGAGGACGCTAATTTTATTTAGATTATGTATCGCAGATTTTTTATTACTAGTTATAATTAGTTGTTTTATTCAATTTATTTTGTAATGCTATTAGTATTATTTATGAAAATGTTTATAAATGTACTTATATATTTTATGTAGGTTTATATATTTATATATTAAACATTTATTTTAATAATTTTTTTCGTTATATATTTAAATATGTGTATTGTAATAAGTGATTTAATCATTAATATTACCTCTATATATGTCGTACATCCCTGAGAGCGTCGGAGAGGTTGAGGCTTGGGATGACTCAGCATTCTACTAAGGCATATGATAAATCTTTTACGATACAAGCTGTTCGCCTGTGGAATGCACTCCCAGTGTCGGTGAGACAAGCACAGTCACTTGCTTCCTTTAAAGCTAAAGTTAAAGATTATTATTTGTCTACGTCATGAATCGTATTAACTCCTTTATATACTTATTTAGATTGTATATATATATGGTTATGTATATGTATTTATATATATATTTATATTTGGTATGCATGTATGTGTAAATAATTTAGTATATATATATGTTTGTTTATTTATTTTGTTAGTGGTTAATATTTATGTATGCCTGGACTACCCTCTTAAATTAACCATCATTCCATACACCCAAAGGTTGCCTGATAGATATCGCTTTTAGCGATAAGGCCGCCCTTGTACCCTCCTTATTCTTTATAATTTCCGAATATGTGTAATTACTTGCTTGGTGTACAATAAAGCTTATTTATTATTATTATTGTGGTGAAACTTTTGTTTTTCTCGACATTTAAGGAATGTCGGTAATTTAATGAAACCACGGGCCTAAGCCAAGTGAGTTTCATTTAATTGATTCGGTTCAATATTCGCGTCGTCTTGTAGGAATTTGCGAACTATTCTGCACGTGTTTCGGATTGTAGCTTTTTGCATAGTTATATACTTATTTTTAGGTAGTTCAATTTGTTGTATGTAGTGATGAAGGTGTGTAGGTATTACGCCGGTGCTAGAGAGCACCAGAGGCACAATGTATACTCTGTTCATTTTCCAGATTCTTATTATTTCCTCTTTTAAACTGTCAAACACCAAACGGTCACCGGTGACCGCAACCTATTGTTCTATAATTGTGTCTACAAAACCGGTACTCGACGAGTTAAATCTGTATATTTATGTATTTTTTCGGTTATTGTTTTTTGTAGGTTGTGTGTGTTAGGGACTGCTATGTCAATAATGTATGTGTGTTTCTTCTATTTATCTATCATGGTTATATCGGGTCTATTATTATGAATTGTCTTGTCGGTTAAAATTGCTCTATCGTAGTATATTTTGTGACTCTGATTCTCCAGCACCGGTTTGGGATTATATTGATAGTACGGTTCGGTTTTAGGCGGTAAAAGGTTGCATTTTATGGCTAACTTTTGATGAATAATGCGGACAACTTGATTGTGTCTATGGGTGTAGTCAGTTTGAGCTAAGTTTGGGCATGCACTCGTGATGTGTTGTATATTTTCAGCTGCGCGATGACACTTTCTGCATTTGTCGTTCTGAACAGTGGGGTCCTTAAGTATATATTTTTTGTATTTTTTTGTATTTATAACCTGGTCTTGTATGGCTATCATAAAGCCCTCAGTCTCTGGGAAAAGAGAACCTAATTTTAGCCATTCATTCGAGGCGTCTATATCTACGTGCGGTTGTTCCAAATCGTGCAGGTGTCTTCCATGCAGTTCCTTGGAACGCCATCTATTGATTTTGTCGGTGATATGATTTTGAGGGGTTTTATAACTGATATTCTTGTTGGATACAGTTTCTATCGAGATCTACTATCGCTGAGTGCATGCTGCTAGTGGTGATTTTACTGAAGAAAAAATTTCTAAGGTTTTGAATTTGACCTTCCCCCAATACATTTAAATCTATGAGTCCTCTTCCTCCTTTTTCCCTCTTTATCGAAATTCTCTCAATTGCTGACTTCGGGTGAAGGTAGTTATGCTTTGTTAGAGTGGTCCGGATTTTAATTTCTAAACTACGGATATCTGTTCGTGTCCATTTTACAATACCAAATGAGAATGTTAATACAGGAATTGCAAAGGTATTAATAGCTTTAAAAAGATTTTTTGAGTGGAGTTGTTTTTTACATATTACATGAAGTCGACTTGTAAACTGTGAACATAAATCTTTTTTTATTTTAATGTGATCTATAATGTTAGACTGGTGAATGCCTAAGTATTTATAAGTTTCTGTAGGTTCCATAGATTCAAATGCATCAGGTTCGTCGATATTGTTAACAGTACTTATTATTTTGCCATTTTGAATGTGTAGTATGCGACATTTATCTAGACCAAATGACATATTTATGTCTCTACTAAATTGGGAAGTTAACTCTATTAGGGATTGTAAGCAATTGTTAGATTTTGAAAATAATTTAATATCATCCATATACATGAGATGACTTATGGCTGTATCTGAATTTAAGCTATAACCGTTATCTGTATTATTGAGTAGGTGAGACAAAGGGTTTAAGGCAAGGCAAAACCATAGAGGACTGAGAGAGTCTCCTTGAAAAATTCCATTTCTGATATGAATATCATCTGTGGTGATAGTATCTGTACCATTAGTTAGGTGTAGGGTTGTTCGCCAATCAGACATAGCATTTCTCAAAAAGTTAATAATGGTAGGATTTATTTTATATATTTCTAAGATTCTAAGTAGCCAAGAGTGGGGAACGCTATCGAATGCTTTTCTGTAGTCTATGTATGCTATGGATAAGTTTTTCTTTTGTGTATGAACATATTTTAAAATGGTAGAGTCTATTATAAGCTGTTCTTTACATCCTCTATGATTTTGCCTACATCTCTTCAGACAGTATATTGTTTCGGTGAAGATGACTATTAATTAATTGTGTAATAAGTGAAGTAATCAGTTTATAAATCGTCGGTAGGCATGTAATGGGGCGATATTGGGAAGGATTCGACGTATCATTACTTTTAGGGAGCATGTAAGTGACTCCTTTTGTAATAAAATTAGGCATTGTCTGTTCACCTCTAATGATTTCTGTGACGTTCTTAGCTATAATGTGATGGAGTGTTAAAAACTTTTTGTACCAAAAATTATGAATGTTGTCTATACCAGCCGCTTTCCAATTCTTCATTCTTGATGTGACTATTGCAACTTCTTCTGGTGTGATATCAGCTAATTCCATCTCTTCTGTGTCAATCATCCTATCTCTCTCTTCCTCAATCCATTTTGCCTCATCATTATGGTCGTTTCGTTTTTCCCATAAGTTAGCCCAGTAGTTTTTGAGTTCATTTGAATCGGGGATTATATTGTAATTACCTCTATTTGGTATTCTATTGCCTCGACATGTTCCATAAAAGTTTTTCTCATTAGTTATGAACAGTTTATTATCTTCTTTTCTTTGAAGAGATTTTAAATATCTTGCAAGACGTTGTGATTTTAGAACTAATTTTTGCTTTAATGTATCTAAATATTCTTCTGGTCTTATGTTATTTGGTTCATGTATAGTATGTACTTTTGTTTTTCTGAATATCCTATTTACTGTTTTCAATATTTTTCTAGATCTATTGTTGTTAATATATTGTGTCAACCTACCTATATCTGTTCTTAAAATTTTTATATCTATTTCGAGTCTTTTATGCCACGAAGGTTTATGGTTTTTACGAGATTGAGGGGATGGTTTATGTGTTCTTATTTTGTATCCTAATCTTTCACAAATAACGTACGCACTGCAATATATTAATGTATGTATACCTAGCAAATCAGAGTCAATAGAATAGAATCGGTTTAATATTTGTTTGTTAAATAAATCAACCAATCCATAGAGCTTTTTGTTCCCTCTAAGTTTTGGTAGCTTAGGACGTGTTGTTGGATCTGTACCGGTGTATTGAATAAGAGTAGTTTCAAGTTGGTTTATCAACTCTTGTGTATATGTGTCAATGTCTGTCGTGAATGTGTTGAGTGAATGTTAAGTGTTGTGTGCATGATAAATTTGTATCTGATGATTGTGTGTTTGGATTTGTGCTATATGTAATTGGAGGTTCTACGTTTAATTGTTCGATTGGTTGGGATGAAATGAATGATTGTTGAATGATATTATTAGTGACTTCTGATGTGTTTTCGACATTGAAATTCTCTCTTGCTTCTTCTTCCTCTAAAGTCCTACGGACTTCTTCTTTTAGCTGATCTAAAGTGTCTTGGGACAGGCGCTTGTTTCTAATTATTGTTCGCATTTGGTCTGATACACGCTGTTCGGAACTGGTACTTGTGGATATTGACGTGAGAATAGTTCGTGCAATCGTTTCCTATATGTTGTCATATCTGTCTCTAACTTTGTAATATAATAATAAGTGCGCATGTCAAAGTCAAAGTCAAAGTCAAAGTCAAAGTCAAAATCATTTATTTCAATTAGGCCAGAATGGCACTTTTGAACGTCAAAATAAAATTAATATTAAAAGTGAAGCTATTTGCTCATTCCAAGGTGTAGATTCCTATGGAGAAGAACGAGCAAGAAACTCCAGAGGTTACTCTTTTTCAATCAGGTTCACAATACAATTTACTAGTTACATAGTTTTGCTGTTTGGATTGTGCGAGAACAATGTAACACCAAAATCCAGTCAAAGTGATCAAGAAAGAAAATAACCTTAAGAACAATAATACAGTCTGGAGCTGACCAGTCCCAGTTGACGGCGCCCGTTCACGAACATGACACGTACACCAGCACCGCCCAACTCAACCATATTGTAGGGAATCGAGCGATCCACTGCACGCGCCACCGCCAATGAGACCTTTGAGTGAGCATGACAACTCCAAGCTGACACAAATGACTTCTATTAATCTAATTTAATATTAAGTTAATTACAGGGCTCTCACATTTACATTGGTTATATAATTTAAAAAAAATATACAATTTAGCAATATAGCTGTATTATTTACGATTTCATTAAAACAACAGTGTTTTTAGTTATCCTGTGGAGCCGGACTAGCCTGCATCCAAGCATTTTTATCCTCTATATATTCATTAAGTTTGTAATATGCTTGTCTACATAAAGTTTTCTTTATACATAATTTAAATTTGGATTCATTAAGTTGTTGTACATCGCCTGGTATCTTATTATAACATTTAACACAGAATCCCATGAACGATTTACTTACTTTCGCTAATCTCGAAATTGGCTGACTTAATCTATTCCCACGTCTAGTTTGATAGTGGTGTCTGTCAGACACTTTACCAAATAACTGTAGGTTTTTCCTAACATACATGATGTTTTCATAGATAAATTGACATGGAACGGTCATAATGTTGATCTCCTTAAACCTTTCTCTGAGAGATTCGCGACGACCTAGATTGTAGATAGCTCTGACGGCGCGCTTTTGTAAGATAAAAATAGATTCAATGTCAGCAGCGTGTCCCCACAGCAAAATGCCATACGACATAATGCTATGAAAGTAACTGAAATACACCAGTCTTGCCGTGTCAATGTCAGTTAACTGTCGTATCTTCCAGACAGCATAAGCTGCAGAGCTCAATCGTCCCGCTAATGATATAATGTGAGGACCCCATTGCAATTTGTCGTCTACAGTAATTCCCAGGAAAGTTGTCTCTTTTACAAACTCTAATTTCTCACCATTCAATAATATGTCACATTCGTTGCTTTTAACATTTGGCAAAACAAATCTAATACATTTTGTCTTTTTATTGTTTAGTACTAAGTTATTTAATGTAAACCAATTTTGAACTTGCATTAGGGCATTATTTACGTCGTCATAACTATTTGTGCGTCTATTAATTTTAAAAACTAATGAAGTGTCATCAGCAAATAATACCATCTGCGGTTCATTTTTAAATAAATGGGGCAAGTCATTTATGTACGCTAAAAATAAGAACGGACCTAGTATCGAGCCCTGCGGTACACCCATAGATATGCTAGCACCCTGTGAATTTACTTTATTTACTTGTACTTTAAGTTGCCTATCCTGAAGGTATGATTTCAACAGATTTAGCGACGTCCCCCGAATGCCATAGTGTTTCAGCTTCAGCAATAGCGTCTCATGTTCAACACAGTCGAATGCCTTCGATAGATCACAAAATATGCCGATGGCATCCCGTGCTTCTTCCCAAGAGGCGAACACCCGCTTAATTAGAGCTACTCCCGCGTCAGTAGTGCAGCGACCTTTGGTGAATCCGTATTGTTGATCATGAAAGATAGAATTCATGTTAAAGTGACGCAACATCTGAGAAAGCATCAGTCTTTCAAACACTTTGCTGAGCGCTGGTAAAATAGAGACCGGCCTATAGTTATTGGGTTCTGCACTATCACCGGATTTAAACAATGGAACTACTTTACTATATTTCATTAAATCCGGGAAAACTCCGTGATCTACACTTTTATTAAAAATGAAAGCTAAATGAGGCGCTATAGTCTCTATAAAAGACCTACACACCCTAACAGACATTCCCCAGAGATCTTCAGTAGACTTAACTTTGATCTCTTTGAACGCTTTAATTACTGCTTGGGGGTTTGTGTATTGAAATCGAAACTCAGAAAGGCACTCCTTGATATTACTTTTAAGAAGTTCGACGGAAAGAGTCGGAGATGATTTCAATGCTTCCGTAGTTTCCGTAGTTTCCGTAGTTTGCTTTCCATGATGAATATATTCACATCTTTACTCCAAGACATGCGTACTCTTGGTTTACCGGCCTTGGTGGACGCAGGTAAAAAGGTATTAACCTCCCGCGCAACATTCAAGGCTGGAATGAATGGGTCTCTAACCCTGACTGTAGGTGGTGATCACAGAACATATAAAGGAGGATAGAACGGCCTTGTGGGCGGTACACGCGTGCCGCGGTTATGAGCAAATACTCCAAATCTACCAAAATGTCAAAAACCGGTCATCAAACGCAATGTTGTTGTGACAGCGTACGAAACTCCGCAAATAATATTAAATTATGCCGTCTTGGACTATTGTAATATGTCGGAAAAGAAGACAGGTGTGCAATGTAGCACGAGAAGGGATTTCTTTCCACCAGTGACTCCAAAAACATTAATATACTTGTGATATTTGTAATTATAACATTAATATTATGACGTTTCTAGACAAAAACGACATTATCGCAAGCAGTATACATTGCTTACAATAGATACGTACCGTTTTGCACTACATAAACGATCGCGCAATGTATTACGTTCACAACGAGAGTCCCGAGTATCAAATCAAAACGTCATTTCCTCGAATCGATATAGAGAAGTGTCAATTTGTAAACAATGTCAGTAATTACTATGATACAAAGGATTATTATCAAATTATACACATTATAACTAAAATAATTTTATTTATTACGACTAATTATGAAATAGGTTTTAAGTGAGGCATTTTATTCGTATTTCAGTTTTATATAATTTTTTATGTGTTCGTTATGTTTTGTTCAGTAATAATAATAATAATAAGCCCGCAGGGCACCTTGAGGCGAGGTGACGGGCATTAGCGATCCCGCGGGCTACCATCATCCCGAGTGCTCCAGGGAGAAGTCACCGTTCCTTCTTCTCCGGCTTGCCTTAATTGGCTGGCTGGAGTGAACGATGACAAGGAACAGGTCTCCCACCTCTGGCTTGCCTTCATTGGCCGTCCAGAGTGGAGTCGCAAGAGCAGTGATCCTGCTCGGAGGGTAAGAAACTATTCGTAAGTCGCGAGTGGGCCAGGGATGCAGGAGGCTTCGGCTGGAGCAGATGATCTGAGTAGAAAGCGGTGGTAGTTTCTTAACCCTTCAGGCACTCACATTCTCGTTGCCCCTTTGTTGCTATATCTAGCAACCATTCCCGGGGCCCGGTTGGTGAGTTGGCGAGTCTCCGCCTGCCATTTTTACGTGTAATAATTACATTGTTTCGGCAGGTGCCATAGTCATTCATAGTTCCCAATTTTCCAGTCCACAGCAACCCATCCATAGCCCTACCTTTTTTTCCATTATCCACAATAGTTCTACACTAACTGGGGACTGTCCTTGGGTGCCTTTCCATAGTGCATACAGGGATAGTCGCCGGTTTGTGTGTCCATTACATTTATATTAAAGTTGTCTAAAGGGCCTCTGCGCAGTTGGCTTCGGCCCCTCGTACGCCTCCCAAATGACCGGGACCCTGTGGTCCCGTGAACGGTAAAGACATACATAATAATAATAATAATAACAATGAACGACTGAGGAGTGCTTTGGAGGCAATGAACGACTGAGGAGTGCTTTGGAGGATGCGGTTCGTGAGTACAGACTTGCTACTAGTAATTTAAGACCGAAATTACCACGTTTGCCCATGTGTAGAAAAAATAGGGCGCTGGTGAGTGCCTTGGATTCGCTACTTAAAAAATATTTTGAGAGTAGCGAAAACCTCTATGATACACACTCAATCTTGTACTGTGGGGCGGTAGCTGCTTGTCGAGTGGCTAACGTCAGATTCCCAAATCTTGACGCAGCAGTCCGACCAAAACCAGCAGTACCTGCCTGGCAGTATAGGATAGAGCGTCGTATCAGTGAGGCCAGGGTACTCATTGGCAAACTATCCTGCTTCAGGGAGGGCAATACTCGCCCTAGAGTGATGCGCTTTGTAAGACGTGCATTTATGGGGACTGAAATCAGTCCTCATGAATACCTGTCGCGTGTTACAGAGCGCATCGACTTCCTGAAGCAGAAAGTTTATGCATGGGCAAACCGAATTAGAAGGTACAAAAAAAGAGTGGAGCGCTATACTCAGAATCGCATGTTCCAAAGAGATCAGAGGTGGGTATACAGAGATTGGGAACGATCCAACCAAGATGTGGCTGACGGGCGGCGACCGGATGATGATGCCACTAACACATTTTGGCGCAACATCTGGTCGGTGCCTGTTAGCCATACGGAAGGTGACTGGATGTTTGATGTTAAGCGAAGGTGTGAGACTATACCAGAGATGGAGGAGGTAGTAATTACCTCCTCTGATGTAGCCAGTGCAGCCTGTTCGGTCCCGAATTGGAAATCACCGGGGCCGGACGGACTGCACAATTTCTGGATTAAATGGCTCAAAAGTTCACACGTTCGCTTAGCATTACACTTCCAGGCAGCTTTGGAAACTGGGTCGTTACCACAATTTCTAACAACAGGAGTTACCCACCTGCTCCATAAATCAGGTAGTTCCACTGAGCCCAAAAATTATAGACCAATCACATGTTTACCAACGGTCTATAAACTTCTTACATCCATTTTGAGGACAAAAATAACAAAACATATTGAAAAAAATTCCATCATGTCTGTATCTCAAAATGGATGTAGGGAGGGGTCTCGTGGAACTAAGGAGCTACTCCTCATTGATATGGTTGTTAGCCAACAGGTTCGTCGGTCCCGAAAAGATTTGTCTACATGCTGGATAGACTACAAAAAAGCATATGATTCTGTGCCACATACATAGCTCCTGAAGGTGCTGGAGTTGTATAAAATAGATGCAACTTTACGCGCCTTCTTGGAGTCGTGTATGAGGCAGTGGAGCACTGTGCTTTGCTATCCGGGATGTAGACAAATCCAAGGGAATGAAGAACCTGTAAGGATAGTACGAGGAATATTCCAGGGTGACAGCCTGAGCCCACTATGGTTCTGCTTGGCCTTGAATCCTCTAAGTACTCTACTGGAGGATTCAGGGTTAGGCTATCCTTTGCGGAGAAGGGGTCTAGTTATATCCCACTTACTTTACATGGATGACCTCAAGTTGTTTGCGCCAAACAAGAAACAACTGATGGAACTACTGAATATAACTGAAAAATTTAGTAGTTCCATCAGAATGGAGTTTGGAGTAGACAAGTGTGCGGTCATGCATGTAAAGCGAGGAGGGATTGTGGAATCTGAGGGTCTAGAACTCCTAGATTTCACAAAGCTGAGATCACTCTCCGCAAACGATACATACAAGTACCTGGGTATGTCAGAAGGATTAGGCATTAATGGACCGGACATGAAGCAATCGTTACAGGAGCGCTTCTTTTGTCGCCTGAATAAGGTACTGAAAAGTTCCTTATCAGGCGGAAACAAGGTGCGAGCCTTTAACGGTTGGGTCATGCCAGTCCTAATGTATTCTTTTGGTATACTCAAGTGGACTCAGACTGAACTTGACACCCTGGATAGGCGAGTCCGGACCCTGCTGACTGCAAATCGCATGCATCACCCTCGTTCGTCGGTCATGAGGTTGTACATCCCGCGGAAGTGTGGTGGTCGAGGCTTATTAAATGCTAAGACCCTTCACAACCGTGAGGTGTGCAGCCTCAGGGAATATTTCCTGAAAGTCAACGAGGGTATGCATCGAGAAGTAGCAGCGGTGGACAATGGATTCACTCCGCTATCCTTGGCAAAAGAGAACTGGCGCAGACCTGTGGTACTAAGCGTCAATGATCGCAAGGAGGTATGGCATAGCAAGGAGCTCCATGGACGCTTCTTCCGGGCCCTTCATGGGCCCAGTGTAGATTTTCTAGCATCCGTGTCTTGGCTACGATTCAGTAATCTCTTTGGAGAAACTGAAGGATTTGTCTGTGCAATAATGGACGAAGTTATCCTTACGAACAACTATCGGAAATATATAATTAAGGATGGGACGGTTGACATATGTCGGGCATGTCATAGTCCTGGTGAATCCATTAGACATATAATTTCTGGTTGTGGTCGTTTGGCTAACAGTGAATATTTGCATAGGCATAATCAAGTAGCCAAGATTATCCATCAGCAACTTGCTTTACACTATCGACTTGTTGAATCTGAGGTACCGTACTACAAGTATGTGCCCGACCCAGTTCTGGAAAATGACCATATCACATTGTACTGGGACCGGTCTATCATTACTGACAGGACTATTGTAGCCAATAAACCTGACATAGTGGTGATAGACCGACAAGTACGCCGCACGATGATAATCGATGTCACCATTCCCCATGACGAGAACCTCGTGAAAGCTGAGAAAGATAAACAAATAAAATATCTAGACTTAGCTCACGAGGTTGTCGACATGTGGAGTGTGGATTCGGCTATCATTGTGCCGATAGTCGTGTCGGCCAATGGGTTAATCCCTAAAAGCCTCGACATCCATCTTAGGAGGCTGGCGTTAGGTGGATGGATCAAGGGCCTGATACAGAAGGCAGTTCTCCTAGAAACGGCACGTATCGTGAGGAGGTTTCTGTCTCTGGAGCCCTAACCACCGGTAGCTTGGACCATGCTCCCGCTACTGGTCGGCTCCTATTTTTTATATTTTTAAATATTATTTTTATTTTATAAGTAGTGTTTAAAAATGTAATTTATAGAGAATTTTAAATAAATATATGTAAATAATAATAATTTTTTATTCGCATAAAACATGTGTATAACACAACACACACACACACGTAGGTGCATATATGTTAGATGACAATATTTTTGTAGTTGGGCTTTATACATGTTTGCCACTTCGTCAAGGCATGCAAATTTTCACAAGTTTGGGTAAGAAAATAATATTATGTACTGCTTCAGATTAAATAACATTTCAAATAATTACAAAAATATTGAACATGATCTAGTAATATTTCAGTATGTCAGTTATAATACTAAGGTCAAGAAAGTCATAATAACATGTCAAAATTAAAACGCAAATCAAAAAGTCATTTACCAGTCGACAGAAAAAACAAAAACAACAATGGTCAAAAAAAAAAAATAATTAAAAATTATATATAAATGTACAATATTCATTTCATAAATAATACATGGAGAATTAATTCAATTAGGTAATTTATCTTTTAAGAAATCGGCTAGGGAATAGTAACATTTATCTACGAGCATTCTAGTGAGGCTTTTTTTAAATTTGTACAGCGGTAGGTAGCTCTCTAATGTTAAGAGGTATTTTATTAAAAACAGTTGGTGCCATACAGATGACCCCCTTTTTCATCAATGCTGTATTATATGCTCCCGTGTACAACAAACTTCTATACTGGGATCGCAATGTGTTATTTCTTTTCCTAGTGTCATTGAAGGTTGAAAAAAGATGCTGATTTGTTTTGACAAATATGGTTAATTCTAGAATGTACAGGCATGGAAACGTTAACAATTTATTACTTTTAAATACAGGAACACAGCTATCTGTTACTTTTAAGCCAAACATAGATTTAAGGCAACGCTTTTGACATTTAAAAATGCTCTCCCTTTCACAACAATTGCCCCAAAACACTACACCGAATCTCAGGAGCGAGACAACCAAACCATGACACGCCACTAGTAACGATTTAGTGTTAATCTTTTTTGACATAATGTGCAACGCATAAGCGGAAGAGCTAACTCTTTTACAGATTTCTTCAGCATGAGCTTTCCAGTTGAGTTGACTGTCAATTAAGATTCCCAGAAATTTCGTCACATTTACCCCGTCAATTGTCTGTCCGTTGTAGCCTATGTTCATTGGTTTGGGAAGAATTCTCTGGTAGAAGTGCATAATCTTTGTTTTTTGAACATTTACTACCAGGTTGTTGTTATTGAGCCAGTTTACAACTGTGTCAAGGATTGTATTAATGTCACTTTCATATGTTTGTCTATTTCTACACTCTATTAGCAATGTGCTATCGTCAGCAAATAGCACCATAGGCTGAACGATTTGTCGCGGAAGATCATTGATATATAATAGAAATAACAAAGGACCGAGAACACTACCTTGCGGAACTCCAAACTTTATTTCTTTAGTGGATGATTTATACTTTATTTCATATTTGGTGATTGTGTCAATTTTTGATATCTCTGTATATTGTTTCCGGCCACAGAGATAAGATTATATTAAGTTCAATGCATTTCCGCGAATCCCGTAACCATAAAGTTTACCCAAAAGAATCCCATGATCTACGCAATCAAATGCCTTTGACATATCAGTGTAGATGGCACATACCGGTTTTTTAGCGTCTACGTTTGGCATTATTTTACTCAAGAAGTCAAATAGTGCCATATTTATATTTTTATTTTTTCTGAAACCGTATTGCTCGTCACATAATATATCATATTTTAAGGTAAATTTGTAAATATATTCATAAATGATTTTTTCCATAACCTTAGAGAACACCGGGATCAATGCGATGGGTCGATAATTAGCCATTTCTTCTTTGTAGTTCTTTTTATAAATTGGCTTTATGACAGTCATTTTAAGATGTTCGGGAAAGATTCCATTAAATATACACAAATTTATCATGTGGCTCAAAGGGTCGGCTATACCGGCAGAAATAAATAGTAAGTAGACTGATTTTATGATTTAGGAAATTTTGTTTTACATTTCTACCTTGATATCATCTAAGCGACATCTAAATCATTTTTCGTAAGATGGATACTCTTTCATACATGCTTAGGCCCAAATTGTAAATAGTTGAAACTATGAGATATTCTTAAAAGCCAGCCGAAATTTTAGTCAATAATTTAAAATACCGGGTTCGATTCCCGGGTCGGGCAAAGTATTACTGGGTTTTTTAAAATTCTCAGTAGTAGCACGGAGTCTGGAAATGTGCCCGGTATATGGCAATAGGCTCACCCCCTATTATATGGGACTCATAACAACTAGTGAAAAGTGGGTGTTACATTGTACTGTGGTAGAATGTGCACCTCTGCCTACCCCTTCGGGGATAAAAGGCGTGATGTTATGTATGTATGTTATGTAATTTAAAATAGTTGCTGAGGTTTTCTATTCGAGAACAAAGCTATGACAACAAATAAGATGACATTATATCCTGGGAGCGATTGTATTGTACCTTTTTTAAGAATAGCTATGTTGTCACCTGATGACTTTTCTAGTTTTCAGAGCTTTTAGAGCTGACTTAATTTATGTGAGCTAAAATATTGTGTTGGCCTGGAGGTGGCGGCGCTGTTTCATACAACTTATACGTACTTTCTAAGTTAATTTGCACAACCACTCACATTCAGTAAAGGAAATTATGTAACCGAAACTATATAATAATTCCTATTTATATTAACTATTAAAGAAATACGAAAGACGATTATCGGTTGTCATCATACGAATGTCATGATGATATCTAACAGAGGCAATAACAGAGTTTTGAGCACAGATTACATATCATGATATGGTTACGTTATGATAATTCTCAATATTTCATTATTTTATGATTTTTCATTCCTTAGGGAGAAATTACGCTATTTTTTATATATTTTGAATTAAGTAAAAATCTATTATTTTTGACCCCATGACTTCCCATACTCCTTTTATTTTTATAAAACTTACAGTTGAAAACAAAACAAAATCGAAATAATACCTTTTCGGTTTTTTATACTTTTTTGATTACTACCAATCAACAATTTACTTATATATATTCCATGTCAAATTATTTAATGTTAATAATGTAATTGATTTTAAAAATCAGTTATGTATTTTTCTATGTATAGTTATTTACATTAACGTAAATACATGTACACAATATGCCTTTTACAAATCCGCATAGTGCGCAATACATGGTAATTAAGAAGCTAGATGCCATTAATTTTATCGATATCAATAATCGACCTTTCGCTCCCCCTACCATATATGAGTTTTTTACGCCTGTATTAGTGTATGTCAAACGAAGTGATTGCGTCAGTGTGACGACCAATAACAAATCTTTTAACCTAGTGCGTGTTGTTTATTTGTGTGCATTTTCCGCGTAGGTATTGGTCTCTTGCTTGTAGTAAAGTTAAAGAGTGGGGGGCAAACGGCGACGCGTGTTCTAATACAAATCAGGAACTATTTCCTTTCTAGCCTTCTTTATATGTTCTGTGGTGGTGATGAATTAGGCGACGAAGGTAACGATTGCAATGAAGGGGTATATGAGATGGTACTAGGACTATACGGTTCTTTTGGGAGATTTGTGACATCGTCATTAAGACTATCAGAATATTCTGGTTCGGCTGTGACCTCTTTGTTGATGGGAGCCCGCCTGCTCAACTCCGCACCACTGACGGATCGCATGCTGAAACACCCAGCGTCAGCTCCAGGTGTGCCCCGGCGATCGCCCCCGGGAAGCGGCCCTCTCAATTTTCTCTTTAAACGTGTCTCCATGATGTATGGGTTTCCATTGCCATGTTGGCCGCGCCAGTAATTTATCAATCGCGTGTCCGCCCCCCACGTGAATCAGATGGTCGATTCGGACGTATGGTTGGGTTTTGGGGGGCTATTATTATTATTATTATATTATTATTACATATATTTAATTTTTAATTAAAGTATTTATTTTAAATCTTTATCATTAATATATTCTTTAATATTATAATATGCTTTATTTATGAGTATTTGTTTTAATTTATTAGTAAATTTTATATTTCTGGGTTCTTCCCTTAGGGCTTCTGGTAGCTTATTATATATTTTTATAGACATTACATACGGACTATTGGAATGTAGGCTCATATTAGAAGTAGGTAACATTAGTCAGTTTTTATGTCTTAGTGATCTGTTTGCATGTTTGTCTCCACGTTTTGTAAAGAAGGCAACATTGTTTCTCACAAATTTACATATCTCTAGAATGTAGATGCATGGTAAGGTAAGTATTTGATGTTTTTTAAAGTAGGGTTGACAACTATCAGTTTGGTCTATATTAGTTAGGATACGGATAAGTTTTTTTTGAAGAGTGAAAAGAGAAGGTGTGTCTGTGCTATTTCCTCACAAAATAATTCCGTAGCTAAGCCACGCATATGCGTAGGCATAGTAAGTGGATAATGTTGTGTGAAAGTCAGTGGTCTTCTTGATTTCCCGGAAAGCATAGGCGAATCTTGATATTTTTGTTCGGATATTTTTTACATGAGTCTTCCAGTTTAAATAGGTATCTACGGTTATTCCTAATAGTGTGAAATCTTTAACGTTTTCTATTTTTATACAGTTGGTTGAAAAATCTATTTCTAATGAGGACTTTTGATATGGATGGAAGATTATTAATTTAGTTTTTTGGTAGTTGATTTCAAGATTATGTTCTCTCATCCATTCTGCTATTTTAACAAAAGTGTTTTGGAGCCGTTCATTTAATCCGTTCATATTTTTGCATGAGGTGAGTAGTGATATGTCATCTGCAAATAGTACACACGGTTCCTTTGTAATCTTCGGGAGGTCATTGATGTAAATTAAGAAGAGTAGACATCCGATTACACTACCTTGCGGTATTGACGCATTTATGATTTTTTTGTCCGATCTAATGTTTATAATTTCTTTAAGTTCAAAGTTATAATTATCTATTTCTACGTATTGCTCTCTATTTTTTAGATATGAAGTAAACCGTAAAGTACGTAAAGTAATAACCGCGTGGAATCTTAAAACTACTTAGTAAAACGGGGTGAATAGAATTCGAGGGGTGAATAGATACAGGAATGGGGTGAATAAATGTTAGAGTATTTTCCCAACATTTATTCACCCCTCTTCTGTATCTATTCACCCCGTTTTACGGTATATTGTTTTTGATGTTTGTCTTAAAATCTGTTCGGCTTAGCAGTAATATCAATACACGATAAATTGAATAGTCAAAATAGTGCGAAATAATCAGGTAAAATCATTATTTGTGATGTCATCGCCATAAAAGTGCTGTACCCATTATATACGTAAGAGATACCGAGATTACGCACACCTATTTTTTTGAGGGGGGAAAATCATCCAATGCCTTCTCCAGCCCGGGTCAGGGCGAGAGGGAGTGAGTCTCGACGCCGATGGTAACCCCCCCGCTGTTATTTGGGACTCACCCGGAGGTGGCGCGTTCCCGCGGCCATGAAAACACATGGCCTTGGACTTGTGGAGCGCCACCTCGAGTCCCAGTTGCCGGATCAAGAGGCTCACCCTTGCCACGTGGGCCCAATGAGATAGCTGGTGAATGATGTTAAAAGGGGTGCCCATATTAACTATGACATTCAATGAATAAGAGATGAGATGCTATGTTGAGTAACAAGATTTTTGTTTCAGGGGGTCATGTATCCATATTCACACACGAGGAAAAAGCGTGCTTACGATCAAATTTATGTTAGTATTTTTTTCTTTTCTAGTCACTGTGTGTTTTTTTAAATAAACGTTGCTCCACACTAGCATTTAAAATGTAGTAATAAAACCTTCATTGTCTTCGGAAAATGATTTCTGTAATGAAATCGTTTCTTGGAAATATTCCGAGGAAGATTTTTTAGATTATTGATTTATATGCAACTTCTGCCGTTGTGTAATTTTTCCTGCTTTTTCTTTATAATTCTTTGTTGTGTTAGCTAATTAATAACTTAGTAAATAAATGTATTCTTTAGATTTTGTTGTTATGTTTGTAGAGACAACGAGCTACGAGAGCTGCCTCGGCTGCGTTCAGAATCAGCAACCGGCCATACGTGGCTGGGCAAACATCAGAGTTCCTACGTAAGGTTTAACCGTAACATTTGAGTATTAAAAGAGCAGCCATTATAATTAATAATTGAAAGATTCGGGACAAAACACCAAATGCTTACGGCAAAAAATTCACCCCATTAATGAATTAGCCCTTGTAGGCAGTAACTAGCTAACCGCCTAGCTAGGTTGGGATGACCTGACGCGGTTACCAGAGTAATTATATCGTGGTTTTGTATTTATAACGGTAAAAGCGGCAACCGTGGGGGCAACAAGCCACGGTTGACCACGGGAGCTTAAACTCATACGGATGTATTATCGTTCTCTGTCGTGCTGTTCCAAATGAGAAACATACTTACACAAATTAGTCTAATGTCTCTTAACACATTTTTCAGCACTTTATGCTGGTGGCATAGAAGACTGGGTAGACGGCCACCTGGGTATCGATAACACATATAGTATTATGATGTTTCGACCAACGGATTCGTACAATTCTAAACTTATTACAGAGGTAGATAAAGTTTAATATTAATCCACTTCATTGGTTTTATTTAATTTATTCATGTTTTATATGTAGTATGTCGTTAATATATGTATTTATACATGGGGGCCCGGGGCAAATGAGCAGATGGATTACCTTTATGCTTACCATCAGTGCCATCCGTGGACAGTGGTGACACCAGAAGAGTACAAGTGCATTGCCGGCCTTTTGGGGAAAGGACAATGAAGTTAACAAGAGAAATGTAGAAAGCTCTTGTTCGATAAATTGACTTGTCGAGTACCGTCATTATAGACACAATTATAGAACAATAGGTCGCGGTCACCGGTGACCGCTTGGTGTTTGACAGTTTAATGTATTGTAAAATGATAGTAATGATTCAATTTTTTGTTACAGCGTGTTGTTCACGAAGCCTTTGCAGCCATGGACACCCTGCTCTTGCAAAGTATGATGCCCACGCTTCCCCGGCCGGTCACATTAGCACGTCAACACATTCGCAGTTCCTCCTCGTTTACAAGTCCAACATGTTTAATGACATTAATACCTATAATTGTACTACTTAATAGTTAAAACTATCATCCTTTGTGGTAGCAATAACGTATACTGTATGATCAGAATCACAATAGCTAATTTAGAATGAGACCTTTTAAACGTTGAGTTTAAAAAGTGTTGTAATTTACGATTCCTAAGAGGAAGACCAATCGAATTAATGACGGATCGTCCTTTTCTCAATAACTTTGTAAGTCAGTAATGTTATCACGTAACTTTGGTGTGCATCAGTTTGTAACATTATGGTTTGAAGAATTATGTTTTAATTTTATAAAACAGCTTATGTACATTAAAATATATTAAAATAAATGAGTTTTCTTTGAAAGTTTACTACATTTCCTTGTATTATTTTACATGAAATGCCTTTACGAGAATGTAATTCGTTTCAGAGATGTGATATGTTTGCTGTTATATTTATGAAAGGCGTATTTAATACTTTTACCATTTTCTTTACTTAAACCGAGCTCGAAAATATTAATCATGTTTTTGAAATGACATGCACTTTTTAAACCTAATCTCAAAGGTAAACCTAGAGGTAAAACAAACTGGGCCTAAAATGCTGCCCTGATGAAAACCAAAAGTATAAGTCGTTAATTAACAAATTGCAACATTTATCTCTATGGCTCTTATTAAGGGAGGTAGACTTACAAGATTTTAAATGGGAGGCAACACACTCTCACAGGACATGTCACCTTCAACAGAAGAAGTGGGTTACATACTGAGCCGAAGGGCTGTGCTAAATCCAAGAATACCGTAAACACTTCATATGCATATAAAGAATATTATTTACAATTAAAATACAAATAAACATACGCCATATATCAAGAATACAACACAAACATATTCAAAAATAAATTGAAGGATTTTCTCACCAATTAACCAATAAGGCCTATTAACTGGCAACACCACGACATGTCAACGTACAAAATTTTACTCTGCTTGTTTTTTGGTTTATTTTTATAAATAATTCACACGTTTCCTTATAGTCAAGATAACAATAATAAAACCTTTTTATAATAATATATTCTTACGACAAAATCAACGCCTACAATAGCAATAAACACACAATAAATGAAGAAAAATTAAATTTGACAGTGACAGATAATACAAAAGGAAGATTATGAAGTAGAAAATAAAAATGTTACGTTGATGTTGACGAGAGCCAGAAAAGCACGAGACGCACCCCCACCACCTCCGGACTCGTCGCTCAGCTCCGCCTCGCCGTTACCGGACCCCAGCTCCGCAGGATCACCGGTGACAGCAGTTGCGTCGAGCTCGAGCGACGACTATTTCTCCCCGCCGACGTCGCCGACACCTGTACGTCGGCCGGGGAGAGGCCGGCCACCGACGGGCTTGGGAGCCAGGGGCCAACAGGCCCCGGGACGGGTCCCCGCTACCGGTGGTTGTGTGCGGCGCATGAAATGGTCTCAAACCATAAATGAGAACGTCATGCGCTCGTACTACGGTGCTACAGAGGGAGGGACTAACCTCACTGCATACCGTGAAAGGATGCTGTCTATGTTTCAGGTTCTTGAGCCATCTATCAGCGTCTCGGCCCAACGACTGTCGGATCAGGTGCGGGTCATCCAACGCAATCGCAGATTGGATGAGGCTGCGCTTGATCGGCTACGTCTAGAAGCACTGCGCAATCGTGTCGTCCCCACACCACCACAATCGGTGGCACAAACATCTGTAGTGTCACAATTTGTGACGCCAACCACCCCTATCGTTGGAGTGGAGGATGACAGGGTTGAACAAGTGAGTACTCAGTGCAATGAACGACTGAGGAGTGCTTTGGAGGATGCGGTTCGTGAGTACAGACTTGCTCCTAGTAATTTAAGACCGAAATTACCACGTTTGCCCATGTGTAGAAAAAATAGGGCGCTGGTGAGTGCCTTGGATTCGCTACTTAAAAAATATTTTGAGAGTAGCGAAAACCTCTATGATACACACTCAATCTTGTACTGTGGGGCGGTAGCTGCTTGTCGAGTGGCTAACGTCAGATTCCCAAATCTTGACGCAGCAGTCCGACCAAAACCAGCAGTACCTGCCTGGCAGTATAGGATAGAGCGTCGTATCAGTGAGGCCAGGGTACTCATTGGCAAACTATCCTGCTTCAGGGAGGGCAATACTCGCCCTAGAGTGATGCGCTTTGTAAGACGTGCATTTATGGGGACTGAAATCAGTCCTCATGGATACCTGTCGCGTGTTACAGAGCGCATCGACTTCCTGAAGCAGAAAGTTTATGCATGGGCAAACCGAATTAGAAGGTACAAAAAAAGAGTGGAGCGCTATACTCAGAATGGCATGTTCCAAAGAGATCAGAGGTGGGTATACAGAGATTGGGAACGATCCAACCAAGATGTGGCTGACGGGCGGCGACCGGATGATGATGCCACTAACACATTTTGGCGCAACATCTGGTCGGTGCCTGTTAGCCATACGGAAGGTGACTGGATGTTTGATGTTAAGCGAAGGTGTGAGACTATACCAGAGATGGAGGAGGTAGTAATTACCTCCTCTGATGTAGCCAGTGCAGCCTGTTCGGTCCCGAATTGGAAATCACCGGGGCCGGACGGACTGCACAATTTCTGGATTAAATGGCTCAAAAGTTCACACGTTCGCTTAGCATTACACTTCCAGGCAGCTTTGGAAACTGGGTCGTTACCACAATTTCTAACAACAGGAGTTACCCACCTGCTCCATAAATCAGGTAGTTCCACTGAGCCCAAAAATTATAGACCAATCACATGTTTACCAACGGTCTATAAACTTCTTACATCCATTTTGAGGACAAAAATAACAAAACATATTGAAAAAAATTCCATCATGTCTGTATCTCAAAATGGATGTAGGGAGGGGTCTCGTGGAACTAAGGAGCTACTCCTCATTGATATGGTTGTTAGCCAACAGGTTCGTCGGTCCCGAAAAGATTTGTCTACATGCTGGATAGACTACAAAAAAGCATATGATTCTGTGCCACATACATGGCTCCTGAAGGTGCTGGAGTTGTATAAAATAGATGCAACTTTACGCGCCTTCTTGGAGTCGTGTATGAGGCAGTGGAGCACTGTGCTTTGCTATCCGGGATGTAGACAAATCCAAGGGAATGAAGAACCTGTAAGGATAGTACGAGGAATATTCCAGGGTGACAGCCTGAGCCCACTATGGTTCTGCTTGGCCTTAAATCCTCTAAGTACTCTACTGGAGGATTCAGGGTTAGGCTATCCTTTGCGGAGAAGGGGTCTAGTTATATCCCACTTACTTTACATGGATGACCTCAAGTTGTTTGCGCCAAACAAGAAACAACTGATGGAACTACTGAATATAACTGAAAAATTTAGTAGTTCCATCAGAATGGAGTTTGGAGTAGACAAGTGTGCGGTCATGCATGTAAAGCGAGGAGGGATTGTGGAATCTGAGGGTCTAGAACTCTCAGATTTCACAAAGCTGAGATCACTCTCCGCAAACGATACATACAAGTACCTGGGTATGTCAGAAGGATTAGGCATTAATGGACCGGACATGAAGCAATCGTTACAGGAGCGCTTCTTTGGCCGTCTGAATAGGGTACTGAAAAGTTCCTTATCAGGCGGAAACAAAGTGCGAGCCTTTAACGGTTGGGTCATGCCAGTCCTTATGTATTCTTTTGGTATACTCAAGTGGACTCAGACTGAACTTGACACCCTGGATAGGCGAGTCCGGACACTGCTAACTGCAAATCGCATGCATCACCCTCGTTCGTCGGTCATGAGGTTGTACATCCCGCGGAAGTGTGGTGGTCGAGGCTTATTAAATGCTAAGACCCTTCACAACCGTGAGGTGTGCAACCTCAGGGAATATTTCCTGAAAGTCAACGAGGGTATGCATCGAGAAGTAGCCGCAGTGGACAATGGATTCACTCCACTATCCTTGGCAAAAGAGAACTGGCGCAAACCTGTGGTACTGAGCGTCAATGATCGCAAGGAGGTATGGCATAGCAAGGAGCTCCACGGACGCTTCTTCCGGGCCCTTCATGGGCCCAGTGTAGATTTTCTAGCGTCCGTATCTTGGTTACGATTCAGTAATCTCTTTGGAGAAACTGAAGGATTTGTCTGTGCAATAATGGACGAAGTTATCCTTACGAATAACTATCGGAAATATATAATTAAGGATGGGACGGTTGACATATGTCGGGCATGTCATACTCCTGGTGAATCCATTAGACATATAATTTCTGGTTGTGGTCGTTTGGCTAACAGTGAATATTTGCATAGGCATAATCAAGTAGCCAAGATTATCCATCAGCAACTTGCTTTACACTATCGACTTGTTGAATCTGAGGTACCGTACTACAAGTATGTGCCCGACCCAGTTCTGGAAAATGACCATATCACATTGTACTGGGACCGGTCTATCATTACTGACAGGACTATTGTAGCCAATAAACCTGACATAGTGGTGATAGACCGACAAGTACGCCGCACGATGATAATCGATGTCACCATTCCCCATGACGAGAACCTCGTGAAAGCTGAGAAAGATAAACAAATAAAATATCTAGACTTAGCTCACGAGGTTGTCGACATGTGGAGTGTGGATTCGGCTATCATTGTGCCGATAGTCGTGTCGGCCAATGGGTTAATCCCTAAAAGCCTCGACATCCATCTTAGGAGGCTGGCGTTAGGTGGATGGATCAAGGGCCTGATACAGAAGGCAGTTCTCCTAGAAACGGCACGTATCGTGAAGAGGTTTCTGTCTCTGGAGCCCTAACCACCGGTAGCTTGGACCATGCTCCCGCTACTGGTCGGCTCCTATTTTTTATATTTTTAAATATTATTTTTATTTTATAAGTAGTGTTTAAAAATGTAATTTATAGAGAATTTTAAATAAATATATGTAAATAATAATATAATAATAATAATAAAAATCTTTATTTTCTCAAAAATACTCTACGGATACAAATTATATAATATGTTACAATTAAGAGACTGGTGTCTGTTAAAGGTATAACCTGTGTTACAGATCACCAGGCCCGGGTGACCCCCGGAGACATTGAACAATATAAAGTATTTACTTAATTAAAGAAAATGGACAACATTGTATGATGTGTGTGTGTGTGTGTGTGTGTGTGTGTGTGACTGTGGGTGTGAAACAATGTAGTGTGAGTGCGTGTATATGTGTATGTAAGTGAGTGAGTTGATGTGTATTATGTGTGGGTATGTATAGGTAAGTGAATGAGGTGGAAGTGTTGATATGAATGTAGTGATTGTTAATTCTGCATCAGTTGTAGCTTAGGAAAGTGGTCTCAGAATTTTTTCAGTCTCCTCATAGTCTAGTTTATTTAGCCAGTCGCTGACGCTTTCTTTACATTTACTTCTGGTGAGATAATGAATGCTTAGCTCTTTATTTATTTTGTTATATAGGTATGGGCCTAAAAAGGTAAAGAAGTTTTGAGTGAAACCAAAATGTTTTCTTTCTATATGGCAGACGGTAGTAAGTCTTCTCCTGCTTGTGGAATTATCCGAATTAAATGGTAGCTGAGAGTGCATTTTTAGAACGGTGTACAGGATGAATAGCTGGCGAACTGTTAGAACATTGAATCGCTGATATAGATCATAGGTTGGGTAACGGAAAGGCAGGAATAAACTTACTTTAAGGATGGCCCTCTGGGCTCGTTCTAACTTGAGTAAGTAAGATTTGGCTGCACCACCCCACGACGTTATGCAATAGGTAAAGACGGATTGACATAAGGCATAGTATACAGTTTTAATTATTTTGTTATCTGCTACATGGCGAAGATTCCTAAAAATAAAGATTAATTTGCGGGTTCTGGTGGTTAGTGCCTCAATAATTATGTAATTGGAAGTCGAGTTTATCATCGATAATAACACCGAGGTACTTATTGTTGTTTGTTTTTTTTAGTTCAGGGCAGTGACATGTTTCTGGAGCAGTTATGTGGCAAGTGTGTGCGGTTAAATGCAAGTTTGTATGTTCCTGCGTTCTTTTACTATGGGTCATATACATAGTTTTCTCAACATTGAGTGTGAGTAGATTCTTGTCGTGGTGGCCCGGAGGTTTAAGACGCCCACTTCTCATGCATGAGGGTGCGGGTTCGAAACCTACCAACGGCAAGTACCAATGTGACTTTTTCCGAGTTATATGTACTTTCTAAGATTATTTAGACACCACTGACAAACGGTGAAGGAAAAACATCGTGAGGAAACCTGAACTTATAATTTCTAATTATAAGTTTGAAATCGCCAACCCGCATTGAGCAAGCGTGGTGATTAATGCTCTAACCTTCTCCGTGTGAGAAGAGGCTTTGCTCAGCAGTGGGCATTTATAGGCTGTTGATGATGAGATTCTTAGTGAGCCATCGAGTTACTTCGTCTAGACCCTGTTGAGCCCATCTAAACGCGTCTTCCCATGTGTCACTATAAAAAAGTAGGGCAGTATCATCCGCAAACGATACCATTTTTCCATTCTTCAATTCTGTTTGACATAGATCATTTATGTAGACTAGAAACAATGACGGGCCAAGGATACTACCCTGAGGGACGCCACACTCAATAGGTAATTCCTATTATAGCATTAGGGATTTTCTACAGGACCACATACTCACCACATAGACTACTAACTGTTATGACACATTTTATTTTCAATATTAATATTATATATTTGACATTTAATATTAAAGACATATGAATTATTCACTCTTATTCTTAGCTTTTATTGACATATTAATTTTATTAATTGACATACACATTTCATATATGTAATTGACTAAAGACGGAATGGACATGATGGTTCTTGGGCTTGTTGTGGCTGCGTGTATGACGATCAATTATAATTATCTTAATTTGTTTAACATTGCTTGTGTGACATTCATAATTGATGATTACCTTTTTACATAATAGAGGTATATTTAATTTGACATTACATTTTTGACTTCAATGGTATTAATAATTCTAATTTATTTGTCATACTGTATTCAATTTAACAACATTACAATTAATTAAACTTAATGTACCTAATTTTATTATATAATTATTTTATAACATATCTTTGCATGCCAAGTGAAGGCAAAATATGGAGAAACTGTATATATTGTTAATACCTATATTATGTACCCATGTTTGCAAACGATTAAATGAATTTGAATTTGAATCCACTTGTCCCTGGTGGAAGGATCATTGTAATTAACAAGTAGAAGTAGATTGGACCTCGAACACTGATAAGTTGTCGAATGATTATTTATCAGAAGTAAATATTTAGATAATAGTTCAATAATGATACATAGCTTATAGATAATAAGATCTTCTAGATAATAGATTCTTTGCAAATCACCGGGTAACTACAAGATGCGCAGGCTATTTTTTAGCTATGGGTATCTATATTTTATACCTACGTCAATATGGACAAAATTAGAAATCCCGAAGTCCAAACGAGGTGATTCATAAAGCTTTCAAATTCGGTACCTTTTCTAAGGATGATAATATTATTTGACACCCAAAAAAGAAAGGTACTATAATTACACAAAAAGGCTTATGTAAGGAAGGTAACGTATATAGGCAAACCCTTTTAAAAGTCTCCTGAGTTGTAGCATTCTGCAGTGATAAGCGCTGAGCATGGACACCCATGCTCAGCGCTGATCACTAACCATCAGGTTATCCGTCGATCCGTTTACACACAATCCCATAAAAAAGTAAACATATACTCAGTCTATACTCTCAAACAGTAGAAGAAAAAAAGACAACTGGTGATAAACGATGTTATTTTTTTTTTATTCAGTCAGAGCCCATAGACAAACTACTGTCAATCTGTCAAAACAGCCAGTCCATAGCCATTACGTCCAAAAATCAACATTAGTATGGATTAGAATCACGATACTGCCAAATCATTCAATGTCGTCATTGTCTCAAGGACGTAATTTAATTAATCGAGTAATATATTTCGTCCATTAATTGATAAAACACTCAAAAGGTACCTTTCAATCCAAGCCATCAAGTTGGACGTGGTTAACTTTTTATTTGCTAACTATCTTTTACCCCGTAGCTTTGCCTGCGCTCATTTTCCATGAAAGCCTATCCTACCATACTTACTCTCAACTTCATGTTCATCTACAAAATCTCAAGATTGAAACAAAAACCCCCCAAACTTTTTGAAAAAAGCTGATATTTTGACGTCAGAATTTTCGATTGAAAATTAGGGTGGTTTTTTGATATTAAATTAAAATGAAGCGAAAAAATAAATGTTTTTAATCAAATAAATTACAGTGTATTTGGGACATAGTAAGGTAAGTTTTCACCAAATTTCGTAGAGAAAAATTTTTTTTGGAAATGTTATAAATAAAAAACCAAAAACTTGGTTTTTTGAATTTTTAACCTAAATTTTGAGGTTATGTGAAAAATCTGCAAATACAAAAGTTGTAGATCTTTTTATTGCCTACAACTTTGCCATTTAACTTTTTTCCATAGGACTTGTAGTTTTGCCGGAAATCAAGATAAACCATTTTTTACCCTTAAAAGCTCACCCCCTCCCACTTCCCGAACTCGGATCGACCGCAATTTATTTTTCCTCTCATTTTGATCATATTCCCCTGCTTTTCTAATGGTTTTCATCCTACTGTATGTTTTTTTTCATTTTTTACCATTTTTGTAGGCTTTGACCCTGGTCTATATTGGGGCTGGTGTGGTCGTCTTGTGACCAAAAGCCCTTAAATCTATAGTAGATGATAAAAAAATAATCCATGCGTCATTTATATTGGTCTGTGAAAATAAGATGAAGCCTTTCAATATTTCTTTGTTGGTTAAATTACTTTCTGTTATTGTGTTTATATCTGTGATATCGCAACAAACACGTACAAACGAACGTAAAAACATGTACCTCTAGTTGAAACTTTTTCACGCTTTGTAAAATATCTACCATTATGCAAGCTCATATTTTACTGATGAATGTTGAATTCACTATAATTTATTCATCCAGGGCACAGGATGATTTGGCACCAATAATGAGTTATTTACTCAGTACTAAGTCTAAACATTTTTTTAATATTGGAATTTTATACGGAGATGTACGACAGTGACTTTCAGCCTTCTAACTATAGATATTTAATAATTACTGTAGCTATTGGGATCACAATTGAGACATATATATCTTATGGTTTAATCCACCACCAAACATTTATGGTGTTTTATTTTTAATATTTAATTGATCTTTATTGCGAACTGGGAGAGACTAGATCTCTTGACGACACAGAAAACTGTAGACTGGAGTCTAGAGCCTATAATATGTTACAGGTACTATAATAAAATTATATGTAGGTATTTTTTAATGAAACAAAAAGTCTGAACAACTATCCTAAACCTTCTGAACAATAATCCTAATGTGTTTGAATCAGTACCTACTCATGCTAATAAATTTATTACAGAGGCATTAGTACGAGTTTGTTTTACGTTTAAAATATTCGAAACGAGTACGCGTTCGCTACTCTAATTGGCCGGCGCCAATGAAGCAACCAATCAGAGGCCTTAGTACAAGTTTCTTTTACGTTGAAAGTAATCGTAACGAGTACGCGTTCGGCGCTGTCATTGGCCGGCTCGAATGAACCAACCAATCAGAGCGCCGGACGCCGTCTCGTTTCGATTACTTTCAACGAAAAAGAAACTCGTACTAAGCCTTCTGAGCGCCGAATGCGTACTCGTTACGATTACTTTAAACGTAAAACAAACTCGTACTAAGGCCTCTGGTATTGGGTAAGGACAGTCAGACATTCCCATGACCTCTATGTATAGATGGCGGTATTATTTCCATTCTACGAAGGCTTGCAGATTTTTATTCGATTCTTACGATTACACGAACATTTTTTCATAATCAGCACGCTTCATCTATGATTATGGGTCAGTTGATAGAGGTCTTTTACATGTCTATCATATAATTAATTTCACGTCTGCAAGTTTCGTTTTCCTTAACAACATCAAGCATACATTAGTATTACGTAAGTTTCAGTATACTTCACACACAGCTACACATATTTATGCAAATGACAGCAAATTACATTATATTTTCTAAAAGACTGAAAGAACACGGAAGACTGACAAAAATAAAAAGACTTATTTTACAATTAGAGGTATTTTCTTCCCAAAAAACTTGCTAAAAAAGCTATTACGCCACTTATAGAAACACTTAGGTACTTGAAAAGCCTTCAAGTCCATTAATTAATTTGTAGTTTATATAAACTAAGCTAACATTTAGGTAAACAAACAATATTAATACCACTACTTTATACATGGATTAACTTGTACAAAACCGTGTCATAAATATTTATGTCTTTATTCTTTTTAATTATTTTTTAAAGAAATCCTTTTGGATTTGCAAGGGATTATGGATGGAAACAAAAAAAGTGCGGCCATTGCCCCGAGAGCGACAATTTCCGTATTCTAATTACTATTTTAGAATAGTAATTAGAATATTTACTTTAAATAGACTTCTATAAATGCGACAGCAAGACAATAATATTACAAGACCAATGTTTACTTATGCGCAGTCTTTTGTAGACCGTCTCTAACAAGTTATTTAAACATACATAATGAGTGCACAAATACAATATTTCTTACTAATATTAGTAACATTAGCATCTATCGTTTCCACAGAAAGCCAACAACTTGTTCATTAGAAATACATAGTGTGGTTTCTTTTTTTGTTTAGTAAGACATTTTATGTTTCCAATTTAAGAATTATCTACGTGCGTCTATATTTTTTGGGATTGATTTATCTATGGAAACAACCGAATATTAAGGTTCCTCTTTTATTTTCTGTGTTTGAACAGTGAACGCTTTTCAAAACTCACGAATGTAGCATGAATGTAGAGGTAGAATGTTTTATGATAGTTTTGAAATGATATTAATTGAGACAAAAAAGAACCATCAAAATCCGTCCACAAACGCCGGAGTAATCGGGTAACATAAACAAAAAAAAACACACCTCTACAGCCGAATTGATAACCTCCTCCTTTTTGGGAAGTCGGTTAAAAAATTATATAGCGTTATTTATAAATACCACTGGTAACTTAAATATATTATTATAGATGAAAATAAACTTAAGTAAGTAAAGTTATGTAACAAATGAGACGCGAACGAATATTTAAAACAAAATGGGGGGCATTATAACAATGACAACAAAACCACGATGCAGCAGAAATGTAAAATAATAAAACTCATCCCGCACACATGCGATGAAAACTAGGCATAAGTACAAGCAAAAAGGATATAGCTTTATGCAAAAATTTTAGAAATAAATAGAACAAATACCTGTCCGCCTGAAGGTCCCTATTAACGACCATGGCTTAGTAACCTTGGTTAATTGGTTTCACCATATCATACGCGACTTCTACTCCATCTAACACAGAACAACAAACGAAAAATTGTCTTTTCCTTAGATTTTGTAATAAATTATTTAAACTATTATTAAAAATTACACAACGTTATTTACATCTACCTAAAACTCTTTTCAATTGATCACTGAAACGTGTTTAGACCTATTAATATACTAGCATACATTACATAACGGCACATATTACAATACTGTACAAAACAACCTATTTTTACTTTTATTTTAATAGGTGATTATAGAAGTGCAAAACATTTGATTGAAAATATAGTATTTGTATTCGCTACGTATAACATAGCAGTGCAGCTTAATTATAGCTACATTCTTCTGAAATTCAATTTCAGAAGAAACTTGAATTGAAGCCTTTGAGTTTAATCCTAAAAGCTTAGGCTACAAAATTTTAGAACAAATTGGTGTATTCCGCAGTCGTAATCAGCTTAACCTGTATATTTTAAGTTACGACTAAACCAATTCGAACACTCGTAGAATTATTCAGCCTAGGATGCTAGATAGAATGCGCACTAGATAGCTTATCCTGGGCCTTGGATTTTCAGGTCATCGTCTAGACGTCAAATTTCTTTTTTTTTTAATTTTAAATACTGGTTACCTAGATAGACTACTTCGGGTCAAGTTATTTTGGTTCGATGCATTACTTTTCGCTTGATTTATTACTATTTTGTTTAAAGACGTTCATTAAAGATTTAATTATTTAATGAGAGAAGTCTTACATTACTTATTTAAAACAATATTTTTGTGCCAAAAGTACAACCCCCAGTCTTTTAAGTGCATATATACATCACCTTGTAAAATATTGTCTACAATTTAATTTTAAAAATATATATATATAGCCTTAAGCTTTTGCAATTGGCATAATAACTTAGGGTTTTGAATTAATAAAAGTATGTGAAATTAATTTGAAATTAACACAATACACGTTTTAGCGATCCAAACGCAACTTTAACAGTGAAGGTTAAAAGTTATTTTTGTCCAAATTGTCTAGTCACTGTTGTAGGTAGGAACTTCGGTATTTTAGGTAGTATTTTGAAAATTACGCTTAATTATATGATAACAATCGATGATCAGGAGTCTAGACTATCGCGTATCAGCAATACTTTATTTATAATTTCTGTAAGTGATTGAATTTACCCACGTTATTGCATGATACCAACTAGTATGTCTGTACATTACACTGGCTGTTGTTTTTTCTTTATGGGAATTGGTGAATACTAAGTCGTATGTTATAGTTACATACTTACATTCGAATTGACAAGTATGGAAAAACTACTTTGTTTTCGTCGAAAGGACTATCGTATAGAAGGACTTCCTTAATTTAAAGGGAGAAAAATTATTCGATCATTCGTTTCCTTTTTAGAAAAAGATGTCTCTTAATAATGCCATTCAGATTATTTCAATACTCATCCTTAAAAACTTAATTAACTATTACTTTTAGCATATGTTACATTAAAAATAAAAGGTCATGTTTAGAAGTAAATACAATTTACATAACAAGTTACGTACCTCTAGTATAATGAAGAAACTGTAAAAGGTAATTTGTCTGACAACATACCTACATCTAAAATTCGTAAAACGCAGCATATCCATAGTATTTATTTGCAATTAACTTTTTAGAACACTCTATATCAGCTAATCCGAAAACATTGTCAAACGATCACCGAGGCTTTAAATATTTTACGTAAACGTCTAGACATCAAGTTAAGAGATAAATATATGTTTGTTGTCACAAGGTTCGTACATGCAATTGATAATTATCTATTAACACGACATTAGGTACCTACACATTCCTGATTTTCCATAAGTGAGTCAGGGAATATTTTTATTCTAAACTTAAAGAAGTACAAAAATAGGGAGCAAGCTTTGATCATCTTTAAAAGAAATTGGTGGGAGCCAGAAATTTGGGCACCGCACTTAGTAAATATTTATTAGCGACTAAATCGTAACAATGCATTATTTTCTGTTACTTATGTGTATGATGTAGATCTTACATTTTTATGTCTTATAATCTCTATAAACGACATATATATTGATTACTTGTCGTACTTATTTAAATTAGTGTTTAAAAGAAATCTAATTCCATATCTTCAATGCTTACACCTGATATTCTACCTCTACATGTAGACCAGAACAGATGGGTAGAGTACCACATGTACTTAAGTATTTCTTTGAAATTCAACCCAGAACACGGAGCATAACAGCTGACCTTCCAACCACTGTCCCATAATTACGATAACATATTTAAATGACGATTGATATCAGCGACGGTGTTGTGTCATCGTGTGAGTGTTAGAGCTACGTAATCTAAATCTTTTGTTTATCATAATTATTCCAACTATGGACATTATTCGTGGGACTGTAGCTAACGGCTACGCGTATTATCAGTGATTAACAAAGGTGACATACGATCTGATATGGTTTTTGAGTTTGAAGTGCCACATACCTTGCAGTTTTCCTCAGGTTCTCTAAAAGCCCACTTCTAGGAACAAAGCCTACATTCATCCTCTTTTATAACTATTACCTTTTACATTATACGGCACGACTATTATTACCTGAAACAATAATCAAAGTTTTTCATTTACTTATTAAATTCGAACTAGTTAAGCTACCAATTGCTAAGTGCTAGTTAACAATCCATTATCAAAAATTTCGAAAACCGATTGAGGTTTTCAAAATTTTATTTTATGTTATGTTAGATTAGATTGTTGCTACAACAATGGCATCCATTCGAAAAGCGCGGTAATCTTTTGGTTGGTTTTACAAGAAAAGATAAGACAATTGTATACTAATGCATTTACAACACAACGCAATAGGGTTTTGCACTACTTAAATTTATGAAACTGGTATTAAACATGTATTAATTAAAGTTAACACGTATTAATCGAATTAAAACATTTATTAATTGAATTTTTGATTTCTTGATATTTTATATAGAGACACTGAATGTTTCAAATCCGAATTATGTTTTAAACTGAAAGGTGGTTCAGTTTTATGCGTAGGTAACTAGTAAGGGGCGTATGTTATGTAAATAAATAAGGCCATAACGCATTCCCTATATATTTTGGAGAGCTTTTAGTCATAAATACCGAAATTGTAAAATACAAAATATTGTTTAGCTATACGTTTATATTTTTTATTGAACTCGGTGAACCTGAATACTTAATTGAGAAATCCGTCCTTGAAATTTTATGGCCACTACCTCTAAGGCAAGAAGTCTAGTAGTTTAAGCATGGAAAGTTATTGATCCTATAATACAAAGAACAAATATATTCACTCTCTCAGAGTGTTCGATAATAAGAATATGTTAAACTTTTGCAAATCAAAATCCAAATATCAACCTCCTTCCTCAACAATTTCGATAGTTAATACGTAAAATCCAAAGAAGCATAAATGTACATAATATATGTAGTTGTATGTACTTTTGTACCTATCATAAAGTTAAGTAATTAACAATTAGTTATAACGTTTACTAGAAGCCTCTATCTAACAATATCAGGTAGCCATATTCTGTACATACCATATCATTCTAATATCTAACAGTATTTTATCTAAGATCTTTATCATGAACGGTTTTTTTACTAGTAAAACTAGCGCCGATGTTGTGATAATTACCAATTATTTCAATGCTACACATAGAATAAGTTGCTATGCTAACTACACATATTAAAGGTTTATCTAAACGGGCGATATGTGGTTGCAACCTGCAACACAGTGGCCGGCAACATTGTAAACATATCAACCAGATTATGCAACATGGCAGTCCTATATCTAAAATGGTCAATATGGCTGCACCATTAATTAATCAATGTTGAATACATTGAATACATTATCATCCCTACTCCTTCTCCCCCTTACTACACTTTTAATAGAATCAGGGTAAATGCGCTCCCTGATAAACAAGAACCTTTTAACAGTCATCTTGGAACCACCTATTCAGGGTAGAGATTTTTTTATGGGATAAGCCGAGAAACTTGCAGACGGATCACCTGATGCTAACCAATCGGCATCGCCCATGGACACCTGGAAGACAAAGGATGTTACAAATGCGTTACCGGCCTTTTAGGGATTATGCATTTGAGGATTGTTGGGGATTTCGGGATTAGAGATATTGGGGAGGGAGGAGGGACGGTAATCGGGCTTCCCGTAACCTCACTCACACGACGAAACACAACGCAAGCGTTGTTTCACGTTGGTCTGTTGTGAGACCGTGGTATCACTCCGTTCGAGCCGACCCATTCGAACCGAAACATGGCTCTCCCACACTTAAACCATATTAACACAGACAGATTTTGTCAAATAATGCTGGCTTGATGATAGTGTAGCCACATAATGTAAAAAAACATCGCTCGTTTAGAAGCCCATTTATGTATAGTAAGTTATGTAAATCCGCACAAGAGTCGCGACCGGTATAATTGTAGTATTTTCTACTATTTACCTGCTGCGCAAGGAAATGTCAGCCGGAAGAACCTTCGTACCTTCTTTATATAGGTACTAGGTTTACGTTACAAATGTATTTTTACTATATTTGGGGGCTAATAATTACGAGTAAGATCAAAACAGTTCTATTTTTAAGATGCAGTAGCAAAATAGATAACACAATTGTCCTTCATAAATAATAGAAAATAAAAAAAAATGTTTAATCTTGTTTGTAAAATAAAAAAAAATCCGTCTCAGTCATTTGACGACGTACTTAGGTACAAAATATTGTGTTAATATTTGAAATAATACATATAAAGATTACTCACAAAGTAACGTTAAAAACATGTACAAACAAGTACATACCTTCTACCAACATTTGATGCACGATTTACGAATACACAATGCATAAATGTGTATATAGCATGACATATAACACACAAACTAAGTAAGTACCTTTCAACACATTGTCTGACTCTATACAATATTGTTCTCCTCCACGATTCACTGTCATTTTCAATGGCACGCCATAGCAAAACGATTTCAAATAAAACGATGACATTTAGAGTTCAAGTCTAATAACATGATAAGTACTAAATGTGTTAAGTTTTAATAAAAAATAATAATAACTTTGAATTATTTTTACTAAATTTACTAACTGAGAAGAAATATTTCATTGAAGTACATAAACATTGATGTCTCGTGATTTGATAGAACACGGCAGCCCTGTTGGGACCATAGCGATCACACCACGATTACGTTTATTGAGTCGAGAGAATTAAAAGTTGCCTAATTCCCAGGCTACTAAGAGTAATTTTATTAGAAAAAAACACGAGAACGTTTCATGTTTACAAAGATTTTGGTCTTTCGAAATTAAAGTTAAGGTGTATATGTACTGACTTCTAAAATTATGCCTGTGCTGTGTATCTTCCTCAATTAATTAAGAAGTCGGAAAAGGGTAAAGTAACCCAAATAAAACTTACAAGTCCCTAACCAAACGTTCGTGACACGAATTTAAAGTACTGGCTAACACGAGTTGTGCGATTTTGACAATTTGTCAGCCTTTAGTGGGTCAGTGTCAGGTCAGGTAACCCGTCCATATATTTATTCAAATTTAAATTTATGTATTTAGAGATGAGTCGAGATCGTAAATTATGAGAATTACATAAAATACTAAATTTAAATTACAGAAATTACAGAAATCGACATAAATTATTTTTTAACTAATTTAGAGTAAATTATTAAGTCACAAATTTAAATGACTGTAATTAATAATAATGTAACAACCAATTTAGTACCTAATTTTTGTGACCTTAAAAAATATGAATGGGCACATAATCACATCAAAAATGCATAAGTTAATAGACGTAGAAAGGTTGGCCTTAAAGTTATGCTCAGCTCAAGTTATTTCAAGGTAAAAGTCTAAAACAAATCGGACGTTCAACTAACAAAGTTGGATCAGTTAGCAAGGTTGCGTCGGGTTAAGTGGTGCAGTCAATTTGACGACTATCCGAAAACTTTGTATTTTGTATATAGCCAAAATATAGACATGTGTCGGTTTTTTAATTAGGTATAGATATTACAGAAGAAATCTGTCATCGAGGACAAGCGGCGCTTGATACGTATTTGTATATAAAAATGGCGAATGGCGAATGAAAATGTCACTACGTCTCACTCGTGTGCGGCAGGTGTGCGTTGCCTAGCCGGCTACTAAACTAGTCCACTGCCAGTCTCAATACCGATCAGCTGATTGTTTCGTAAACAAATCAAGTGAAAACTGTGAAAATGGTGAGAAGGTTTTTTATTTATTTCTATGTTGTTAACAGCCCTCGGAAGATCCAGTTCAACGGTTCATGAGGTACCACTTTAATATTTTGTGAGATTTTTGAATACAGCGTTAATAACTGAAAGTGCATTCAAACATTTTTTTTAAGAAATCTTAATCCTAACTTAATTCATTATTTTAATCGGTTAACCATTTAATTTTTATTATCGCGCCCAAAAAAAAACTAATGATAAAATTGTGACCTGTAATTTTCGGTAAAAACTTTTTAGTTAAGCATAATATAAGTTCTTACTAACAGATAAAGGATATTTTGTATAGCAAATCGGTGAAATTACCTACGAGAATATTTAGATTTTGTTTGCAAACACAAACAAACAACAGGTTATATGAACGGGAACGTGTCCAAAAAACATCATTGTATAACATTATTCACCCGATATTATAAAGAGTGAAACCTAACATGTTGTAGATAAAATATTTTGTCTGATAGTGATAGTGAATTGAAAACAAAAATTCTCCTTCAACTAAAATTAAAAAGGCAATAATAGAGAGCTATTAGATTTTCTAAGCCCCTTTCGTATATGGGAAAGTGAATTGTTAGCTAATTATGTAGGTACATATGTTAGCTATTCATAAACCGAAAGAACCTTGGTAATCATTCGCCCGTCATTACCACGGTCGTGTGCAACTGCCCGCGTCGCGCACATTACACGTTGTTACAATTGCATACAAAGCCGAAACACACGGACAATAACAAGAACAATGTGCGAAAATTAATCAAAAGCGACTTTGTATTCAAGATAATAAAATCGAAAAGATGATCTGAAAAAATTATGTATTTTTTAAATAGTGTCCTTGATTTTGTTATATTGAATAAGGCTCTATGTAAGTAAAAAATGAAGCAAACGAATACTTAGTTCGATATAAAGTTGTACTACAATGTTAACATAGATTTCCACTTGAAAACAAATTGTTCATTCTTATTTTATTGACGCATCAGTAGATTATTTGATTACCAATTTCAAATCATTTCGAAGGCTAATAAAGTTGAACTTTGAATGATAGATATACAATATAGATGACCGTACAACGTTGTACCTGTATCTATTTACTGATGTCTCTTATCGATTAATATTTTTCCCGGATTCAAATTCATGAGCATAGCCAACACTGATAAATATATTCTATTATACGTGTATACAATACCTCTATACATACATACGTAATAAATTACTTATTTCAATAATCTCACAATAATATTATAAGTATATCTACTTAGTCATTTAAATTATTATTTTATACAGATAAATTTGATATCTATCTTTAATTTAATAGTCTGGATAATATTTTGTTTAGTAGTATATTATTTACCTCAAAAATTGTTTTTATAAGGACTTAATAACTTTTGTAAATTCTATACAACCTGGTGACATTAAAGTCAATACAAATAAATGAAATTAGCACTAGCACGCGACAAAAACACTTATCGATCCTTTAGATAGGGTCAATATTTATAGGTTTACTCAAAATACTTACATCCTTGACTGAATATTAATCAGTTGATTAAGATTTATCGATCTTAATTACCCCTAAAATTAAATGATGAGGCTTTATTTATCGCTAGTTATCGGTTATTTTGATATCGATTTACATAGGTTACATGATAGTAATGTTGCCTAAACAAAACTTTTTGAACGCCTGGACTATGGCAATAAATATTACGAACTTTATTTACTTGTACATTCATGTTATTTCACGAATGGACAGACAATGAGGTGGGTAGGTACTTGTAGAGCATCCACTATGAACTTTTAGTAGGTACATATATTTTCTATTAAACCAGTTTGGTAGTATATCATTTTATCGAACATCATAATTCCATACTTTGGATACTGAGAACTCAAAAATAATAAAAATATTTGCCTAAATGACCGACAAGGCAGTAATAACAATAAATAACATCATATCTTCTAATTGTTGGCTAGATATTGATTTCTGATCTAGTTTTTATCATATTACACACATAATATACTAACACAAAAGTCTGACATGATTGTTTTTATCAACGGAAATATTAGAGGTATAGTACATTCAGGATGCGACAATTAATCGATATTTCGATATCTCGCGTGCCTAAGTTAACAAGGAAAAATGTCGAAGGAAAAATGTATGCCTGTTTTCTTCACGAGCTTCTTGGATATACCTAGCGGTATTTTTCCTGTAGATATCGATACAATATCACGATTAATTAATTACATATTTTATGATTATCTATTAGATATTAGATATATCTAGCATTCCTAAACATGTCAATTAACTAGCAACAACGTCTGTTTTAATGACCGTTTATAAAATTTTCGGTGTCGTGTTGTGATAAGTCGATATCTGTCAGATCACTTAATATAACCTTAACTTTGGAAGAACTAGAGCTGTTTAATGGACAGAAGCAGGTAAATTCCCGGTGACCAAAACATTATAAAAATGAAATTAGTTCGATTTAATCTCTTAACTTTCACATTGTTTTATTTTTAATTGGGGAAACCACATAACATGCAAATTGCATTAAATTATCTACATAGATAAGTAGATAATAATATTGTTGCAATCTTTAAGGTCAAAACTTTAATTTTGTTTTAAATGTGCATCCTTTTGACGCGTGCTAAATTATGGGTAGTAATTTGTCCTTACTGAAAATATTAAATCCTGCCTAAAATACTAACTTTCCAACTACTTTACATGACTGTTTATTGCTACAATACTAATCTAACCTAAAACGTCTGTGGTCGGTAACACACCTAGTAATTTATTCTATTCGGAAGTTTAGTTTTGTTATTCGAAGATCCATTTTTATAGTCGGCCACAAATCGCTGCAGATTATTTTGTTTTTCGGAACCATTATTGTTTTCATTAAATTAGAACCAAATCTGATAGCCCTTAAATTGTCGAGTCTTAAAAAGAGCTTTGAAATTCTTGTTTTAATTAAAACGTTATTTATGACATATCAACGATAGATTGACGGGCAATAAATTAATTAAATAATGTTGACAAAAAACCGTTTGAAACGATACTTAATCCATATTGTACTTGTTAATTTTTATAACCCTCTTTGATGTAATCTTAATACTATAAATAATGAAGAAGGATTAGATAGTGTATCGTTAACATAGATATGGAATCTTCGGCAATGTTTTTATGTACAATGAGATATGATATTATATGACCACTGGACACGTGATCATAATTAGCTAATCAAAACTAAAATGCAATTACATCCTGCCGATATGCCTGCTAAAAATGTTGCTGACTAAATTTAATGCATATAAGCATTACTGTGCTAAAAAGTATTCTTGATTCTTTTTTAATGAACATAAGTTCATTAAGTTTCGATCATTTAAGCACGTCTAAAATGAATACATTTGATTATATACTGCTCTGGAATCAGATAGCTCTAAAAGCTCCCAGCCCCTTTTATAGTTTATTATAAAATATATTTTGACTCGTTTGACTCGATCTAACTTGATTCGTAGTCTAGATCTAACCTTCAGAAATCACAATTTGTATAAAAAATATATCACATTTGTTTGATATTTTAACCCTATGGGAGGATGTGTTACATGCCATAGAAGGTGGAAAACTGGAGGCCGCGATGTAAGACTCCAGCCCAAAACAAAGAAAGCTTTGGGTTAAATACATATTTTTTTCAAATATTTCGTAATCAACATAAGCATGTATCCGTACCTACATATCTATGTAAGTACCAACATTGTTGTACATTATACATTGACGTAGAATACTGACTCAGTACTTGCTCACATTTAAACAATCGAGGCCATTGTTATCAGATCTATTAGGTAGCCACCTAGATAAAAAAACATGAAAATTATTCATGTTATTCAAGGAGTTTCAACAAATTAAAACAGGTACTGAATAAAATCAGTAAGATCGTGTCAATAACGACTTGTTTACTAAGCAAGTATTTTACATTGATCTAGGTTAATGAAATTTCTACTATTTACTAGGAAAAAATCATCATTCGAAACGATTAGACAGCTGAAATCGATTTATTAATTACTTAGATATGTTTTATCTAAGAAATGTCTTGGAAAATTTACATGTTACTAACCTACGCAAGTGAATATGTATGTGATAATAGAAATTGCCATGTGCGCTTATGAAAACGTGTAAGATTAAGGAGGCTATTTGAATAATTATCGAATATTGTATCTCTATGTCATTGCCCTGATCGCTAAATCTCATATCTAACCTTTCGTATGAAATATACCTATGTAAGAAGATTAATTACAGGTAGGCACTCATAATTACTTAAAGATTAAAGACATACACGTAATTAAAATAATAAATACGTGACTGTAATAAATAAAGCTCATTACACCACTACGAATGAGTCATTATCAAAATATTAATTTTAAAACTTTCAGGATCGATATCGCACGAGGACAAGTCAAGTCAAGTCGAGGCATTTAAGTGCAAGTCAAGTGCTAATTAATCCTTAATTAGGCACTTCTGAAATGTCACAAATTTATTTAGGTTGCATAGTAGTTCTATAAAGACATTTACATTTACCTTCCACAACCTTGAGGTAATACGATATTTGGTTAAATATTACGAGCATAAAACGTAGCATGTTTTCTAACGAGTGAAATGAAAATATTCGCACATCCATAGTAGGTACGTTATGACCATTCAGGATTAACGCTGAGGGCGATAAACCGTTCTTTACCTTAGGTATAAATACATGAAAGGCACCTTTCTTGAGAGTAATGTATCTTCTTTGTTTCGCTCAAAGTAATTCTAATGAACAAAAGATGATAGTGTGACGGTTATTCGCCATTATCATGCAAACCTTTTAAACAATTAATAATATAAGATGTAAAATTTAGAACTGCACGATCAATTTTATTTTTCGTTTGTTGTCTTGTATCAGTTTCCACGCACATTTAGTTCGAAAAATTAGCAATTAAAAGTAAGCGAAAGACGTGTACTCAGTACTGGAACCTCAATTTACAAAAGCTATTTACTTAGTGGTACCTAATACGACAATGGATCATTACTAAAATAATCCTCTCCATTAAATATTGCTTAATGATAAATAGCTTACACCTTCGTAAGGTGCAAAGAAAAGGCATTTATTAAGTAAATACGCAGTTTATATTTTGGGGGACATTTTATTTATATTATCTTTATACCTACCATTTTAAAACCACGTGATTAACTTGTTATTTAATCATTTCAGAGCGGTGAAAATAATAATGCGTTTGACGCATCACCGGAAGATGGGAAGGCGGTGACTCTCAACGACAAGTCCCTTGTCAATGAAGCGGATGACAAAAATGTAATTATGCTATTCTATATTTTATAATAAAATTGAAATTCAATTTATATATAGCCATAGTTTATCACGCGAAGCACGGGTCCAGCTGCTGTATACACACAAATTATGCAATAGTGCCAGGGCTCTCTTATTGAAAATCTATTCGTACTTAGATACATTCAAAAATATGTTTTATGCATTTACAATAAGGATTTAATTACATTCATATAAAGATGTGTTATTAAATTTTATTGCTCTTATTTCTTATAATCGTATATTAAAATTGGTTTATTACTATTTTTAAGTACTTCCCTCTATATATGTTTCAAGATAAGATAGTACAATCTCTTTAGCATTCTTAAGAATGACCAATAGTCAGGTGAAACGCCTTACTTTACTTACTGACTTATCCAAATACACCCATTAGAAACATTGTATACTCTTTGCAAACGTATTTTTGTTGAAAACAGAATAGAATTATCTTTCCTTAAAGTACATTATCCTCATTTGATTATATTCAATACGTATTCACGACCCACTGCATAACATGTAGTTACTCTCTATCTAAGTAGATTCCTGTCGTAAGCACTAAGCGGTGATCTGACACTATTGCAGACACCGTATAATTACAATTTTGAGATCTAAAAACATAACTCGAAGGCATGTGGCCTTGTAGGTAGGTTTAAGAGATAGTAAAAAAAACAGTTAATGGCTATACAGTCTAAAATCCATTTCAAAATCTCCATGTAATAAATGTGTCGTAATAGTATCCAACTGAGTTATCGTTAAGATATTATTGATGCATAAAATTAATAGAGGTAGAACATTGTATTTAATTTTCAGCCTGATAAAAAGGGTGAACCAGAGCGAGCAGTATGGGGGAATCAAATTGAGTTCCTCATGTCCTGTATCGCCACCTCGGTCGGTCTCGGCAACGTGTGGCGATTCCCCTTCGTCGCCTATCAGAATGGAGGCGGCGCCTTCCTTATTCCTTACATCATCGTACTTTTACTCATAGGAAAACCTATGTACTACTTGGAGTGTGTCTTGGGACAATTTGGCTCAAAGAACTCAGTCACCGTCTGGTCACTGTCACCAGCTATGAAAGGTGCGTTCAACTAATACCTAATTTTAAATATTTTAGTAAGTATTTAACAGTTTATTTACCTCTACATACTGCACTCAAATTGTAAAGTAATCTGCTCTATTATTTTTTGTTCTAAAATGTTCAGCACATTATGCATTAATATCTAACTTTGCCTCATGATCTCCTCTTACAAATAGCTAATTAAAGTAGAATTAATATTATTATTATCTAATTTAACAATTCCAGGTGCTGGTTACGCCACAGCTTTGGGTTGTGGATACATTCTGTCGTACTACGTGTCCATTGTGGCACTTTGTCTGTACTACTTGGCAATGAGCTTCCTACCGACTCTACCATGGAGTGTTTGTCAGGATGACTGGGACGACTGCCTGCCCTCAGATCCAGATCAACCTGTGGGAACCCTTACGGAAAACGCTTCAAGTAGCGCTGAGTTATATTTTATGTACGTAATTTTAAACCCTATTAAATATTAAGTAATTAGCTTTGAATAGGACCGAAGCGCAACAGGTTCTCTAGAGGTAATGGCGACCACGTACCGGTCAACGAAACACAGGTCACAGGGTGCCAATAGAGCCAGGTTGTTTCCAAGTGGCCAATCTAGAAGTCATTATTGGAAGAAGCTTACTCATTATACAATGTTCAGCAGTAATCAATCTTGTACCTAATACGATATAATATCTTATTTTACATTCAAAACTTAATTGATTTTGTTGTAATGCAATGTCAACATATTTTACCTATTTTTTTATTTTTTACTTGAACAGTTCCAATGACAAGCTTGAGCACCGTTTTATTGAACCTATCAAATTTGAAGTGTAAAGAAAGTTATAATAAAATGTAATATGACTTATATTACATTTCATTATTTATATTTACAGTAAGACCGTGCTGCAGCAAAAAGATGGCATTGAAGGTGGACTCGGTAAGTCTTATTTTTAGAACTAAAGTAGAAGACATGTACCCTAAATGCAATTTTCAAATAAATTCAAAATTATTAAAATAGAATCACATAATTAATAAGTTATTATTTTGTTTCCAGGTCTCCCTATCTGGTACCTGACGTTGTGTCTGTTCGGTTCTTGGTTTATCATCTTCGTGATTGTGTCCCGAGGTGTAAAGAGTTCCGGTAAAGCTGCATACTTCTTGGCTCTCTTCCCCTACGTTGTGATGCTCGTTTTGCTTATAACGTAAGATTGCCCAATATTTTTAAACATTCATGTCATTTATTACACGATATAGAGGTATAAGTATGAATACTTTTACTACCTCATTGGCCAGTGACAGCCCAGCAAGCATTTGAATTCAAATCCCACATCAAGCTTCCGGTTTTCAAAATAGCATATAGGTTGGAATTATTCCCAGATTACGACAATAATATGGTAGCAATTAAATGGAACTTATATTATAACTCATAGAACATAATTTTTACGCATAGACCCGTTACTCACCGCAGGACTCTATCAGGAGAATATATTATGTGCTGATTATGTCATTTTATTTAAACTACAATTTGAAATATTTATGTAACATTTCCCATTTCAGCACCTCTACTCTGCCCGGAGCCGGTACCGGTATTCTTTTCTTCCTGACGCCACAGTGGGACAAACTCATAGAGCTTGATGTAAGTATCATTCTTAATAATAAGCCCGCAGGGCACCTTGAGGCGAGGTGACGGGCATTAGCGATCCCGCGGGCTACCATCATCCCGAGTGCTCCAGGGAGAAGTCACCATTCCTTCTTCTCCGGCTTGCCTTAATTGGCTGGCTGGAGTGAACGATGACAAGGAACAGGTCTCCCACCTCTGGCTTGCCTTCATTGGCCGTCCAGAGTGGAGTCGCGAGAGCAGTGATCCTGCTCGGAGGGTAAGAAACTATTCGTAAGTCGCGAGTGGGCCAGGGATGCAGGAGGCTTCGGCTGGAGCAGATGATCTGAGTAGAAAGCGGTGGTAGTTTCTTAACCCTTTAGCCACTCACATTCTCGTTGCCCCTCTGTTGCTATATCTAGCAACCATTCCCGGGGCCCGGTCGGTGAGTTGGCGAGTCTCCGCCTGCCATTTTTACGTGTAAAAATTACATTGTTTCGGCAGGTGCCACAGTCATCCATAGTTTCCAATTTACCAGTCCACAGCAACCCATCCATAGCCCTACCTTTTTTTTCCATTATTTACAATAGTCCTACACTAACCGGGGACTGTCGTTGGGTGCATTTCCATAGTGCATACAGGGATAGTCGCCGGTTTGTGTCTCCATTACATTTAGATTAAAGTTGTCTAAAGGGCCTCTGCGCAGTTGGCTTCGGCCCCTCGTACGCCTCCCAAATGTCCGGGACCCTGTGGTCCAGTGAATGGTAAAGACATACATAATAATAATATGTCCTCATCTCACACAAACGGATTACACTCACCGACACAACCAAGTTGCTAACATCATTCACCAGACACTCGCCATTCAACACAACCTCATAACAGACACGCACACTCCATACTACAAATACACCATCCTAGAGAATTCCGCTCACAAAATGTACTACGATCGCGCAATACTTACAGACAGAACCATTCACTTCAATAGACCTGACATCACTCTGCAAGATAAATTAAATAATACCACTTACCTGATTGATATCGCCGTCCCCAACAATCACAATTTAACAAAAACAATAGCTGAAAAAGTTCACAAATATGCAGATCTCAAGGATGAAGTGACCAGAATTTGGAGACAGGATAAAGTCTACATAGTGCCGATTGTCCTGTCTACTACTGGAGTAATCCCAAAACACCTTTTTCACAGTTTAAAGTTATTGAATATCAAAGACACCATATATATCAAATTGCAAAAAGCAGCTATACTAAACACGTGCCGCATAGTTAGAAAATTCATGCAGATAGATGAAAATGAAATCTCAATAATAGGAAAGCAAAGAATACCGGAATTTATAGCGACAGGAATAACGTACATGCTGCCTAAAGCTAAACACTCATGGCAGCCTTCACAGTACAGACCTATCACCTGTTTGCCCACTATTTACAAACTACTCACATCAGCTATTACAATGAAAGTCAACTCCCACATAGAACGATATAAAATAATGGCAGAAGAACAGAAGGGATGCAGGCGGGGCCACATGGGGTGCAAGGAACAATTAATTATAGATTCCACTATCCATAAACACGCGACAGCAAAAAATAGAAATCTTCATTGCACGTACATTGACTATAAAAAAGCCTTCGACAGTGTTCCACATTCTTGGTTGATTCAAATATTAGAAATTTATAAAATTAATAACAAAATTGTAGATTTTATTCGCAACATAGGAAACTGGAAAACTACTCTTCAAATTAATACTACCAACGATAACGTTGTTACGCGACAAATTAGAATCAAGAAAGGTATCTACCAAGGAGACTCCCTAAGCCCCTTGTGGTTCTGCCAAGCCTTGAACCCTCTTTCCCATTTGCTGCAACGTTGCCATGCTGGGTATTGCCTCAAACATAGTTCTGATGAAACAGTTATTTCACATCTTGTTTATATGGACGATATTAAACTTTATGCTAAATCCGATAAAGATATGAAAACATTAGTAGACATTACAGCAACTTTTAGTAACGATATCAATATGCAATTTGGTTTAGATAAATGCAAGACCCTACACATTGTAATAGGCAAAATACAACCTGGCAACTATGTAGTAAATGACAGAGATATTATAACTGCAATGGAACAAACCGATTTATACAAGTATTTAGGCTACACACAGCTGAAAGGATTAGATCATATAAAAATAAAAAAATCACTCACCATTGAATACAAAAGAAGATTAAACTCTGTTTGTAAAACACAATTATCTGGTAAACATCTTATTAAAGCCATCAACACTTTCGCTGTTCCTATACTAACTTACTCATTCGGTGTAATAAAATGGACTAAAACAGACACGGAACAACTAGAACGCACAACACGCACTACACTGACTAAACACAATAATTTACACCCTAAATCAGCAATAGAAAGGCTCACCATTAAAAGACAAAATGGGGGAAGAGGCCTCATAGACATCCTACATCTCTGCCAAAAACAAATCTGTAAACTAAAATCATTCTTCCACTCGAAATCTCAAACAAGCGACATTCATAAAGCCATAGTCTCAAACGACACCAATTATACACCACTAAACCTAAATGAACCAATAGATGTAGAAAACTCTAATGAAACTGACCCACAAAAAGAAAAGCTAGAAAACTGGAAAAGAAAGGTCCTCCATGGTCGACATCCACATGACTTAAAACAAGCCCACATAAACACAATAGCATCAAATAAGTGGCTGAAAATAGGGAACTTATTTCCAGAAACTGAAGGATTCATTATCGCTATTCAGGACCAAATTATTAATACCAAAAACAATAGAAAATATATTATTAAAGACCCTACAGTAACCGATGATAAATGTCACATACAACCTTAAACCATACAACATATAACAGGAGCCTGCACAACACTCACACAAACCGATTACACCCACAGACACAACCAGATAGTAAACGTCATTCATCAAAAACTTGCGCTCAAGTACACACTCATACCTCTACAAAACACAAACACACCATATTACAAATACACGCCAGAAACTGTTCTAGAAAACACCACACATAAGCTTTACTACGATCGCGCCATACTCACCGACAGGACAATTCATTATAATAGACCGGACATAACAGGACAAAGTAAATAATATCACCTACTTAATAGACATCGCAGTGCCAAATACCCACAACATACAAAAAACAATTACCGAAAAAAATACGAAATATGCAGAACTCAAAGATGAAGCGGCTAGAATATGGAAGTAAAATAAAGTTTATGTGGTCCCTATAGTTCTGTCCACGTCCACCACAGGTGTAATACCAAACCATCTTCTCCATAGTCTCAAATTGTTAGATTTAAAAGAAACATTATACATAACTCTCCAAAAAGCTGCAATCCTAAATACCTGTAGAATCGTCAGAAAGTTCATGCAAATAGAAGACAATGAGATCAACCACCAGACTACACCCACAAACACATAACACTACTCACCACACCCTGTATTTACTTGGCTTCGGCCCGTAAATATGTATGAAACTAACTTGATAGCTAAGTAAAGAAAAAGAAAAGTTTACTTTCCGAAAATAATAATCTTTATTGTACACCAATTTGAGATAGTATATCGAGCTACGGCCTTATCGCTAAAAGCGATATCTACCAGGCAATCTTTGGGTGGATAGAACATTACAATAATATATTAAATTCTTGATTGACTTTTTACCAACAGCTTCGTTGAAGTTTTTCGCGTCAAATTTAGGACATTTCTCTCGAGTTGGTCTCGATGCTCCATAAATATCATAAAGAAGTGACCTGATACAGAATCTTTAAAATTGGTCCAGTAGTTTTAGAGATTCGCTATAAAACTTCCCAGATCATCTTTATGATATTAGTATAAATTACATTGGCGCGAGCAGTCTACACTATGTACTAAGTATAATAGTATTTTTCAATCTGTGTCCATTGTTGGCAATTTTTTGTTATTATACTTACTTAAAGCATGTCTTTTTTATTTCAGGTGTGGTACGCTGCCGTGACCCAAGTGTTCTTCTCCTTGTCAGTGTGCACCGGTGCCATCATTATGTTCTCTTCTTACAATGGCTTCAGACAAAACGTTTACAGGTATAGTTAATTTTACACACAACATTCTAGGCTTATTTTAAGCTCTAAAACTTTTAAGCTCATTTTCAAATCACTGTTTACCATTAAAATTATTAATTTTTCAAATGAGATACGGTTAACTACATATAAAAACTTTCCTAATTAACTAAATATAGCTTTTTCCTAAAAGTACACTAATGGTAAGTTATACCACACACAATATAATAAACAACTTACAGAACGTACAATACAGCCTACCAATGAAATTGACAATACAATGTCTATGTTTTTGTAATAACTATCGTGAGATGCGGAATTAATTAAGAACTACGAGTTACTCACGTAAATATACTGAGAAAAGATCTACTGTTTTCGAGTCACAGAGGGACCCTTCTTCATGAACTTTACGATTCCCGTAAGCTGCGCGCGGCTGTCTCACTATGACTCAAAACTGTTAGAGCTTTTCTCAGTATATTTACGTGAGTAACTCGTAATGTTCAGTTAATACTCGTACAATCAATGTCTGAGTACGACTTCATCGTTTTAATATTGTTATTTTTCCATGATTGCAGAGACGCAATGATTGTCACGACTTTGGACACTTTCACTAGTTTACTGTCCGGTTTTACGATCTTCGGTATCCTGGGTAACTTGGCGCATGAGTTGAACACCGAAGTCGCAAATGTCACTGGTTCTGCAGGAACTGGACTTGCCTTCATTTCTTATCCTGACGCGATCTCCAAAACTTTCCAGCCACAGGTATATCTTTGATAACAGTATCGATACTTTATTATAAAGCCATTTCCTACTTTAAAGCCACATACAAATATATTCAGAGAAAGAATTCTCTAATACATTTAATTGCAAGATTTCACTTTACACACAAGCCGGTAATCGAACAGACGGATCACCTGATGGTAAGCAATCGGCGTCGCCCATGGACACCTGGAACACCAGAAGCGTTACAAGTGCGTTACCGGTCCATTGAAGATTAGGAGTTTGAGGATCGTTGGGAATTCAGGAATTGGGGAGATTGTGGAAGGGGGGGGTAACTGGGCCTCCAGTAACCTCACTCACACAACGAAACACAACGCAAGCGTTGCTTCACATTGGTTTTCTGTGAGGCCGTGGAATCACTCCGGTCGAGCCGGCCCATTCGTGCCGAAGCACGGCTCACCCACACTTAAATGTATACTTACTCATATGCATTTTATTTTAATTTAACGATTTTTTTTCAGTTGTTCGCAGTGCTGTTCTTTTTGATGATGACGGTTCTGGGTATTGGGTCAGCAGTAGCCTTACTTTCCACCATCAACACTGTGATGTTGGACGCATTCCCTCGCATCAAGACTGTCTACATGTCTGCCTTCTGTTGCACTATTGGATTTGGCATCGGTCTCATTTATGTTACACCTGTAAGTTTAACGCTATTTTATACATTATTAGTTCACTATGTCATCGTTCCTGACTCTCCCCATCATAAACAGAATTATTGAACCGAATTCATTTCAGTATTTTACATGCAGTAACAGAAATGCCATCGAATTTTCTCAAGAAATATATGCAACCTCAATCATCTAAACTCACTAATGAATGGTTCTTTTCACATTACAGGGTGGCCAGTACATCCTTGAATTGGTGGATTACTTCGGTGGAACCTTCCTTATTCTCTTCTGTGCTATTTCCGAAATTATTGGAGTGTTCTGGATTTACGGTATGAGACTCTTCTTTATAATTAATTACATTACATTTGTCCTTTTTAATATCACATAAGTATATACTACATACCTATTGTATGTGATGTTTTTTACATGATTATATCAACACATTATTTGTATTCTATAGGTTTGGAGAACTTATGCCTGGATATTGAGTACATGTTGGGTGCTAAAACTTCATTCTACTGGAGATTATGTTGGGGTGTCATTATGCCTGCCATGATGATAGTCGTGTTCGTATACGCGTTGGCTACTTCTGAAACTCTTAAATTCGGTGAAGACTATTATTACCCAACGGCTGGATATGGTGAGTATTTTTTATTTCATTTAAGTGCGTTGAAACTCATTTCAATAGTAACATAACATAACATCACGCCTTTTATCCCCGAAGGGGTAGGCAGAAGTGCACACAGAAGTAACACCCATTTTTCACTATTTATGTTATGAGTCCCATGTAATAGGGGGTGAGCCTATTGCCATATACCGGGCACATTTCCAGACTCCGTGCTACTACTGAGAATTTTTTTAAAAACCCAGTAATACTTTGCCCGCCCCGGGAATCGAACCCGAGACCCCTTGCCCGGCAGTCGCACTTGCGACCACTCGGCCTCGTTGGTCGCCATTTCGCTTTAATTTACCTCTATATAGCAAAAACAAATTATAGATTCACTTATTTCATTGAATTTGTATCATTCAATTACTTACGTGTAGGTAGTAATAATTACCTACGTGGGAAATTGTAAATCTACTTCTTCAATGCAATCCTTATAAAACATTGTTATAAAAATCTGAATTTTGTAATTAGGTTTTAGGTTTACCCTAATTTTGTAATCAGGTTTTAGGTTTACCCTAATTTTGTAATTAGTTTTTTACATTAATAATAATACTTCACCTGTGTGAAGAAATAAAAACTTAAGAAGATATACATTTCTGTTAAATATAACTGTAAAACGTTATTATTTTTCCAGTGGCCGGATACATGATGCTGTTCGTCGGTGTAGCATTCGTGCCGATCTCAATCGGTCTGACCATGTACAAATACAGAACTGGAAACTGCGTGGAGGTACTTTAATTTCATTTACATTTAATTATTTATTTATATATTAATACTCTATTGTACACCACATAAACATAGAACAACAAAAAAATAAATATAGTGTATATGGGCAGCCATATCGTACTAGGCGATCTCTTATAGACAACCTTTGGTTGGTTGGTATACAAGGTATTGGTATACTCAGGTTGTCTGATATACCAATATCGTTATCTAGTGTACATTTACAATGAACACACAAAAACCAAAATCATATTAAAAAGAGTAAAATTATAAAGACAAAACTAATACTAAACAAAAATAAAGATTTTTGATGTTAAGGAAGACCAATCATTTATTTTATTTATATCTTTTTCCAGACGGCCAAGCGGTCCTTCCGCCCCAAGGAATCATGGGGACCTCGTGAGGAATTCGAACGCCTCAACTGGATCGAGTTCAGAAAAGAAGCAGAAGCTGCGAGAGCTCAGATAAGAACGTCTTGGTTCCAACATATCCGATACAGTCTCTTCGGCGGCTACAGAAGATAATTATTATTACAAACCTCCAAACTCTAGCTCTAGAACTAACTATAGATGTAATGTAGTAATAGTGACTTACCATGTACCTTACACCTATGTGATGACGCTGTCATCGACTTAGTTTACCAACAATTGCCAAAATACTTATTTATATTTTTAATAAATTATTAAATACTTATGTTAATGTCTGTATTTATTAAGTTAATGTTGTAAACCTTTTGTATTATATGAAAAAATATTTTTTATGAAAGATATACTTATTGCTTAATTTTAATATGTAACAATATTCCTCAAATTTAAAATGAAGACTTACATATTTGTGGGACATTTCTCTGGGCAATAAGATAGATTATTAATGACTTTTCTCTAGACTTTTTGTCCTATTTATTTTAATTTTCAGCACTGTCATTGCAGATTCTTATATACCATAATAATCTCGACTGTCTGCATATTTCTGTTATCAGTGCCAAAATCCAATGGTAATTAGCAGATAATGGAGATAAATCTAAAAAATACATCGATCAAGGCTAAGCGACGATGACCATAATGACTATGTAAATATTTGTCTGGAAAGCCCACCATTTTCATAGTGAAAGCGTGGAATTTGGACGAAGATAAGCACGTGTCAACCTAGCATAATATTTTTTTATAATCGGAACAGCTTCAATTATGTGTAATCGATGTCGATAACAATAGATAAACATAATCCCTTACGCGCGGTATTAACGTCTACTGCCTATTCATCGTTAATTAATATTGCTAGGTATGTCAAATAAATAATTTACTGATAATAATTTATGACAGATGACGGCTAATATTTTAGCACTGGTTTGACGCAGTATGTTAATTACATTACATTTTAGGCCAGGCAAACACGTGAGTCGAAATGACAAAATAATGAGCTTTATGTTATTTTGTGATATTTATGATGAATTATTAGCTTTAGCATTAATGCACTAATACACGAATAGGCTAATCTTTTAAAACTTGCAAAATCAGGTAGCTGGTGCATGAGCATGCACAATGTGCTCTGCTTATTAGAGTACGCTTTTATACTCTTTTTTACACAATGTTTACTAAACTAGTGCCAGTCTCTAATAATATGCAAAAACGATCAGAATAAAATGATCAGAATAACAAATCTAGGTACTATTTAATAAAAATACGTCAGTTCACCGAAAATTGATTGGATTTTTTTTTGAAACAATCCTATATTTCAATTTTTGACATAATACCTCTTTGCTAGGAAAAGTACTGGACCGAATCAAATGAAATTTGGTATAGACATCGTACAATAACCTACCGAATTATTAGGTTAACCTAGTATTTACATATATACCGAACTATAAGCTAACACGTTATCCGGCGCGTAGGTCACCGGTGACCTACGTTAGCTCCCTCCGGCAGTCAAAGGCATAATTACGCTGATTTTTTTTCATTAAAAGAATAATTGTTATGTGCTGCAAAAAGTACGAAAAAGTACCTTTTTAAAAGCACAAAATAAACGATACTCTTTTTTGTAAGTCCGTAGGTACTCTTTATTTACCGTCGGTTTTCTGTGAGGCAGTGGTATCACTCCGGTCGAGCCGGCCCATTCGTACCGAAGCATCGCTCTCCCACACTTGTACGCTCAGGACTAGACATACTTAGCTGTGTTTTTTGCATAGTGAGGCGATACTTTTGAGAATAAAAACAATAAAATTTACAATATTATTGAATAGAATGAATTAAAATGAATTTTGATCAAGTTTCAGAAGATTAAACAGTAATGATAGAAAAAAAATATTCAGCGGATTAGTAATCACTTTAAAGGCTTTTTTAATATCAGTTCTTTTTTAGTTGGTATTTTGGTTTATTGTTATGTGCAAGTAGTTTTTTTTTTAATATCTTTATTATTATAATATGGGCTTTAATCGTTAAACGATTATGTCAGCCTTGTAGATTTACAATTACATAGAGGTATAAACAAAACAATTAAAGAGATCTTAACTTAATTGACTGCACGGTTGGTGCGGTGGCTGGGCAACCGGCTGCCGTGCAACGTGTCGTGGGTTCGATTCCCGCACGGGACAACACTTTGTGTGATCCACAAAGTGTTGTTTCGGGTCTGGGTGTCATTATGTATGTGAACTTGTATGTTTGTAAATGCACCCACGACACAGGAGAAAATTCTAGTGTGGGGCAATGTTTTTTAAAAAGAAAAAAAAGAATTAATTTGCTAAATCTATACATATAATAAAATTGTAGAAAAGTGCTGTCTGTACATTGAAAATAAAAATTAAAAAAATAGCAGGGGCTATTGTTATGTCGATGTCGAACCCAAAAATGTAACTAACTTTTTTTTTGTCTGTTTGTCTGTTCACGCTAATCTCAGAAACGGCTTATTCGAGTTGGATGCGGTTTTCACGAATATATTGTGGTATGCTTCAGTTATGCTTTAGTGTTTGTTTCATGTCAATCGGTTCATAAATAAAAAAGTTACGTCAAATTAAAGAATCACGTCGAACACTATCTATCTATATCTATACATATAATAAAATTGTAGAAAAGTGCTGTCTGTACATTGAAAATAAAAATAAAAAAAAAAATAGCAGGGGCTATTGTTATGTCGATTTCGAACCCAAAAATGTAACTAACTTTTTTTTTGTCTGTTTGTCTGTTTGTCTGTTCACGCTAATCTCAGAAATGGCTTATAAATATATATATATTTAACAGGGTGCGGAAAAGGTGATAGTGGTTTTATTCCACAGATTCCTCTCATTCCAAAAAATTTTCCGTTTTATTTTAAACGAATTCAGTTTCCAGTGAGCCTATGTTTCGCCATGACAATTAATAAAGCTCAAGGTCAGACTGTAAAAGTTGTGGGTATAGATCTAAGTATCAGCTGTTTTTCGCACGGTCAATTGTATGTGGCTCTGTCCCGTGTTAGCAATCCCAGCAGCCTGTATGCTTTCACCCCCGATGGCCATACGTCTAATATTGTATATAGAGAAGCATTACAGTAAAGTAGGTTTTTTAGCTACCCAAAATGACTGTGATTATGATCCAAATCTAAAATAAAAATAAGTATATGTTTAAAAAAAAAACGCTGCTCATAGTCACTATTCTACGTGAACGAAGTCGCGGGCACAGCTAGTATTAAATAAAATCGGGGACATAGGGTCTCCCTGGGCCAAACCCTTGCATGTCCATCTCGTGATCGGAACACTACTACCTGCCTGTGATATATGTAAATGTCTCTCCTTCAAATATTCCCATAAATCTATATCTATATATATAAAATTCAAACGTGATTGACTGACTGACTGATTGACTGACTGACATAGTGATCTATCAACGCACAGCCCAAACCGCTGGACAGATTGGGCTAAAATTTGGCATACAGATAGATGTATGACGTAGGCATTCCCTAAGAAAGGATTTTGATAATTTCCACCCCCAAGGGGGTAAAAAAGAGGATGAAAGTTTGTATGAAACTTTGTCAGTTTTTAACTGATCGGGTTGAAATTTGGCATGCAGATAGATGTTATGACGTAAGCATCCGCTGTGAAAGGATTTTGATAATTTCCACCCCCAAGGGGGTAAAAAAGGGGATGAAAGTTTGTATGAGATTTTTCAGTTTTAAACCGATCGGGTTGTAATTTGGCATGCAGATAGATGTTATGACGTAAGCATCCGATGTGAAAGGAATTTGATAATTTCCCCCCCAATGGGGGTAAAATAGGGGATGAAAGTTTGTATGAGGCTTTGTCAGTTTTAAACCGATCGGGTTGAAATTTGGCATGCAGATAGATGTTATGACATAAGCATCCGCTGTGAAAGGATTTTGATAATTTCCACCCCCAATGGGGGTAAAATAGGGGATGAAAGTTTGTATGAGACTTTGTCAGTTTAAAACCGATCGGGTTGTAATTTGGCATGCAGATAGATGTTATGACGTAAGCATCCGATATGAAAGCATTTTGATAATTTACACCCCCAAGTGGGTAAAATAGGGGATGAAAGTTTTATATGAGCCTTTGTCAGTTTTAAAACGATGGGGTTGTAATTTGGCATGCAGATAGATGTTACGACGTAGGCGTCCGCTGTGAAAGGATTTTGATAATTTGCACCCCCAAGTGGGTAAAATAGGGGATGAAAGTTTATATGAGCCTTTGTCAGTTTTAAACCGATCAGGTTGAAATTTGGCATGCAGATAGATGTTATGACGTAAGCATCCGCTTTGAAAGGATTTTGATAATTTCCACCAAGGGGGTAAAATAGGGGATGAACGTTTGTGTGAGGCTTTGTCAGTTTTACACCGATCGGGTTGAAATTCGGCGTGCAGATGGATATTATGACGTAAACGTCCCTTTAGAAAGGTTTTCGAACATTCTCACCCCAAAGTATGATACTTTGCCAGTTTTAAATTGATCGGGCTGAGACTTTGCATGGGGAATGAGAGTTTGTATAAATCTTCTTAGCCGTTGAAATTAGAATCATTGAATCTTTTTGAATTACATTCGGTAAAACGATGATTTGGGACCTGGGTAACGTATGATAGTTTTTTCACAGATGTCTCACGAGAACGGGAACTATGCGTCAATGCCCCAGGACTCTCTAACTCTTAACCACTGAACTTATTCTAGAGAGATTCGGTACAACAATAGTCGATAGAATAGTTTTTATTACTCAAACCTTACGTGATCGGGCACTGTACTGGTAAGATCCCTGCGGGATTATTTATTTATTGAAACTACGATAAATCATTTCAAAATAGGTAAATCGTACTTGGGCACTGAATTGATTCTGGTTAATTCTGTCAGAAGTCATTAATCTACGCGGACGAAGTCGCGGGCAACAGCTATCTACACATATAATAAATCGTAGAAAAGTCAAAACTGTACATTGAATATTTTTTAAAAGAATATTTGAAGCGTGATCTCTAATCGATACCGAAGCCAATAATGTGGTTTTTAGAATTTTTGTCTGTTTGTATGGCCGTCATGATCTCAAAAAGTACTGCACTACTATTTCAAATTTTGCATGAATATTACTAACAAGTCTGGTAAACATATAGGCTACATATTATCACGCTATCATCTATGGGACTGAATCAATTCTGACGACATCCATTACCGTAGAATATCCCTTGATAAAAACTAATTCAAAAGCCTAAATTCTGCCAGAAGTCATTATTCTACGCGGACGAAGTCGCGGGCAACAGCTAGTTTACATATATAATTCAAAGGTGATTGACTGACTGACATAGTGATCTATCAACGCACAGCCCAAACCGCTGGACAGATTGGGCTAAAATTTGGCATACAGATAGATGTTATGACGTAGGCATCCGCTAAGAAAGGATTTTGATAATTTCCACCCCAAAGGGGTACAAAAGGGGATGAAAGTTTGTATGAAACTTTATCATTTTTAACTGATCGGGTTGAAATTTGGCATGCAGATAGATGTTATGACGTAAGCATCCGCTGTGAAAGGATTTTGATAATTTCCACCCCAAGGGGGTAAAATAGGGGATGAAAGTTTGTATGAGACTTTGTCAGTTTTAAACCGATCGGGTTGTAATTTGGCATGCAGATAGATGGTATGACGTAAGCATCCGCTGTGAAAGGATTTTGATAATTTTAAACCCCAAGGGGGTAAAATAGGGGATGAAAGTTTGTATGAGACTTTGTCAGCTTTAAACCGATCGGATTGAAATTTGGCATGCAGATAGATGTTATGACGTAAACATCCGCTTTGAAAGGATTTTGATAATTTCCACCCCCAAGGGGGTAAAATAGGGGATGAAAGTTTGTATGAGACTTTGTCAGTTTTAAACCGGTGGGGTTGTAATTTGGCATGCAGATAGATGTTATGACGTAAGCATCTTCTAAGAAAGAATTTTGATCATTTTCACTCCCAAGAGGGTAAAATAGGGGTTGAAATTTCGTATGGAACTTTGTCAATTATAAAACGATCTGGTTCAAATTCGGCGTGCCGATAGATATTTTGACGTAAACATCCTCTAAGAAAGGATTTTGTTCATTTCCACCTCAAAGGGGGTATAATAGGGGTGAAATTTTGTATGAAACTTTGTCAGTTTTACACCGATGGGGATGAAATTCGGCATGAAAGTAGATGTTATGACGTTATGACGTAGGCATCTCCAAGTAAGGATTTTGATCATTTCCACCTCCAATGGGATAATGTAGGGGATGAAAGTTTGTATGAGGCTTTGTTAGTTTTACACAGATCGGGTTGAAATTCGGCGTGCAGATAGATATTATGACGTACACGTCCCTTTAGAAAGGTTTTTGAACATTTCCACCCCAAAGTGGGTAATATAGAGGGTGAAAGTTTGTGTGATACTTTGCCAGTTTTAAACCGATCGGGCTGAGACTTTGCATGCATAAAGTTACTATGACATAGGTATCTCCTTAGAAAGGATTTTGATAAATTCCACCCCTAAGGGTATGAAATAGGGAATGATAGTTGGTGTGAAATTGGGAATGAAAATTGAATCTAGAATCATTGAATCTTTTTGAATTACATTCGGTAAAACGATGATTTGGGACCTGAGTAACGTATGATAGTTTTTATCACAGAAGTCCCTCGGGAACGGGAACTATGCGTCAATGCTCTCTATCTTTTAACCACTGAACTTATTTCATAGAGATTCTGTACAACAATAGTCGAAGTTTTTATTACTCAAAACTTACGTGATCGGGCCGGGACTGGTAAGAACCCTGCGGGATTTTTAATTTATTGAAATTTGATAAATCATTTCACAATAGGTAAATCTTAATTGGGCACTGAATTGATTCTGATGAATTCTGTCAGAAGTCATTAATCTACGCGGACGAAGTCGCGGGCAACAACTAGTATCTACACATAGATGAACCTACCCCCATTTCATCCAGTTTAGAAACAACTTGAGAGATATTAACATTATTGTAGGCGTTGTCTATATCAACGAAACATCCTAATGTATTGTGTCCTATTGTGAACCCCGATTGTATATGTAATACTAGTCGTACGAGATTGTCTAGGCTAGATTGGGATCTTCTGAAACCTATTGTGTTTTTGGAAAACAGATTATTACTTTCGAAGTACCATTCAAGACGCTTTGTAACTATGTTATGTAATGCTTTGCACAGACATGATATAAGTGAAATTGGTCGAAAAGATGATAACTCGCTTAAATCTCGTCCAGGTTTCGGTACAGGTATTACCTTTACGTCCCTCCATTGACTTGGTATCTCCCCTTTAGACAGGCAATTATTAAATAGATCAACGATCAACTGTTTGCCCGGAAAGTTAAAGATCATTGAGTAAGAAATATCGTCTTCACCTGCGGCGGTATCCTTCATCTTAAGGGTATTAGTGAGCTCTTGTTCTGAAATTGTGGCCTCTAGGTGTGCATTGTTAGAACTGAACACAGGAGGTAGTGGTAGAGCGTAATCTGGCGTCAATTGAGTTAAAAATTCACGAGCCCGCTCTGCATCTAGGCATGTTCGGCTACTACGATGTCCCTTGAGCCATCGCATCTTGCTCCACAATTCACTACCAGATACCAATTCACTAATGCTATCACAAAACTGCCGAAAGGATTCCGCCCTAGCTTTACGAATAAGTCTCTGAGCTTTCGCAACTATTTGTTTAAAATTAATAAAGTTTGTGGGAGTGGGGTTCTTCCTTACTAGAGTTAACGCTAATCTACGTTCCGAAACTGCCTTAGATAACTCTGGGGACCAGTACGATCTTGGAATAAATTTACTAGCTGGATTTTCACAGATCTTAATGTTTGGAATTATCAGCTGCACTGTTAATTAAATCTATTATCACGTCATACATTTCTTGAGTGTCATTTGTTAAAGTAATATTAGTTATTTGATTTGAAATTATTTGAGTAAATTTACATACATAAATACATACATAACTTCACGCCTGTCTCCCATGGGGGTAGGCAGAGACTAAGGAACGCCAATTACTACGATTCTTACATACCTCTTTCGCTTCATTAACAGTCATCAATCTTTTCATGCATGCTCGTCGGTTAAGGGTATTTTTAATTTGGCCCTTCTCTAATATATCGCCAATCTGGTCACTATATGTCCGTCTAGGGCGCCCTCTACCGACGGCCCTATTCATATCCGCTCTGTATACTTCTTTCGTTACTCTACTTTCATCCATCCTTTCTACATGTCCAAACCAGCGTAACAGTCCCTTTTCAATCCTTGTCACTACATCATCTTTCAATCCACACCTTTCTCTAATAACACTATTTTTCACTCGATCACTCAATTTTAGTCCACACATACTTCTTAGGGCTCTCATTTCCACCGCATTAATCCTGCTTTCATGCTTCTTCTGCCACACCCATGATTCACTACCATACATAAGCGTTGGTGTCAATACACACTGCATTACAGCAAGTCGAGCTTTGTTGGATATTATTTTACTCGACATGACAGAGTGTAAAGCACCATTAACACTATTTCCCGCTGTCACTCTCCTTTCAATATCCCCGTCACACTTTCCATCTCTCGTAAATAGTGATCCCAGATATACAAATTCATTCACTTGTTCCAATTTTTCATCACCTATCATTACCTGACATTCTGTTATCACCTCATTTCTTTCTATCACCAACACTTTCGTCTTGTTCACATTTACTTTCATACCTTTCCTTTCAAATGCATCATTCATAGCAGTGATCATTTGTTGTAATTCTTGGGCCGACGAGGCAACAAGCACCTGGTCGTCGGCATACAACAATGTTTTTATCACTGTGTCATTCATCCTTAATCCAGACTCTCCTACTTTCAGATCGTTCAAACAGCTGTCCATAAATAGGTTGAACAGCCAAGGAGATGCCACACAGCCCTGCCTAACACCTCGATTAATGTTAAACCACTCCGTGTAGTCCCCATTTATTCTGACACAGGCACTCGAGTCCTTATATAAGGATTTAAGTGCCCGAATCAGATGGCCATCCACCCCATACACGGACAGAGTTGACCACAATTCATCCCTCACCACTCTGTCATAAGCCTTTTCTAGGTCTATAAAGGCACAAAATACCTTTTGGTGCTTTGATATCACTTTCTCTGAAATGCACCGTAACGAAAAGACTTGATCCGTACACCCCATTCCCTTTCGAAATCCCGCTTGTACATCCCAGATTTTACGCTCAGTTACATCCATAACTCTTTCGATCAATATCTTGGCATACAACTTTCCTACTACGCTTAGGAGGCTTATACCGCGATAATTTTTGCACTCCTGCTGTGATCCTTTTCCTTTATACAGTGGCACAATTACGGCCTTGGCCCAGTCTCCAGGGACACGACCGCATCGCCAACACTTATTAAAAAGTAGATACAGCAGGCTTGCAATTACACCTCCACCCTCTGTTAGCATTTCAGTAGTTATCCTATCACATCCCGCTGCTTTACCTACTTTCAAACTCTTAATGGCACTCACAATTTCATCCATATTTATTTCTCCCACATTAGCACTTTCATTTTCATCGTTTACTTTCTCTTCTTTCAAATCACTCCTTTCAAATAAATTCTCGAAGTATTCCTTCCACTGCTTTAAAACATCCTTACTTTCTCCAATGACACTCCCATTTATATCCTTTATCGTACTTACTTTCGAGTCCCCCACTTTGCCTCTGGCCTTTCTTACTAAATGCCAGAATAGTTTAGCGTTGGCTCGAAAGTTCCGCGAAAAATTCCTTTCAAACTTTTCTTTGCATTCATTTTTCTTCTTGTTAACTACCGCTTTTGCTCTCTTTTTGAGACTAACGTACTTTTCTTTCATACTTTCTAGCACTCTTCTATTTGCCTTTGAGGCTAATAAGTCAAGCCATGCTTTCTTCTTTTGCTCTATCATCTCTTTTACTTCATCATCCCACCATTCATTCCTCTTGCTTCTAGAGTTATTTTTCTTGCTTACCCCATATACTTGAGTAGCTACTGCGATCACTCCATCTTTAAATTCCTTCCAAAATTCTTCTATATTCCATTCGTCACCTTTCATTAGCTCCCTAAACCTTTCATTTAATAGTTTCCTATACTGGTCCCTAGCTTCTTCTTCTCTCAACCGTTCAACTCTCACTCTCTCGGTTCCAGACAACCCTACCCGTGGCCGATGTCTCCACTTCATTGCCAGTCCAGCTATTCTAGTGATTACTAGGAAGTGGTCGCTTCCGACATTCGTGCCACGGTAAACCCGTGTATCCTTCACTTTTGTCCGCAGGCGTTCATCAACAATCACAAAATCAATCATACTTCTTTCTGTATGCCTCTGCCATGTATACATGTGTATCTTCTTGTGACCAAATGTTGTGTTGGTCACAACAAGACCCTTTTCTACACATATATCCAGAAGACATACACCATTCTCGTTCACTCGTTCGTCTCCAAATCGCCCTAATACTCTATCGTACCCATCGCGTGCCACTCCAACCCATCCATTAAAATCTCCAAGCATAATTATTCTTTCATTCTCTTTACATTCATTAAGAACATCTCTCAAGTTATCCCAGAATACTTCCCTCACCCCAATTGGCTTTGACATGTCCGGGGCATAAGCACAGATTACAAATAATTTACACCAATCTCCTTTTTTTAAATTTCGTTTGGTGTTACTTAAGTTATTACATGATATCTCTGTGTCAATAAGTATTATCAAGTGGTCACTACCTAAATTTTCATTTAAAATTTTCCAATTAAATCGAATTGCAATATCTGACGACGCATAAGTGATGTCTGGGGAGGATTTTTGCCATTGATTTAATACCAACTTAATTCTAGAGGGGTCACCAGTATTGAGGGAAACATAATTCCAATCATTAGCTGCGTCATGGATTTGAATGCCTCTGTGATTATTTTTGTTTGACCAATTTGTATGGTGCCCGTTGAAATCCCCCCCTATGAGTGTTTTATTTGACCATTTAGAAAATAATGCTATCCAGTCTTCAACTGAAGTGTAAATATTAGGAGGACAATATACTGCTACAATATTCTCCAAAAATTCACAATTAAATATTTTCACATGCCGTACCTGAATACTCCGATTACTTAAGTTGAACATGCTTACCTGAGTTTTTATAGATTTATGTATCACAATAGCTATACCACCATATGAGTCATCCCGATCCTGTCTATAGATATCATAACCACTTATTTTAAAATTACTGTCTGGTTGAAGCTAGGTCTCAGAGATAAGACGAATATGAATTTTTTCTATCACTAAAAAATTCTCCAATACCGTAATTTTAGGTCTTAAACTTTGGGCGGTCCACTATAATATTTTCAACTTAATTAATTTAACTTTAAGATCCATTGCTAAATCTTAAAAAAACTCTAATACTTTATTCAAAACGGGCCACTCAGACATATTATCTACTACTACCAGTACCAACCACTCAATACCACACTTAATAATACTACCAAACTTGTCTTTTATACTCATGTTTCGCAGAAAAATAATTTCTTTTAAACGTGATATTAATTCATCAAAATGTATCTGCCGATTGTTGTTTACATTGTCCCCGACCTAATCGTTATCAGTAGATGGTTGCTCTAGAATGCGGTCCGGTGACTTTTGACGTTCTCGCCACGGCGATTTACCTGAGCTTTGTAATTGTTTGTACTTATGTGGTGATGTAGGTCGGTTTTGCGTAAACAGTACTGGGAATTCTGATTTACTCGGAGTATATTTACTGGTATTTCCTAATTCTTCCGATAGTAAACCACTGAAACTGTTGTTAGTATTTACCTTCGGCTTTTCCTTCACTGTTTGTAGTCCTATATCTGACTGGGGTCGAACGTACATAGTACAGGCTACGTGATATGTGCAGTTGTATTCTGCCATAAGCTCCCTCAACCGTCTTTCTATTTAACGCCATGTGGTCACCCCGACAATTCACGCATTTGTATGTTGATACTTCACAGTTACCGTGTTCTCCCGTGCACTTAGGACATAAGGTCGTTCTAGATGTGCATCTGGTCTTGCTGTGACCATATTTCCAACAATTTGAACACTGTGTTACTGGGAATACAAAAGGTTCCACTTTAAGACGCAGACAGTCCACATAAACATAGGTAGGTAAGTATGAGCCGCTAAAAGCCACCTGCACTACTTCACTAGGTATGAACTTATTTTCTTCATCTCGACGCTTAAGTCTTTTTAACGATATTACCTCTATTTGAATATCATTTGGACATCTAATAGCATTGAGCGCCTCCTCGTCAGATAGGTCGAGGTCCACATTTTGGATAATGCCGTAGGAAACATTGACGTCCATTGCACTATAAACTTTCCATTCTTTTTCTTTGAACTCCTGACAATCCAGTAGTTTGTTTTCACACTCTTCAGTCGAAAGCTCTATTTTTAACTTATATGCGTTAATATATTTAATGCGGTTAATATCCGTTATACCCAAACTGTTAAATAGTTTTGCTATAGCAAACTGCTTCGGTAATTTTTCCCTGCTCCAAATTATAACCTCTTTTTTAATTTGTTTCAATTTCTTGCCTTTACTTTCTTCTTTAGTCCAACCTATATCGTCTTCTTCTCTTCCTCTTTTTATCGGTTTATTTAATATGTCTTCGTCCATGACTTGTACCTCAGAGTAGTTTGGTACATCTGGATTATCCACCTTGTCTTCTCCACATTTCGCTATCATTTGTGACGTCCATCTATCTGACTGACTCGCCTCGCTAGTATCAGACTGATCCAGAATGGTATTTTCTTGGCCTTGATCGTTTGTGGCCATTATTAAATCCAATTCTGCATCATAAATACACGCGTAAAATTAAATGAATAAATTATAAATTCTGTACACCGTAATCGATAACTGTGCGCGCGCGATCTACACGAATGCCGTGACAGAACTGTGCAAGTAGTTATAAATGATGTAGGTACCAATTATGTTTCTGCCACCAACAGAGGGTACAAATGGAAACCATAATCATTTTACTACGTTTATTATAATTAAAATATCATATAAGCGAATGCGTTCGATGTTGGAACAACACTGCTTTCTAATCTTAATATTAAAAAAAAATAATATGAAGGTTTTATTGTGGTTAAATCTGTGGGGTGAACGATGACGTAGCGATTCGCAGCTCAGCATTAGAACCTTCGTTGCATCAAAGTAGGTGTAATGTCCTGATTCAGCAGATCTGGGTCTGGTGACACGGCGTTGATCACGGTGTAGGTACATGTTTCGGCACCGATACGTAACATACCTACATATAGATTCTGATAAAAATAATAAATACAGAACTATGAAAAAAAAAAGTAGATATATTAAGTGCCCTCTTGCTCATATGGCTCATATTGCTCATATGAATACCTACCTGAAAAAAGGCTTTGTCATAGCAGGTGTCTACCCGACCCCTTACTAGCTATACTTTTCGGTCATAGCCGAAATTATTGCGTTTTTATAGATCCGTCATGTTTGTCAGTAAGTAGGTACGTACTAATTTTGACCGAGTTTACTGAAAGATCCTAAAAAACCTCTGTAAACAAAATTCTTTATTTTAATTTGGGTTACCAACTGCTATATCATAAAAAATAACAATTCAGGATAAGTATGCTAATACAAAGCCAAATTATAGGTTTCCACGGGTGGTGGTGAGATTTCGTTTTTGTCTATCAGCATGAATTTTCTAACTATACGACACGTATTTAGTATAGCCGCTTTTTGCAATTTGGTGTGTTTGATATTTAATAATTTTAAACTGTGAAGAAGGTGTTTTAAGATTACTCCAGTAGTAGACAGGACAATCGGCACTATGTAGACTTTATCCTGTCACCAAATTCTGGTCACTTCATCCTTGAGTGATTTGTGAACTTTTTCAGCTATTGTTTTTAATTAAATTGTGAGTTTTGGGGACGGCGATATCAATCAGGTAAGTGGTTTTATTTATATTGTAGAGTGATGTTAGGTTTATTAAAGTGAAGGATTCTGTCTGTATTGCGCGATCGTAGTACATTTTGTGAATGGAATTCTCTAGGATGGTACTAGGAGTGTATTTGTAGTATGGAGTGTGTCTGTTATGAGGTTGTGTTGAATGGCGAGTGTCTGGTGCGATGTTAGCGACTTGATTGTGTCGATGAGTGTAATTTTTTTGTGTGAGATGCGGACAGGCTCCAGTTAAATGTGGAAGAGCCATCCTTCGGCACGAATGGGCCTGCTCGACCGGAGTGATACCATGGCCTCACAGAAGATTGACGTGAAACAACGTTGTGTTGTGTTTCGTCGTGTAAGTGAAGTTACCGGAGGCGCAATTACCCCCCCCCCTTTCCCCAATCCCAGAATCCCCAACGCCTCTGGTGTTCCAGCTGTCTATGGTCCATATCATCAGGTGATCCGTCTGGTCGTTTACCGGCTTACCGCGTAAAAAAATGTGCTGGATTAATTGTCTCGGACTGTATGTGACATTTTCTGCATTTGACGTTCGTGAGTGTAGGGTCTTTGATTATGTATTTTCTAGTTTCTAGTTTGATCCTAGATAACTATTATGAAGCCTTCTGTTTCCGGAAAGAGTGTACCTATTTACTTGATGCTTCTTTATCTATGGGTTGTTGTTCGAGGTCGTTATAGTGTTGCCCGTGGAGGACTTTTTTTGCCATACTTCTTTTAGAATTGCTTCTTGTTCGCTGGTTGTTGGAGTATTTTCTAAATAAGTTTGCTGTAAGTTAAGGGGTATATACCTATTGTCATTTGCTACTATTGCTTTATCGATATTCGATACTACTGGTGAGAGGTTTCTGCTTAAAGTATTTATGTAACGAGTTAATATGCTTTTTCCACAGGTTATGTCAAAGTCAAAGTCAAAATCATTTATTTCAATTAGGCCAGAATGGCACTTTTGAACGTCAAAAAAAAATTGAAAGTGAAGCTATTTGCTCATTCCAAGGCGTAGATTCCTATTAGTAGGGGAGCCCACGATGCTAAATTTGGATTTACTCGAGCGTCGTTGGGACCTACTGGATTTTAAAAATATGCTGATAGATAGAAAAAATGGTTTAGTGACAATTTCTTACACCGGTGGGGGAAGGGGGAATCCACAGATCTTTGAATCTGTTACGCGTAACTTTTGTTCTAGTGGTCGAGCGTGTCAGATATTGATAATGTACATGCTTCATGTGACTTTGATAATAAAAAAAACTCTTAATCTGCCAGTTTGCATGGTGGAGTTGAATGTTCTGGAGAGTACAAACGAGAACCCTTCAAAATCCCCCCACTATTGCAAATCAAGTTGGAATGGGCACATTTTTTAAATACACTTCCTTTTCCAATGGTATTGACCTACCTTCTCTTCATCTGACGAAACTGATTTTATTTAGTCAGACTTTTTTTTTTATTTTTAGTCCCCCCTTTCTAATCAGATCGGATATATGGTGGGTATATTTAACAGGACACTAGTTTTTCCCCATATGTTAATCTGACGCCCTCGAGTAACTACCGAAATCCCTTCATGGGCTCCCCTACTATATGGAGAAGAACGAGCAAGAAACTCCATAGGTTACTCTTTTTCAATCAGGTTCACAACACAATTTAATAGTTACATAGTTTTGCTTTTTGGATTGTGCGAGAACAATGTAACACTAAAATCCAGTCAAAGTGATCAAAAAAGAAAATAACCTTAAGTACAATAATACAGTCTGGAGCTGACCAGTCCCAGTTGACGGCGCCCGTTCACGAACATGACACGTACACCAGCACCGCCCAACTCAACCATATTGTAGGGAATCGAGCGATCCACTGCACGCGCCACCGCCAATGAGACCTTTGAGTGAGCATGACAACTCCAAGCTGACACAAATGAAATCTACTAATCTAATTTAATATTAAGTATATATATATATGAGGTTAGTTATGAATATGGGACCCCTACCCCCATTTTGTCGTTACATCTGCGTATATATTCCATTGATTGATTGGGGATCCATCAATCAAATCTTTTTTTTATGTAGCTACCTACCTAAAATGGGGCTTTACCTACTTACTACTACATAGTTAGTACCTACATTACTTTTTGAATATGCTGCTAAAACCAACAAGATAACAAAATTCCGATTACAAATTGTCTACTTAGTTCTTCTAACATCTGATAGATGTCACTCTCGTGATAGCTTTAATTCCGATATCAATGAAATTTAAATTACCTTTTAATCTATAATACTTAACACTCTTTTTTTATTTAGAAATCATTATTTTAAACGTAAAGCTTGAGAGCGTAGTACCTACTGCAGAAACTTTCGTCTTATGCATTCATCACTAACAGCCTGTTTTCGTCCACTGCTGGACATAAGCCTCTCTAATGGCACGCCACTGAGCTCGGTCTTATGCATTATGGATTCTGTTTTTATTGATTACTAGCGACAAGTCCCGGCTTCGCACGGGGAGACTTAAGATTTTTTACATAATAATAATAATAATAATAAACCTTTTTATTTCCATATTTCTTACAGTGTTGCAATTACATTAGGTATATTATGTATTTTAGTTCATGTTAGTATACATGCATATTCATTTAATAAATTTATAATTGATGTTAGTGTATTAGTACTATGAAATATGGACCCCTGATTGGGTAAAGGTCTCCTCCATCCTCTTCCACGACTCCCTGTCCCTGCCTAACTTTATCCAGTCTTTTCCTGCTATGTGTGTTATCTCGTCAGTCCACCGTTTCATCGGTCTACCAATATTCCTTTTCCCCTCTGGTCCTTTCCAGCGTGTAGCTTCGATAGTCCAGCGCCTGTCCGTGTAACGTGAGATATGTCCGGCCCATCTCCACTTTAATAGTAGCGCATGCCTCAAACAATCGGTGAGTTTAGTTTTTTGACGAATATGTTCGCTCTTAATTTTTTGTATTTTTTTGATTTTTAGCATACTTCTTTCCATTGATGTTTGGCTGCATTTAATTTTCTGCTTTACTCTGCTTGTAAATATCCAAGTTTGGCAACTATACAACAGACAGGGTAACAAACATGTGTCATACACTGTCTTCTTCATGTGTAAGCTGTAATTCCCTTTTAGGATTTCCTTTAATGCCCAGATTTTTTTCCAAGTTGTGTTAATTCTTCTTGTAACTTCTTCTTCGTTATTCGACGTTTTAAATGAAATTTGCTTTCCTAAGTAGATATAGTTATTAACATATTCTATATTGTTATTTTTTATTGTAATTGAGTGTTCGCGATAATTGGTTAGTATCTTGGTTTTGCTTGCATTCATTTCTAAGCCGATTTTAGAACTTTCGCAGTCAAGCGATTTCATCATATCCCCAGATCTTTAGCAGTTTCGGCCATAATAACGATGTCATCAGCGAATCTCAAATGGTTCGCATAATGTCCGTTTATATATATACCCTTATTTGTCCAGTCTAGTTTTTTAAAAATACTCTCAAGTACCGCTATAAAAAGCTTTGGAGACAAAGGGTCGCCTTGTCGTACTCCTCGCTCTATGTTTATTTCGTCGCCACGTGTTTCCAATTTTACTCTGCTTGTACTTTGTGCATACATGTTTTTCAAGATTCTAATATATTTGTAGTGAACATTTGATTCTTGCAGTGCCTGCCTGTTTGAAGAATGACTAATGGTGTCGAAGGCTTTGCTGTAGTCATTAAAAGCCACATACAGGGGTCTATTAAATTTTCTGTATTTTTCTATAATTTGTTCTAGTGTCTGTATGTGGTCCACCGTGCTGAAACCTGGCCTGAATCCTACCTGTTCCCTAGGTTGCTGTTTATCAATGTCGTCAGATATCCTTCTTAGAATTATAGATGAGAATAGCTTATATGGGTCTGTAATTGGTTATATCTAAGGGGTTTCCTTTTTTGAAGAGCAGAATTATGTCTGATGTACACCATTCTTTTGGTACTTTTTCGATATCTAGTATCATGTTAAACAATCGTGTAAAATAGTGAGTTAAGCTAGGTGCTCCTATTTTGAGGGCCTCGTTGCATAGTCCATCTGGACCGGGACTCTTATCGGCTTTCAACTTTTTTATATGTTCATAAACTTCGGAGTCGTCAATTGGACTAATGCAGTCTGTTGTATTCATGTGATCTATTTCTAGTTCTGAGGTAGTGCTATCCTGCTTCGTGTATAGGTTTTTGTAGAAGTCTGTTGCGTGTTTTATTACATCTTTTCTTGATTTTGTTTCCTATGAGTTATGTTCGAGTTTTTGAATCCACGATTTATGTGTCGTTAATTGTTTAAAGGCTCTTTTGGTACTTCTAAAATTGTTAATGTTTCTCGAAATAGTTTCACACCTGTGATTGGTATAGTCCTTTCGGATTGATCTATTAGTTTCTTTGTATAGTCTACTGAGTTCCTGTTTCTTTTGTTTTATTCATTGTGCGTAGCAGCTCTGTGCGTCTTTCTATAAGCTTGACTGTGACTTCAGAGAAAATGTTATGCTGGCGAGGTTGTGTGATATTTTTGCACCTTAAACATTCTGTTATGCCTCTTTTCAGGATGTTGTAGTATGTTTGAATGCACGGTTGGTGCGGTGGCTGGGCAACCGGCTGCCGTGCAACGTGTCGCGGGTTCGATTCCCGCACGGAACAACACTTTGTGTGATCCACAAATTGTTGTTCCGGGTCTGGGTGTCATGTGTATGTGAACTTGTATGTATGTAAACGCACCCACGATACAGGAGATAATCCTAGTGTGGGGCAACGTTTTAAAAAAAAAAAAGAAAAAAAAGAAAGAAAAAAGAAAAAAAGAAAAGAATGTCGACATCGTTTGTTTCTATATTTTCTGTGTATTGTCGTAGCTTTGTAATTTTTTACATAGTTTTACGTTTTATTTATATTTATTCTCAGTTTATTATTTTTGAAATAGTAGGTAAGTACTTACCTAATAGGTATCTTTTGGATGAATTAATAGTCTTAAGGTAACCGATTGAACAATTCAAAAGTTATCTAGAGCAAACTTTTATAAGGATTGAACCATTCATTAAAACGATTGATAAGGGTAAACTATAAAAGGTAGACATATGCTCTCGCGGACTTTTTTAAAAATAATGTTAAGATGAACAATTCATCTATAGAGCATTTTTGTATAACTTTAACTATATGCTCAGCGCACGCCACGGAAGGCCTCAGAAACGATACGTTTTTTATATTTCCCCCGTTTTTAAAATATTTTTGGTTACTGCTCCACAACTATAGGACCTAGCGTGATATTATATAGCCTATGTTACTTCTGAATAATGCAGCTTTCTAATGGTGAAAAAATTATTGCAATCGGTCCAGTAGTTTTTGAGTTTATTCATTACAAACATACAAAAATACAAAAATACAAATCTTTCCTCTTTATAATATTAGTATAGAAGTATACCTCTAGATAAGAAAAATATAAGTGATTGAAATCTTATTTGTGAGTAGAGTTTACTTATTGGGAGAACAAATGGATAAACCCAAAATTTTTGATAGAGCACAATTACAGAACTATCCTTGTATAATGCGTGAGAATTCAAAATATGGGCATTTAATTGAAGAAATACAGCTTTTAACAAAAAATACCGTTAATTAAGGTAAAAAATATTTCTATCTTCGAACAGATAAATAAAAGGCCGAAGATATCGCAAAGATTGGTTTTTCCAATATCTACTTTTATGTACCTACTCGTCAATTTCATGACCTTGGATGAAATGAAACATTAATTGCAACTGTCCTTGATCGTGGCAATAAAACTGAGTGTCACTCAATAGATGATGACGTAAACTAAAACGTGCCCGTGTTATATTACCAAAACATACGTACTTACCTAGAGTCTGTATACAGGTTGCTCCAAAGTTTTGTATCTCAAGTTTTTGGGGGTAATTGCAAGAAGGCGACCATTCATTAATTTAATATTAAAATTACACTTATTTCGTTGAAGATAAATTATTTCATGTTTTCTGCACTTCGATTCCATTGACTTATCGCGTATAATGACTGCCATCTTGGTAAGACTAGGAGACGTGCCTCTTGTTTATTTTACTGGGTTAAAACTCCAGCAAAAAGAGAACTTTAAAATTAACTACACTATATTGTTTCAAACAAAGCTTCAACATTTTGATCTAAAGCTAACGCTTAGCGTAACTTCAAACAACCTTTAACAAGGATAGGTATACTGAATTATCAAATTGAACACATTTTATAACCGACTGTTTTGTTGACGCATTTGTGTGTTAGAATTTCTAAATTAAATATTAACAATGATTCTATTTTTGATGTAATTTCTAAGTCTGATGTAGAAAACCTGCAGCTATAGCCAAGTGCTACTTACCGCTTGTCTACTTGTAGAGTAGAAAACCAAATTATATGAAATTGACGTTAAATTTTGAAACTTGTCAGTGTCATCCCCATACCATTTAGTTTTCTACTCTCTCGATAGACAGGCGCTAAAGTGGCGGTTGGCTAAAGGCACTGTTTAGCAAAAAGAGTTTGTGCTATGACAGAAAGTAGAGAAAAGAAGCCATCTCAAATTTTAAAAAAATATTCACATAATTATGCATGAAGTACTTAAACATCATTAATAAAACTATTATGAGATTTAGATAAAAACTTAATCTATAGATGGATATTACGATTACTTTATCACATTAAACTTATCTCTAAGTAATATATCAAATAGCAATTATTCAAAGGACATTCCAACCACGAATGCTGTGGTGGTCAGTTTCCTAAGGACGCCACACATATCGTAAAATGGTAAATAAAAAAATATTTAAAAAAAATTCGTCTTCAAAATTGATGTTGGACCGGTCTCAAATAAGCACAGATATCATTTATGTGATTGTTTTTTTAATAGGATTCAGACAACGTGGTGAATGTTGTTGCGAATGGAAGTCATGAGAATGCAGGATTTGATTCTCCTCCGGAGTATGATGACAGGTCCAAGAAACTCCCACCAGAGTTCAACGGTACAGAAAAGGATCTGCCTTCCGACTATCCCGAAAAAATTGTAGTAAGTGATAAACCTTCTCAATTGATTTCTTTGCGTATTGATTGCGGGTTTGCGGGGTGGTAAATATTTATTTAAAAAATATATCGATTAAATTAGTAGGTACCTAGTGCTTAAAGAATGAAATGAATAATAATCGGTAGTTTTTCGGTATTCAACAAAAAATGTTCTTATATTATCCTTAATGTTTAAAGTTGTTGATAATCACATAAATAAAAGAAAATTAGTGGCAAAATTAAAAACTCACACACAACATCACGCCTTTTATCCCCGAAGGGGTAGGCAGAGGTGCACACAGAAGTAACACCCACTTTTCACTATTTATGTTATGAGTCCCATGTAATATTGCTATATATTGTGAGCCTATTGCCATATACCGGGCACAATTCCAGACTCCGTGCTACTACGTGAGGTTTTTTTAAAACCCAGTAATACTTTGCCCGACCCGGGAATCGAACCCGAGACCCCTTGCCCGGCAGTCGCACTTGCGACCACTCGGCCAACGAGGCAGTCAAAAACTATATACACATACGCCCGATGAAAGATGTTCAATGTGTGATTTTGTTGTATTTCTAAATAGGATATTCAACAACTACCTAATACTTAATATGTATTGAGTACTCAAACACCGATCACATTTCTTATAAAAACTCCGTAAGAGACACATTTTCATTCGTCCGAATTGATTTCATAAAAAAATCGTACTAATCTTCTAAGTATTCACTGTGCGTATTAATGTCATTTTTGTTATTCTTTTTTCCAATTTGTGCAAGTGGTTATTTTTTAAATTACCTAACAATGTGCAATGGCGCTAAAGCTTTATGAACAAGGTTGCACAAATGAGATCATTAGGTACCACTGATAAAGCTATCTGATAATTGTCGATCACTAACTGTTTATATGATACTGAATTTTAGTTGGTTTGCCCTGGATAGACAGTAATAATACAGGGTGTAAACGGGACACTATCGAAATACGCCAACTAATGATGGTAAAAAACAAGTTTTATTATCATAAAAATAAGGAATTAAATGTTTATTTTATATAATAATAGTCGTAATCAACCTCTCAAGGCTGATGTTGCATAAATAGCACGTAAAAACTATTACAATTGTAATAACTATTTATTTACGTCAACATTTTTCGGTAGCGTACCGTTTGCACCCTGTATGAAATAACATAAAGCTTCGGAATATAAGGCCACTTCATCTCATAGCGGACTTAAGAACCCCTCTGCAACTGACGTGGTTAAATTGTTACAATTCAACTGAGGTGTATATTATACCAGACACCATTTCAACAGCAAATATTTTTGTAGAATTAAAGTATAGCGAACACTATACAGTAAGGTACTCGCAGCAGTGATGCTCGTATTTGAAAAATGACGGTATACACCTGATTTTGTATTTCGCGGTGTCTGTGGGACTACACGTCAGCTGCAGACGGTTAAACAACACTTGTTTATGTTGCTTTAACTAATTAGTAATTATCGGGACTATACCGGCGTTTCACAACTGATTAAACAATGATTGTACGCAATGGAATTTAGGACGAATGGCTGTTGAAACTTTAACAAACATACGCAGATATCTAAACGATTGAGTAACCAATTTGATAGGTACAATTTATAATTCAGTAAGTAGGTTTGCTAAAACGGGGTGACTTGGTACGGGAATGAGGTGAATAGATACTATGAAATATTTCCTAATATCGATTCACATTACCGGTATGTTAAATTTAACGTTTACAAAAAAAAGTTGGTACTTACTTAATTTATTTAGCCTAATAGTCGAAAATATCTATAAGGAAAATAAAACGAAATTGTTGACGTACAGTTTGTTCATTTATTAATGCAAATCAATTAGGACGCCACTGATACCAACCAAATAAAATCCAATACTAACCTAGACATAAATGTGCAAATGTGTAAATAAAAGTGCAACAATCCTTATAGACTAGCTACTTCTGCGCGGTTTCTTTCGCTCTGCTCGGCGCCTTTTAATCGTAGCGTAATATTTTATAGCTTATAGCCTTCCTCGATAAATGGGCTATCCGACAGAAAGATTTTTTCAAATCGCACCAGTAGTTTCGGAGATTAGCGCGTTCAAACAAAAAAACAAACTCTTCAGACGTCTAAGAACGTTTATTTTCTAGGTTTTTCACTTCTGGTAGATGAAATATAAACAGTAATACGATTCTTACCCGTCATAACTCGAGCGAAACCATAATCTTAATTTGATTAAAATTGTCCAGCTTCTTGTTCTATTGAAAATCACTTTATGCACGAAATACAATCAGTCGAGCTCCACTCCGATTTGTTCCTTTGCATGTTTAATAATCTTCTTCTAATTGTTATTCCCTTAAATTCCAATCTAATACCTTTTTAACATAAAATGATTCATAAAAATTCGACAGCCTCGTTGGCCGAGTGATCGCAAGTGCGACTGTTGGGCAAGGGGTCTCGGGTTCGATGCCCGGGTCGGACAAAGTACTACTGGGTATAAAAAATTCTCAGTGGTAGGACGGAGTCTGGAATTGTCCCCGGTATATGGCAATAGGCTCACCCCCTATTACATGAGACTCATAACATAAATAGTGAAAAGTGGGTGTTACATTTTACAGTGGCATTAAGTGCCGTAATGTACACCTCTGCCTACCCCTTCGGGGATAAAAGGCGTGATGTTATGTTATGTTATGTTATGTTATGATTCGCAAAAGAAAACTAGGTAGATCACAGCTGATGACATTCAACGTACTTTGAGTGTTGCCATAGTTATAGGGCTCGTACACAAAACTGCAATGCGATGCGATGTCTCCCAGGGTGATCATTCCTTCGACGACCGTCAACCGTACTAAACGTATTTTAAATTGAAGACTAGGCCCTGACATGGATCGTAAAAAGAAGTGTGCTCTTTTGTTATTGCTTAGGAGATACAGAAAAGAAACAAAGAAAATTTTGGGAAGATAAGATTTTGATGCGCGATGCATAGAGGGAGCTCGCACATTTTTGTGCACAAGCTCTTAATGTTATAGTTCCCCAAACATTCTATAAGGCAATGATGCTTTTTTGCTTTATTTCCCTTTAAACTATTGAAACATGTAATTTTTACTGCAGACACATTCACATATTACGCATACATTAGTAAAGCATATCAGCGGTTACTTAAAATACAGTAGTTCATAACACGTATTTTATCAGACTTTTTATACATACATAATAGATATAAAATTATGAACTAAACTAGATTTTATAGATTTTATCTAATCTATAACTCAAACGGAAATTTCCAACACTATGTAAAAAACAATAATTACGGAATGAACTTGTATGCTTGTGAAATTGTTTTGGAGTTTGTGATTGTCTTTGAGAAGAAGTCAAGTAGGAAACGCTGATTTCATTAAAATTTAGTTATTTTAAAATACTGGCTTGTAATTAAAAGTTCTATTTTGTATTCTATTTACAAAAATAAATTATTTATCATTTGGGATAATCTTGAACAATCGATGACTTATTTTTCGAAATTAAGATAATAACGGAAATAAAATGTAGTTTAAATTACTATGTTGTTATTTCGTGATGTCGTAAACAATTTACGAAATTATAAAGAACCGGAAAACAATGGAATGGTTTCATTCGTTTATTACTCACCACGCACATTATTTGAAACATAAAATTTTTAACTTAAGGAAATTCCTATCTAGAGGTATTTATTTGCATAACATCAACGCCTATATCTAAATCGTGTTTTATTTGCTTTAACGTCATAGATAAAAGTTAAGTAACTATGCGATATCCATCACTAGGTGGCTTAATTAATTATATTAGAACTAGATCCTAAAACCTACTTAATTTTATATTTTTATACACTCATTAAACTGTCAAACACCAAGCGGTCACCGGTGACCGCAACCTATTGTTCTATAATTGTGTCTACAAAACCGGTACTCGACGAGTTAAACCTATTAGAATGTCCATGGAGTGAGAAATACCACTTACATCTCTTTTTTATATTAAAATTAATAATTAAGTAAAATTTTTGAACATAAAAAATACTTAATCTGCTTCAGACATACCAATGAAACTTCATCCGGTTATCTGTTAAAGATCACTTGTCTTAAGTCTGTAGTCATAACATGCATCGAAAATGCAAGATATACATACATTCTTCGTATTCACGTGGAAGGCAGCTTTCGGCGCGAATGTGGCCGACTCGACCGGATACCACAGCCTCACAGAAAACCAGCTTGAACACTTGAGTTGTGTTTCACCGTGCGAGTGAGGTTATAAAGAAAACAAATACTGTCCCTCCACTATCCTCAATCCCCAAATCCCTAATCGCTAAAGTATTTGTTACTCCTCTGTTATTACCAATTGTTTATCATTGCGTGATTGGTCTGCTGGTCGATCGTATTGTCATATAGAAATGTATAGGCACATAATATGTATGTAATCACAAGGATTTTCACAATATATGACAGTCAACAAAAAATATTGCGTTTTAGAACATGCAGTCAGTTTCATGTTAAATACAAAATGACTGAAATATGAGATCATGAAGCTATAAACGGAGTACTTAGGTCATTTATTTGTTTATTTGGTAGGTATTCCTGAAAGGATATCATTGGCAAATTTTTATTCAGGACATTGTCACGAGATTAGATAATTAATATCTTTACAGTTATCAGATTATGTTTTAGCTAAATACTTAATATGCAGGTACAAATTAATTTATGAATCAGTTGATTGGAGAATAAAATGTTTATTATAGGTACTAATAATTTAAATTTTTATGATTGCATGCCATAAAAACCTTATTAAATATATACCTCACAAAGACGCATTTAAAAAGATAACGAACATTAAATTACGAAATATTTCTGGGAATAAAAGGTGTTGTGTTCTGTTATGAATTTAATGTGATAATTTAAACGTTACAATATAAGTACTATCTACTTATAAGTAATTTTGTTATGATTTCTTTTCCAGGATGGAGCTACTCCAGAAGTTGAAAGGCCAACATGGGACAGTCAATATCAGTTCCTCATGTCCTGTATCGCCACTTCGGTCGGTCTCGGCAACGTGTGGCGATTCCCCTTCATCGCCTATCAGAATGGAGGCGGCGCCTTCCTTATTCCTTACATCATCGTGCTTATACTCATAGGAAAACCCATGTACTATTTAGAAACTGCTCTTGGTCAATTCAGTAGCAGTAATTGTGTTAAAGTATGGGCTTTATCACCGGCTATGAAAGGTCCGTTGTTTTATCAATTCATAAATAAATACCTAAACAATAAGCAAACTTAAGTTTCAAATGTTTATTATTTAAATTTAATTTATAGGAACGGGTTACGCTCAAGCTCTCAGCGCTTTGTACATCGTCTCTTACTACATGTCAATCGTCGGACTGTGTCTGTACTATCTGGTAATGAGCTTCCAAAGTGTTCTTCCGTGGTCTGTGTGCCAACCAGACTGGGTTGACTGCGTTCCCTCTGGAGAGGTAGCCGATAATGAGACAATAATAAACAGACCCATAACCAGTGCTCAATTATATTTCCAGTAAGTTTATTTAACTATGCTATTATTATTAATTTATTAGTAACTCTGTACATTTTATGTCGTGTCAAGACCGTAAAGAACAAAATTTTAAATTCATTTTCGATTTGTCTCCATTTATGTATAGTTATTTACTTACCAGTGGTGTAGCTTGTCGTGGCGGGCCCCGTATAAATATTTGTTTGGGGGACCTTATGAAAAGTAAACATTTCTCACTAAAGATTTTTTTTGCATGAAATATCTACTAACAATTTGTGTTGGAAACTTTTCATAGCAACTCCCTCTACCCAAATTATCAGACTTTATGACTTTATTGAGTACCTACTTTAGTTTTTCTAGTTTCTGTCAACCTTTGAAAGTATGCTTTACCCAGGGAAAAAATATTATTTTGCTGAAATAAAATAAAAATTAGGAAGTTATTATTAATTTTTGTATACGCACATTAGGGGCCACCGCAGCCCGGGAGGTTGGCGATAATTGATACGGCAGATACGGCGCTAGCTACGCCCCTGTCACTTACATAATTGAAGTTACGATCTCGTTAAACAACAAAACTTCCAAATAATGCGACTGCACGGTTGGCGCGTTGGCTGGGCAACTGGCTGCCGCGCAACGTGTCGCGGGTTCGATTCCCGCACGGAACAATTCTTTGTGTGATCCACAGATTGTTATTCCGGGTCTGGGTGTCATGTGTATGTGAACTTATATGTTTGTAAAAATGCACCCACGACACAGGAGAAAATCCTAGTGTGAGGCAACGTTTAAAAAAATATATATATATAATATTAATAAATAAAATACGCGTTGTTGGTCAACATTATTAAAATTCTCTTTAGAGTTAATATTTCACGCCATTGAATTCTGAAAAGCTTATCAAACTTATCAGTGATAGCAATAACACATGTTCTTAGAATCAAGTAGCAGATAACTATACCTATAAGTACCTATTTTGAATTTAGCTGACTCTTCAAAAAAAAAGCCACGGCTGTTTACACCACTCGGTTCATGAAAAAACCTAATAGACCTTCACTTTAATCAACACGGCTGCTTAAACTGTCAAACACCAAGCGGTCACCGGTGACCGCAACCTATTGTTCTATAATTGTGTCTATATTAACGATACTCGACGAGTTAAAACATAAAGCTTTGCATACAAAGCAAATATTTACCACGTGCCATTAAAATATGCAGATATTTCGTATTTAATCGGTTTATCAATAAAATAAAGATATACGTATATGTTCATTTATCACTCAATAACTGATAAAACATGACCTGATAATGTAAATGCTGCGTATTTAGGTAGATACACGTTGATTATTTTGAATTATTAATAAGGTGATAAGACAAGCCTAGATAACGGTGGAGGTGTCACAATCCCCAAATAAGTGTCACGTGGCACTTTACTTGCACCGAATAAAAATAAGTAATGTGAAAATGTACTTAACATTGGCGCTTGCTGTTTGTGGAATTATTGCAATTGTATTTCTATCGAAATAGAAGTATCTACCTATTTATAATTCATCGGGATTATTGGGGTTGAACTAAGGAACCTACATTTTGTAGGATAAACTAAGTATTGGGCTCTATCTACTTGGAATATTTACGTATGTATAATGTTGAGGCACAGGGTAAAAAGGGCCTCTCAAACCGACCTTCGAAACATCATTGAAACGTGATCAGATCTGAATCATTCTTCTCAGTGTAAAAGCTGCATATCGGGGGCTCCCAAATATAGATGTAATACGTTAAAAATGCTAATTTCATGATAACAAAAATACATAAAATGCTAATTGCTGCCACAACAATTATCAATCGATCAAAATAAATACTTATTTACATTAGGTACCTACATAAAGTTTTTGCTTAGTGCAAGGCACAATAGAAACAAATCGACTATTCATGTAACGCTGACATTACAGCCCCCTTTTGTCTAGTAGAACCTTGCGAAAGAATTTTAATAAAATAGTTATAATAAGACCCCCTTTAAAAATTGGGAACTAGAAAAAGGTATATTTTTATATTGCTTTAAGCAAAACTGTAGGTATCTATTTATTTTAAATATTTATTTGCGCGTGGAAGTTACATGCTAAAGCCATCTTATAGCCAATATTTATTATTTAACTAAAACTTTGATTTCTTGTTAACAGGAAAACTGTTCTGCGTCAATCTGATGGTATCCATGATGGCATTGGTAAGTAGATAATATGCAATACGATTATTTGTAATGTAATATGAAAATATACATTGTTATACAAATATAACATACAATTTACGATGTTAAACTCTAAATTTTACCTCTACCTATTTTAACCCCTTAACGTGATACACAAGAAGTATTATTTTATGACAAAAATTAACTTTATATTTATATATCATTTTTATAGCAAGGAAAGTTGTAATATTTCTTTACAAGCATAAAGTTGTTTTTCTATTTAAATAATCAAATACCGTTTTGTTTGTAGGTACACCAATCTGGGACCTAACACTAAGTTTATTTATATCCTGGTTAATTATCTTCGTAATCGTCGCAAGAGGTATCAAAAGTTCTGGAAAGGCTGCCTACTTCCTCGCTTTATTCCCATATGTCGTCATGCTGATATTGCTTATCAGGTAAATAATAATAATAATAATAAGCCCGCAGGGCACCTTGAGGCGAGGTGACGGGCATTAGCGATCCCGCGGTCTACCATCATCCCGAGTGCTCCAGGGAGAAGTCACCGTTCCTTACTCTCCGGCTTGCCTTAATTGGCTGGCTGGAGTGAACGATGACAAGGAACAGGTCTCCCACCTCTGGCTTGCCTTCATTGGCCGTCCAGAGTGGAGTCGCGAGAGCAGTGATCGTGCTCGGAGGGTAAGAAACTATTCGTAAGTCGCGAGTGGGCCAGGGATGCAGGAGGCTTCGGCTGGAGCAGATGATCTGAGTAGGAAGCGGTGGTAGTTTCTTAATCCTTCAGCCACTCACATTCTCGTTGCTCCTCTGTTGCTATATCTAGCAACCATTCCCGGGGCCCGGTCGGTGAGTTGGCGAGTCTCCGCCTGTCATTTTTACGTGTAATAATTACATTGTTTCGGCAGGTGCCATATTCAACCATAGTTCCCAATTTACCAGTCCACAGCAACCCATCCATAGCCCTACCTTTTTTTCCATTATCCACAATAGTTTTACAATAACCGGGGACTGTCCTTGGGTACATTTCCATAGTGCATACAGGGATAGTCGCCGGTTTGTGTGTCCATTACATTTATATAAAAGTTGTCTAAAGGGCCTCTGCGCAGTTGGCTTCGGCCCCTCGTACGCCTCCCAAATGACCGGGACCCTGGGGTCCCGTGAATGGTAAAGACATACATAATAATAATGAATTAGATTATAAGTAACACGAGTATTTACAAAACCATTACATTATAATTTATTATTTCCTATCCACTAGTAAAATGGCATCGTAGCTAAATTGCTACTTTCGTAGCACGTTCGCTACGCCCGTAGTAGAGTCGAAGCACAAGTGCTACGTGTATCGTCGCAGTGTGTAGCACGCGCTACGGGCCTACACGAGAACTGCTGTCGTCGAATTGTAATGGGAATTAGTTCTTACATAAGTTACTTTAGCGAGAGGTTGACTTAAGTTTCAAATTTGGAATTAAATTAAATGTTGATATTCACACATATACACACATAACATCACGCCTGTCCTCCCCGAAGGGGTAGGCAGAGGTGCACATTAGGGCACTTAATGCCACTGTACAATGTAACACCTACTTTTCACGATTTATATTATGAGTCCCATGTAATAGGGGGTGAGCCTATTGCCATATACCGGGCACAATTCCAGACTCCGTGCTACTACTACTCAACTGCCAATGAGGCAGTCTAAATGTTAAATGTTGATATTAATTAATTAAAATTTCAGGGCTGTCACATTACCCGGCGCTGATAAAGGAATATTATTCTTCATTACACCACAGTGGTCAAAAATCTTGGAATTGAAGGTAAATAAAAATTAAATTAAAAGAAATTAAACTTGTATTACTTTTGTTTCTTTTATTTAGTTGTTAACTTGTTCTAGGTATGGTACGCAGCTACAACTCAGGTCTTCTTTTCTCTCTCCACATGTTCCGGTGCTTTGATCATGTTCTCCTCATTCAACAAGTTTACACAGAACGTATACAGGTAAATAAAATAATTCTCAAGTACCATGTAACTTTAACCTTGATCAACAATTATTTATTGTTAGATAATACTGCTTAAAAAGATAATAAGATAAAGAAGAATATACTACACTAGCGGACCCAACAGACGTTGTCCTGCATATCCACTTGAATGTATAAACATAAATTCATTCAAATTAGTTCAGCTGTTTAGGATAAATAACCTAAACTTCGACTGCAGCGCCATCTGCCGGGCTGTTTTGTGAATCTAAACCATTCCCAGATCCCCTTGAACACACGCAAAAAATTTTATCAAAATCGGTCCAGTCGTTTGAGAAAAGTTCAGTGACATACACACTCACAGAAGAATTATATATATAAAGATATAGCTATAGCTACGTAACCAACTTGACGAAACAAAAATCATTAAGTTGAGAAACAGTACCAATTTATGTTTCTGTTCTTTTTCCAGAGACTCAATGATTGTGACGACGCTGGACACGTTCACTAGTTTAATTTCGGGTATCACCATCTTCGGTATTCTGGGGAACCTCGCTTTCCAAATGGGTGAGGACGACATCAGCAAAATCATTACATCTGGAGGTTCTAGCTTGGCCTTTGTGTCCTACCCAGATGCTATTGCACAGTCTCCATTTGTCCCACAAGTAAGAAATTAAAAACATATTAAAATATTAGAATCACTTCATTTATATTTCAAGCTAGAACGTAATATTCACTGCCTCTCGGTAGCATAGCGATTATCCCACGTTGGACAAAATATTATTGGGCTTTTTTGATATTACCACGAAGTCGTTGGAACTGAAACCTTGACCCCTGCTACATAACACAATTAGTGAAAATTGGAAGTTACATATTATATATATGTGTGTATGTATGTATGTGGACGTGTGTGTGTACATACATACACATAGGTTCTATGTATTTCTACTTGATGATTTTATTTTGTTTGTATTTTGTTAAATGTTATCTTAATTTTTCAGCTATTCTCTGCCCTGTTCTTCCTGATGATGGCTGTACTCGGCGTTGGCTCAGGAGTTGCCTTATTTTCGACTGTAAACACAATCTTCCTCGATGCTTTCCCTAAAGTCCCCACAATTGTGATGTCGGCTACGATATGCTCAGCATCCTTTTTAGTTGGACTTGTTTATGTTACCCCAGTAAGTGATTTTTTGTTTGTTTGTTTTGATTTTATAATAAAGTGTAGGTAGAGATTACACCGAGCTAAAATTATTGAAATAACGGTTACCACAACAGTAAGCGGGTGGGTGACTTTTAGAAGCTTGTTCTGAAAGATTGGAAATTAGTTTGAAATAGTAACAGCTTTCAACTTATATTCTATACTCCTTAGAATACAATATTAAACTTATAGAGAAATATTCAAAGATTCTTGTATTAATATTACGTCCCTAACTCCCTAATCAGACTATTATTAAACTTTGTAGGGTGGTCAGTACATTCTAGAACTGGTTGATCACTACGGTGGAACATTCATGAGACTGTTTGCTGCGATTGTTGAAATTATTGGTGTCTTTTGGATTTATGGTAAGATAAATCAAATGTTTTTTTTAAGTAACTGCAACCTAAGTGTAACTGGCGAATAGTTGACTATACCTACATACTTTTATCACCTTATACATTAGATACATTACATATAGATGACTAGTTTGTCAAATATATGAAGTTGCCTAACTAAAATCATATATTTTATATTTCAGGTTTGGAAAACATGACTCTGGATATTGAGTTTATGTTGGGTTTGAAGACTTCATTCTACTGGCGTATCTGTTGGGGTATTGTGACACCACTTATGATGGTGACCGTATTCTTCTACGCTTTGGTAACAACGGATCAGTTGACTTTCAATGAATACATTTATCCGGATGGAGCTTACAGTACGTATTGTTAATTTGCCGTTTGCGGGCATTGATATTTTAGTTACAAGTGTTTTTTTCGACACTTAAGTATAATAATATTGTTTGCAGTTGCTGGCTCGATGCTTCAGTACTTTGGAATAGCTTTGGTTCCCATATTCATGGCAGCTACATTATGGAAATACAGAACTAGCACCTTCGTTGAGGTAAGTAACAAGTTTCCCACCCACCTATCTACATATTGTTCAGTGCATAGGTACCTCTCTCATTAGGCAATATAATACCCTAAAGCATCATTCTAACTCAACGCTATAAAAGGACTACATTTGGCCTCAATCTACAGAAAAAGTAATCATCGTTTCTTTTTTTTAATTTACAGACTGTCAAATCATCGTTCAGAGCTAAGAAAACGTATGGTCCCAGCATTCCCCAGAAGAAAGAAGATTGGCGTGAATTCCGCCGTAATGCTAAATATGAGCGTAATCTCATACGCAAGAATTGGTACCACCACATAGGGCTAAGCTTAATAGGAGGCTATCGTCGAGGCCGTAGTTAGATCTTATTTTTATCTTGAATGAAATATCTCTGTATTATAATAATTTATTCGCTTTATCACCAATAATATTACATTAAATATTGTTCAAGACTGCTTCATTTGTCGAGTAGTCGCAATGGACTGCCGAGCAAAGGGACTCAGGCTCAATTCCCGGGCGGGTAGTTTTATTGGGGTTTTTCAAATTTCTCAGTATTACCACAGTCTGGAATTGTGGCCGGTCTATGGCAATAGGCGGACTCTATTACATAGGACTTGAAAACAACTACTGTCCGGAACTGTCACATTGAAAATGTGCAACTGGCCTCTCCCTTCGGGAATTCAACGGCATGATATATTATATTACTAACAAGGTGTTCCTTGCATAATCAAAACTTTGGTGTAAGTATATTCTATAACCTGGTTCATTCGCAAAATAATAAAACTGTTTGAGTGTTTAACCAGGACCAGTTAGTGCGTTTTTGATTTCGGAATTCTCAGTAGTAGCACGGAATCTTATTATTTTTGTTATAAATGTAATCTTTTGTAAAATAAACATTAATTAAGATAATTAGCAAGTCTTTTTATTAATCCTGAAGGTATGGTAGATATTTAATACGTCTTGACACTCACTTGACTCGTGATGACTGCTTGTGTCGTTGATCGAGTGCAATTGCCAAACAAGAGGCCTGTGGTTCACTTCCGATGTCGAACAAAGTAGGTAATATTAATTTTCTTAAAAATTCTTAGTAATATATCCTGGATCCCGTCCAATTTCATGTGTATGTATATGTTCTCATACGCCCATCCACTATAGTAGGGAAGCCCACGATGCTAAATTTGGATTTACTCGAGCGTCGTTGGGACCTACTGGATTTTAAAAATATGCTGATAGAAAGAAAAAATGGTTTAGTGACAATTTCTTACACCGGTGGGGGAAGGGGGAATCCACAGATCTTTGAATCTGTTACGCGTAACTTTTGTTCTAGTGGTCGAGCGTGTCAGATATTGATAATGTACATGCTTCATGTGACTTTGATAATAAAAAAACTCTTAATCTGCCAGTTTGCATGGTGGAGTTGAATGTTCTGGAGAGTACAAACGAGAACCCTTCAAAATCCCCCCACAATTGCAAATCAAGTTGGAATGGGCACATTTTTTAAATAGTGTATTTGACTGCCTCGTTGGCCGAGTGGTCGCAAGTGCGACTGCCGGGCAAGGGGTCTCGGGTTCGAATCCCGGGTCGGGCAAAATATTACTGGGTTTTTAAAAAATTCTCAGTAGTAGCACGGAGTCTGGAAATGTGCCCGGTATATGGCAATAGGCTCACCCCCTATTACATGGGACTCGTAACATAAATAGTGAAAAGTGGGTGTTACATTGTACAGTGGCATTAAGTGCCGTAATGTGCACATCTGCCTACCCCTTCGGGGATAAAAAGGCGTGATGTTATGTTATGTTATGTTATGTTATGATGTTATGTATTTAAAAAATGTGCCCATTCCAACTTGATTCCAACATTCCAACATTCCTTTAGCATGGTATTGACCTACCTTCTCTTAATCTGACGAAACTGACTTTATTTAGTCAGACTTTTTTTTTATTTTTAGTCCCCCCTTTCTAATCAGATCGGATATATGGTGGGTATATTTAACAGGACACTAGTTTTTCCCCATATGTTAATCTGACGCGCTCGAGTAACTACCGAAATCCCTTCATGGGCTCCCCTACATTTATATACCATACATAAGGGCCTCTTTCACCACCTTCAAGTAAAGTGTTGATTAGTTACTTGTCAATTAACGTTACTTGGCAAGTAAAACTTACAAGTAACTTCAGTGGATTTCACAAGCGAAATTAAAGCTCTGAGTAACTACTTGCCGGTTTATTGAACGATGTCACAAACCGTACATTACATTCGTTCAATAATACGTCAACGTTACTCGACAGACGTCATCATTGGCGATTTATCTGTCATTAGCGACTTGTGAGAGGGTATTTTGTGTTTGTTTTGTTGTTTGTGGACTGACACCACAAAAATCAGCAGCACTTCTTAAGGTGAATGCCTAGATAGACCTCGCCATACATTTTTCAGGTGTAGAAATCTCCGTAAATAAATAGTTTCTGCAGAATAAAAGCAACATAATGAGACTTTATAATGTATTATGGTCGCGTATAACCCAAATTTTATATAAAAAACAGTATTTCTAAGAGAATTAGACCGAATAAAAAACGAAAATATCTTTACATGTGTGAGTGACCTGAATCGCACCATCTGATAGAAATTTATAGAACTACCGAGAAATTTGGTTGCTGTCGTGTTAAGAGTTTGCAATTCGTAAACATTCATAATAGATGGCGCTGTTCGAAAATTCAAACAAGCGCCAAGGTTACTACCGAATGACGCGTGAATGCGACTTTGAGATCGTGCGCTGTTGCCATTCCGTCTATGATGTCTTGAACAACTTGCGAATAGTTTCCAGAAAAATGTGTCTCTAGCAAGTTAGCGCCGGGCGCGCGGGTTTGCCCGCGGAAATAACATTTCATGATTTTTAAAATATTTTTATCATGGAATGAGAAATAATTATTTATTTTATTTATTTATTTATAAGCACATGTATAATTTTACAGCACAAGCCAAAACATTATAAAGTTAAACAAAAAAAAAATGTTAGTTATTTAATGGTTTACATAAAGTGAAAAAATTATCTCTACGATCTGCCGATCGGTACGGTGAGAACTTGCGTCAACCGATCGGTCAGGACGCCGTGACGTCTCTCCAGCTACTCCTCAAAGAGGGATCTTACCGCAGACCGTCTTCCTTGATCATCTTTAAAAATCTTTGTAATGTATGTAAGTAGATACTGATAACACATTTTCTGATACGCTTAGCTACTAATCCATTGGTTTGGGTTAAATAAAATCAGAGAATAGAATTTGATGTATAAGTAAGTTATTTATAACTAATCACTAATCAGCGAAGCTACCTACACAATAGTGAAACGTAGGCACCACGTAAATTTATTGATTAAATCATATTTATTTCATGTGAAACTAGCAAGATTAGTCTACACACAGACAAACCACTTTGATTTTTCTTAATTGCTTATTTTACTAGTAATATTAGCACACACAAAGTGCGTCAAGCAGGGTTACCAACTTTATTTTTGGGAGATCGTACCATACATTTTAAAAGATCGTACTTTGCTAAGAATTCATTGCTGCATTTGCATTTGCTTTGAAATTTCAATGAAATAAATGGTATATAATGAAAGATTCAAAATTATAAGACATTTTATTTCTCACTAAAGAACGTAAGAAATTTTTTTAGCATAGTTTTATAGTATTTAGTATAATTTTGACAATTTTAATAGCAGTTTTGTAGATTTTGTATTAGTTGGCAACACTGAGCTTAACTGACTTTTGACTGCACTTGACAGCTTGCTTGATGGTTGTGTTTTTTCTGGATAATACCAATTTCTTGAAACATTTTATAAATAAGATACATTTGCTGTTGTTTTTAATTATTCTTTTTGGTCATAGCTTGAATTGCAACTGAACTGCCTAAGATGAACCCGACTAATAAACCTGCGTATATACGACATAAGTATTCAGGGCCGCGAAAATCACGGAAAAAGGTGCAAGCTGCATTCAAAAGACATCATGAAAGTTCTTCTAGTGATCTATAGTGAATCGAAAGCAAATCAGATTCCCATAAGATTTCGAATCAGATTTACGTGAGTGGAGTTTATTTGATACTCATTAGTTCATGTTCTAGTCTTCGTTTACCGCCATTTTTCCTTTACTATGAAAAAAAAAGAAAAGGTCGTTATGGTTGTATGCTCGATAAGGTTAGTTTCAAATAGTAATACGTATTGAGCAAGTTTTAATCAATTGCAGCCGGGTGGAAGCATGGCAAGTAACAAGAAACAGAAGGTAGTGGAAAGAACCGTGGACTGCCCTGTTGTGTATAGGTACCTATAGATCTATCAATATTCTTCTGTCTCTCAACATTATGTTTAATAACTGTACCTATTTTATTTATTTATCTTTTATTTCAGTCCACATACAACACAAGATCATCAGCTCTCCAACCTTTCGATAGCTGACGATACGCCCAAAACCAATTCGCGTGGTATACGAGAAATTCGATACGAAGCCATAGCCTGCAGTTCTATCTCCAATACAGTTGAATCTGATACAGAGCAAGCAAAGACTGTGGATTTTGATTGGCCACAACCCGATTCAGAGACTGAAGCTTATCAACTAACTGTGGAAAGAACATCAAGTGACAACTTATCAGGTTTGGAAGGGTACCGTATTGTTAATTTGAAACATGTGATCCAATGGGCATTTCAAATGGAAAACCACCGACAGTCTTGTGAGTCATCTCAAATAGAGTATATTAGTGAACAACGGAAAGGATTTCACAGTTTGTTAACATTTAAATGTAGCATGTGTAATAAAATATGGCAGCAAAGCACAGAGAAGAAACAGAAAATTAACACGGCATTTGTATGGGCAACTGTGACTGCTGGAAGTTATTACACTCAGGCAGCACACATCACAAGTCTAATGGATATACCAACAATGACCGGACAAACATTCCGTTTAATTGAAAAACAATTAGGCAATGTATGGCATGAACATTTGGCCGAAGAAATAAAGAAAGCTGGTGAGCAAGAAAGGTCTATTGCTATTGATAAAGGAAATGTTTCTTCAGATGGTATTCCATACATTACTGTATATGTAGATGGCGGATGGTTGAAAAGGTCCTATGGTCACAACTTTGATTCGTCATCTGGAATGGTAAGTTCCAACTTGATACCATATTTTTGAGTTCATTACATTACTACGCGTTTGCATGTTTGTAGTGATAAAATTTATGTTTGACAATACCAAATTACAACATATTCAATGTTCAGTGTTTTGATTTATAATGTGTTACAATATTTGAACTAAAAACTTTAATTTTAGGCCTGCATTGTTGGAAAGGAAACCAAGAAATGTCTTTATCTTGGTGTCAGGAACAAATATTGTTATACATGCCAGTATTATGAGCGAACAGGTTCAGACGCTAAGAGTCATGGCTGCTGCAAAAACTTTACTGGGCCATCTACTGCAATGGAATCTGATATTATTGTTGAAGGATTTCAACAGAGTGAGAATATGCATAATCTTCGGTACCTAAGTTTTATAGGAGATGGCGATTCTTCAGTGTTTGCTAATTTGAAAGAAAAGGTGTCTTATGGAAACCAAATAAAGAAAATTGAATGCAAGAATCATGTTATAAAAAACTACACGAGTGCACTTTACAAGGTAAACAACCACTTCTTAGAGTTATAAATAATGATTTTACACTAGCTTTTACTTACGGCTCTGCACATGTTAAACATAACATAACATAACATCACGCCTTTTGTCCCCGAAGGGGTAGGCAGAGGTGCACACAGAAGTAACACCCACTTTTCACTATTTATGTTATGAGTCCCATGTAATAGGGGGTGAGCCTATTGCCATATACCGGGCACATTTCCAGACTCCGTGCTACTACTGAGGATTTTTTAAAAACCCAGTAATACTTTGTCCGACCCGGGAATCGAACCCGAGACCCCTTGCCCGGCAGTCGCACTTACGACCACTCGGCCAACGAGGCAGTCTGCACGTGTTAAAATGTATAGTAAATCTATGTCGTAGTTATAAAATATCTTTGTGCCTAATTTCATCCATATCCGTTTAGTCATTTTTCTGTACATATTTCATATATACATATTTCATAAATTTTTCACTTACAGTAGGATTTCAACCGACTTCCAAAAAGGAGGAGGTTATTAATTCGACTGTATTTTTTATGTTTGTCCACCGAACTCCACGAATTGCCCACTGGTTTTAAAATTGTTTTTTTATTTGAAAGAGTATACATCTGAAGTGGTCAAATAAGGATTTGATAATGGAATCCCAGATTTTTTGTTGTATTTGTTTTAGAAGTCAGATATTATTTTCAAAAAGATTTTTATCTTCCTATGTTTTAATATTTTTTTAAAGATTTTAGGTAATACGAAGCTCCCTTTGTATGGACGAAATATTTTGAAGCCTAAATTGATGAAATTGACACTGGTAGCGAGAAAGATTATTGTTCACAACAGCAATGAGTCAGGTTCAATGGCTGATGATTTAAGGAATAGTCCACTTCATGTATTTGGACAGCATGAAAAATGTAAGGAATATTACTGTTCAGTGAAGCAATTACCACCTGACGAGAATAAACAGCAAGACAACCAAGTAGAAATCCTAAGAAATACAGCACCAGAGGTCTGGGCTCTTATTTATGCTGCAAATGAAAGAATCGCTTTGAAAGCCAGGCGGTTGTCTAACGAAACTACAAATGTTGCAGAAAATTTTATGAGTGTCATTAATAAATTTAACTGTGGAAAACGTCTCAGCCTTGGAAAAGGAGGCTCCTATCAGCGGCGTGTTCATGTAGCAGGTAAATGAGTTTTTTCATAGATATTTTAAAACAATAATTATATGATATCTCTAGCAACCTACATGATCTATGTCTTCTTCTCTCCTTTATAAAGAAGTTTTTCTCAACTTTTGATTACTTAATACGGAACTTTCAATGGTCATTAATAAAAAACTTAGGTTGCAAACAGACATGTATGTGACTATGATTTGGCTTTTCAGGATTGTCTCATTCTGTAGGACATAAATGGCATCAAACTGCATGGAAAAAAAAGACAACAGAGAGCCCTGGACAATATTTTAAAAAATATGTCCATCAAAAAGAGAGAAGTAGATTGCGCCAACAGAAAATGACTCGAAAACGGCTTTTTACTGAAAAAAATAAAACTCAACCTGATAAGGACTACGGCCCAGCAGCAAGTGACCCTGTCGATATTAATGAGCTAGAATTAAAACGGCTCTGTGAAGTGAGATTGCTTAAATTTCAAGAAGATACACAAAAAGTAGTACTAATTGAAAAGCAGACTGTGGGTCAACATGATAATGAAAAGTATCTCTCATACAGATCTGACCGTCTCACAGCAAGCCAGTTTGGAATGGTAAGCTATATTATCAGCCATCCTCTTAGGGAGCATTCAAGCGTAACGATATTTGGGGGGAGGGGGGGTCTTGCCGAACGTTACGCCTTACGGTGCATTACAAGGGCGAGAGGAGTATTTAATAAACGCGTTACGTAACATTTTTTTATTTTAATAAAAAAGCTAGAGAATTAGAATCTTTCTAATTCTATATATTATACTTTATTCAACATAATTGTGACTTTAATGGTCACTTAAATGTTACGTAACGTTTAGGGAGGGGAAGGGGGGGTGCAGAAAAACGTTACGCTGCGTTACATGGGAGGAGGGAGAGCCTAAAATCTTCAAATTGCGTTACGTAATACTTTAACGCTCCTTTATTGTTTCTTACTTTCTAAGAAGCCACAGCACAAGCCAGCACAAGAATAATGATTGTCACTTTGTTCATTTTAGGTTTGCAAACGTCGTAATGCCACACCATGTCACAATCATGTGAAATGCATTCTCTACAAAAATAATATTTGTACTAAAGATATGATGTATGGACAACAAAATGAACATGTTGCAAGGAGCATGTTTATCCAACAATATGGCAAAACTGTCAGGCCATCAGGACTTTTCATTGATGAAGAATTTGGATTCTTAGCAGCTAGCCCTGATGGTAAAATTCATCAATAATAAAAATATACAAATAACTAGTTTTTGCCTGTGTTGCGTGAATTTTATAAATGTGGTTCAGTAGCGTAGGACTAAAAACTTTTCTTTTTTACAGGTATTATAGAATCAGAAAATACTATAGTAGAAATAAAATGTTTTCCCTCCTTGGGAAGGAAATCTCAAAATATTCGAGAAGCATCAGAAAATAGAAATTTTCCTATTCATTTGGAAAATGATGTTTTAGTTATGAACAAAAAGCATAATTATTATTATCAAGTAAGTATCAAATATCATATATTTCTTGGTATTTATGTATAAAAATAATTTAGTTCTTGGATTGTTTCTTTTTAACAGCTATTATTTTTTTGATTCTAGGTCCAGGGTCAATTGCGAATTACCAAAATGAATAAATGTTACTTCATTTGCTTTATATCTGTCACACAACCATTGACTGTCATAGAAGTTAACCGGGATGAGGAATTTATCAGTGCTATGATGCCTAAGTTGGTGACATTTTTTAAAACATGTGTACTGCCGGAAATTATTTTGAGAAGAGTTGAGAAAAATGCTAAATGTCTAGACATCAAGTAATTGAAAGGTATAAAAATATAAGTCTTACTCATTTCCTAACTTATTCTGCAGGTCTCTGAGGTGTAGCTTTAGTAAGAATAATCTAACAAAACTGTAAATTCATTTGTTGCAGCGAAAACTACGTCTTCCAGCATTTGATTCAGATTGCACGGAAATTACATAAATGGAAGTAAAAAGTGACAAGCAGAAGACTGATATGGAGCGGCGGCGGCGGTGGCGGCGGCGGCGACTGCAAAAAGTAGCGCGTAGAAAAGAAGACATTTTATTATAATTAATATTTTTAAGTATATTTGTATGGTGGTACGAGTCGATGGTTCGAATCCAAGCCGGCACTTTGCTTTGTATAAATTATTTCACCACAGTTCAGAGGAGGCCTGAGTTTCAGCAGTGGCTTATTAATTATTCTATAATGTTCATTATAGAATAATTAATAAGCTATTTTTACACGTAGCGATGTATAGTTTGTTATTTTGTTAGTCCATAAGATTTTATTGTGTAGTTAATTTGGGTACCAGCCTAATAATTCAATTGTAAAACATTTTATATTTATTTCATATTTATTGAAGTTCAAAATTGTATAATAAATAGGTATTCTTGAAAGATAAATAAATGTTATGGTTAGCTAGCAACCACTTGTGTGTTGTTATGTAAGATTCTTACAATCTTACGTATGATGTTATTTATATTGTAATGTACATACATAATTCTTTCTAATACTAGAGGTAAATTCAACATCATCTAAATATCTAAATATTTAAAAAAATATGTTATATTCTGCCTCGTTGCCGAGTGGTCGCAAGTGCAGTCGCACGCCGGGCAAGGGGTCTCGGGTTCGATTCCCGGGTCGAGCAAAGTATTACTGGGTTTTCGAAAAATTCTCAGTAGTAGCACGGAGTCTGGAATTGTGCCCGGCAATAGGCTCACCCCCTATTACATGGGACTCATAACATAAATAGTGAAAAGTGGGTGTTACATTGTACAGTGGCATAATGTGCACCTCTGCCTACCCCTTCGGGGATAAAAGGCGTGATGTTATATTAGTATGGTGGTATGACTCGATGGTTTGAATAAATAAAACGATTATTTTTATGCCCTGTTTTACTAAATAAATCTTATTAATTTATAGTAAGGTACAATAAGGTAAGGTACAATAAGGTAGCTTTACAATGGAATAAATAGTCTTTCATTTATTTATTTAGTAAAGTCGCTATTTACACATTACAATAATTAGGTTCAGTCACATATCAACAACTTATTAGGTATAGGGAGGGGTATAGTAGGGGATATAAGTACAGTATACCTATATTACCTAAAATAATTTATATGAATAATTTGCTAAGTTGAAAAGATATCGAGTCTAGAATCAAAAGTATACATAGACCAATTATTATACTAATAAGAAATAGATGGGGACATAATTTCAAGTATATAAATTAATATTTTTATAGTAGAACGACATCTATTGATGTCGAAAGTTACTACTATTATTTTGCATGTGTGTGTAAAAAGTAAAGTCAAGCATCAAAATCTTTATTTTGTAGTAATCTTTGTATGAGACCAGATAACAAGCACAAGACTATCTGAAAAAATCAAGTTAATGCCCTAGGTGTCGCGAACAATAATGTTATCTATTAAAAATTTCGAACTTAGCCGTAAAAATTGAAAATGTTCCAAATTGTGGATGTTACGCCATCTAGCGACAAAATGGCAGTTGAGATCATCATCCATCCACCTTAAGTAGGATCCAGTAGCGAGATATCATATAGAGAGAGTTAATACTTAGTAGGCTTATTTCTGTTGAAACTGCATGATTTCTGAAATCAAGATATTTGTAAATACATGAGTAATTAGGTACACAGATACCTCCTATTGTAGATAGGTTACTGACAGAACATCGTATTCTTTATTTTTTAAACTGTCAAACACCAAGCGGTCACCAGTGACCGCAACCTATTGTTCTATAATTGTGTCTATAATGACGGTACTCGACGAGTTAAATGTAGAAGAAATTAGGTGGATAAATATCATAATTTGATTAATTAACTTAATAAAAGTTGTTGTTTAATTTAACTAAATAAATAATGATAAAATTATACCTACTCACCTTTGCGTTTTAGATGTTATTTTATGTTTTATTAAATTATGCACTTGGTTCACGGTATACTTCGATAGACGAAATCTTGCCAAAAATTCAGTTTCATCCAATTCCGTTAAATAATCAACACGGGATTTAAAGACACGAATCCTCGATGTCCGTTGCAGCGTAGAATAATCTAATTCATCTAACTGGTGATCAATTAAATCAAATAGGTCCATTTTCAGCGACAGATAGACCAATTCAAACTCTGTGATTAAATTTAACCGTCAAGTAAACTCGCTACTTGGTAGACGAAGTGGCAAGTAAGTTACGGGTCAGTTTAATCATATGATTACTGCTACTCGAGCGTCGTGAAATTGACACATGCAGTTATGGGTGACTTTAATTGGCGGTTAGTCTACTCGGCACTTTACTTGAAGGTGGTGAAAGAGGCCCTAAGTAACGTCCAAATACTTAAAGGCTACTCAATTTTAAGTTGTAGGTACTTACTTGGATATCGTACCATCTTTCATTTTACAAAGATTTTTTAGTGATAGAACTATACTTAGCGCGACTTATAGTTGAATGGCGTTTAAGTATTTTTAAGGGGGGGAAAATCATGCAATGACTGATCCCGTCTGGGTAAGGCGGAAGGGACTTTCAGACTCTTACTGACCTAAAACCACTCTGTTCCTACTCCTGCCCTTCGAGCCAGAGCCTCGGCAACCCGTTACTCCTATGGATGGGGCCCTATCCGGCCCCATCCGTGGTGGTCTGGTGGCTCTTTCACGGCGAGCGCAGAACGCGACGCGCGAAAATAAAATTTATAACAAAATTAGTGACCTAGAAAAGTGAATGTTGCCTACCACTTATAAGATTGAAAGCTTTGTTGAATGAAAGCTTTGTTACAATGTTGGTAATATTTTAGATAAACTAATAGTGCAAGAATTTTAGAAATTTGATACTTTAGAACTGTTTAAGTGACACCTTAAGTCACTCACTTCTTCACCCATAAAGGGACAATGGTTGCATCATTTCTAATAGGCTTGGGTATTATGCACCTGTTCATTTAATGAGACCAAGTTTACCTTCGATAAAAATACATTTACGTAAATTAAAACAAAAATATAATTACTATAAGCTTTTATTTTTATTATTCAGAATTTTACATAAGTTTATTAAAATATCTGACTCACCCCCTAACTAAAAAGAGTTTCAAACTAATGTATATGTAACTGACAAAAACACCAGAAACTTATTTACATTTATTATCAACTTATCTATATAAGTTATCAATAATAAACAAAAATAATGTATGCAATATACAAACAAGGGAAAGTATGCTTTACTTATGTTTAGATTTCTTTTTCTTCTTACTAGATTTTTTCTTATGCTTACGCTTCTTTTTCTTTTTCTTGTGATCATCAGAACTGGATTCCGACTCACTTTCGCTTTCGCTTGCAGCTCGCTTTTTCTTTTTCTTACTGCGTTTCTTCTTCTTCTTACGTTTTCGAGCATCAGATGACGAGGACGACGATGAATATTCTGAGTCACTAGTAGATTCACTCTCCGAATCAGGTTTCTTCTTGACATTGGTCAAATCTAATTTTATAGTGTCATTGTCAAGTTTAGCTCTTTTAGTTTCGCTCACATCAGCCGGTGACGCTGAACGTTCCCGTTTTTTGGGATTTTCTTCTTTCTGTTCATGGTCAGATTCTACATTTTCGTCATAATCTGGTTCGAAATGGGCTTCATCCAAAGTGGATTTTTTCCTCTCACGATCCGTATGTTTCCCTTCGGATACATTTTTCTCCTGACCTCGATCGCGATTAACGCTGTTTTCATTTGTGTTGGTCTTTTTATCTTCTTTAGAATATTTCTTTTCATTAGGACTACGCGCTCGATGTTTTTCAGTTTTTACTGCTTCAGACATCAACCGCCTTTCGTTTTTAACCATTTCTATTCTAGGAGCCTCCTGTTTTCGACCCCTATCTCTTTCCACGGTCACTCGTCTATAAGGCTGTTCCCGCTTAGGAGTTTTGGATCTTGACTTAACACGCTCTACAGTACTTTGTACAATACGCGTTTCTCTACCCCTTCGGGATTCTTCTACCTTCCCGCCGAGTCGTTCTTTAACGGACAAACGAGGCGGTGGAGTTTTTGAGTATCTCTTCTTCTTTTCGTTAATTTCAATTGACCTCGGTTCGGAATCAGTTACCGGGACCGTAATTTGTATATTATTCATTGGTGGTTTTTGTCCTTCGTCGTCATAAAGTTTGAGACGATCAGTACTGATCTTTTTAATTTCTATAGGTCTTAATGAAGTTATTGCTTTGGCAAATATAGCTTTTTCAGCGCGTTTAATTACATCAGATGTAACTTTGCTCCCATCTTCTTCTTCTTCTGGAGAAGTTATCTCTCCTGGTTCTTTAGCCTTTTCTACGTTATCTTCATCTACTTCCCACTTCGATAATTCAGGCAATGTTGCTAACATCTCCTTGCTTGTTGGATTAGATACTTCAGTATCAACCTTTAAATCTAATTCATCTGCATTGGCTTGAAGCTCGATACCGTCAAACGGTTCTTCTTTAGAATTGTTTACATTATCTGAATTATTTATACTATCTTCTGGTACCCCTTTTTCTTCAGTTTTAACATAGTTTTCTATAATTTCCTTGTCAACAGCTCCTGAAGCTTCATCGCCATATAAGTCATCAGCCGGTTTCTCCGGAGATTGTATTTTAGGAGATTTTTCCTTATTTATTAAAACTGTTTCAGAATTCACATTGTCTATTTTAACATCGGCTGGTTTATCAATATCTGTTTTATTTAATTCATTGCCAGTTTTTTTACTCACTTCCTCCTTTTCAGGTTCATCGTCCTCCTTTTTCACGTGATCCTTATCCTTTTTATCTTTTTTATCACGTTTCTTTTTCTTTTCGGTATCTTTTTCCTTTTCACGCTTCTTTTTCTTTCGGTCTTTAAGCTTCTTTTCTTTTTCTTTGTGATCCCTATTTCGATCTGCAGAAGATTTGTCTCGAGTTCTTTCTTCTTTTTTCTCCCTTCTACTATCACGATCACGAGAACGTCCTCTAGACTCACTACGTTTCTTCTCACGTGCTTCCCTACTCCGCTTTGGTGAGACTCGCACTTTTTTATCTGGAGTTGTCTTATCGTGTTCACGTTCTTTTTCATGATCCCGAACTTTTTCATATTCTCTAGCTCGATCTTCACGAGCATCGCGAGGCTTGTCGTACCCTGCTCTCCTGTCAGAATCTCGAGTTCTCTCTGTTTTTTCTGTTGGCTCTCGATTGTCATTGTATCTCTCTCTATCACGAACATCTCGGTCTCTGTGTCTGTCATGTTCGACATTAGCATTTCGTCTTGGAGCAGCCCTGTTCCGAACATTATTTCTAAAACCAGGACGATTAGGGCCTCGAGAAGCAGCGTTTTCCTCTCTGAAATTATCGCGATAATTTGGATCATGATAGTTAACGGGTGCTGGCTCTCGAGGATCTGCACTAGGTGGTCTGAAAGGAGCTGTTGGCTCACGAAAACTATTATGATGCGGATTATCACGGAACCCACCTTCCCTGTAAGGAGCATTTCGGTAAGTGCCATCACGGAAGGGAGGCGGTCCCCCTCTAAAGTTAGGGTCACGATATGACCCAGGTGGTCCAGAGTCTCGGTATGTTTGGCCTTCCCTGAATGGGATAGGCGGTTGGTCACGATAATGACCTGGTCTATAATTGTCTCTATACCGTGGCGGCTGTTCACCTACGTGAACTGGAATTTCATTCGGTACAGGTGGTGGTATTGACATATCCCTGTAACTTGTAGGGCCTTCATTGTAAGGAGGCGGTCGATAAGGATCTCTATAATTTGGAGGAGGCAAACGCTCACGGTCAATTGGTCCAGACGGACCAAATGGTGGTTTTTCAAAGGGTGACGGCTCAAATCCAGGAACGGGCGGTTCAACACCGGGTGGAATTTCTTCAAACGGAGGAGCATCATAACGACCACGATAACCTGGTTGTTCAGGTGGGACGTTTATGTTACCCATTGGAGGCATCTGCTTCACCCCCATCGGTGGATATCCAGGAGGTGGCACACTACTTCTTGGTCCATATCTGACAACAAAATACATTTCATGTTACTATATAGAATTTAAAATAATAAAAAACCTAAGGACCTACTTGGAATTAATACATGAAATAATGACATTTTGTGCTGTCTAATTTATCATTCGTAAATAATATAACTCTGATATCGTTTCTGCGCTGAATATACCTTTATGCATATTAGCTCTTTTCTAAGTTAGTTAGGCAATTTGTACGTGTAATTGCAAACCTAGAAACATGCAAAATGAAACATTATATAATTATGCTTGCACGATATGATTATTGTTGGCAAGTCACTTCGTATGTGTCCAGTCAATGTATTATAAAAAAGTCTTGTAAATTAATTTCTACTTACGAAACGATCCCTTCGACTTCCTACAACTATTGGTATGACGAGATCATTACTGACTTACTGACTTTTAGGCTGTATTTTTTTTTCAGTAGCAGCATTAGAACAAAATTTCTGACATACCTAAAAATATCATTCGGCCCGTCAACTATTCGACTTATAGGTATAATTATTTACCTACAAGTCGTAGTTTATGTAGATATATAATCATTAAATGTATGTGAACTAACAAAAAATGTTAACTGTCATTTATTATTTTTGAAATCAGACAGACATTTAGAAGTATTCTAAAGGGAAAAAATCTGGTCTCTAATTATAATATAATAATTAAGTATGCTCAGATGAAGTGGGTATAAAATACGCGTTAATAATAATATTTTATTTATTACGAAACTGATGGGACTTAAATGTAACACGATTTTCCTTAAAAAAGCAAATAAAATTAATATAAAATAGTAATTGAAATGATTGTGTAAATCTATCTATCTATATAAATAAAAATGAATTTCCGTTCGTTAGTCTCGCTAAAACTCGAGAACGGCTGCACCGATTTGGCTAATTTTTGTCTTGAAATGTTTGAGGAAAGGTTTATCAAGTCAGAGAGAAAATTTTAGGCAGAATGAAGTTTGCCGGGTCGGCTGTTCAATATACACATTTAAAAATGTTGTATTCTTTGTTTAAAATGGTCACATAATAAGTGCACTATTCGTTATTAGCACTCAAACTCGGACTAAATTATAGCGTTTCTTTTGATGATATTGAAAATGATAAACATAAACGGAAAATTCACTTAGAATTATAGTGTATCAACACATCTAGTTAAATCTATGCCGCGCGAATCGAACCTGATAAAGTCGCACTTGTTTTTGCAACTCCTAAAAATTAAATATATGTGACTAAAAAAGAATCCTGTCTAAAAATAGTTATATTGATTTGGAAGATATTTGCCTGAAATTAATCTTAGATTACGATTGCGTGGAATTAATAAAAAAATACTATTGAATGGGATATCATAATTGAATTCTACCAATTGGACTTCATCATTCATAACCCCATATGTTATTTATACTAGACTCTGAAAATGTAATGTTCGTGACCATTTCTTTAAAAATTCTGAACTGATAAAAATCCACGAACATGAACCTAAGCAAAATACAAGCCTTTTATACACCTAATCTGAAACTAGATTAACGTGTATTTTTTCTACGAGAGATACAGTACTGCCAGTTCAGCCGTATGATGTGTCAGAAATACTCCACGCTGTTACCTTTACATAGAAATGATAGTTCCCGCAATAATAGTTAAAACACAACATTCCTTGTCATACTTAGATAATGTTTACCCGCAGTGTGTGGTAGCATCCATCCAAGGTGCGAAGGCGTATTCAGTCCGCATCATGTAGTGATAAGTACACTTCTTGACTAGAGAAATCATTCTGATGAAGCTGCCTTAAAATAGCAAAGTAACAGTTTAATAGTTCTGAACTAGATTAAATAAATAATCATGATTCTTATATACAATACTTTTACAAACTAGTTTTACATACATCAAAAGTGCAAATTGTATAACAATTTTAACTAAATTCAGTTAGTCATTTTAGTCATTTTATACAAAATCAAATTCTTAATAATATTTACATGTCAATCAAGTTTAAATTTCGGTTATAAAAAATCAATTTGAATGTAAAGTTTTTAGCTAACAAGTTCAAAAATATGAAGTAACAGCTAATTTTCAACAAGTTTACTATAACATATAACAACATGGTGACGGATACTTAATACTAGAATATAAACTAACATTTTCATACCAAACACTTATACTGTATACACTTATACAGATGATGATACATGTGATGCTATCATCACAAATTAATTGTATGTTAAGAACTATTTCTTAACATGTATTATTTTTACAAATAATGTACATACATTTCAACGATAACAACTATAAAACTTAAAATCATTAAAATATTAAATCCTTACTAATCTTTTTGAAAGCCACTTACTAAATGCATCTAAAAAAATTAAGATTTTATAAATCACAAACATGATGTTTTTAAACTATTTGGTTTAACATTATATAAAAACTATAACAAAAATTAATGGACAAGTTAACTTAACATTAAAATTTATTTTATAATAATAACAAATACATGATGTGTAACATAGCTATACAATAGAAAAGCATAAATTACTTAGATGGACGGATTAAAATATATTTTTAGCAATTTTTATATTATAACATGCAGAATCCGAAAGTATTTGTAGAAATTGCTGTTAAACTTAAACTACGTCTTATTAAACATATACCTATCGTAACTTAAAGCTATGTAAAACAGCTAGAGTAATAAGTTATTGCACGTTACAAAAAGTACAATAAAAACTATGATGAAACATTCAAAAATAAAATAATACGTTGAAAGTATATAATAAAAATTACACAAACTATGCTCAGAGGCCTTAGTACGAGTTTGTCTTACGTTTAAAGTAATCGTAACGAGTACGCGTTCGGCGCTGTGATTGGTTGCTTCATTGGCGCCGGCCAATCAGAGTGCCGAACGCGTACTCGTTTCGAATACTTAACGTAAATCAAACTCGTACTAAGGCCTCAGATGAATTACTTCTATTATTACTTTGAAATTAAATTTAAACAACAGTTATTTATATATAAGATATTTAACATGGCTAAACATAAATACATAAATATAAAGGGTCTTTCAAATAGGACGGGTCGATGTTAATAATCTGTGGTGGCCATTTTGTTTTGGCGGCATCTGTCAAATCTGATTTTTCTTATTCAGCTGCTGATGCCAAATCACCATGGCAAGTTACACGGTTGAGCAGCATGTGCAAATGATAAAACTTTATTATCAAATTTTATTATTAACTTTATTGCAAACGTTGCGAGCATTGCGCCCATTTTACGGCAAACGCGGTGGTCCTTCAAAGTCTAGGTGAGCGCTACAGATCAATGATAAACAATTTTTTTTGGCTTAAATTTAACAATATGGACGTGAACGACATGTGGTTTCAGCAAGATTGCCCTACTTGCCACACAGCGAACGACACAATCGACATTCTGCATGAACGGTTTGAAGGTAGGGTTATCTCTCGCAGAGGTGACGTGAATTGGCCACCAAGATCTAGACTTTTTCTTGTGGGGTTTTCTGAAGTCGCAAGTCTATGCCAATAAGCCACATTCCACCGTTGCCCTGAAAGCCAACATAACGCAGGCCATCGCTCAGATTCAGCCGGATCTATGCAGCAGAGTCATGGAAAATTGGACCTCTCAGATTCGTGCCGCCATACGAAGCCGCGGCGGACATTTAAACGATGTCATATTCCATCCATAATGGCATAAATGGACCTTTCAAATAAAAAATAAAGTTGGTTAATATCTTACACACATCTTGTTTTATTCAATTTTAACATCGACCCGTCCTTGTTGAAAGACCCTTTAGTTACTTAATAATATAATAAGCGCTTTATAATAAGATCGATAGAGTACCCGCATAAGTTGCCGTAATGCGTACTGCCGCATTACGCCCTTTCATTGCGCGCTTGTAGAGGACCAAGGCGTTGGGAAAGCACTTACATATTTTCAGCAGTGGATATCTTGTGATTGAGATGATGACGAAGATAATTAAATGTAACCTGATCAAATAATAAATGTTATATGTCACTTAAAACACATGCTAAGTATTTCCATAAATTTATTTTTCAATCAGATAGAACAAAATGATTTACTCAAGAATACATTATTGTAAGAAAGGTTATTTTTAAAATAATACCTAAACGAGTCTCTTACGAACTACTTAATAACTAAAGACTAAACAATTCCATCTTACCTATTCCACATCATATTCAATATTAAGCAAATACATTAATTCTGGTACGGATTTTATTTAAAAACTTACTTATTAATTAAACCATTATACAAAACAAAGTAAAAATTAAGTATAAAAAGAAATAAAAAACAACGATAATCTCAATACAGGTTTATTCGTTTATCACAGATAATGATAGACCAGTGTTACATTATAATGGAAATAGAAGATAAAAAATAACAAAAAGATGAAAAGGGTTAAACCCGGAAACGGATTCTTTATTTTATATGAATACTAAAGTGTAGTTTGTAACAAAGACTGTTTAAAGTGTGCTCTGATATATTTTTATAAAGATATATAGAATAAAATAAAAATCTATATATAAAACGCTATTATGTTCATTTGGATAAAGATTTCAAATTACTGTTATTTTACATTGAAATATACGGTTTACGCAGCTGAACTATTGGAAAGCGCGGCGAGCTCGGCGCGCTGCACATCTTGCTCGTAAAAATGCACCCCAGAAGGACTTGCAACTAGTAGAGCTTTTCTCTAATAGTTCACGTGAGTAAGCAGTATATTTTAATTATTTAATCATTTTACAAAGAAATCAACACGCGATTATGTGAACACACATTTCACATATTAAATTTAACCCCTATAATTTCGTTATAAATGAGTACTTCGAATTTATTATTGAGATTTAAACATGAAACAAATAAATAAATGATTAAACTTTCATGAAACTTCTATTACAAAATATAGAACACCGAAAAAACTGTCATGTTTACTGAAAATTGACTCTTAAAAACTATCAGATCTGAATCCAACTTCTATGTTTGAACATATAAGATTTAATTTGATTGTGTGTATTATATACTTTATTTAAGTGTTAAACTTTAACTTAGCATATAGAAAATGTAAATCAGTACCATCAAATAAAACCGTATATCTTGGAAATCCCAAGCTCTAACTGAATTACATCCTATTTCACTATAGCCGTTTTGTGATCTGATGGTTATTGTAATGACGTTTAATTAATATTAGAATGGAACTTTCACTAGTTATATGGTGGTGACAAATATCGTGTAAAAATATCGATTGAACTATCTAACTGATAATATCCATGTAGAACAATAAATCAATTAGGGTCACAAAAGGAAACATTTATTATTTTCAAAACTAAAATATACAGACGAGATTTCGATGGCTTTTCACCATCTTGCTCATAATGCGCAGGCCTTTGTAGCTTATAATTTCGTATGCACTACTTTATAATAAATATATAATAAACTATTATAATTCAAGTAAAAAATATGTTTAAACTATAGATTTAAAAAAAACTAATATCCAGTACCAGTTCCTGTAAAGCCGTAATTTGATAGGTATTATAAGTTTTGTGACCGATTTAAAATGAATCGTAAATTATGAATCGATTCTTACGACATTATTATGCAATCTCTATCAAGGTTCGACCCAAATCATGCAGATCCAATTACAAAATTAAACCTCCGTAAAATGGACGACAACATATAATTATGTGACACTGTCACATAATGACATCACAAAAACCATCAGAGAAACAAAAGGACATAAGCGCACACGCGCGAAAATTATCCCACTTTATTGGCTATGTGCAAAGCGAGTAGTGGCGGACAGATAACGACCGCAGCGTACAACACGGCAGAAATTGGAAATACATAAATGGGGATGATCAGCTGTCAAATGTGTTGATTGCAGTACAAAATCAAAGCAAGGAAATGGACCATTGCTCGTATTAAGTAGCTCTGGCCGTTATGTCGCAGTTCTTCCACATTTCTTACATGCTCGGCTAATACAAATTTATTGCCTTTTGTCTCAGTTTGTGGTTGGCAACTAATATTATGTGTAATAATTTCAAAACAGGTTTTTATTATTATATTCATTTTATACTAAAACCATTGAATAAATTGCACTTAAATAATGTTAAAAATACAATTTAAATTTTTGGTTTTATTTATATTTGCAAAAAAAAATATAATGTTTACATTGTTATGTTATTATTTGACAGCTTCGCAAATGTTGTAAACGCTACGCGTCGCCACCGTTGTGCACATAGCCAATACCGATAAACTGGAATATGCGATGGAGACAAGAAACCAAGATTTGCAATTAACAAATTACGTTTGTGAACTACTCTTAGTTTAACACGATAGGGCTGTAAACAACTTAACCAAAAAAAAGGTAAAGTCCAGTAAACAAGTCCCTTAATTAAGGTTACTTTTATTTGGGGGGTCCTGATCTCATATCCCCGTCGCATTACTTTAAAAAGATCACAGCCACTGGACGTCACTAAATAGTAAAGATTTAAGTCACTAAATACTTATCTATAGCCCATCTACCGTGTGACATACTAATGCCCGAATACTGAAACGTTAGTTACTCAATTTTAAGTCGCGCTTAAGCATAGTTCTGTCTCTACAAATTCTTTGTAAAATGACAGAGACAGCACGATTTAAGCACGACTTATAATTGAGTAACGTTTCAGTATTCCAGCATAAATTAACTAAAAATAGCGGGTTACTCACGTGCTCCTTTCTCAGTATATTCACGTGACTAACCCGCGATTTTTAGTTAATTCAGCCCATCAATCAGTAGAACTGGCTACTAAAGTTTTGACATTTGTGAGATTATCTAAAATATCTTTCTTTTACAGACTAAAAAAGGAGTAGCCAATCTACTAAACAAAATTTTATAAAAATAGGTTATTGAGTTTAATCATAAGTAGTTCTTCATAATAACTTAATAAGCTCCAATTTAAAAAACAAATTAAACTATCTTCTACTCACAGTAGTATAGACTATAATATTTTTATATTATAGTCGAATTACTTAGTTTCTATTATCACAGTTTAAAAACGCCAAGACTGTCGGCAATATTAATATAAAAATTTACAAATCTATCATTCGATGCAGTCTGTCTGCAATTTAAGTAATATCACGTACAAAATAAAAAGTCCTATACAACACATAATCATCATGCTTTTTATCCCCGAAGGCAGGCAGAGGTGCACACAGAAGTAACACCCACTTTTCACTACTTATGTTGTGAGTCCCATGTAATAGGGGGTGAGCCTATTGCCATATACCGGTCACAATTCTAAGCTCCGTGCTACTACTGAGATTTTTTTAAATACCCAGTAATACTTTGCCCGACCCGGGAATCGAACCCGAGACCCCTTGCCCGGCAGTCGCACTTGCGACCACTCGGCCAACGAGGCAGTGAAGTCCTATACCTAATAAACTAAAAACAAAAAACAGAGATCTTCGTGGTTTATAAATACATTAATAATTATTATTCAATTTAAACGTGTATAAAAAATCAAATACTATACAATAAAAAAATTAAATTCTTATACTATACAATAAATAATTTAAATTATATATTAATACTCGTAGATATACTGTTACTCATTAATTAATACCTAATACTTTCAGTCTGTGGTGGAGCCAACATCGTCACGAATATGATGACGCCTCACATCTTAGATATGATAAACCTTGTAGGCAGGCATAATAATTATATTTTCATATTATTTATTAAAGTTAAAGCTTCTGATACAACAGTTAACATATAATTTCGAACACACGGCAGATGAAAGAGTCACCAGAACGCTAAGCTATGCCTTCAGTTCACAATATTATTTGTACTGTTGGTTTCATACAACATACCAGATTTTAGTTTATATGTAAATCATGTTTGTTGCATCACAGTTGCAATACTTATCCGTAATTCGAAGACGATAACGTTAATTTTAAATATGTATACGAAAATCGAAACATGAAGCGATTTTTTTTCTTTTGAGACAACGTTCTGTGTTTGAGACACGACTTTCAAAAATTACGCCTTTAAGTTAGCGTTTCGGTGACCCTCGAATCTTTATTATCAATAACAATTGTTACTCTTTTCTATGTATCTATTTGTAACTTAACCTATTTGTTCTGATTTTAATCGTACAAAAATAAAAAGAAGAATCAGAGCTTCAAAGGAATTACATGTTTTACTTTTGTACCGTTTTAAATTTTTTGTACTAATTAAATAGGCATGTTTCTTTTATGAAATAAATAAAACCATTTTCATTTTTTTCTAGGTAATTTAAGATATTAAATAGTAGTCACTTATAATCAAAAACAAAATTCTCAAACCATGCAAAATTCATAGAATTCATTTGACAAATTAGAAACATACCTATTATTATAATCGTATGTAACATATAACATAGGAATGTATTATAAAGCTTGAAATCGTGTATTACAATGTTTAGAATAAACTTATTTCCTTAAACAGGTGACAGCAAAAAAACCTTCTGGTAAGAGCTAAGAGTTTCCGACAGTATAACACGTGGCAGAGTTAACAACAATCTGTTATTAACTTATCATTCATACTTACCACACCGCTGTCAATTTTACACACCACACCAAATTGCAGTACATAATCATATTTTACAAGCTGTTCCAAGTTGCAACTTGATTATTTCCGTGAAAACGTCGTACATAAGAAAGTAACAACCATTCAACTCCTTACTCTAACACGATACGAAATATCGCGAGGGATTCGATTTTAGTCTAGTTTTTACACTGATACGCGAACACAGGTTCAATCCGCTCAGCAATTTCATATCATCAACGTACAAACGTATTTTCTTAGATGTCGATAAAGGACGGATGTAGACACTATTTAGACAATCGTACCTGGCTCCGTAGGGCGGCTCTACTGTACGACGGGGCGGCGACAACAATTCGTCGTAAACACCAGCATACCTGTTGACAAAGGAATACAGGAATTAAGGTAATCAAATTCTATATTTAGTATTGTAATCTATTGATGGAAAAATATGGCGGCTAATAATATAGTTAGTAAATAAATCGAAATGAGATGAATACTAACCGATGAGGAGACATGCGTGGCGGCGGCGAGCGCATAGGTGGACGGTGAGGGGAGCGCAGTGGAGATCGCACGGGCGACCGCAGTGGCGACCGCAGCGGGGACCGCACCGGCGACCGCAGCGGAGACCGCGCGGCTGGGGACCGCAGCGGGGACCGGTAGCGTATCGGGGAGCGGTGTCGGCGTCGTGGAGACGGCGATCTAAATAAGAGTATTCGATTCAATAGCTATTCACGCAAAATGTATCCAAAGCTACAAATTCTTTTGTAAAAAAACCTTATATCAAGATCAATCTCATCAATCAAACGTTATCACATCACAATTAGTTCCACAATGAAAGAGATTGCTCTTTCATCCACATCTATATTTATCCTTAAAGAAACTGCTATCGTTATGGAACTAACCTGGTAAGCGACAATGTCCTTTCGCGAGTACGGCGACGTCGCGGCGACCAAGGTGACCGTCGCAACCGACCGCGCGATATAGACCGTGATCTGAAAAAACATAGTTTATATTGAACATCACATGTTTTTTTTTACCAAATAAGTTAGTTTTTATTTTTAAATTATGGGTTAACAATTTTGCTAAATATTTAAAAACCTTTCGCACAAAATATGTACACAATTATTTATTTCACTGAGCCCTTGTACATGCCCTATTTTCATGCAAGTTAAAAAATAGTAAATATTTCTATATTAAATCATTTACTTTCCCTAACTTTAAACAAAACAATGTTTTATACTATGAAACCAATTTATTTATCAAGTGCTAACTGGTTAAGTAAAAAAGTTAAGGCCACCAAAAACAAATTGGTACTGATAACACACAATCTTCAATAAACCCTTTTAAATTAAACATAACATCACGCCTTTTATCCCCGAAGGGGTAGGCAGAGGTGCACATTATGATATTTATATAATTTTTTATTCATATAATTTTAAATTAAAATGATAGTTAATACCAGTTCAAACGATATTAGTCTTATTAGTAGTGGTCAAACATAATGATTAACATACAACAATATTCATGCAAGTTAAGAAACAATAACATAAGGTTTGCAGATAGACTTCCTACACAATATCTATGTATTAACTATATTTAAACAAAATATATTACTATTACTAATTGAGAAGCCAGAGCGGCAAATGACAGAACTACAGACAGCACAACAAAAAATTATGAAATAAGCAGGCACATGCAAATAAAGGACAATGAACAAACATAATCTATGGACACATGCAAAAATGAGGACAATCAACGAACCTAGAGTATCGAAGACGGCTGGAGCCTCGACTACGCGGACGGAGGCGAGGCGAGCGTGGCGAACGTGGCGAACGCAGCGAGCGCTGCGAGCGAGGCGAGCGAGGCGAACGTGGCGGGCGCGGCGAGCGTGGGGAGCGCACGGGGCGTGGCGAGCGTGGCGAGCGCACGGGGCGCGGCGAGCGCGGGGAGCGCCCCGAGCGAGGCGAGCGCGGCGAGCGCGGGGACCTCGGGGTGCGTGACCGCGGGCTGCGAGACCCTGACTGCGCTCGTCTACGCTCTTCTTCTCGCCGCTTTGCTCGCATTTCCTTCTCCCGAATCATTCGGTTGAAAGCCTCGAGAGGGTCCTCGCCATGCCTACGATAACAAAATATGGGAACTCCTTAACTGAACAGGTTACAACACATAAGTGTTCGAGCGACAGGTTACGTTAATCACAAAAATCTAAATAACTTTTACTCGACAGAAGGTTTTTATGGGATTGGAGTAGTTCAATTCAAAGAAGCAAAGACCTAGATGTGAATTTAAACAGACAATAAAATAAAGAAAGGACAAGGCTAGGAAGTGGTATCTTCAATTTTAGATTAAGATATAACCAGTGCCATAAATATAACGTTACAATCGCAATAATACTATACCCGTTAGTTGGAGAGTCCTTAATGCCGGGTGGCGGAGGCTGGTAAGGTTCCGGCGGGTAACGGTCGTTATATGGTCGCGGTCCACTTGGTCCCAAATTTCTGCCGAATGGTGAGCTAGTGGAATAAATACAAGTGGTTTAGAACTTGAACGACAGACACAATAATCTTATTAACATAATATACAGTATACAAAATCTTACTTATAACGTCGTGGCGGTGGCGGTCCACCTGGAATGAACGGTGGCGGTCCACGATACACGACCTGCAAGACATAACATATACAAGTTATATTACTGATTCTCTTAATTTAATGGGCACTATAGTGCATTCCGAAACAAAATTACTTGTAATCTTTATGAGAAGAAAACTATTCATTTCTCCAAAATATTTATCTATATTTTCGTGCTATCGATCATGGTCAATAGTGACACGAAAACAGAGAATCAAAATTTGACATACCTGAGAGGACATTGGATCTCGTCTTTCATCTATAGTAGGCGTACTGGCGCGTTGCTCGTCAATCCTCGGCAACTAGAGTATAAATTGAGAGTTCAAACCCAATCCGTGTGTTAGAAATTATAAACTTAATTAAAACGATTTATATTATAAGGAAGAAAAACTTACATTCATGGGAATTGCTGAGACTTCTAAGCCAGGAGGCTTCATTCCATGTGACGGTGGTGGTCCTGAAACAACCAAAAAAAAAATATAACAACATGCACTATATCATTTTGTCGTGTTTTAAAAGCTATTAATTTTTTAATTAGATATATTTCTTCTTTTTACACTCATTCTTTATACACACACACATACCCAAACATTTAAAGCAAAATTACCTGATGGTTTTAATGTAGCTGTATTAATAGAACCACAAAACTCAACAAACAATTTAAAATGAATTACAACCAATATCATTAATTCAAGTTAATGCAAACCTATTTAGTTAACATCACTGTTAAATTATTATCTGAGAATTGTTTTAAAGTAACGAATCATGCACGTATGTGGAGGCGAATAGAATTATTCATTAACTTATGAGAAGTAGCTGTTGTTAGCAGGGAAGATGTACATGAAACATGCAGGTTAGAGTGGTAGGACATGCTCGGACGACGTATAGTACCGTAGCGCGGGTGGTGGCGGTGGTGGTCGGAGTGGGGCTGCGGCGCCGGCGCGCGGCGGGCCGCCGGCAACGTCAGCGTGATGTTGTCGTCGGCCGACCCGTCCGACTCCTCCCCCGCGCCCGCCGGACCCCCGCCCCCCACTGGGGCTGAACTCCCTGCTGCGACGACCCCACTCGCCCCGACCCGACTCTCTTTAATACATAACCCACTAAATCAGAACGACTGGTCCATACTCCGTACTACACACGACTTTCTAAATTAATAAAAACCAATGTAATGTAGGACTTAAAACCTCTATGGTCCTCCATAACCAATCAAAATGTTTTATGATAAAATCAGTTTCCGTAAATCAAAAACAATGAAATAGGAAACAGAGCAGGATGAAACATAGTGTTTCAAAAGAGAATGACCTTCCAGAAGTGATTCAAAAGTACTTGTTTATGGTTTAGCTGACATTGATTGCAAAATTGCAAAATTGACTTAATTTTAACATCTATCAAAACTTAAATGAATTACCAAATTCTGTAAAGATTGTTTTAATATAAATGAATTTTTAATTCGGTAAAAAAGTTGTTAAAAAAATAATTGCAAGAAAAATCAACCATGTAAGTTCACACTTAAAATAACAGATCATGCAATAATTAGTATTAGTGTAAAAGTCAATTATAAAACCCCAAAATAGATTCAAAAAATATACATACCACCTCCACTTTGGTTAGGTTGACTGGGACCACTCTGTGGCTGCACTACTTGTGCATTCGGTGCAGGTTCTAAAAACAACCACAATTTATTTACCTAAGGTTTTTACCATTACATATTTTTGTACAACACATTCGATTCATTATTTAGTACTACTTAAAATTTAGTACTATTACAGCATTCAGAAGTATGTCTTGCAAATACTACACAGTGTAATATGCTTTAGCTCACAGTTAAATCTTTATGATTTAGTAATAAATCCATTATTTTTTCATCACCACTCATCGTATACTACAATTTTCTTCTTGCAATATATCGTATTCCACAATTTCGGTATTATTTACAAAAAAAAAACATTTTTAGGTACTTTCCTCTTACTGATTAAAATTCGTGTTAATTATCCATTACATAATATAACAGTGCTGAGTTAACCATATGCCAACAGTAACATTCGCTAAAACGCAACATCGCGCAAAAGATAATCAAACACATTTTCACCTCAAAGTAACATTTTCGAAACAATATGTGGCCTTCTATAAAATTACTAAACATTTTCAAAATAATAATTACCAATCACTGGCTGTTGTTGTTGGACGGGCGCTGCAGCTGGCCGGTGGGGCATTCTTCTGCTGTAACCAGTTTGGTTACGAAACGACGATACAGAGTTTCTTAAAAACCTAAAGAAAATAAGAGATGTTAATAAAAGACAAATTCTTTTCTTTCTTTCTTTCTTTAATTAAAAAAACGTTGCCCCACACTAGGATTTTCTCCTGTGTCGTGGGTGCGTTTACAAACATATAAGTTCACATACAAATGACACCCAGACCCGGAACAACAATCTGTGGATCATACAAAGAATTGTTCCGTGCGGGAATCGAACCCGCGACACGTTGCGCGGCAGCCAGTTGCCCAGCCAACGCGCCAACCGTGCAGGTCTTAATTGATTTCGTTACCAAGTATATTATTTAGTTTAACTTTTATTATTATATTTAGTTTTAAAATATTCAATATTGACATTAATAGGTAAGTACCTATTAGGAATTAATGTCGTTGGTGCGATCTCCTTTTCTCTGCAGTCCGGACATTCATGATCTTCAGATTCCAAAAGCGCTCCACGTATACCTGAAAGTTACATTTACTATGAATCACCTAGTAATTAATATTTTTACAACAAATCACTCAACGTAATTAATGCACACTTATGAAGCAAATGGCTTTGAAAGACATTTTCATATTGATAAATCTTTTTAACATTGGCATATTGGCGAAAACAAAATGTTTGGAAAACTAGCAGATTTAAGAATTAAAAAATGATTCCACTTACATTCGTCACAAAACGAGTTGCCGCAGCATGGTATCATGACAGCGTCGGTCAGCAAGTCACGACAGAGACTGCAGATCAGTTCATCTGGTATGTTTGGTTCAGGTGCAGCGGGTGCATTAGTTGGCGTGTCCGCTCCACCAGCGCTCTCGGAAGCCAAGTACGCTTCACTGAAATAAATTGATTTATATAATATTTGGAAAACAAAAATCTGCAATGATTCAGCTTATGTGATGATCATACTGTGACTGGCTTACTAATGTCATCAGTAACAACTTTGTATTAAAAACGAGTCACTGGTGCAACTACCAAACAAAAGATTTCATGGTTAATTCCCGAATCTGTTTAAGTTTTGTTCTCCATAGCAAAAATTTTCCACTACAGCATAGAGTCCTAAACTAAACGTAGCAATATAAGAATAACGATCTTACCGATCAACAGCTGGTACAGCGAAAGTTCCACTCGGAGTCATCATGGCGCCTGGGGCTTTTGGACCTTCGACAGGGACCATAAAACTACGAGGAATGCCTGTACTACGCCTTATCTCTATTGGATCACTCTGGAAACAAAGAAATAGAATCAAATAATAAAATTTTCAAAAATAAAAAGCATCTACAAACAGTTTTTCTGCCAAAGGCTAATACATACCGAATTTGCAGCAGGACAATCTTTAATCCAATGTCCACGCTTCTGGCATTTATAGCAGATGTAATTGGAAGGAACAACACCTCTCTGATTTTGTCCTCTAATTTTCTGATAACTGAAAAAAAGAACATATAATTAGTATTTCATTATTCCAGTAGACAGTATGTCTTGAAATTGATATATAAACAAACATAAGGAAGAAAATAATTAGCTATAATCTGCTCTTTGCTCTTTGTTGAAATGTCTATAAATCTTACCTCAAATTAATCTTTTATTATTTTATTAATTAATAACATACTGCATAATTACTAATTACAAATCTTAATTGTTTTTTTAAACAGAGTTACACTTAACATTGAGGGCAATTGCTAATTATCTTCCTCTTTATCTTGACACCCATTACCACCCAAATATCTAAGCATAAGATATAAAAAGCCAAGCTACCAGTCACCAGGATAATAATATCATTCCAGCTATGTTATTTATTTCATGACTTTAACATTTACTTTGATAATATAACATTATCCTTAATAGAAAAAAGTCTATTGATGAAAAACATAAAAGCTTAAGACTTTCCCAATGAATATGCCAATTTCAATCACTCAGACCTTGTCCTGGCAATATTATTGAAAAATACTAAATAAAGATCACTCAATTTCCATTTATTCACTTCTTTCACATTAATAATACTTCTCAATTACTTTCTATCTACAACTCAAATAATAAATATTAAAGTGGAATTGTAATACTCACAGTCTAGATATATGTTCTACATTACTAAGACCTAACTTATTATTTTACTAGATCTTAATAATAATAATGGTTTAAATTTCTGAACTGTGTTTTTCATTGTCATCAAATTATATGTACACCCCTAAAATAGAATTTGAAGTCTACACAAAAATATAATGTTAAATTCATAGATTCTGATGGCTTAAACTTTCTTTGGTAATTTTAGGTCATTTTGACTATGAACTTATATTTTTTAACCAACTTTCCCAGTCAGATGACTTGATGAAACTTTTCTGTCATGAAAATATTTGTGTTATCAAAAATGTAATTAAGTTGGATGCATTCATTCAAAATTCAAATTACTTAATTTATATAATAATTATAATACATGTACATAAATAAATGGCAACAGCATTTAATGCAACAGCAATATGATGAGAATTGAGATGTTTCAGATGAGCATTTATACACTGAAATTTACATGAAGTTGTTAATAGGAAAATGATTTAGACAAGTTAAATGATGCAGTTCAAAGTTAATATAATTAATGTTGCAGAATAAATCCTGTTTTATCTTACTTGCTAGGGTCGTAGTCAAAGGTAGATTGTGAAATCATAGCATTTATTTTATCCTGTTCGCTACCTTCCATGCGAGACAGATCAGCCAGTCCCTTGTTAGGAGCGACATCTTTATGCAGTGATGACTGGTTACTGTTTGATCCTTCCCACTGTTTCTTAGGTTGTTGTGATAGTGGTACTCTAGCAACCAGAAGTGATGTGTTCTTTGGTATTAGTGTGTGGTCATGTACATAAACTGAAACAAAAAAAAATGTGGTAATAACTGCAAGTTCAAACTTGTGGTGGAGATTGATTAACCGCACCGCCTTTAGTTGTAAGGCATATAATAATAAAAATTTCAGAAAATTTAGGTTTAGCACCACTTTCATATAAGTAGGTACCCCATAAACTTATGTGACAAATGACAATACAAATTACATTGTGTGCTGTACAACAAGCCTTTAGTATTACAAATTCCATAATTTGTTAGTAAGATATTGTAATACAAAAGTAGTTGGAAACAGGTTATTAATTAGTGGTAATAGTAATAACTAACTAATCTGCAACAAGTAAGTTGATCATAAGTAATTAGTAGTATTAGCTAGAAATGGAAATAATAGAAAATTAATTATTAATAATTGGAAATTATTGGTTTATTTGGCAAAAGGTACTTAACTAATTGGTAATAGGTAAAAAGTAATAGTTGGTATCAGGGATGTGGTAATAAGTAAAAAAATAACAGTTGATAATAGGTAATTAGTAAAAATACAATAGGCAATTTGCAAAGTGTAGTTTCATTAAGAAATTATGTAACTCATTAGATAAACCCAATTATTAGGTATACCTAAAACATAAATAACATAGGTTTCAATAATATTACTGTCTCAATAATAACTGCCTCATTGGCCAAGTGGTCGCAAGTGCGACTGCCGGGCAAGGGGTCTCGGGTTCGATTCCCGGGTCGGGCAAAAGTATTACTGGGTTTTTCAAAAAAATCCCAGTAGTAGCACGGAGTCTGGAATTGTACCCGGTATATGGCAATAGGCTCACCCCCTATTACATGGGACTCATAACATAAATAGTGAAAAGTGGGTGTTACATTGTACAGTGGCATAATGTACACCTCTGCCTACCCCTTAGGGGATAAAAGGCGTGATGTTATGTTCAATAATATTAGTGTGATTTTGTACTCCTCTAATATCTCTATTCTACAATAAATAGTACACTAACACACTATGACGATAATAATATGTTATGAATTATGATACTAAACCCAATTAATTTAGAATATCACAGTTTAGATGATTATTACTACTGTGCTGTGCTGTACACTGTACTTAATAATATTGAGGCAAGACATTTACAACATTTCAAATAAGAGCCAGATCTTGGAATCATTGAGGGCTATTTTCAGTTGACACCTTGTGGCTATGGTGATTACAAAATAAGGCAATAGATGTGACTATGTATAAACCAGTTGACACCAATGAAATTGCTAGGTTCTTTAGAATATCAAGAACAATCCTAAGGATACTCTCTGACCCAGTATACTAATCTAACAAGATGAAAACAGAATTATTTTAAAGATAAGGTTAAAGAACTATATTGGCCTGAGCTACAAGTGGATTTTTTTTTTTTTTTTTTTTTTTTTTTTTTTTTTTTTTATTAAAAAAACGTTGCCCCACACTAGGATTTTCTCCTGTATCGTGGGTGCGTTTACAAACATACAAGTTCACATACACAATGACACCCAGACCCGAAACAACAATTTGTGGATCACACAAATTGTTGTTCCGTGCGGGAATCGAACCCGCGACACGTTGCACGGCAGCCGGTTGCCCAGCCACCGCACCAACCGTGCAGTCATAAAATTTTATGATTGGCTACAACCAATCATAAAATTATCATGCTATAGAATATAATGAAAAATACCACGAGAATGTAAATTATTACCACGAGATGGCAAAAATACAACAGTTTATAGTAATAACATACATAGTGCATTGTAATGTACGTACTTTATACTGCGAAGTTTAATAGAGTTACAAAGTTGAAAAGTTTAATTAGATAAACAAGGCTAGGGATATTTAACACTCGTGCTTTATGATACTAACAATATGCTCTGACAATATCTATCTATATTATTATTATACGGAATAAAGTATATTATCACAGGACTTCGAATATATTGTGGATAAGTTATAACCATTATTACAACATAATTACCACGCTATAGTAAAAATACCACAATTTATCAGATACTAACCTTCTTTTGTTTGCGCATTGGTGATTTGTAGATCAAAATCTGATGTTTTCCCAATCCGTTTCTGTTGAGATATAGCAGATTTTAAGTCCCCTACAGATATGTGTAATCCATCAAAGGTAACAGTGTCGTAATCCAACGCACTTTTGAACTTGTAATGCACAGACATTTCAGTTTTCCAAAACTATATCAAACATGACAAATCGTTCACGAGTTGGATAAAATAATTATGTTCGTGTTTTCACATATACAGTTCACAAACACAATTCACTTTAATCATCTATGATAATATCACCTTAGAACGAATTAAAATAATTACACTAATGTATGAGTTCTCAAGATTAATAGGAATTGAATAGCAGTAGTTAATCAACTAAACGACGATGCGCGCGCGAGTAAGGTTACAATGCGAATGGCATTTGGTACCGACCAAGCAGTCCAAGCACCGACCGCCATTCATTCGGCCATTTTAATTTTAAATAATGACCGCTCCAAGTCTACCAACACAACACAAGCTAACTGCTAAACCATAGACTATACAATATGTGCTAAACTAACCCAAGAACGGTGTTGCCAACTCGGATTGTGAAATAAATAAAAAACACGAAAAAATAGGTGGAACTAGTAGTTTAGGTTACCCGATATATTATTTTACTCTATAGTTTAGGTTCTAAAAATACTACATATTCTCGTCAATATACCGCTAGGTAAAAAAATAAAAAAAAGAAATAATTAAAGTAGCAGGGTATCATACTGCTAGTGAAAATAAATGAGGGGGCCACACATATACCACCCCAAGCCACGACTGAAGTAATATTGATACTCATGCATTATTTTACACTAGAAATAAAAATGATTTTTTACTAATAAATTAAAATCAATGACACAGATAATAATTAGATCTTCTTTAATTGCCGAAATGATTTATTTCAATTAGATCAATATAAGGCACTTTTGAACACATACGAAATAAAAAGGCGGTGTTATCTCGAATTTGGTAAACTATTCCACATTGTAAAAGTTGAAACCAATCACAATTTCAATGCAATTTCAATTCAATAAAATCTCAATAGTCTTTCAATGTCAAAACTGTACAACCCCTGTTACAGTTACAGTTCTGTTATACGGACCAAAACATGGACCGCCATTTTGGTGACATCTATTGATTATCTTCGATTGTTCGATTGTATCGATTGATTTTTATTTATTTTTTTTCTTTCTGCCATAATTTTCTGTATTTCAATAAAAAACTTAATTAACAACTATTGCTATTGCACGAAGATATTGAAACGTCAAATAGCCAAGTCTTACATTTTGTAAACAAATTGGTTGCGTTGTGATTTTATTATTATTTATTTATCTATTTATTTAAATAGGTATACCAACAGCTTCTGTATACATAGTATTAAGAGATTATGAAAGTAACAATGTATTAGGCTTATACAGTCGCCAATTATAGGTTAACCAACATTTAATTACTAAGTGATAACAAAAACTACAGACACAAAAATAAACGAGAACAATAAAATTTTAGTTACTACAAAAGAAACTACTTCTAACGAAATTGACATTAGATTAACAAAAGAAGAAAACAAGCATGTTTCGTAAAAATTTGAAAGTTAAAAAATATACTAAGCTAAGGACATGAACATTTTTAAAAATATGTATATAAAGAAATGAGATTCAGAAAAATGTGATATGGACACTCACTACTAATACGTAGGTACTCATCTAATATTTCACATAGGTACATATAGTTACATAGTAAACTAAGTTGTGCGGTTTGGGGATTCCAGTATTCGGGTCTTACTTTTATGGTGTCATGATATATGTCAACATCTGGAGAGGATTTTATAAAAGAATTAACCTCACGGGCGAGCCTATTGAGAGGTGAATTCACCCCTATATTTGTATTGGATGCTGTAGTATGAAACAAATTTGATATGGGATATCTGGGCAATTTATGGGGCACTCGTAGTTGCACCCGTTCAATCAATTTATCGCAGTCTAGTCTGTTATTAACCAATTTGTAGAAGAATATAAGGTCCTGCAACAGTCGACGGTTACGCAGAGTATTCATATCAAAGCTTAGAAGACGTTGTTCATATGGACACCGGGGAGAAATATTGCCAAAGATGCATGCTAAGTGCTTTGTGAAGGCTCTTTGGATGCTTTCTAATCTTTGTGAATGTACTGCGTAGTGAGGGTTCCATACTACACTGGCAAACTCTAGGTGGCTACGAACTAAGGCGTTATACAGGACTATTTTTGTTCTCACCAGCTTAAATCCTCTTGTATTTCTCTTAAGAAATCCCAGTAGCCGTGCCGATATCGTAACAATGTGATCGATATGACTCCTGAAGTTAACTTTACTATCCATAATGATACCCAGATCACGTACCTCACTAACAGATTCTAATAAAGCTCCTCTTATATTATATGCAACAGTATTAGTTTGTCTCTTCCTACTAAAACGTATATGACTACATTTCTGTACATTAAGTTCCATGTGGTTCAGTGCACACCATTGGTCAATTCTATCTAAATCCTCTTGAATTAGAGTAGTATCGTCATTTGATGTAATAGTTTTATAAATTTTGAGATCATCAGCAAACAAAAGATACTTACAGTGATGAATTTGGTCAGTGATGTCGTCAATGAAAAGTGTAAATAGGACCGGAGCAAGATGAGAACCCTGAGAAACTCCTGAGTCAGCATAGTATGGATAAGATTCATAGCCATTAAAAACAAGATTTTGCAATCTACGCGATAAGTAGGAAGAAAACCAGTTCAGAAGTGAACCATTAACACCATTGTATTCCAACTTGGAGAGTAACAACGAATGGCTAACCTTGTCAAATGCACTGCTAAAGTCTGTATAGACAGCATCTACTTCCAATCGGTCGTCAAGAGCTAAAGTTACATCAGATACAAACTCGACAAGATTTGTCTCTACGCTACGACCAGCCCTAAAGCCATGCTGACTTGGTGAGATAATTCTGCCTATGTGGCGAGTAATAATTGGACAGACAAGAGACTCAAAGATCTTTGAAAAGGATGATAATATTGAAATAGGGCGGTAGTTTTTTACATTTGATGGGTCTCCTTTTTTAAAAACTGGGATAATTCTTGCGCGTTTCCATGCATCAGGGAAGATTCCTTCACCAAGGGAGGAATTGAAGATTATTTGCAACGGTAAGGTGAGTTCATGGCAGCAGCGTTTTATGAACAATGGTGGTATGGAATCTGGCCCAGCACCCTTAGAAGCATCTATAAATTTAAGTTTTTTTAAAATTTGATTTTCTGTAAACTTAATAGTGCTTATGACAGAATCAGTACCAGAGAATCGATTAGAAGTATTTCCATTATAAGTAGTGGCTAGGTTTTGGCTGAAAACAGAAACAAACTGATGAGCGAAAAGGTTAGCAATTTCTGGACCACTGCCAGCCACCTTATCATTCATAAACATGTCAGCAGGTATGCAAGATTCCCCGCGGCGTTTATCCTTAATGAACCTCCAGAAAGCTTTAGGGTTTTTGGGGATATCATTTTCTATTTTACATTTATAAGCATTGTAACAATTATTTATCAAAGTATGGCAGCGACTACGAAGAAACTCAAACGTGAGTCTGTCACGAGGATTGTTATATTTTCGGTATTTTTTCCTAAATTTCTCTTTTTCAGACAAAGCTAAGATAAGTGACTCAGAATACCAAGAAGGGTATTTAGACTTTTTTCTCGAGTATCTAGGTACAAAGTTATTTATGACGTTCTGTAGCACTACGTAGAAGGCATCAGCCCTTTCACTAGCATTGACACACCTATGGAAAGTTTCATGCCAGTTAATATTCTTAAGATGAATTTTGATTTGTTCATAGTCCGCTCTAAAAAAGTTGTAACCGGATCTATATTTTGTAACCAAATGTTTTGCGTTTGGGACCGGAATAGATATGAGCATGTCAGGAGGATGAGAGTCTAACTTACTTAACAGATCATTAGGCTTAATAACTGACAAATCTGACATGTTACTTAATACAAGATCCAAAATTCTGCTATCTGCAAACGGAGAAAGGTGTAGGTCATCAGAGCCCCTGTTCCAGTCAATGAAACCCAAGTTAAAATCCCCAAGAATCACAACATCGTCGACATTATTTAACATGTTATTTACAGTATTTAGGAAGTACTGAAGAGAGTCAAGTTTGACCGGCGGCAGCATATATATAACGCAAATAGCAATCTTTTTAGCGTTATTGTTAACATTTAACTCTACAGACAACCATAAATCTTCTAAATCACTTTCCCAGTTTTTAATTCTAGAGGATTTGATTTTATTATTGACAGCAATCACAACTCCACCCCCATCCCTCTTAGATATAATAGAACATAATCTGTCCCTACGATATACGGTGTACCGTCGATCAATGAACTCTCCATTACCTACATTAGGGTTTAACCAAGATTCAGTAAACGCAATTATATCATAGTTAGTAAGCAAAATGTTTTTATAAATATCTTCTGCTTTAGTCCTCATTCCACGAACATTTTGATAGTAAATATCAAGCATTACGAACAACGATAACGCCAAGAACACTTAAAATAGAAAATACAATAAATCTAAATCTAAATAAATCTAAGCTGTGACGTCAGTGGTTCTCATTAGCTTTAAGCTATCATGATTGCGAATATAGATAGGCTTTGACTGAATATCCTTCCGCACAAAAATTCGGCCGTTTCGTACCCATACAAAGTCATACGTATAAAATAAAGATGAGTTTCAATAACCCTTATCGTTAGTGTGTTGCCTTAAATTGCAAGAATTCTATATTAAAATTTTAGTTATTAAACACAAAAAAGTAGTTATTAGCTAGACAAGAATGCTATTGTTTAAATATTTTGATGCTTCCGACGTCACTCTCGAGAAAATCATGGCGGACGACGTGTTTGGTCCCATGACATACAGATAATAAAACTTTAATTTAAATTTTTAAATTTAAAATTAATCCTATGTTTTTATGGAATAACAATTTTTTTAATTCCTCACGATTTAAACTGTACAAATAACATAACGTTATAATTTATTTATAATAATTTGTTGATTCCTTTCGTATATAGATTTCTCATTCTGGTAGATAAAATATAAACAGTAATACGAATCCTATCTGTCACAGCCGCTTTGAGCGAAAATATCATGTTAAATCGATAAATATTTGTTCAGCTTTTTGTTCTATTAAAAATCACTCCACGGTAAAGCTCCACACTGAAAAAAGGCAGATATAATCTCTTGAAGCAACGACTGCGGCACCTGGATACTATAGTCTTACATGCAGAATACATATTCTAACAACAACGTCACCTCACGTCTACACTCAAAGGTGTAGTTAATAATATCATCCGCAGAAGGTTATAACTCTAATCTTTAAAGAAAAATAAACTCGGTATTTGTCAACGTTTTTGCATAAATATGCACGGTTGGTGCGGTGGCTGGGCAACCGGCTGCCGTGCAACGTGTCGCGGGTTCGATTCCCGCTCGGAACAAAACTTTGTGTGATCCACAAAGTGTTGTTTCGGGTCTGGGTGTCATTGTGTATGTGAACTTGTATGTTTGTAAACGCACCCACGACACAGGAGAAAATCCTAGTGTGGGGCAACGTATTTTTAATAATAGTTAAAAAATAAAAATATTCATTCAGTCAATTCAGTATTGTACTGTACACTGTAATTGTTACTTATTTATTGGAAAAATCGCCGATTCCTAGCAATAACCGGTGTCATGGCGTGCCAGAAGCTAATTGGTTTCATACATTTATTATGGATAGAGCCACACTTGTATTGTATTTATGTAACCAAAGACGTTGTAAGTATCATTTAGCGTGGGTTGCCAAAATGCTTACAGTTCACAGATGATTCGCTGAGGTCGCCACTGCGCCATGCCACTTCACGACGCGTCGCGACGGTCAGATCTCAGATGTATTTCTGCCTTTATTATCGTGGAAATTATTCATGTTTTACCTGGCAATACAATTTTTGAGCTTTGAGCATAGAGTAAAATAATATATCTGGCTTTGAGCCTTTCTTCTAAACTTTTATTTAAATATTTACTATGGCAAGCCCATCCGATAACTAGCCTGGCAGCATTTCGCCGGAAGTGATCTAAAAATAAATTACTTATTAAATATATTACAAATTAAATAATACGTCATTAAATAAATGTAAAAAATAAGTTTATATTATAAATTAAAATACAAAAATTTTAAACAATATCTTGAATAGTTTAGAGTTAATGTAACAACTAATTGTTTCTTTACATATTTGGCAAATTGCCATGGACTTCCGGTTTCAGATAAAGACACACGCGGATCTATCGAGAAAAAAACGCGAATAATCATAAAAATAACTTGAAAAGAAAGACTTAATAAGTAAATTTACATTCTCTGTTTTTAATATGTCCAATAACGGTGCTCCGGACTCTTGGGAAAGCCAAGCTGATGTTATAAGTGAACAAGGTGCGAAAGATTCGGACGATGTGTCTGCAAAATTTTCCACGTTGAACGTTAATGCCACGGAGTTCGTGCCTTCTTTTTGTAAGCCTTCCAAGGCTTCTGATGATTCTGAATCCCCCACTACTCCACAAAAATCAGAAAGTGGATCAACTAAATCTGTGGGGAGCCCTGTCTTGAACGGTAAGTCAGATGTCTTGTCATATCTATCTGCATTGAAGCTTTTCGTGTTGTAATTTACGTAAATTAATTACAACTTAAAAGCAAACTGATTCTTAGTACTTAATTACAAACTGAAAATCAAACGGTTATTAAAGCGGAACATACGTTCATTGACTTGTATTTTTTTCTGAATCCAGTTCTAACGGGTTATTTCTCGACACGCGGCGCGCAACTATATCTGTATACCGTATATTCGCTATTTTATAACTTTCTCTTGGTTAAATAACGATACTAAACAATAGATTTACCAATTTTAAGGAGAACCATGAACAAAGGTGCGTATATTTTTGCTATCACTGCTGATAGTCTGAACAATTATTCCTCTGTATTCAAACATATTTTTATCGCATAGAATGTTTCTCGCTTCACATTTCATACATTTTTTTTTCGAATATATTTCCTAAGAAATCTAAATCAAAGGAACATCGTTATTTATCACTAAAACAATAAATTGTGTGGTTTGAAAATTTTAACACCTTTGCCTACAAGCTGTAAGCTTGTGACAAGTAACGTTATGTCTTACATTTCAATACCAATTTTGATTTAATTGAAAGACAAAAAATGAAAGCTTGTATAAAACAGCTGTTCCTATAATACAGAGACTCATTATATTTGCAGTGATGGCTTGTTAACATGAATCATGTACAGCCTTTCTTCACTTGAAACTGAACATGATGTGTAAAGGTTGGAAATTACATTATAAAAGAAATATAATATACTAAGTATAAGGAAATTGTATCAAATCAAGTGCTATAGGAAATTAAACAACAGAACAGTCTTTCATAATACAATGCAAATTAATATTATAATTTCAGTTAAGAAATAGTTATTTTATTTTTTAAGTTGTAATTATTACATGATAACATAACCGAATAGTTGTCAAAATTTTTTGTTTTTATCCTAATTTATTAAAGTAAAATAGACATTATTGTAAAATTTTATCAATTTATACCTGGTACAGCCAATTTAGAACATGACATGACATTTAATTTACCTCCTTTCCATACTTAACCTGTTTACTCATACAAATAGGCACAATACCTAAAATATTGTATGTGTACTATCAGGTTGCGGTGATGGAGGCGCTGAAAGTGGTGATGGTGGAGCTGCATCTGCATCACCTCGAGTGGAGGAACCGCCTCCCATACCTCCTGCTGCTGGTAGCCCTGCTGTAGCTACGCCAGCTTCTGGAACTCCTGGTTCTGCCACACCAGTAGATGGTACTCCAGCTGCAGGCACACCTGATGGGGCCAGTGGTTCTGCAGCTCCCACAGCCACCCTACCCGTACCAGCTGATGTCTCTCCCACTGCTGACAGCTGGGAAGCTGAAGCAGATGATGCTTTACTTACCCCTGAAGAGAACAATGAACCCGAGGACGAAGAAACAGAACAACCGGTTAGTAAATATTTGATTATTGATTAAAAAGGTTTGTAATGCCCTTTCTCTCAGTAAAATGGAGACAAAACTTATATGACTACCCCTGTATATGCAATACAATTATATTTGTGTTGCCACTTGAGGAGTATAACAAGTAATTAAGTCTGATTAAAACCGACTGCTGTTCACTAAAACAAATTACCAATGGTTTGGGTTGTAATAAACCATGAAACCACAGAAAGGAACCATTTTATTGTCACTGATATTTACTTAAGTACAACTGTTGTATGATAGCTAAAAAATGTCAAGTACATTATTTTATTTTCATTTTGAGACCAATAGGAATGCACAGAATTTATCATGTAAATTTTTATCACAAATTGTTTTTTATTAGTAGGCTCATTATAATTTATTAATGAATTCATTAACTAATGTATTTTACTGCTTAAATAGTCATGTTCGCTTAGCAAATATAATCTATTTTAGTGACAATCATGACAAGAGAGGTAAGCATAGTATTTATGTAAAAGCGTTTTGAAATGCTATAACTTTTGTGGTTTTCATGCATTATAATTATTTCTTTTTTGTTCTTTAAATCTAGGAGGATGGTGAAGCAGCAAAGAAAATTCCCAAGAAGAAGCCACCTCGTGTGGAAGATACTTGCAGTAAGAAAGAACATGTAAATGTTGTATTCATTGGACATGTAGGTAAGTGAAGTATACTTTACAAGGTTTATTTATTGTTTTTATTGTTTATAATCAATATAAGAGTACTTTTATTTTATTTTACAACATATTTATTATATGTGAAAGTAATGAAACATGCATAGTGGTTTCTAGACACAGACATTTAATTTTTGTAAAGTGATAGATAGATAAAAGGAGAATATGCAGTAGATGGCAATTATTGATGGCTAGCAATTATTATTTTGATATTGTATTAATATAATATAATATCTGAGATTCTAACAGAAAGAATAAATGTTCACCAGTTATATCACATATAATTATTGCAAAATGAAAAACTTTAATATATTTCAGACGCTGGAAAGTCTACAATTGGTGGTCAAATTATGTCACTTACTGGTATGGTGGACAAAAGGACATTGGAGAAGTACGAAAGAGAGGCACGAGAGAAATCTAGGGAATCTTGGTACTTATCATGGGCACTTGATACCAACCAAGAAGGTTTGTATTATAAGTCCTATATGTTTTTTTTAATATGGCACTACTAACTATTAATAAATATCATTTTTCTTTCACAGAACGTGACAAGGGCAAGACTGTGGAAGTTGGTAGAGCATACTTTGAGACTGACAAGAAGCATTTCACAATCCTTGATGCGCCTGGCCATAAGAGTTTCGTACCAAACATGATTGGTGGTGCTGCTCAAGCTGACCTTGCCGTCCTGGTATGTATATTCATTTGTTATTATTTTATGCATATCTATTAACCACAAACTACTAATGGTATTATTCATCTATGGAACAGTGAAAATTTGATTAAAATCAATTTACTTAGTAGATTATAAAATAAATTTATTGATATATTACTGCTTACTGCTACTATGAATAGTTTTATTTATATAAATAACTAGCAGTGGCTTCGCCCTTGTTCCCGTGGGTTAAAAAGTAGCATATGTGGTATTTCAGATTATAATCTAACCCTGTTTCAAATTTCATCCCAATCCCTTCATTTTTTTTGCATGGCTGAGTAACAAACTCATAAACGTTCGGAATTATGTTTGTCAAGAACTTGTACTGTTATTGACATTTAATCATGCCTTCCCTATTTAGGTGATCTCTGCACGTAAGGGAGAATTCGAAACAGGTTTCGACAGAGGAGGCCAAACTCGGGAGCATGCTATGTTGGCCAAAACTGCAGGTGTTAAACATTTAGTTGCACTTGTAAACAAGATGGATGATCCAACTGTAAACTGGGATGAGAAAAGGTACTAATTATTTGATTTTCTTTGTACATAAATCACAAAATGTAAAATCGAGGGTTTTATGTTTTGTTCTAGTTTATTATTTCATCGTTTATTTTATTAATGTGTCCAGTTACTTAAAAAAAAATTAATCTATACAATAAATTTTATTTTCTTATTTTCAGATACAATGAATGCCGAGACAAAATCATGCCTTACCTCAAAAAGTTAGGTTTTAATCCAGCTAAGGATTTGTCATTCCTTCCTGTCTCTGGTCAAACAGGACAAGGTTTACTTCAAAGAGTAAGTATGCCGTATACCATAAAGTTAATTTATGAAAATTGATATTTATAAGCAACATCTAATATAAATTATTTTGTCTATCAGGTATCTGAAGAAATCTGTCCGTGGTACCGTGGTCCATCCTTCATACAGCTAATTGATGAACTTCCGTCTCTGAACCGCAAAATGGATGGACCATTTATAATGCCTGTTGTTGATAAATACAAAGACATGGGTACTGTGCTCATGGGAAAGGTGGAGGCTGGAGTTACTCGTAAAGGCGCCGCTTTATTCCTTATGCCTAATAGGGTAAATACGATTTTTAATCAAATCTTTTAAAATGACTACAAAAATAATGTACAATAGCAAACCTTCTACTTTCTGCTCTGTTCTAAAAATATTTGAATTGCTACAACAATTATTGTGTGTTCATTCAATCAAAAATATTTAATTATTATCTTGTAGGTTCAAGTTACTGTAGACCAGCTATGGTCTGATGACATTGAAGTAACTTCTATTGGTCCTGGTGAAAACGTCAAAGTTAAACTCAAAGGTATTGAGGAAGAAGATGTTTCCCCTGGCTTTGTGCTTTGTGACACCGCTGAACCTATCACTACTGGAAGGGTAAGCAATGTACTTAATTTAAAGTAGAAGGGAAAATATAATATAGTACTACCCATTACTATTAGTTCACCTCTGCAAATCGTAAAGCCTTTCCTAATCTCTTTTATCACAATTTCAATAAATTCGGGTAGCTACATTTCTTGTACTAATAACATAACATCACGCCTTTTATCCCCGAAAGGGTAGGCAGAGGTGCACATTACGGCACTTAATGCCACTGTAATGTAACACCCACTTTTCACTATTTATGTTATGAGTCCCATGTAATAGGGGGTGAGCCTATTGCCATATACCGGGCACAGTTCCAGACTCCGTGCTACCACTAAGAAAAACCCAGTAATACATTGCCCGACCCGGGAATCGAACCCGAGACCCCTTGTCCGGCAGTCGCACTTGCGACCACTCGGCCAATGAGGCAGTGTTGTTTGTTTTTTTTGTTTTTGTACTAATATACCTGACTTTATCTAAAATTTTCAAAAATACTAGTGATTTATACCTAATTCATACAAATAACCAGAAAATAGTCCTTTAGTCTTTATTTATATGATGTAACTTGTGATATTTCAGGTGTTTGACGCTCAAGTCGTGATCCTCGAACATAAATCTATTATTTGTGCGGGATACTCTGCAGTCATGCATATACATTGCGCTGCTGAAGAAATTACGGTTAAGGTGAGCAACCATTGTCATTTTAAAACATTTTTTTTTCTGTTTCTTAATTTCTAAACAATTTGTTTAAATTATTTGCAGGCACTCATTTGTTTGGTGGATAAAAAGACTGGTGAAAAGTCAAAGACGCGGCCGCGCTTTGTAAAGCAAGATCAAGTAGCTATCATGAGGATAGAGTGTGCGGGAATTATTTGTCTAGAACCCTTCAAAAAATTTGCTCAAATGGGCAGATTCACATTAAGAGATGAGAGTGAGTATACTTTAGTTATCACTTTTACTTCTTCAAATTACACTTTGTATTCCTTATCAGAGACTACATCTCTACCCGCATTAAAACAGTCTTTACCTCATGGATCATGATTGTTCTGTAATTCCCTAAACTAATGACTTGTATTTCTTTTCAGATAAAACAATTGCGATTGGCAAAGTCCTGAAGGTGATTGAGTAATTTGGCACTACAATTTGTAATTTAGCTAGGATAGGCCTTTCCAAAACCTATATCAACAGAGAATGCATGAAATATGTAATCCTGAATTTTGGGATCTGTATCCTGTGAGAGCTCGAGTGTATTGCTTCAACATGGTTCACTAAATAATTTCCCATTTCTCAATATCATAGAACAGCTAGGCTTTATATAAGAATAAATACAGTCACAGCCACAAAGCGAAACATTTGTACTGAATTCCTCACGATGCTCTTACCTGTTAAATATTTCGTATCATTCAAGTGAATTTTGCTTTAATGTTTAAGCTCTAACCTATGTATGTACAACATATTGGTTGCATTGCTACCAATGTACAAGTTGCATTAACCTTTTTAGTAGTTACACTAAACTTTTCTAGCTACTAGCTTATTCTTCAAAATGCCATATTTTAGGAGTTATTGTTTTGATTGCAAATACATTATAATTATGCATTTTTACTAAGTTTTATGACTTCCTACCACACTTATTGTGATTCCATATAAAGTTATAACCACTTATACACATCCATTCCTGTCGAGCATCGCGTAGAATTTTAGTATTTAAACACTTGAACAACATATTTGTAACTCTTTACTAAATGTTATATATAATTTTGTCTATGGAAAAGCCACAATTATTTTACTGTAACACTTATATTATCATAAAGAGCGATGTAGTTTTCGATGGAAAAGGCTCTCGTGTAAATTGTTAAATTGATCATCCACTTAGCGTTAGTAACAGGGGTATTCAACATTTAGTTTCTTTATAAACACCAACTTAATTTATTACTCACACACTTTTTGTACCACTCTACACATGCTAAGTTTGCTTGTGATGTGATGATCACTCTAACATATTTACTCTATAATTGATTATGTTTTCACATTATGGATGTAATGGTTATTATAATACTGTTTCCTATTTTAAAACAAAATTATGTTTTATTTTTTAATAGTTTGCTATAAAATACAAAACATTGTTTATACTATTCTCGTTTCAGTTTCATCTGAACGTTTTATTTGTGTATAACATTAGTTTGACTTGTATCTGTTTAAATGTTACTTATTATAATCTGCAATATTTTATCTAATTATGAAAGTAGATTATAATTTATTGCCTTGTGGTAGATACAAAGACGAAACGTGTATTTTCGTCGAGAGTGATACAACTGTATAATATTATTGCAACGAAAAGTACCGTACTATCTTCCAGTGGGATATGGTTGATTGTAAACACAATATAGACAACTTTATATATTTTAGAAAAGATAATATTCGACGTCTCTTATATAACTATAATATGATATACACTTTGTCCGCAATTACTCAATTGTAAAAGTATTAATGTAGAAACATAATGAGAGTACTTATGGAACGATATGTAAAGGGGTTCGCTTTACTAATATTATTTTTCACAATGACGGCCCAAATTCCGAATCGTTATGATAATGTATATTATGAATTTATAAATTGTCAGCTTTTTTAATATAATCAGATTTATAATTAAGGGCGTTTGTATAATGTCATATTTTGTGTATATCAGGACAAGATGTGAGGCCCACGTAGTCCCCCGAGCCGGTTATCTCGTGCTTTGTTTTGGTCGATATGCTTTAGTAGAGGGAAGTAGGGCGCACAGAGGTCGCGGGCTGACCCAGCGCGCTGCCCGCCAGCGTCGTAGTGCCTTTGAGTTGCTGCGGGGGGCCGCGTGAGCCTCGCGCGCGCCTCGACACCGACCGAGCACTGGCAGGCTGCGACTATATTATTTTGTTTAAAAATAAAATTTTATGAATACTACTGCAATTAATTTTTTCACATGATATATCAATCAAGAAAGGTGCCAACAGTCTGTTGGTATGATGCATTCACTTATTCTTTGCCCGAGTGTATTTCCTGAAGGGTATATACATTTAACCTGGATGTGATCAAGGCCAGAGTGAATAGGTTGCTTATGGGACGACGTGCTCCATCGTAGACCGCATCATCGCTGACCACCAGACGACATAATGGTCAAACGTCGGCCCATCAAATATAATAAAAGAAAAACACTAATGCATCACATACAATAATTATATTTCAGACTTCAGCATAATGATTTTGGTCTCTTCAGTACACTGCTGCAATTATTTATTGTTTCGTATAGCGGCAGACGGTTAAATTGTACAAATTTCCAAACACTGCAAAGTTGCATAAAACACATTTTCTAGTCTGACTATACCTACTACACTGTCTACAACTCAACTACAACTACAAAAATAAGAGCGATATCCTTATCGATCTTTTATCCAATTTTCGTTAATCATGACCTACATACACGAGAGATGAGCACCACACCATATTGAGGCCCGTATTAATAAACCGATATCAGCGTAAGAGCGAGATGTTAAGATCCTGTTTGATATTCCGACATACAATGTGGTGTTCACTGATTTGAATATGGAAATTTATAATAAAACAACCTTGTTTATAGTAAGTAGTGCACCGCTCAAGGGAACGTTCGCCCGCCACTTCCCTAAACATTACTCGGGATTCAAAATCGGTATTAGGATGGTTATCAAGACCACGATTGTTAAGTTCAGTCGACCCTGGACTTAATACCGTGAACTCGTACCTATATTTCGCGGGAACCATGAATTTTGAGAATATTATTTCCGAAATCAATTATTATTGAATAATACGATGATATTTTATGGCCTTTTCAAAATCTAATAAGTACCTAAAGTTTATATATACCTACAGGAGATCAAGCTAGCTTGAATAGGCATTTTTGACTCCATTATCGAGTACGAATAAGTAACATAACATCACGCCTTTTATTCCCGAAGGGGTAGGCAGAGGTGCAAATTATGCCACTGTACAATGTAACACCCACTTTTCACTATTTATGTTATTAGTCCCATGTAAGCCTGAGCATATTGCCATATACCGGGCACAATTCCAGACTCCGTGCTACTACTGATAATTTTTAAAAACCCCAGTAAGGCTTTGCCCGACCCGGGAATCGAACCCGAGACCCCTTGCCCGGCAGTCGCACTTGCGACCACTCGGCCAACGAGGCAGTCGATTAAAAAGTAACTTGTAAATAAACACGAAACACTGATGTGATTGTATTATCAAGTACCTACATAATAAACAATTGAGAGAAAGGTAATCGCAGATTATAATAATGAGGTGACGCGCAATCACTGGCATGTGGGTTCGTCATAAAATTAAACGTAACTTTTTAGTAAACAATGCTTTTTTTTATGGTTAAAAAAATCATAATGTATACAATATAAAAAAGTAATATAATTTCCTAAAATTTTAATCCATTTAAACTGGAAATAATCTTTTATTCCTATGCAAACAGAGTTGAATATTATCGTTCTACACAGCTATTACTAAACGCAATGTACGAAAGATGTAAAATAGGTATATTATTTTACTCTGTCGTTCACCGGCTCATTATAATCCCGATTCCCGCGTCAGTGTGTGTAGGTAGGAACGAGAGCAGCGTTGCCATAGACTATACAATATATACTGAGAAGCGTTGCCACAAGGTTACTTTTGTAACCTGTTAGGTGATTTTTGAACTGCTTTGGTTATTTCGAATACAAAGGTTACTTTTAATCTTTTACGTTTTTTTCAGAATTTTTAGAATTAAAATAAAAAAAAACGAAATTGTAAATAGGGTCGATTTTTAAATACTTACGCCTTTTAAGTAGTACTGACTGAGCAGCCTACCAAATCAACTCCGAAGGGAAATGAACTGTGGAACGAGTTAGCGGAACGAGTTCACTTCACGGAACGAGATTTGATGAACTAGATCCATTAAGTGAACGACAATGCCCAAGTCTAGTGAATAGATACAGAAGAGGGGTGAATAAATGTTGGGAAAATATTCTAACATTTATTCACCCCATTCCTGTATCTATTCACCCCGTTTTACTACTACTTTATGATGTCGGTTTCCGTTGAACAAATCTCGATTGTCACGTTAGTTCGTTCAATGTATTACCCACTTTCGAAAGCCCAAAAGTACACTGCAGGAGTACTAAACTATGGGTCTCCACTACAAAAGAGGGTTGCCATAATCTCCACGCTTAGCAGGCGGGTTGAGAACTTTGGGAGTCTGGAGATAGCTGTATATAGAGGTATTCTTTAAGATCTTGTTTGTAAGAGCTGCCTGGTCTCTAATAAACATGGGTAGGTATGTTGTAAAAGTCACCACTCCTGGCGTCATCACTTTGCGCACTACTTCCTAATAAGTTATCTTATTACTTATTAGTTTCGTAACAGATCTCAAGTCTATTGCACTACACCAGTATTCCAAACTGCGAACTAGATACCTACCGAGACTTTAAAATCCAGTAATACTGGAAATCGCACTTGCAGCGACTCGAATAGTGTAGTAGCATGGCAGTAAAGTTATTGAAATAGCAAGACATTGCACTAACAACTGATAACATTCAAAAAGGTTGGATACCTACAACAGCAAAAATGCAAGAACCCACATGCTTCTCATGCAAAGAAAAATTAAAGTGGATTATATTATTAAATTGTCGACGTTCTCATTAGTTCATCTAATAGAAATGTAACTTGATATTTTTTCTCTAATCTATACATATATATTATTATGTATATATAATTCAAAGGTCACTGACTGACTGACTGACATAGTGATCTATCAACGCACAGCCCAAACCGCTGGATAGATTGGGATAAAATTTGGCATACAGATAGATGTTATGACGTAGGCATTCGCTAAGAAAGGATTTTGTTAATTTCCACCCCCAAGGGAGTAAAATAGGGAATGAAAGTTTGTATGGAACTTTGTCAGTTTTAAACCGATCGGGTTGAAATTTGACATGCAGATAGAAGTCATAACGTAGGCATCTGCTGCATGAAAGGATTTTAATAATTTCCACCTCCAAGGGGTAAAATAGGGGATGAAAATTTGTATGGTAGGTACTTTGTCAGTTTTAAACTGATCGGGTTGAATTTTGACATGCAGGTAGATGTTATGATGTAAGACATCCGTTATGAAAAGCTTTTGATCATTTCCACCCCTAATGGGATAAAATAAGGGATGAAAGTTTGTACGAAACTTTGTCAGTTTGCATCAACCAGGTTGAAATTCTGCATGCAGGTAAATGTTTTGATGAAGGCATCCCATAAGATAAGATTTTGATCAATTCTACCCCCAAGAATTGAAGATGTTTGTATGAAATTTTAAACTGATTGGGCTGAGACTTAGCATGCATAAAGCTACTCTGTCGTAGGCATCTCCTAAGAAAGGAATTTGATAACTTTATTCCACCACCAAGGGAATAAAATAGGACATAATAGTTTTTTGGAGATCGGTTGTTATTAGTGAAACAACTTGTTGTCGTAGAACGAATGTATTTATTAGCCGGAGGTGGTTGTTTTTATACAAAAATTGGTACTAGTGCTACTTACAACTAATTCTGTACATTAACCAATTAAAACTATTAAATTAAAAATAAATAAAATTTAGAAATTTGTACACCAATAACATCGCCTAAATTATAGCCAATAGCGTTACACTATTTAGGACAGAACTTTATTTACAACGTGAACAATGGAAAGAAAAGGATAGCCGATAAAAGAGCGAGATAGTCGATGAGTGTGAGGTCCGTGCAAAGAGGACGCGCCTCCGCAGCGCCGCGCGCTGAGTTTCGCGCCGCTATAAATATTGCGTAACGCGTGCCTCTGTCCTTTCCTCCTGCGACCGTCGAGCCGTGAAGATGCAAACGCCGTGCGCCGTGCCGCGCTGCGATACCTACGCGCGTTGGTCGGCGCGTGATACTGGCAGCGGCGTCGGCGAGTTACTTCGTCTCTTGTAGACAGAGGATCAAAAACGTTCAGCAAAATAGCTCTTTTCAGAGCTTTCTGTGTTAACAGAGCATATCAAAAACGTGAAATAAAATAGCTCTTCTCAGAGCTGTCTGTGTTAACAGAGGTGGTCAAAAACCTTGTAGCTTGTGCTATGGCTAGTGTGGCTACAGTACTCCCCCTCAAGCGAAGCGTACCGGCAGTTTGACGACACGGCCCGAGCGAGTTTTCTTATCGCCGGGATGTGACGTCGCTGTTGGTTGCGGTACATGTGTTTTCTTGGTAATCTTGCTGGTTTTCTCGGTAATGGTGGTTGAAGGTAATGGTAATTGCTTGGTAACGCTGGGTTGAGGTAATGTGAAGGTAACTGTACTGGAGGTTGGAGGTAAAGTATCTTGAATGTCTTCGGTGAGTATAAATGCAGGCTTCAATCGGTCGATTGATATATTTGCTTGACGCTCGGGTAATTGTACTGTGTATACCTTCTCAGTACGTTGTAACACTCTGTAGGGTCCTTCGTATGGTGATTGAAGTGGTTTTTTTACTGCATCTGTTCTTATGAATACGTGGCTGCACGTGAGTAGGTCTTGATGCACGAATACGCTTTTATTGCTGCTGTGATGCTTCGTAGGTACTTGCGGTTTGTTTTGTTGAATTATATTACGTAGGTTGTCAACGTAGGTATAATCCAAAGTAGCAGGTGTGCAGGTGGTACATGTAGTGAAAAATTCGCCAGGTAGACGTAGATTGTAGCCGTAGGTAAGTTCGGCGGCACTCACACCTGTGTCTGAGTGTAGCGCGGCTCGAAGTCCTAGTAGTACAGTAGGTAGTACTTCGGTCCATGTACTTGCGCTCGCGAGTTTGGCGCGTAATGCAGTCTTGAGTGTTCGATGCCAACGTTCAATTATGCCGTTGCTTTGTGGATGATATGGTGTAGTACGATTTTTCTTGATTCCCATTAGTTTAGTTAGGTTTTGAAATAGTTGACTCTCGAACTGACGACCTTGATCACTTGTGATGGTAGTCGGGCATCCAAATCGGGCGATCCAGTGTTGGTACACAATATCGGCGATTCTAACAGCTGATATTTCGTCGGTAGGTATTGCTTCGGGCCACCTAGTTAGTCGGTCGATCATCGTTACTAAGTACCTGTGACCTTGAGGTGTTGTAGGTAGTGGTCCGACGATATCAATGTGTAGGTGTTGGAATCGCTCGGTTGGCGGGAAAGATCCGACGTTCGAGTGCGTATGTCGTTGTATCTTGCTTTTCTGGCAAAGTATACAGGTTCGAGTCCAGCAACCGATGTCTGCGTTCATTGATGGCCAGAAATATTTTTGAGTAATGAGTTTGCGAGTCGTGCGTGTACCGGGATGACTGATGTTGTGTACACTGTCAAATACTTGTTTTCTATATGGTTTAGGTATGTACGGGCGTACATAAGAGGTCGATGTTTCGCAGTATAGTTCGATGTCGTTGTTAGGTATAGGTATTTTCTTCAAAGTTACGTTTTCTTGTGATAACAGTTGTTTAATGTTGCTGTCCTTGTCTTGCGCACTCGCTATGTCGTTGTAGTTGATTGCAGATGGGAATGTGATGGATTCTATGCGGCTTAGGGTGTCGGCAACAATGTTGTCTTTGCCGCTCACGTGTCGAATGTCGGTGGTAAATTCACTGATGAATAGTAACTGTCTTGTTCGCCTCTGAGTTTCGGAATTTGATTGAGTCTTGGACATCACATATGTAAGCGGCTTGTGGTCGGTGAATATGATGAGATGGCGACCTTCGAATATCTTCCGGAAATGTTTGACTGCCATGTACATTGCAAGTAGCTCTCGATCGAAAGTGGAGTATTTCTTCTGCGCGTCGTTGAATTTCTTGGAAAAGTATCCGAGCGGTTGCCACGTATTATGTAGGTATTGTTGTAGTACGGCACCTGCAGAGTTATCTGATGCGTCGCAGAATAAGGCGAGTGTTGCGTGATGAGATGGATGAGCGAGTAGAGCTGCGTTTATGATGCTAGCTTTACATTGCTCGAATGCTTGCGTCGCCTCTTCGGTCCACGTGATCGGAGTCTTATCGCGCTTCTTGACGTTGTGTAGGTAGGCATTTAGTGGTGCTTGCTTCGATGCGGCGTTCGGTATGTGATCACGATAGAAGTTGATCATGCCGAGGAATCTTCTTAGTTCTTCGATGTTCGTTGGTTTCGGGTAATTAGTGATTGCTTCGATTTTGTGTTGCGGCGGCTTGATTCCATCAGCTGATACGGTGTAACCTAGGAACTGTACTTCAGGTTTGCCTAGATTGCATTTAGCGGGGTTGATGGTAATGCCGTTGTCCTCTAAGCGTTTTAATACGGTGTGGAGATGTTCTCGATGTTGAGTTTCGTTTTCAGATGCAAGTAGTAAGTCGTCGATAAATGGGAAAACAAAGTCTAATCCTCGTAGTACTTCATGTATGTAGCGTTGAAACGTTTGTCCCGCGTTTTTCAAACCGGGGCACATACGTGGGAATTCAAATAGTCCCATTGGCGTGATGATAGCGGTCTTCTCGACGTCTTCTTCTCGCACACTGAGTTGTTGATAAGCGCGGTTGAGGTCAACCGTGGAGAATATAGTTTTCCCCGATAGGTGGTGAGTGAAATCTTTGATGCGTGGCACTGGGTATCGATCTGGTATAGTGATCGAGTTGAGTCGGCGATAGTCACCACATACTCTGATATCGCCATTTTTCTTAGGCACGATGTGTAGAGGTGATGACCATGGACTCTTGCTAGGTCTGCATAGTCCTTGCTCAATCATATTTTCGAATTCTTTCTTCACTGTTTCGAATCGATGAGGTGGGATTGGTCGAGCTCGGCAATGAACTGGTGGTCCACGGGTTTCGATGTAATGTTGCACGTTGATGTTAGAGTTTAATTTCATTGATGTTAGTCTTGTTATGCCGGGATATTGTGCTAATATGTCGTGGTATGATTGTGACATATTGATGCTGCGTACGGTAGGTACGTCTGACACTCGCACCGGGGCGTTGACTTTTAGGCTCGTGACGCCGTCGATTAATCTTCCGTTTTTTAAGTCGACGATGAGTTGGTGATGTTTGAGGAAGTCTGCTCCGAGGATTGGCCTTGAAACATCAGCTACTATAAATGTCCACTTGTACGGACGTCGTAAGTTGAAGTCGAGAGTTAGTGTTCTCTCGCCATACGTAGCTATAGTTGTGTTGTTCGCAGCGTACAGTTTGAATGGTAGCGGTGTTCCGACTTCTCCTTTTCTTCTCGGTAGCACTGATATGTCGGCTCCGGTATCGACTAAGAAAGATAAGTTTGTGTTTCTATCGGTGATGTGTAGGCGGTGTGATTTCTCTTGAACGCCGGTAGCCGCCTCCGCCAACGTTCGGTTTAGTTTTCCGAGGTCGTTGCTTTGAATGAGCAGGGAGGTGTGCAGCGTCGAGCTTGTTCTTTGAAGCGCCTATGGTAGTAGCAGAATGGTGAAGGTGATGATGAATCACGATTCCGTGAAGGTGACGTGCTGCGTGTGCGTTGCTGAGATGGGTAACGGCGGCGGCGGTAGTCGGGGTTGTATGCTGGTCTTGACTTTAATTCGGCGATCTTCAATGATAATTTTCTTATCTCGTTGATAAGGTATTGTGTATCGGTGTGTGATGATGACGTGGACTGTGCTGGTGATGGTTGTATTGCTGAGACTTCTGTAGTTGACGCGGACTGCTCCATCATTTTGTCAGCGAGGAGAGCGAGTTCTTCCAGCTCAGTTTTTGTACTAAATGATTCGCTGACGGCCAGGACGGATCTGATGTGTGATGGTAAGTGGTTGGTCCACATGAGTCGTAACGTGGAGTCAGGGACCTTGTCTCTGGCTAGGTTACGCATGCGGCGGAGTAGCTGCGTAGGCTTCTGATCGCCGAGTTCCATCTCGGATAGTAGTTTCTGGAACTGTCGGCTGTCGGACTCTTCATAGGCAGATATGAGACGTTCCTTGATTGCGTCGTATTGATTCGTCTCCGGCGGGTTGTATAGGAGGTCCATGATTTGCTCGATGTCTTGACGTTCGAGCTGTGCGATGACCATCTGGGCGAGCTGAGCCTGTCCCTTCTTCATGTCGTTGGTAGCTGCTTCGAAGCTAATGAACCATAGACGTGGTCGGTCACGCCAGAATGGTGGAATGCGCATTGTGAGGGATATGCCAGCTGTTTCCGTCTTCGCTACGGTGTGGGTTAGGTCTTCCGTCGGGCAGGGATTTGCCATCTTGATGTTGGATAATAATTAATTTTCTTCCAGCAGGGATCCGTTCTTCCAGCAGGGATTTGTACTTCCAGCAGGGATTCGTTCTTCCAGCAGGGATTCGTTCTTCCAGCAGGGATTTGTTCTTCCAGCAGGGATTTCTTCTTCTTCTTGCTGTATCACGTCGGGGTCACCACTTTGGAGATCGGTTGTTATTAGTGAAACAACTTGTTGTCGTAGAACGAATGTATTTATTAGCCGGAGGTGGTTGTTTTTATACAAAAATTGGTACTAGTGCTACTTACAACTAATTCTGTACATTAACCAATTAAAACTATTAAATTAAAAATAAATAAAATTTAGAAATTTGTACACCAATAACATCGCCTAAATTATAGCCAATAGCGTTACACTATTTAGGACAGAACTTTATTTACAACGTGAACAATGGAAAGAAAAGGATAGCCGATAAAAGAGCGAGATAGTCGATGAGTGTGAGGTCCGTGCAAAGAGGACGCGCCTCCGCAGCGCCGCGCGCTGAGTTTCGCGCCGCTATAAATATTGCGTAACGCGTGCCTCTGTCCTTTCGCTTCGCTACGGACTCTCGCCGCTAGCGCACGCTCCTACGCTGCGCCGCTCCGAACTCCACCCCCGCACGCCGCACCCCGCGGCCACGCCGACACGCTCGCGCCTGCTACGCAGGCCCCGCCCACTTCGTAGCACTGCTACGACCCTACTACGCCGTAGCAACTCGTAGCCCTGCTACGACCACTGCTACGCCGTAGCAAATCGCAGCACTACTACATTACTGTGCGCGCCTTTTTCAAGGCGTTAGCGCAGTGTTATTTCTCATTTTTCACTACTAGTCTTGTTGTTAAAACCGCAGTTTAGCGGTACCTGGGGGTAACCCAACGGTGACAACAACCCAGGTGGTGTGGGACCCGATCACACCGGCGTTTACCCCTTCAGGGTAACGTCAAATATCGGAAGGGCGCTGGGACCACAGTTCTGGGGGCTCCCCTAGCTGTACCCAGTTGTCTAACCCGCTCTTTTCACAGCTCCGCCTTAACGAGTGCGTTAAGGCGCATAGGGACCCGTTGCACATTGAGACTGGCAACGGGATTTACAAGCTTAGGGCACACCTTAGGTACTCACCTCCCTGCCTACACCCGGCAGCGAGGCTACACACCTCCGGGTTTATCCCGCCCAGAGGGACAGGTACATCGGCCCTTCAGGCCACCGGCAGTAGCGTCGCCCGAGTTTGTTTGGCGCTTTCTTCTCGGGTGTCAAACGCTAGGAAAGCGTTCAGGGTGGGCATCTTTAGGGGACTGCCGTAGGATTAGCCCTCAAAAGATGTCAAAGGAAATACTGGAAGGTATCTTGGAGAGTCTGGCTTCCAGGCCAGACCTTCAAGAAACCTTCTTCTCACGCCTCCAGGCGTTATTGGGAGACTTGGGTTTATCCCCCAAGCCCCAATGCCCTCCCCTCTCCACCACCACCCCCCCCGCCTAAGAAACGGGACTTCAGGCTTCGGCCTACTTCCGGGTCTCCTCCCAGGAGACCAAACCCGGACTCCCCCCGGAGCAGATCGCGGACCCCACCCCGCTTCCGCGCCGACTCCCCCCCTCGCCACCGGTCAAGTACCCCTCACCGCCGTTACCCCTCCCCCCCGAAATCCCCCCGCCGGTTCTCCTCCCCCCCGGAAAGTCCTCCTTCAGAGTACCAAGCACCCTCCCCCCTCCCGTCATCCGATGACCTCTCATCGGATGACCAGGAGTTTAAGGTAGTTCAAGGCAAGAGGAAGAAAAAGCCTTCTTCCTCAGTTCCTGTCACCAAGGCAAAGAAAGCCACAGCCCCACCTGCACCCAGACCCGCCAGCCCTATGGCAGTGTGCCAGTCGCCCCCAACCCCCCCAACCCCCCCATCCACTATGGCCACCCAGGCCTCCCAAGGCCTCTCACCCCCCCAACCCTCTCAAGCCCCCCCCGCCTCTCAGGCCCCCAGACCCCCCTCCACCTCACAGGACTCTTCGAGCGCCCCAGTGCGCAAACTATCTCTCCCCCCGCCAATCTTCATCCACGATAAAGGGATGTGGACTGACGTATCGAAGGCATGCGCTGAAAAACGCATAGCATATACCCACGCCCGCGCCGTAGAGCAGGGCATCAAAGTAGTGGTCCCAACCGTGGAAGACTTCAGGGCTTTAAGCGCCCTTCTGATAGGGAGAAACGTCCCTTACCACTCGTACACTCTCAAGGAAGACCGCCCCGTCCGGGTGGTCTTCAAGAACATCCCAACGGAAATCTCCGAACAGGAGATTTCCGAAGATCTTCGGGACCAAGGAGTCCCAGTCACTCACGTGCACAGAATGCACAGGAAAGATGGGACCAAATACAACATGGTGGTCGCTTCGTGCGCTCCCACTGATGGTTATCACCCGGTGTATTCAATCACCAAGATTTGCGGGCTCTCCGGCCTCAAGGTGGAGAGACCCCACAAAAATGGCAATTTGGCGCAATGCCACAGATGCCAACTATATGGCCACGCGGCAAAAAATTGCCATGGCAAGCCTAGGTGCGTCAAGTGCCTAGGCGACCATCCAACGGCGGACTGTCCCCGCCCCAAAGACCGCTCCCTCTGCACAGAGCCACCCAGCTGTGTGCTGTGCGGCCAATCCGGCCACCCTGCAAATTACCGGGGATGCTCCAAAGCTCCCAAGTCGTCGGCGCCCAAACTGGTGAAGCGAGCCATCGCCCGCCAAGTAAGGGAATGCCCCCAAACCCCCCTTGCCCCCCAACGCCCAAGTCCATGGAGCATACTCAATACTCAGCGTCATTTCCCGGCGCTGAGGACGGTCCAACAACCGGCCATCCCCGGACTGATGGACCGCCCCATCCCTCCCCCCACCCAGGCCCCTCAGGCCCTCCCCGGGCTCATGGACCGTCCCATGCCCCCCCCGCAAGCCCCTCAGGCCACACCATCCCAGCCACCGGCCCCGCTACCCCCCGCACAACGCGCCCCGGTCACCCCTGCCCAAGGGATCGACTTCGATCCCTTTGAAATCATCTCTAGCACCTTCTGTGCGTTCTATACCCCCCGGGCTATCCAACTAGCCTCCGAATTGAAGGCCTGCAGAGGCAACCTCCAAGCCATCCGGCAGGTGTACGAAAAGTACCCTGACGTTCACGCCGCCATTAGGTCCCTCCAAACCCATAATTAATTATGGATAGGAACACGGCAAGAAGGCTAAAGCCGACTGCCCTTAGGTTAGGGTTCTTCAACGCCAACGGTCTTAGCAACCAACGCGACGAAGTCGCCACATTCCTCCGTGACCATCGAATAGACATCTTCTTGATCCAAGAATCATTCCTCAAACCCCATGTCCGAGACCCGAAAATTGCGAACTACAGGTTAGTCCGCAATGACAGGTCTCGTTGTCACAAAGGAGGAACCCTCATATACTACAAAGGCTCCCTGCATTGCATTCCTATGGATCCCCCCCCTCTCAAGCATTTGGAGGTGTCGGTCTGTCGGCTAGGCATGACGGGACATAACCCGATCACCATAGCTTCCGCGTACCTTCCACCTGCCCCTGCCTCCGCCTCGGAGGCACATGAGGTTAACAACGCGATCCGAGACGATCTCAACTCCATCTTCGGCTTGAGCGATTCCGTCATCGTGGCGGGTGACCTCAACGCCAAACACCCCGCGTGGAACAGCAACATCACCAACCCTCGCGGTAAGGTGGTGTACGACCTTTGCTCGACCCTCGGTTTCGATGTTGTCGCCCCGATGCATCCTACCCACTACCCGTTCGATCCCACCCATAGGCCGGACGTCCTCGACATCGCCCTTCTCAGAAACGTAAACTTGCGTTTGCACTCTGTGGAGGCGATGGACGAGCTCGACTCTGACCACAGACCGGTCATCCTGGGATTAACCCCCAGAACCGGCCCAGTGGACCCAGATCAACAGCCTCCTACCCGGGTGATAACGAACTGGGGGAAAGTAAGCGAACTGCTAAAATCCACCAATTCGCCTCACCTGGACAGGATCCCCGATAACATCCAGTCCGCCGCAGACACGGCGGCCGCTATCGACTCTCTCACAGAGCACGTGCAGTCCGTCCTGAACGAGAGTTCGAGGGAGGTTCCCGCGGTGAGCGATCACCGTTGGAGGCTCCCAGACGAGTTGCGTGCCCTGCTGTCTGAGAAGAACGCGGCCGTTCGTGCCTATAGGGCTTTCCCTTGCGCCAATAACAAAACTCACATGCGTTACTTACAGCGCAAGGTAAGCAACAGCATCAATGAGTTGCGTGAAAAACGCTGGGAAAAGCTACTAAGTGAGATCGAACCAACCCATCAGGCCTTCTGGAACCTCCAGAGGAAGTTGCGCTCCCCTGAGGTTACCTCAGTTCCCCCTCTCGTTCGCCCCGACAAAACCTTCGCCTTCGACGACGAAGAAAAAGCCGAATGCCTGGCCGACAGCCTGGAACTCCAATGCTCCCCCAGCACCCTACCAGTTGACCCGGCCCATCTCGCTAGAGTGGACGCCGAGGTCGAACGCAGAACTGCCCTACCCCCTTCTGAGGACCCTGACGCCCCGCTGCCCCCCGTCACTCCCGACGAAGTAGCGGACGTGATCAAAGGCCTCCATCACAGAAAAGCCCCGGGCAGAGACGGCATGACCAATAGGGTCTTCAAACTCCTTCCCGCCCAGTTGATAGTCCTCCTGACTGCCATCTTCAATGGCGCCCTGGCCCATAACATGTTCCCTCAGACGTGGAAAGAGGCTATCGTGATTGGCATCCCCAAGCCCGGTAAGCCTAGGTCCTCCCCGAGCAGTTACCGCCCGATCAGCCTACTCAGTGCTTTCGGTAAGATCTACGAGCGACTTATTTATAAGCGTCTCAAGGATTACGCCGAAGCAAAGAGCCTCATTCCCATACAGCAGTTTGGCTTTCGAGCCCATCACTCTAGCGTACACCAGGCCCACCGCATCGTCGAGTTTGTCAGTGAACGCTTTCAACGCGGCATGATGACGGGGGCCCTTTTCTTTGACATAGCGAAAGCGTTCGACAAAGTCTGGCACAATGGCTTGATCTTCAAGCTATACCAACTCGGCGTGCCAGATCGCCTCGTACTCATCTTACGAGACTTTTTGTCGAACCGCTCCTTTCGATACCGCATCGAGGGAGCGCTTTCAACCTCCCGACCAATCCGAGCCGGCGTTCCACAAGGCGCCGTCCTTTCCCCCCTTTTGTTCACTCTGTACACCAGCGACATACCAATCCACCCTCAAGTACAACTCTCCCTGTTCGCCGACGATACGGCAATCTACCACTCTGGTAGAAACCCAACACTCATAGCCAACAAACTCCAAAACTCCGCAGCCGCCCTGGGCGACTGGTTCCGGAGATGGAGAATAGAAGTAAATCCCGACAAGAGTCAGGCGGTACTGTTCAACAAACCCCGCACTTGCCAACTCACTCTACCCCCCGATCACCCTGTTCGGTAAGCCGATCCCCTGGGAAAAGCAAGCCAAATACCTTGGAGTAATCCTCGACCACCACCTTAGTTTTCGAGAGCACGTTAAGACGGTTCGCTCGCGGGCCGCTTTCGCCCTTGGTCGACTCTTCCCCATGCTGAATGCACGCAGCAAACTATCGCTTAAATGCAAACTTCGCATTTACACCACTTGCATACGCCCTATCATGACGTACGCCTGCCCGGTTTTCGCTCAAGCACACGACAGCACGATCCATAGGATGCAAACCCTCCAAAACCGTTTTCTCCGAAGGGCCACGTCTGCCCCGTGGTGCCTGAGGAACGATCGACTCCATCTCGATCTCAAAATTCCGACTTTGAAGCAGTTCATGAAACGCTTGACCAAGCGCTATTTTGAATCTGCGGAGAAGCACCCAAACCCCCTCATTGTAGCGGCCGCCCGGTACACCCCCTCTCAAATATCCCGCATCAGACGACCCCGGCACGCCTTAGTCCAACCCGACGATCCCACCACAATCCTACAGGAAAGCAGTAGGGAAACTAGTACTCTGAGAAAATACAAATACAGACCGCGCTCCACGTTCCGGCCCCGCCGCCGAGGCCCATCGCGACGTCCTGGTAACGATCCCCCCGTCCCTTGCATATGGAGCCAGCCCGCGTAGCTGAGCAAATAGTAACGCTAAATAGCCCCGTAAATAATCAGACCCAGCCTGTCCCGACTTGCTGCCCCCCCGAAATGGCCCCGCTGAGCCGAGGTTCGTACCCCACAGGGGGTGCCCTCAGCGATGCGGTCATTTAGTTTTAAATTTTAGCTTAGTTGCCCTGGCTGGGGGCCTTAACTTCTTGTTAGTGGCCACCGCAGGGTTTGTCCGGTTAAGTAGTCAACAGCCTTAGCGTGCTGAACTACGAGTGGTCCTAATCTAAAAAAAAAAAAAAAAAAAAAAAAAAAAAAAGCCTCTGTCCTTTCCTCCTGCGACCGTCGAGCCGTGAAGATGCAAACGCCGTGCGCCGTGCCGCGCTGCGATACCTACGCGCGTTGGTCGGCGCGTGATACTGGCAGCGGCGTCGGCGAGTTACTTCGTCTCTTGTAGACAGAGGATCAAAAACGTTCAGCAAAATAGCTCTTTTCAGAGCTTTCTGTGTTAACAGAGCATATCAAAAACGTGAAATAAAATAGCTCTTCTCAGAGCTGTCTGTGTTAACAGAGGTGGTCAAAAACCTTGTAGCTTGTGCTATGGCTAGTGTGGCTACAGTTTGTATAAATCTTCTTAGCGAATGAATCTAAAATTGTTGAATCTTTTTGAATTAGATTCGGTAAAACGATAATTTGAGACCTGAGAAATGATGTATGATAGTTTTTATCACAGAAGTTCCACGCGAATAGGAACTATGCGTTAAAGCCAGACTCTCTATCTCTTAACCACTGATCTTATTTTAGAGAGATTCAGTACAACAATAGTCGATAGAATGCATTTTATTACTAAAACCTTACGGGAACAGGCACTGTAGGTACTGATAAAATCCCTGCGGGATTATTTATTTTTTTAAACCACGATAAATACATTTTACAACATATAATAAAATCGTAGAACAGTCAAAATCGTACCTACATTGAATACCTACCTATTTTTCTTTTAAAAGAATAGGTACTTGGGCGTGATCTGCAGTCGATACTGAAGCCAAAATAAAAATTCGGTACAACGATAGTTTGACACCTAGGAAGTATATATTCCGATGGTCTTTATTCCGAAAATTACACGGCAACGAGGATATGCGTTAAAATTCCGGCACTCTGTATCTTTTAAATCACTGAATCCATTTGATAGAATAGTTTTATTCACTGAAACCTCACGAGGCGAGCTCTGTAGGGGTAGAAACCTCATTGTTGGGATTGTTAATTTTTTGAAATCACGAAAATAAATTCATTTCACAATAAGTAAGTATAACCCAAGTACTAAATGAAGTCTGACGACATATTTTGTTACCGTGGAATGTCCCTTGGTAAAGTCTAATTCATCATCATCATCAACAGCCTATAAATGCCCACTGCTGAGCAAAGCCTCTTCTCACACGGAGAAGGTTAGAGCGTTAATCACCACGCTTGCTCAATGCGGGTTGGCGATTTCAAACTTATAATTAGAAATTATAAGTCCAGGTTTCCTCACGATGTTTTTCCTTCACCGTTTGTCAGTGGTGTCTAAATAATCTTAGAAAGTACATATAACTCTGAAAAAGTCACATTGGTACTTGCCGTTGGTAGGTTTCGAACCCGCACCCTCATGCATGAGAAGCGAGCGTCTTAAACCTCCAGGCCACCACGACACTAGAACGAAGTCACGACACGAAGTCTAATTCAAAAGCCTAAATTCTGCCAGAAGTCATTCTGCGCGGACGAAGTCGCGGGCAACAGCTAGTACTTTATAAAACTAATAATATACAGTAATAATTTATCAGCAAATAGTCTGGTAATTTTCATTGGTACTTTTTCAAACTTCAGACTGCAAGTTGAAACTGTAATAATACCTCGTCAGGTAAATTACAATCGCGGTATTCTTGTTTAGATGTAAAATAAAACTTCTTTGCTAGTATTATTCTATTATTTTCAGGCATTATTCAGATTGTGCAAGATTTAGAATGAAATTAGCAATGAAAGGTAAAAGTAAAATAAAAATATACAGCATAAAGAAATAAAAGGTACCTTTGAAGCAACTAAGAACAATATTTACAAATTTTTTGTCTAATTCCATTACTGGAATGTTAAATAATTTTAAAAATAAACCTAAAGATAAACATTTATAAAATATAAAAGTACTTTATGTACACTTTTAAATCTCACAATATGTACCTACACAATTTTGTTCAGTATGTAGTACTAATAATACATTCTTTTACCTTATTAACACTTAACTTCACCTGAGATACAAGACTAACATCATTGAACATTCATTATCAGATTATCAGTCTTAATATCTTAATTAAGTACCTACAGAAGCTAAAATTTGGCATTGGACATTAATCCTGTGTTTTGATATCATTCTTCTTGACATTTTGATTCATTTGATCATTTTCATATTCCACAAAATCGTCAAAGAGGCTTGGCCAAGCCTCCGTGTCATCATAACTGCTGAGATCATCCCCAATGAATTCACAGAAATTTAAAAACATATACCATGTGTCCTTTGGAATGCCTCTTATATGTGGATTCTTTTCCAAGTACAACAACCACCTGTCTAATATAGGAGGCTCGTTGTTTGTAAAGACTAGACGCCACAATACAATAGCAATGTCTGTAGGCAGAATCCTCTGGCCTGTGCTCACATCTAAACCAAATTTAAATGTAAATCTATACAAATCCTTAAAGTGTTCAGTATCCCTCTTTAGCTCATTTGTTATTTCAGTTAATTTATTTTGTATACCTTTAATTGATTCTGTTTTCATATTCTTCAAGCCCTGTACAAATTCAGATTTTGTAAACCTACACATTTGACTAGCATTTAATTTCCATGCCAAAACCAAAACTTTGAAGTCATCTGGGTTCAACTGCAGATCATTACAAAGGTTTTCTATTCCTTCAGCTAATATAGCATCTTCTAATGAATCTTTGTACTGATCAAAGAGCTGAATAATTTTAGACTCAGATATTCGAGAGTCATTGGTACCCAATGATGACATAGTCCGAGGTATGGTTGGCAACTTCTGATAGAATGGCTTAGGTATTCTCTCTGAAACTGTGATTGACTTGTGTGTGTTAGTTATCTCCATAGGACTCTGTTCACCTGATAATGTGCTTGAAACATGTGAAGAACTTGTGTTTCTGAACTGACTAATGCTATTTTGATTGTCATTGAGAAGAGGTTCTTGTTGCGGATAAACAGAGACTGTTACTTCTATTTCTGTCATCTCTGAAATAGGAAAAACCCATAATTATTAATACCTAGGTAAATTGACATCATTTTATTGCAATACAAGTCACAGGATTACTCACCATCTTTTTTTCTGTGTGGAGAAGTGGTAATATCTGCATTAGCTTGATTTTTGAAACAGCTTAGACAATGGCCCATTGGACAAACTCTGTTCGAATATCTTGAAAGTCGTAAAACTTGTAGCAAGCTCAGACACAGACTTTATAAGATTTTCATCATAAATGCAATAAAACATAATGATAAACAACAGTCCACTGATGTGACCTCTTAAGATTTTTCGCCGAAAACCTGAGATAGAGAAATAGTATTTAAAAAAGCTAAATAAACACATGACATACTGATAAAATCACCACTCGATTTGCTTACCAGAAATTCATATCCTTCCCAGGCGATTTGCAATCAGAGACAACTATAACTGTTTATTAACAATGGCCTTAACTTTTGCATGACAGCACACTCATTGAACATTTATTACAGTGTAGAAAAGTATGAAATTTCTAGTTCAGATCAAATACATTTTCTATTCACGATCTTCATTGACATTTTGACGTTTTATCTACCCAACAACTCGGTTTTAGAGGTGATCATAATGTTTGTTTGGTAGTTACCACAGATTGTTTACAAGATTTTTTTTTATGATTAGTCGATTTATAGAGAATTATTAGGGGTCCATATATTTCACTTCCTTTATAATAATAGCTTTTTCGTAAACATTATAATGATGAGACTTAAGGATGCGCTGGCCAGCGGCACGAACTCTTTGGTGGGCGTGGTTAAAATTCATGCTATTTCATCCAACATCACGTGCGAAAGAGATAGACGCTGTGATGAGCAGTAAGAAGCTAGAGCGCTTACACATACATATTCGAAGAGTTGCCTGACGCCTACACGCGCGATTTCATTGAAGAACGACGGCAGCGGCGCCATTGATATTTTGTGGCCATTGTATCGGCGCGGCGGCAGCGTGTGATTGCGGCGCGGCGGTGACGTTATCGCGTACCTACCTAATTACTTAGTGGGCAGTCTACGCTCATGTTTGAATGGCAACGCAACATAAACTCAAACAAATAGGTATTAGAACTTAGGATTATCAATGTATGTGACGTACGTAAGTACCCAGAAACCTAAATGGTTTCTTGCAAAAATGTGAATTTACATAGTTTCGTTTGTTATTTATTATCATCAAATAAAATAATTTATTTGGGTTAGGTATGATGTTTTTAGCTTCTTCGTATATTCTTCTTAGTAATAAGCATGAAGTTGTCGAGGAGGTCGATTAGCAGTGGACACCACGGTACAGATTACTAAATAGTTACTTCGTAACAGATACGTCACTTCAATACAAAAACGAAAATACCTATGCTGTAATCTACAGATCTACTTTATAAAAATAAGTTGGGTTTTCCTTCCTGACGCTATAACTCCAGAATGCACGTACCGATTTCTACGGTTTTGCATTCGTTGGAAAGGTCTCGGGCTCCGTCAGGTTTATAGCAAAGAAAATTCATTTTTAATCACCAAACGAAATCTTACATAAAACGAAGCCATCTGGTGGCGAAACGGAGTTCGCCGAGTTTGTTATTAGCCTACAAAATCATAACAATAATACCAACTGTTTGCAGCGAGAAGAAATAGGTCCGCAAACCATAATCGGTAACCATCCTTTATTGTATTAGTATATAAGTATGTATAAGTGTTAAGTTTTTATTTTAATTATAATTAGATAATAAGTAATTACTAAAAGATGTGGTAAGACTGATGGCTACACTATCGTATTGGAATGTATCTGTAATGGTAGTAGTTAGTGCATTAAATAAATAAATAAAAATAAAAAATAAGTCCATACAAATAGAGTTGAGATTAGCCTGCCACGCGACACACGTCCGAGCGCGTCATCGGGCGTATGTGCTGTATGTACCTACTTATGATGATAATAAAACGAATGTTGTAGAAAAACAGTATTTTTTTATTTGTTGTTCAAATATGTTTTAGTTTACTTAAATAAATGATTAATACACATTTTTCCTCCCCTGAATTCCCGACTATAAAAATTGTCGAAAATGTCAGAAACCGCGTAAATAATTTAAATAAATAATGAAAAGGGAAACAGGAGCCAACTGGAGGAAAATCAATTACTTTTAAAATTTCCAAGACGGTGTTACCAGGCCGATTACTAAGACGTCAAAACTATTAAGCTTTTTCTAATTGCGTGCGACAGCCCACACTGTCAATTGTAACGCCGGCGATACGCGAAGCGGTAGGCATAAAACGCTTGGAATTGAGCGAGTGACGGACGACGCGGACGCCTGACCACCAAGAGTTGTTAGAATAATCAAATACGATAACACAGTAGGTAGCAGTTACGTTCACAGCGCGAGTATGTGTGTGCGCCTCCCCCCGACCCCTCGGACCGGCAACGTAAAAGTGTAGCGAGATGCACGACGAATTAGAACAGAAACGAGTGCGCGAAATTTTTCAAACAGACCTTTGGTAATTTGGATATTATGAAATAACTATTGAATGGATCTGTTTAAAATAAAATTATTTACATTATTGAACAAATTATCTAGGGTTGTATGGTAACTATTTTGCAATTTTCTTTCTGCTTAAGTTATTTATTTCCCCCCAAAGATACGTTAAAATTAGTGTTGAAATGAGGAAGTTTAGACGCTCATATCTTTGAATTATTAGTTTTTTTGACTTTTTTGTTTCCATACAGAGCTAGATAATAATGAGATAAATGTAGATCAATTTTTATTTTGAACGTATACCATCAAACAGTGGAGTAACCAGCAAGTTACATTAGTATGGAAGAATTGCCAACCAGCGCAGCCTTAACGTGTTCTCCTCATATGATTATACTACACACAAAGATCATAATGTATAGATATGGAATTATTGATTGGAATTATTTACCTTTAGGAAGTAGTGGACAGTGAGAGCATCGAGCATCAGATGAATGAGTTAGTATTGAAACGATTATATTTTCGCTAGAAATCAAAACAATGGTCTCATCTCTAGTTACCACATGAAACAGATTGATAAGGGTGTTTTAATGGTGTTGATATCTATGGTTTTGATTGACATCAATTGACATGACACTATTTTGGCGTCGCTGTCAAGTTTAACTAAACGGTTTGAGAATTTGAACGTAAAAGTTGTGAAAAGTTACGATTTCCAATAAACAAACGATTTTTATTTATTTGGTGTAATCGAACATTTGGTGATGAAGCGTTTATAGAAAACTACGAGATTGGGAAGATATTATTCACTTGAGCTGCTTACTCTTGTAAAATATTTTGATTATAATCTTTACGATTCACAACTGGAACAATGAGTATCATTGAAGAAAATTGGAATATTCATTACAATTTGAAAAGTATTGAAGAAAACAATTACATGGAATTTGAAAATAAAGTAGAATCTTTACATGAACAATTTTTGGGTGTCCTAGAAAACGGTTTCAAGCATAAAAAGTTCAATTGGAACAGCAATGTTACTCATAATCACGACGATGAGTTAAAAACTTTAATAGAACGTAATAAGCAAATGAGGCAGGAGATTGACAAGAAACTTGAAGAATTTTCACAACAAAAGGTTCAATATGAAAACTACAAAAAGGGTGAGTTTATTTACATTAGAGTTATCTTTCAAAGAGTTCACTGACAAGAAATGAACAAGTCGGGTCTGAATTTTATTAGTATTTTGTATATTTATTTTAAGTCTTATCAGTATGAAACAATTAGTACTTTGTATATTTATTTTAAGTCTTATCAGTTGTGTCTATAATGACGGTGCTCAATGAGTTAATGGATGGAACTTACTTTCATTATTGTACTTGTTCTTAAACTGTCAAACACCAAGCGGTCACCGGTGACCGCAACCTATTGTTCTATAATTATGTCTACAAAACCGGTACTCGACGAGTTAAATTGCATTTATGAAATATAATAGTTAAACTGTAATTATGAATAATAATTTCAGATCAAAAACTGTTATCTCAAGAAATTAAAGAGACACATGAAGCTTTCCTCATGGCTAAGAAATATTACAAGAAGTTTTTGAAAATGTATTATACAATAGAATCAAAAAGTCCAGGAAAGCAAACCATTTATGTCCAATTTTTCACTGAAGCCAAAAAGGAGTCTGAAAATTATTCTGTTCGATTACTAAAAGACATAAAGACTGGATGCTATCACTGTAAGTATTTATAGATTGATTTATAACTTCACATATTTGTAATTCCATTTTGTCTGCCTACCCTGTTGGGCGACTGGTGTAATTAATTAATTCTCATTTTAATGTTTCAGTGTCCAGTGTTACACCAAAACTATCTGACTTCAAAGAATTGCAGAAAAGATTAGATGACACAAATGATGTTCCCGGTGCACTTTGTTGCATAAGACAAGCATTTATGAACATGAAAATGAATAAGAAATGAACTAACACATTAAAAGTAATTATTAATTTTGTACCACCACAAGGACAAACCATGACAATTAAGAAAAAGGTGTATGGTTACTACTTCAGCTGTTAAGTATCATCTGCTAACGTAAAAAGCCTGGAAGCCTGGACGAGTGTCAATAAAAAACATTCATGTAAAATATATTTTTTACTAACCATATAAAATAAGTTTAATATAAAATTAATTTGTAACAAAAATAAATACAATTCCATGTTTGAGGTATTAAATTGGCATCACATCCACAAATTTGATGCAATACAAAGTTTTAGTTAGATGTTTTAATCATTGGATCAACAGATGATAAACAATAATACATTCTGTAAATGCTATGTTATAGTAAAATGTACACAACCTGTCAAAATTATTTGGATGTAACAATGGTTACAATATACATCCTATTTTGGATTTACAATATTTTCTTGTATTTACACACACTTGCATATTCAACTGATGATAGTCTACAGTATATTTCTGTGTTCATTAAAAAAATCTTTTACACTGTCAACACTTACAGGCTACTCAGCTGTCACTGTTGGTCTAATAAATACAAATCTTGCATGCAGAACTAAAAAAAAAATATTACCTCTCCCTTTTGAAGATGGAAAAAACTTTGTTTATACAAAATTATAGTTAATTAATTCCAATCTAAACTCTTGTTTTTATTATAATTTAGAAATAATGAGAATTGATTTTTAAAAATTTCGAATTTGAAATTATTGGCAAATATTCCAAATTGTTTATAAATAACTTAATATAATGTAGACACTATAACTATCATGCATGCCTTTTGCGATGTTATGGCAATTGCAGATTAAAATTAAAACCTTAAACTCATATTTTCATTAATAACACATTTCAAAATTTAATTATATTAAATTATTGCTGGTTTACTTAATACAACTGTTAAAATGAAATCTGATTGTTGACCGAATGATCGAGTTGTATTTAGTAAACCACCATTCATGCAACACAAACTATTAATTATAAAATATAACAATTATGTTAAAGATATGTTGTTTTATTTAAACAAACTTTACTTTAGTAGTATAACATGAAGAATACATTTTGTAATTCAAGAATATGTTTGATTCGAAAAATATTTTTAAGTAGTTAACAATGGGTAAACAAGTAACCAGTGTAATATGTAGAACAAAGAACATTTTTCTATAAGTAGTCAATACATAATCTTATGTAGTACTTAATTCACAATATATGATCATTATAAGACATCACATTTTAGTCAGTGGTTTTAACAGTAATACTAAAAAGTATTTCAATAATAATAAAGAATATTAAAAACTATGAAATCCATTTGTATTTGTTTCTAAATATTCTGACTCAATATGGCCAAATTGTGCTCAAGTGCTTTACCTAATTAGGTTGCACAATTGTCTCATTTAAATATTAGAAGCTATAGGTAGGTATGCTTTTTCGAAATAAAATAAATCTTAACTGTATTTTGCAAGGTAACAATAAGGCATGTATTGTACTGTACAATCTATCAATTCATACGGGCGCAGAATCAAGAGCGTATCGAAGCGAAAATCCAATTATCTATAAACAAATTCAATCTTATCTCCACAGCGTAATAAACACAATACTTTGGAGACTTTTCTGACTGTACGCCCAGACTTACTTGATAGGGCTGTGCCTATTCAGTAATTAAACTTTTTCACTTACAAGAAATAAGTTGATAGAATAATGCTTATATGACTCACAACTCAGTTCAACAAAAAATAATGATTAGGTAGGTAGCTGCCTTGTGTCATCTCATTCAAATCAATTTCTGAATTGAATTGAGTCACTACCTACATAATGTGTATTATCATTGGAGGTAATACTGAAATAAATAGATAATAATACAAATTAGATACTTAACACTGTTTTAGCGTTAGAAAATAAATCATCTTACTCTTATGTTAGAATAAAAGTTACCTTTACACAAATATTTTACTTGTCAGTATTTTGTGCGTAATAGTATACTTAACATTGAATTGTAAGATTATTCCTTGTTAATATCAATAATAGTTTATAACAATATTTCTGATTGTTGTAATCGTGATTAAAAATTAGAAATACCTTCAGAGACCTCAAAACGCACATATTCTATGTTATTTTAAGCTTCCCATTTAATGATTCTACTGAATCCAATGTCGGCAATGCTTCTGCACTAAGTTTACATGAGATGTTCTCTTGAATTTGTGTTGCTTTGGATCGTGTGGACTTCTCAGGTATTAGCATTGCACCCAAAGCGATGAAGTGAAGGGAGTAATAAAATTTCCTGAAAGTAAATCAATACATTACATTAACAGGTCAAAATACCAGAGTACAGTATAAACTGACATATTGTTAAATATTAATAAAATAGAAATTAAACAATAATACAAACCCGTAAAAAGCGAGGCTAGGAGTGAGATGAAGGAGTACAAATGGCACGGTGGCGTATGTCATCGCAACTCTTGTGGTGAAGAATGTTACGAAATTGTAAAAAAGTTTCTTGGGGACACTGTCTAAAAACATCGGACGAGCCACATACCTTATCTGGAACGATAAATATATATTAGGTGATATATTTATTAAAATAAAATCAAATAAACTATATTTTATGGTGTTAATCGTTTACTAAACGTGTAAACGATGTAATCGATGTAATGTTAATCGTGTAAACGATGGCCGTCCATGGAATAAAATACACTGGTCAACACTGGTTTTGCCACACGAACTTTGACAGCTAATTTTGTTTTATCAATCTACCTTCATTGTTAAATCATAGTTGCCATATGTCAATTAGCCTCCTATTTGTTGTGATACGGTACTACTCATAACTAGTACTACGGCAGTAAATTAACAGAAACGCTTACAAAAAAAAAAACGTTATAAAAATATTTATCGTTGAATTTGAACACCTTTTTGGGATTTTTTAACCCTGTGAGCATGTCAAGGAAGTGTATTAACTCGTCGAGTACCGGTTTTGCAGACACAATTATAGAACAATAGGTTGCGGTCACCGGTGACCGCTTGGTATTTGACAGTTTAATGATCCTAATTCTTTTTGTTATGTCTGCGGAGAACTTACATTCAAAAAACAACGACGAAATTTTACAAATCTTGTGATGGAGTGTTATCACCAATGTTTTGGTTTTTCTGTCGCCCATCAAGACAAATTCTGGGCCCCTCATGTCTGTTGCATAACGTGTGTGAAAAATTTAACTGACTGGAAAAAAGGTGCACGACCTTTGCCGTTTGCTGTACCCATGATATGGACTGAACAGCGAGATCACGTTTCAGATTGCTATTTTTGTCTCACTGGCGTAAAAGGTATAAATTACAAGAAAAAAATCTTCGGCTATAAGACCAGTCTTTCATTGTAAAAAATTGCCAGAACTAATACCAGTTGCAATGGCAATGGATTGCAATGGGAGTGAATTTTTGTATCTAAAAGAAAAATTCCCTAAAATAAGTGATGCAAAGATAAAAGAGGGTATTTTTGTTGGCCCTCAAATTATGGAGTTAATAAAAGATTAAAGATTTGAAGAAAAATTAAGCGATTTAAATATAATAATCAGCATGGAAGTCTTTTAAAAATGTGGTTGCAAGTTTTTTGGGTAACCACAAGAGTGACAGCTACAGAGAGTTGGTTAGCGAGCTGTTATTGTCATATCAAGCATTAAGTTGCAACGTGTCACTTAAGACCATTTTTTAGACTCGCACCTGGATTTTTTTACTGACAATTTAGGGGCTGTCAGTAACGAGCACGGCGAGAGGTTCCATCAGGATATTTCTGATATGGAAAAGCGGTACCAGGGCAAATGGAGCCCAAATATGTTAGCAGATTACTGCTGGTCAATTAAAAGGGACCAACCAGAAGCTAAATATTCAAGAAAATCTTAGATTTTCTAAGTCATTTATAAAAAAAAATTAACTTTTGATTTACGAGATCCGTATTTTTTCTTAATATTTTAAATTACTCAATGGAATAAAATCTTTGCCTAGCAAATTTTTTTAACTGTTTATTTTTTATTACAATCACCAATTAAAGTAAAAAATATCAAAATAGTCCGTGTGGCACGACAAAGCTGAAATTTTGTTGACCAGTGATATCAGAAGAGTTAAAGACTTGCACAACAAATTAAAAAATCGCCTCACCTTCCTAGCCGCAATAGTAAAGAGTCCGCCTGCGAAAAACGTTAAATAATATCCGGGATGGAAGCCGTGCCATACGGCGGACAGTGCGTACACGCGCGCCGTACGCCACGCCGCGCCACCGCGCTCGTATGCCACATCACGGAGCCACGCATTAGTATTCTTGTTCCAACTGGCGATCGCCACACGGAAGTTTTGTGCAAACTGAAAATTTTAAATAAAATTGTAAATACTTTAGTATAATTATTAGTTTACTTCAAGTAACAAATAACTTTGCACAGCCCTTAACTATAAATAAAGAATATCGCCCGAATACTGAAAGGCGTGCCATTTCTGTCATTTTACAAAGAATTTGTAGTGACAACTATATTAAGTGCGACTTAAAATTGAGTTGCGTTTGTGTATTTGGACATACAGGTTCTTACAGTTATCAGAAAAATATTAAAAAATCCAAGTCAGATAGTTTTTAAATTACAATTACTTCTTTATACACGAAAAATTTACCATTTTTACCTCAAAACCAAATATATCGATGTTGGACATTTTGTCCCATTTAGGCGTTCCGTCGTTGTTGTAGCCATTGAATCCCATGCCACAGTTATTGCATATCGCTTCAGACAGCAACCAGGCGTGGTAATACTTGCACCGCACCACTAGGGTTGACAAGTACGCGTACCAAAGCAGGTACAGGGCTGACCATGACCGCGACACTTCTGATGAAGGGTCCGTCAATTCTGTGAATGTAGAAAGGCAAGATCTGTTAAGTAAATATATTTGTTTTTATATTGTGCAACACATTAAATATGTAAAAGTAAGTACGACAATAGGGAGTTAAAACGGTTTTAACATTAATTTTACATTAAGTAAGATAAACGTTAGTTTTAGAAACATCCAAATTAAAATCTGTACTGTCTAGGTAGGTAGGTACACTGTTTCTAGAACTTTGTTGTCATTAAGACTCTTCTCGAACCTACAAACTCTGCAACGAACCACTTGTGAAAGAAATTTATTACCTATCGATTGCAATGCAGCTTTACTCGAGTTCTCAAATTTCGCGCTTTCCAATAATATGGGGTAATAGGTAATAATAGTCATCATCATCACCAGCCTATAAATGCCCACTGCTGAGCAAAGCCTCTTCTCAAACGGAGAAGGTTTGAGCATTAATCACCACGCTTACTCAATGCGGGTTGCCACATGAACATGGGTGTAATTAACTTAAATGAAAATAAGAAAAAAAAAAAATATTAAAATTACCTTCTAACACAGCCAAAGGATATTTCTTAGCCAAAGTTAAATATAATAAGGCAGCGGCCACTGAACCGCATACTTTATAAAACACAGCACGACGCGGCGATGGTTCTGTGGCATGTTTTGATTTTTCGAACTGAAACATAGTAAACGTAGTAATAAATATTTTAAATAGTGTTATAAAACAAGGTATTTTAAACACATAATTCAAACTCCAAGGCTCTCAAGCTACAACCGATTAATGTTCCATAAAAACATCGTATCATGCGTCAGTGGGTACTCGATACAAATTCACGTGTCTTTTCAGTGAATTCAGGAATATTAAATGACCGGGCAATCTTCATACGATGCACACTATCTTTTCAGATTTACTTACGTTTCCATTTCGTGTTTGCCCGACTATATTCGAACTTGAACAGAGCTCTTAGGTTATATGTATGTGTTACACACGCGGCCTAATCAACAATGGTTTCAAAATTTTCATGACCTGAAGAATACAACCAAAAAGTTTTCCAAAATCCGGATTATTAAGAAACATAACATAACATAACATCACGCTTTTTATCCCCGAAGGGGTAGGCAGAGGTGCACATAGAAGTAACACCCACTTTTCACTATTTATGTTATGAGTCCCATGTAATAGGGGGTGAGCCTGTTGCCATATACCGGGCACATTTCCAGACTCCGTGCTACTACTGAGAATTTTTAAAAACCCAGTAATACTTTGCCCGACCCGGGAATCGAACCCGAGACCCCTTGCCCGGCAGTCGCACTTGCGACCACTCGGCCAACGAGGCATTATTAAGAAAGTAAAATTCAAAACTATCTGCGCACAGTTGAAACTGGACTATTTATAATTTTGCTTACTTTTGTATGATGTAACTAATTTCATTGTATTCGTGACTAACAGTACTAATGAACTGCAATAAAAAGTCCAAGTTCAAGTGAATAAAAAATTAAGTACTTATGGTTTTAGTTATTCAGTCATTAAAACGTAACTTCTGCGCAGTCATGTATAAACTTTATGTAGGTCGTTGTGAGTAAAAGTATTTATTGTTCTTACCTCATCGACGCGCGCACCTTCAATAAATTTAATATAGTCAGAGTAAAACACTACTGGTCCACACATTAAAGTTTGGAAGGCTAATGTATATGCGAAGTATTCAAGCGGTGACGGAATCTTCTCTATTTTCACTAGTCTTCCATTCGCTTCTGATGAGTTTGCTGATGTTGGTCTTTCTTTTACAGTTAAACTGTCCTGCAGTGAGTAAGCTAATGATGTAACTCTTTGAGTGATTACCATTAACGGACCTAGAACAATATTCTTTGGTGAATACGAGGCTAAGATAATATACGAAAATATTGCATTTTACAAGTATTCTAACACATACCTGTTATATCTAAAGAATAGTCAGCCGTGTGGTATATTTGTCGATGTAAATGAAGACATGAAAGGTATATCATTGAAACCGCCAATATAACGCTAGAAACAAAAAGACAGTTTAAATTTAACGTAGACTAAATACTTAGCCAATATTTGTATTAGAAAGTGTAGTACCGAAGTACAGGATTTATTCACTTACTTTCCCATAATATTGTGTGAAACGCTCTTTAACATTGTGTAGGTTAACATGGGTAGCACCGATAAATGGATCGCTTGTCTGAAAAAACATGATCATTATTAGCTGACGTAATAACATTTATGAGACAACAGATAATTAAATTTGAAATATACCTTATTGACCCTGTATAACAAGCTGTACTTAACGGAAAACTTAACCTTATGTATTATTCATCGGTTTTAATACTTTTAAATTTAATGTACATATAATGGAAAATAAAACTAAACAAATAGTTGTATGTAAACTGGGTGTTCAGCGCATGGACCGACACATTTTTTTTCAGGGATTGTAGAGGTAATTATCTAATAGCTACCTTTTACCCATAAACCCTTCATCCCATTTGTCACGGTTATTAACATTATATTTTTTTATTGAAATGAAAAATTTATCGAAATTTTACAACTTAAAACTACACTTAAGTTTTTTTTAACTTAAAATTTTTGTAACCATTTGTATCGAATGAAGATGTATTTGGATTAAATGGACTACGGAGTATACAACAAAACTTATTTTGGGCCACTACACCTACAAACAAAAAATAAAAACATTTTGAGTTAAGGGAAAATATTTGGGAAAAAATGATTTTACCAAAAAAACCATGTCTGGCCAATCGTGACATTTGGGACGAAGGATTTATGGGTAAGACTTAGAGGTAGCTAATGACCTCCCAAATACCTGAAAAAATTGTGCTGGTTCAAGCGACACCATGAACAGACACAATTTTACTATTGAGTAACATCGCCCCAATCCCAGATTCCCCAACAACGTTCAAATTCTTAAAAGGCCGATAACGCACTAGTAACACCTCTTGTGTTCCGAGTGTCCATTGGCGACGCCGCCGATTGCTTACCATCAGGTGATCCATCTGCTCGTTTACCGGCTTATCCCATAAAAATAGCTTCCTTCGTATTTATTAAAAGATTATAAAAAAGAAACATTGAGAATAAAATGTATTTTAGATAAACTTTTAATAATGTCGAAGTAAAGGGAGAGGGGGTGGGCACAATTAAAGCTATTATTAATTTATTATGTGCTGAGTGCTAAGACAATTTTATTATTCTAAACTATTGGGTTCTACCGTTCTACCATTAAAAACATAACAAGAAATAAAATTAAAAATCGATTAAATTCTTAACAAATAGTATGGACATTATGCAGTTCTGTAAAGTCATTGTTTGTCGTCGGTGTCAGTACATATAAGCATTAAATACTGATTCATAGTTTATTAACCGACTTGTTTGTGTAAATAAATAATAATAAATCTACATAATTATATTTTTTAAAACAATTCCAGGACTTCGAAATATTTACTAAGGCACAATGATAAATATACTAAATACATGCCTAACTTAGTACGTAAGTATGTATGGTAAAGGAGATATAGCTATGAAATATAACAAAGGACTATTATTTATTGTTTTTTATTCAGATTATTACAATTATGAACATTTTATACTTATTTGAAAATCGTACTCCATTTCCTTTATTTAATATTTTATTGTCTTGTCATGTCGCATATGTTTATTTATGTATTTTGCAATCTATTAAAATTAATTTACATTTAATCTTTGTTACGTCATCGCGTCAGGCATTTCTTTTTTAATGACCCATTGTTCGCTAGACTTATATTTCCGAATAGACGATTCTTTGACCACCTATGTGTGTGTATGTAAGTCATATGCAAAGTACACCATGCAAATAAATTGTTTACTAATTTTAAATTACTTTCTCTTTTTTGTACGATGTTCTTCAATGAAAACCGCCAGTATTCTTTTGGTCGATAAACATAAAATGTCCATGGAAAAAGTTGATGTATGCCTTCGCATAAACACAAATTGTACCTATAATTTCAAATAGTTATCATTGCATAAATTAGATATAAAAGTATCATAGAAAATAAACGATGGGAGTGATAATTCTTTTAGGGACTTAGTATCTACCATATAATAAATCATATTAACGAGAAAATATTCAAAACAAATATTAAGTAGTTAGGTACTTCATAGTAATTATTTGACCTTTACCTCGTCGCTACAACGGTAACCAAACTACACAAAAACAAATTACATACGCATGCATAAAATATTTGGTAAAATGAAACGAAAAATAATTACCTTCCAAAACAGAAATACCCCATCGTTAAACCTATAACAAGGCACACAGAATGTCGAAATTCCGGCGAAGCATATCTTAATGGTTTTCGAAACAGTCTTGCCAGGCATAGTGCAGCTACTTGTGCGATCAAAAAATTTACCTATTGAAAAAAAAGTACTAATGAATGAAGTGCAACGAGTAAAATAAATCGTGTAATTATAACAAAGCAACAAATAAATCAATGAGATCAGACTTCTTATGTGTATGTAATCTAAGAACTTAGCAACTACGAGGCACGAGCTATACTAAAATACGCTAAATACAATAAACATCCTAATGTGTAAAATGAACTTGTACGTATGTATCAAAATTTAATTATGAAGTCAGGTCTTACCTATCGTATGTATTCAGAAAGGAATAAAACCTCTCCCTACGTTTTATTTATGTATTCTTTACTTTTCCAGCATTGGGAAAAAATTAGCTTTAAGTATAAACCCTAATCCTTCAAACACTTCACTTGCAAGCCCTTTGAAACCAGTTGGGTCGATGGTCCTTCTAGAGGTCTCATGTGAGGAAGTCGAGGCTATCATTTTAAATCTAAAGACTGACTGTGCTGTGGGATACGATGGCGTACCAGCAAGAATAATAAAAGCTTCCAGGAAAGTACTGGTACCCATCATTACTCACATTTGTAATCTCTCTATTACCAATGGTGTTTTCCCCGACGTGTTTAAAAAGGCCCTGGTCCTCCCAATTCACAAGTCTGGGCGAAAGGATGAGGTTAACAATTAAAGATCTATATCAATTCTGACTACCTTTTCAAAAATACTTGAACGTATACTAAATAAGAGCCTTGTTAGTTACCTTAGCACAAACAAAATATTGGCTAGCAATCAATTTGGTTTTCGAGCAAATACTAGTACTGAGGATGCTGTTCTGGCTTTCTCGCAACAAGCAGCCAGGTTTCTGGATGGGAGGCGCAGAGGATTGGGCATATTCCTTGACTTATCTAAGGCATTTGACACGGTCCCTGCGCCCGTCTTGTTGAGGAGGATGGAGGGGATGGGGGTTCGTGGGGTCGTCTTGGATATCTTCCGCGATTATCTCAACAACAGGACTCAGGTTGTTGAAACGTTAGTGATGAACTTGCGATAGCATACGGTGTTCCCCAGGGGAGTATACTGGGACCAACTTTGTTCCTTATTTACATAAATGACCTATGTAAACTACCTCTGGCACACTGTAGTATTGTTACCTATGCTGATGATACAGCCTTGTTAGAATCTGGAGAGAATTGGGACGACTGTTTTTATAATGCTGAGCTAGCACTGTCCTCCGTAATGAAGTGGCTAAACAATAGTCTCCTTACTCTTAACATCGAGAAAACGGTTTATATCGCATTTGCTATCAGAAACGATCTCCAGCCGCCATTTTATTACTCTCTTAAAGCCCATACCTGTTCTTCTTTTCTAAACTGTGATTGTATGGTCCTGTCCAGGGTGCAGGACGCTAAATACCTGGGAGTATACATTGACCGGAATCTCAACTGGCACAAACACATTGATGTACTCTCGACTAGGACACGTAGATTAATTTACATCTGCCGACGCAGCAATTTTAAAAATGGCTTATCTTGCTCTCTGCCAGTCGATTCTTGCTTATTGCATACCAGTATGGGGAGGTGCCGCACAGAGTATCTTTATCCGCCTGGAGAGAGCTCAAAGAGCTGTCCTGAAGGTATTGCTTTTCTTGCCCCGACGCTATTCCACAAAACTCTTAAGTCAGGGCAGAAGTCTTAACAGTTAGGCAATTGTACGTGTTTTCATCGGTTCTCCGTAGACACTCGGGTAGGCCTCTGCAGCCCCTATCTCGCAGGCTTAAACATCGCATTTTTATCGTGGAATCTCGAAAGACATCTTTCGCAAACCGACAATATTATATTAATAGTGCTTTATTGTATAATAGCCTGAATAAAAAACTAAGCATCTTTTCCATTAGCAAATTTCAATGTAAAGCAGTGGTAAGAAAATTTCTGCTTGGCTTGGACTATCACAGCACTGAGGAGCTGATGGGGGGCCGTCTGTAGTGGTGAGGGGCTGGAATCTGGGAAAAGTGCATTCTCTTTCGCATACACTCTTGCTGTTACGCGTTAGGTTTAAAACAAATTCATAATCTCACAGATACACCACACACACACACCCACTTTCACATTCTCTCACAAACACACACACATACACACCACACATAACTACCATTTGTTTTTCATCCCATTTTGTTTATTTAATTTAATTACATTCTTTGTCTTCTCTGTTTGCTTTTTGTTAATCTTAATTTAAATTAATTTATTATGTAAAGTCTATACTAGGCTCACAATGATACCATACATGAAGGCACTGATCTCTGTGATACAGGTATTTCCCTAGTACAGAGGTCAGAGTTTTAATTTTGTACTACGACACTATGACTTGTATCAAATTAATATATACTTGTGTACTTTTTTACGTAATAAAGATTATTATTATTATTCTAATATAGATAATATAACTATTAGTCAGTTAGAACCTCTTATATTGGTAGGTAAACCTACAATAACATTATTTTATTTACTTTCGTGTAGGTACAACATTTAATCATTCTTAACACACAAAGGAAATAGTAATCTTGATACCTAAAGCCATGACAATAAGTACCTGTGTTTACTTAATCGAGGTATTTGTCCTCATTATCAGAAAGTATCTGTTATCACAAGGGTGCTTGTACTGAACACAATATATGGTTGTATTAATCTCTGAGAATTTAAACTACAGGTATTTATTTGTTGGTCTTATCATCAAATCGAAGCCATTCCTGATAGTTCTTCCCCAGTCAGAACTTTTTTAACGACTGTAAATCCTGTAGGCCTCAGTTTGCATTAGAAATCAAACATTAAAGCACTAAGTGAGACAATGATGATCGATGCGATCTTGAGACATTAATAAATTGAAATTATACAGACATTTCTTTCGCAATGAGTTTGCCCTTGACAACAAATTTACTGCAAAAAAAATCATCACGGGAAGTGATATTTAATACCGTCATTGATTTCTTGCTGGCAGATTATACAGGATAAATACTTATCTACATTGATTAAACTGTGGCGTCCCGATAACAGAGATATGTATGGGACCCACTTATAGTATATAAGGCGAGAATATTGATATTGTTTATGGTCGCCATTGACCGTCTATGGTTTGATTATTAACTTGGTGACATTTTATGCCGTTACACTTTTTTGGACAGAGAAGAAGTCGAATACAAGTTTTGCCAATTTAACACGAGTTTTATTTATAAGCTTGCCTCGAAATTACTCGGCGCACAACGCCAAAAAACGAAATACATAGTTTATTTTTAAATGAAATGGTTTACCATTCTACAGAATTGCAATTTAATATTTTTAACAGCAAATATTATCAGGAGTTTTATTATGACTATAAATGGATAAAATAATCTTAATTGATAAGATATTCTTTTTTATAAAATAAAATATATGTTTTATTGGGTTTTAAGGATGAATAATATTAACTGGAACCCCTAAAATTCCAATACTTATATCATTTTCTATATTACTCGTATTATTTTAGGTTATGGCAGATCAGATAAACTACCCTCGACAACTTTGTAGAGGTGTGTCATTTTGTTGGCATGTGAGGTTGTACATACATAACATCACGCATTTTATCCTCGAAGGGGTAGGCAGAGGTGTACATTATGCCCAAAATAGAGGAGTTACCTACTATATTCGGCGTTTTTTTGTCATCGGCATGTTGCCACTTTGTTGTTCTTTTTATATTATTTGGTGTTGTTATTATTGTTTTTTATACTAATTCTATGTTTATGTATTTCGAGCATCATGCCTAATGGCAAATTAAATATTTATCATTCTTTCATTCTAAATTTAACAATTGTCCTTATTTTCCTCAAAGGTCAGAGTTCTGTAACACTCTCAGGCGCTGTTCATTTCGCCTGGTATGATGAAAGATACATATTAAATTTTCATGTAAGTAGTACGAGCAGGTGGTTTTAAATTAAAATATCTATAGGTATCTTTTATACATATCATTCTTCTATAGAGGGAATTCTTGTATACATAATATATGTATCAACAATCTCGGAAACTGCTCCAACGATGTTCTTGATGTACTTAACGGGTTTCGAAGGCATTAAATCGATCTATTTTCATTTTCAGAAAAAACACGAAGTGAAGCTTGATCGTCGAAGTACTGAGCGAATTCCTCCCAAAAAGTTTTCGTAAATCAGTATTTTAATACTCATTTTACTTGCAGATTTTATCGGTTCCTTCTTTTATATATAATTTTAAGAATTTTTTCGACAGAAGTATAAAATTAAATAAATGCCAAGCACATCACTCTAGGCTTCAAATAAAATACTATGCCATGATCAACGAGTTTTTCCATTCTGTTCTCATTTTAGCTCACTTTCAAAACTTGTTTTAAATGGAGCAAATAGTTATAGAAAATATTCTGAATGTTTATAACGTAACTGACGCTTACATAAGGTGTGATAAAACATACACAGCTAAATGCTCGTTTGTTCTGGGAATCGAATCCGAGACCTTGAGACACCAATTGAAAAACATTTATTCTATTGAGACATGTGATTCATGTGAATCAAAGGGGAAGGTATTTAATCACATAACAGTAGGTAAAGCTTTTATGCTATCAAAATCTTTTGCACTCAAATAGTCACTTCTTATTTCGTCTGCGGGAATTACTTTAATAGTATTTATTTTATATTTGTTAAAAATTAGGAAAAATACAAAGTAGCTGTTAATTACGCTTAAAAGGAGAGTGCCCAAATCAGCATTGACTGTCCAAACCTATGAATTAATTATCCTAAATGTAGGATTATTTTTTACTATGGGTGAAATGAAAAATGTTACTATGCAGAAATATGGAAATATTATTAATCAACTATTAACAAAACCAGCTTCAGTCAGGCCACAACTTTTCGACTATAATCATTAAAAGTGTATTAAATTTATTATTAGCTGTCTGCCGTAGGTATAAAAAAATAACAAAATTTACTGTATAAAATATTAAAATGAAAAAATATTGTATGCATATATTTTTTTAATTGAATATCAACCTTATTGCTGTGCAATAGAGATGAAATATATAAACCTTTTTTTATTATAGTTTGGGGTATCACATGCCAGTCTGTTGTCATTTATTTAAGGTCAAATAGTGGCAATAAATGTATCTCTTTATCTCTCATTGCCAATGCCAAATTCTGACTTAATCAAGATTTGATAAGCTATTATGAATTTCTTTGTGAAAACATGATGACATTGATCACTATTGTGCACATAAATTAGACACAAATTAGTGAGCATTAAACTCATTCTAAGAAATCTTTCAGATATATTGTATGGTTCCAAATATAAATTTAGTTTAACTGTTAGTAAAAGATATTAAATAAGAAAATATACTTATCTAAAATAAATTATGCTCAAGTCAATGTTGAATATAAAATGTATGTATTCAAATGTTATGTAATGCTAAGTTTGGAATAAATAATTCAAGCTCTTTATTTAAAAAACATACCTAATATTTTATTTTGCCATAGTCTGTATTTCCTGAAGGGTACAACCTGGGAGTCTTCAAGGCCCGAGTGAATAGGTTGCTTATGGGACGACGTGCTACATCGTAGACCGCATCATCGCTTACCACCAGGCGAGATAGTGGTCAAACGTCGCCCCATCAAATATAAAAAAAAAAATTTCACAGACGGGCATTTAAGCAAATTTTAATTATTAATCCTATTATTTATTAATGAAGTTTTAGCCGTCAAAAGTAAGTAACTAAGCAATGCTTTACTAAAGTTCTACATTACACAAAAAATGTCTTGGGCCAAAACACCAGTTCATGATAGCCACAGTTCATAATACCAAGCAGTTTACCTATGAGCTAAGTGTTTCTATGAAATAATTTATTTAATAACTACTGTATTGAAGTATAAAATGAAATATAATGATGGTACTTACTAAGTCTAAGGGAAGCCCAACTCTGGTTGATATGAATGAGAATATCCTACTGCCATCATAGTAATCATAATACGTCATTGTCGCTCCCAATTATTTACTGTAAATAAACAATGTGTGAAAATTATAAAACATTAGATCACCAAAATATACAACACCCCAATGATTTAAATTATAATCTCACCTGGCTGGACAACACGCCTTCGAGTACTTTCAGCAACTGCGATTTTATTTCTTGAATCCTGAATCACTTTATGGCTTTATTGTTTGCCAGTTAGCACAACACCGACATAACACCCATCTATTCAATAGAGACTTTATAATAAACGGCTTCAAATTGCCGCAACTACGTAACTATCAGTACAGTAAAGTATCAATTCCCGTCAACTATGCACTACATATCGTACACACATAGAAAGAAGATTGTTACAACAATTTATTTTTCAATTTCATAAAATTGTGTCGAACAGAAACGTCATTCATTTCAGTTGACGCTATGCACAGAGCATGTAATTATAACGCTATGTTGACGCCTGCCTCACCTGCCTGACGGGGACGGGTGATGGGGTGATTGGCGATGGCTTTAGTTCGTACTACACATCACACCACTCGACTCGACTCGCCAGTGCCACTCGTCAATCGCACCCCTCTAGTATTACATTACTCTTACTTTCTTTCTTGTCATACTAAACTAAAGACACAGACTTAAAATAAATAAACAGACCCAAAATTACCTATTTTACTTGAATACATTTTCTCCATAGATATATTTTCTCTGTCAAAAGGATACAAGGTCGTTTTATATTTAAACTCTTTAAACAAGGCATATGAAGAAGATAAAGAAGCAGAGACTTGCATGCAAAGTCAAAGCTGAAGCGGACTTGAAGTTGATTATAAAAGATAAAACACGCTTATTCACTTGTGTTCTATTGAAATAAGTTTTTTCTACTTTAGTAAATTAAAAGAATGTAATGTCTATTCAAATAAAACGATTTGCATAAGTATTATCTCCATTATTTTGTCTTATAAAGCAAGTAATAAACATGAGAGAACCCAGAAAAACCTAAGAGTGACTGGCTGAAGCATTACCTTCGGATCCAAAAACCTAAAAGTCAGTTTAACCTGGTGAACAAAAAAATGTGACAATACAATGCATAGAGTTTTATTGTCACTGTCAGTGTTGAATCTTGTATTGTCTATAGTTAATGTCAGTTGGTTGGTCGCCAAGTCAAAGTTAAATTCCAATCAATTCCATGTTCATATCAATAATGTAAACAATGAAATAGATTGCTTATCGATTTTCTCTCATTTAATAAATTCTAACTTTTGTTTCTAAATAAAACGTATTATTTTTATAATGGATGATTCCAAAATTGAAACCCTTTTTGATTTAAATAATGCTATATTTTCTAATCATTATTTCTTAGTGGGAGGAGCGTTTCTCATTTATTTGGTGTATCGAATTTTTCATTCCTTAATTGCTGATAATAATTATATGCGAACAAGGTATCGGGTCCGAGGTCATACATGGAGAAGCATTCAGTGTAATAAATCTGTACCCTACAATATATACGTGAGTTTATTTTCACTTCGGATGGTTTAAATATTTTCATTATTTGTAAATTAAAATTGGTTTTATTTCATTCCAGTGCACAAATTGTTGTAAGTTGATGCTACCGGTAGTGGGACTCTTTTGTGAATGTTGTGCTGTAAGTGCATGCAAGAGATGTCACAGATCTATTAATAAAAAAATAAGGTGTAAACCAGTGTCTTGGCCTGCTGATAAACCGTTTTACCATCACTGGGTTCATGGTAAATTTCCTTATGTTTTAAATTTTTAGATTAAATATTATTTTACTAAATATTTGATTTGATTTATTTAGTTACTTTTTGAGAGAATTATTATTGTTTCTTTATTCTTTTTTATTATTAGTGGGAACGAGCCAATCAGATAGTGAGGATCACCATGAAGAAGGTTTAAACAAATACTTCTGTACTTGGTGTCAAAGAACAAAATTATGCGCTCATACACATGCTCTTGAGAATGAGGTAAATTGAAATATTTAATTTAACACTTATTAAAAATGTGTAGTGTGATACTCTACTGCTGCTTTGTTAATTTTTATTAAGTAATTGTAACATGTTTATTGTTAACTGAAATTATGAACTGAGTTTGAAGTCTAAACTGAGATAGGTAATGAAATTGAGACTTGTATTAATTAATAGACAATCTTATTAATATCAAAACTTTGTGCTCACTATACTCTTTTTGTAACCTCCTGTGTAACTTTCAAGCTTATTAATTGACATAATATTTCAGTCACTGGCCTCAAATAATGAAGTTTCCATTAAAGTTTAATGTAAATAACATTTTTCAGCAATGTGATTTTCAAAAGTACAGGAATATTATTATTCCACCTGCATGTGTACAGTTAGAAAGAGGAGTTGTTTCTAACATTAAACATCCAGGTGGCAATGACTGGGAACCATTCATTATAGTAGGTAGGTGTTCATTATTTTCCTGAGATTGTTTATTTATTCATGTTACAAGGCAACTGACCTTCACATTTGTTTCAGCAGTGACTTATTCATACAATAGTTTGATGGTTAAATAACTTGAAGTAAATATTATACCTGTTAGAGTCACGAGTCAGTAGGCAAATTTTAATTAGTTTATGTCGGAATACTCAAACGCTACTCAATTTTAAGTAGCGCTTAAGTATAGTTCTGTCTCTACAAATTCTTTGTAAAATGACAGAGATGGCACAATATTTAAGCACAACTTAAAATTGAGTAACGTTTCAGTATTCCGGCATTAATGGTGCAGAATATCTCAATCTTAGTTTCTAAAGAAATTAATTAAACAACTATCATCTCACTGATCTGTATAATGGAGAGTGAGGCTATTGCCAAACGTCTTCTTTGGTCCCTCCTATTACTGAGAATTTTTAAAAACCAAATAAAAATCTTCATTATACTTTGTCCGCCACAGGGTTTCAAGTTTCATCCTAAAACCTAATTTTATTTAATATATGTTTCAGCTAATCCCAAGTCTGGAAGCAACAGGAGTGATGAAGTGCTATCTTTATTCAGGGGCCTGCTAAATCCTATTCAAGTAAGTTATAATTAATTACAATAATGTCAATGTATTGTGAATATATTTGAATTTAATGCTGTAATTTCAGTGAATTATACTCATTTATGTATTATGTTGTGGATACAAACTGTAATCACACCACATTTTTGAAGAAAATAAGTACTAATATTGAAATATGTGTGGGTTCATGGATAGAGTTGATGAAAACCTCTACCTGTTCTGTGTATTAGCAAAATTTGTTAGCTAATAATAATAATTTATTTTCCTTACCCTTTTGAGTACCGTCATTACAGACACAATTAAAGAACAAAAGGTTGCGGTCACCGGTGTCCTCGCGGTGTTTGACAGTTTAAATCGATACTTCTACCAACTACCTATGGAAATGTCGTAATCAAAGTTCTAAGCTACGAAATTTCGACAATTATTGCGACAGATATATCTTAGATTGATTTTCAACCTTATGCTTTAGTAATAAAGTTGAGAATTTATTGTTGAAATTACCAGTTTAACTATTTTTAGTTTTGTCTTTAGTGCTATTGTAGTCTTTCAATTTCGGTCAGGACTTCCAACCCACAGCAGTAACCACTTTTTTACAGGCAGAAGCAGGCATTATTTGTTTAAATTCAAAAAGTCAATTTTGATAAAAATAGTAAACCAATTGATTTCAGGTGGTGGATATTAGTTCAACTTCTCCTGAGAGTGTGGTGCGATGGCTGCCACCGAGATGTCGCATACTGGTCGCAGGTGGAGACGGCACAGTAGCCTGGGTTATGAACTCGTTGTTCTCTTTTCCACATGTCAAGGTATTTTATAATAATTATATGAAAATGTTTTATCGTCTATTATTTTTATCGACTTATAAAAAGAAGAAGTTCTCAATTAGACCGTCACTGTACTGTGATACTGAGTAACTGTTCCATAAAAATGATCTTTATTTTTTAGGAATTAGTGTTTACTTTCGTCTGATGAGGTTTTATTTTTATTTAGGCTGCTGTTGCGATTCTGCCCATGGGTACTGGAAACGACCTGTCTCGTGTGCTGGGCTGGGGCGCGGGCGGCCACACCACTCTGGACGCACATAACATTATCAACTCTGTAAGACAAGCCAATCATCAGCCATTAGACAGGTAAAACAATTTTAAATGTACTATAGTAAATAATATTGACACCGCCTTTTTTTCAGAATTAAGATACATAAGGAAACTTACATTTAAAACCTAGTGTCGTGTAGGTTTCCTATATATGTTTATTAAAATTCATTTCTATGTCTTCTTTTCTTATAATATATAAAAATAAAAATTAATCGCAAAATGTGTTGGTAAGCACATAACTCAACGCCTGTACCAATTGGGCCAATTCTTTTATCGGAAATAAAAAAATCAGTCGTACATAGGGCACTATATGGTGTACGCGGAGGTGGTAACCTCCTTTTTTTTTGAAGTCGATAAAATAACCTAAAACCCTTTAAAAGCCCTTTTCTTTTCTTATACAAACGTTTTCTAACTAAAACGTACAGTCAAGTTGAGCTTTATTGTTATTGTATAAAGTTCATATTGTAAGCACTCAATGCAAGCGTGTTCCTTACGTCAAAGAGTTATTTATTTTTGCTCTTTATTAACGCTATATAAAGTTGAAATACTCACAAAATATTTAGATATATCTGTAATTTTTTTTTGACAAGTAAGTTTACAGAGCCAATGGATAATTTTTTTGGTATAATTAACATTAAGGTATGCAAAGAGGGTAACATCAGTCTAAAGAGCGAAACCCTCGAATCCTCGAATCAATAATATATTTTCAGTTAACTTGTAATTGTAGTTTTTCATATATATATTATCATATTCCAGAATCGGTATATATTAGAATCTCAGAATTGTTTAATGCATGTGTTGACCATGGCTATTTACCTGATAATTTCTTAAGGACTATAGTTGTACCCATTGTAAAAAATAGGACTGGTGATGTATCTAACATGTCTAATTACAGGCCCATATCTTTGGCAACTATTTTTTCTAAGGTTTTCGAGCGCTTAATAATACCACATTTAAACGAAAAGAGGTTTCCAATAAACAACGCACAGTTTGGTTTCCGAAAGGGCCTGTCCACTGACATGGCTATATTTACACTGAAGAACACAGTATATAAATACATACAAAGAAATACTAGCGTTTATGCCTGCTTTCTAGACCTAAGCCGCGCATTCGATTGTATTAACTATAAGTTGTTGTGGGCTAAGTTGAGGGATCCCAGTTCTAAAGTACCGCCAGGAGTTGTTGACCTGCTGGAGTACTGGTGTGCCAATCAATGTAACCAAGTAAAATGGAATGATTCCTTGTCTGTCTCATACAAATTAACATGTGGCGTAAGGCAGGGTGGGCTCACGTCACCAATATTGTTTAATATGTACACCAATCAGTTGATTGAGGAACTCAGCAGCGCCCGTGCCGGTTGTCATATTGGTGATGTTGCTGTAAACAATCTCAGTTATGCGGACGACATGGTGCTGCTCAGTCCCTCGGCCAACGGATTAAGGAGACTTGTTAGCATCTGTGAAAAATATGCTACGGAACATTATCTTACCTATAATGTTAAGAAATCTGAGATAATGATATTTAGGAGTGGTAAAGGTCCCGACAGTATTTTACCGATCAATTTATGTGGATCCACGCTAAATGTTGTTAATAAATTTAAATATCTTGGTCACATTATTAGAGATGATCTATTGGATGACGCTGATCTGGAACGCCAAAGGCGTAGTATAGCATGTCGTGCCAACATGTTGGCTCGGCGTTTCTCACATTGCACCGACCAAGTTAAGATAACTTTGTTTGGTGCGTATTGTCAGTCTTTCTACACCAGTCAGCTGTGGTACAGATACACAAGGAGTGCTTACAACACTCTTCGTGTACAATACAATAATGCTTTTAGAGCAATCCTAAAGCTTCCCTGGCGGTGTAGTGCGGCTGGCATGTTTGTGGAGAATAGGGTTACAGACTTCTATGGGCTTGTGAGGAGGCTCAGGGCGTCTTTCCAGGCTCGACTATATGCTTGTGGGAATGAATTGGTTTCGGTAGTGTTCCATCACGTGTACTTGTTGAGATTGGAACTGACGCACCTTATGATGAAAATATAACTTTTAAGTAAATGATGATAGTTAATGAGTTGTTTAATTTTAATTTTAATTCTATCTTCGTATAATTTTAATTTTGTTTTATTGTAATTTTAATTTAAATTTATTGTAATTTTCATTTTATTTTACTACTATAATTTTGATTTCGTAGGTATATTGTAATTTTCAGGTAATTTTAATTTTATTCTATTGTAATTTTTGTGATTGTTGTGTACTATGGGTTCCTATGCCTGAAATAAATGATTTATTATTATTATTATATCAAAAAACTAATTACACATTGCTGAATACTGATATTAGTCCTTGAAAACCCATATTATTTCATTTTAGTCCGTCGAGCTCGAGACCAAGTTTCCTACGAAAATTCTTCATGCCAGATAATAGTATTAGTAGGTAAATTAGTAGCATCGCCCTTTATATTTACAGCCCTTGTGGGAATGTTTTTTTTTGAAATCACGAAAATAAATTCATTTCACACTATCTGTAACTTAGGTACTTATTGCATCGATTCTGATGAAATTTGCTAGGTTAGGAAAAAACAAATAAAAGATCTAAATTCTACCAAATACATTGTTATACGCGGGCGAAGTCGCGGAACCAGCTAGTTTAAAATAAGAAATGATCATTAAATCTAATACAAAATGTAATTGTTTACAGATGGAAAGTAACGATAATGCCGAAGCGCAGTAGATTAGCCCGGTACCGTCAGCCTCGCGTATTGTACGCGTACAACTACGCCAGTATTGGAGTGGACGCGCAAGTCGCTTTGGACTTCCACCATGCACGCTCGCAGTTTCTTTACAGATACGCGAGTCGAACGCTTAACTATGTAAGTGTTTCAATTCAAACAGAAATTAAATACATGGCTCCTACTAATAATCTCGATCTGATCGTCTCACTACCACATTGTTCTAGGACTCTTATCATTAGTTGGACATGTTTGCCTTGAAGTCTTTGTATCCAAACAACTTGACCATTCCAGCCTATTGTTTTAAATTCAGAATATTTCATGGTAACGTGCGTTTCCATTATGGTAATAGTAGCGAGTTCAACGCTTTATTCTTTACAGAAATGCATTAATACAATACAAAACTCTTTACAACGCGCGGCTTTGTCAAAGTGATCGCTTACAGAAAACGTACAGTAGGACTTATTAATTTATATCTGGTCTGGTTATATAGATGGCTTACGCATTCCTGGGAGTGGGACGTGCGCTAGACGATGGTGGGTGTGGAGGGCTCGAGCGACGGTTGTGTGTGTGGGTGGGCGGGGCGAGGGACCCGCTCACACTGCCACCGCTGCAGGCATTGGTCGCGCTCAATATCCCGTCCTGGGGAGCCGGCGTCGATCTTTGGAGTAAGTTACCTCTTATTACTGGTCAGTCTCAATAACAAGGTCTCTTCATGTCAAATTTCTATCCGAAGTAGCTAAATGTATCGGTGTAGGTTATTGATATGTACGTATGTTAAATATCGCACCAGTTATAATTGCATTTGTATTTGTTAAGATGGATAAGAATGATTGATTTCAAAGCGATTTTTCTCACAATGTTATTAAGAGGTTAGGCTGGGGACCCGGCTCTAAGGATCAAATATGTGCGGGCTGGGAGGTATCAGGTTCGTACCAATTCTCGACAAGCCAGAAGTTGTGTAGCGATTGGACTGTATGAAATTACTTTAAATTTAGAATTTAACACGAAGTAGAGACTTTTACACAATTAGGTCGACTGGCTATGATCGACTGTACTGTACTACATTTAGATTTTGACGCTCATTCATTGACACTGAGTGCGCCTCGCCGGGTAAAGTCCTTTTTTTTAATTAAGCAAAAAGTTTTGTTTTAAAGCAAAGTATGAGTCTTTACGAGCTTGTATATTAGGATCTTATTTGCTTACTTGTTAAATTGCATCATTTAACTTTAACAAACTCATCACTTGTACCTCTAGGCATGGGAAGCGAAGATGACGTGGGAGAACAAAGCATCCATGATGGAAAACTCGAGGTAAGCCTATGACTTATATCTAATTAGCTTTTACACGCGGCTTCGCTCGCGTCACAAAAGGATAAAAAGTAGCCTATGTGACATATACCTATCGTCATTTCGTTAGCCCTCGAGAATATCACATTTTTCTGGGATAAAAAGTACCCTATTATTTAATCCAGACTTCTAACTTTACGTCTGCAAACATTCAAAGCAATCGGTTTAGTAGTCACGGCGTGAAAGCGGAACAAACAAACTCGCTTTCCCATTTATAATATTAGTAAGGATTAATTATCAACTCAAGATAATTTTATCTTTCTATTTTCTTGCTTCCACTGCAGATTATATATTGTGCAAATAGTTGTTAAAATTGCCGTTGTTTCTTGTAACGTCCAAAACAAATAATATAGATGGCGCTAGTGTGTGCTATAGTTCTATTAGTTATTTTAAGAATGCAATAAAAGAATAATGGTCTCATGTAGAGATATCCACCAGGCACTTCACTAGTTAAACTAACAAATTTTAATTTTAATTTTGGGAATTTTACAAAACGAAGTTAAGACGAAACGTTAATTTTTTTTGGCATAAGCCGGTAAACGTGCTGACGGATCACCTGATGGTAAGCAATCGGCGCGGCGCCGCCCATGGACACCTGAAACACCAAGGATTTACAACTGCGGTACTGGCCTTCTGGGAATTAGGGATTACGGAGGATTCGGGGATTGGGGATACTGCTGGGGTAATTGGGACGAAATTGGTTTTCTGTAAGGCCGTGGTATCATTCCGTTCGAGTCGACCCATTCGTGCCGAAGCATGGCTCTGGCCACACTTAGCACTTTATTAATTACAGGTTTATAGGTTTACTTTATTAATTACAGGTGGTTGGAATTTCATCTTCATTTCACATCGCGAGGTTGCAGTGCGGTTTAGCAGAACCCTACCGTTTTGCACAAGCATCTAGCCTGAAGGTAAATTATAATTTGTACCTGTTTTGATACATAAAAAAAAATGCATTTTTTTTATGGAATAGGAGGCAAACGAGCAGACGGATCACCTGATGGTAAGCGATCAGCGCCGCCCATGGACACCTTCAACACCAGAAGAGTCACAGGTGCGTTGCCGGCCCTTTAAAAAGGAGTACGCTCTTCTCTTGAAGGTTTGAAGGTCGCATCGGTTCGGAAATACCGCCGACGACAGATCATTCCACAGTTTTGCTGTGCGAGGCAGGAAGCTACGTGAGAACCGCACAGTTGTGGCCTGCCAACCATCTATATGATGGGGATGCATATGCTGTCGTCGATGGCGAAAAGATGCGGCAGGTATCAGGTCAAACAATTCCTCAGAGCACTCCCCGTGGTACAAGCGGTAGAAAATGCACAATGAAGCTACATCTCGACGCATTGCCAAAGTGTCGAGCCGGTTTGAAACATCCGGACATCCAACAATCCGAACAGCACGCCGCTGAATGCGGTCCAGAGGAAGAAGCTGGTACTGGGGTGCCCCCGCCCAAAGATGAGAACAGTATTCCATGTGGGGCCGCACCTGTGCCTTATATAGAAGCAGGCGGTGGGTCGGGGTGAAATACTGCCTCGATCTATTGAGCACACCAAGCTTCCTCGAGGCTAATTTGGCCTTATCCTCTAAATGACCGCAAAACTGGACGTCGCTCGAAATGCTGACACCAAGTATTCCAATAGCGGCTGAGGCAGTTAGGGGGGTGCTTTGAAACTGAGGAGAGACGACCAACGGCAGTTTCTTAGCGGTAAACACGCAGACTTGTGTCTTAGTGGGGTTAAATTGGACCAAATTAAGTCCACCCCAATCAGAGATTCTCCCTAAAGAGGTCTCGATTTCAGACACGAGTCTGTTTCGGCTCTCTATGACGTTTTCCCGAGAAATGTTAGCGCGGCCGGTGTAGTAGGCATCGCCTGTGCTGTCATCCGCATAACAATGAATGCCGCTGATTTGCAGCATGTCATTGATATGGAGGAGGAACAATGTAGGCGATAGCACGCAGCCTTGAGGGACACCTGCATTTACAGGCATCAAGTCAGAGCATTCACCGTCGACGACGACTTTAATGCTTCTGTCTGCAAGGAAGTAGGAGACCCATTTGCATAATTTCTCGGGAAGTCCGTAGGAAGGAAGCTTCGAAAGAAGCGCTCTATGTCAAACCCGATCGAAGGCCTTCGCCACGTCTAAACTTACTGCCAACGCTTCCTCTTTAGACTCGATCGCCTGTGCCCACCGATGCGTTAGGTAAACAAGGAGATCACCAGCAGACCGACCTTTACGCATGTTTTACAATGACCATTTATGGACAATACAGTACAAGTGTTGGACCTATCGAAATACATACATAACTTCACGCCTGTCTCCCATGGGAGTAGGCAGAGACTAAGGAACGCCAATTACTACGATTCTTACCTCTTTCGCTTCATTAACAGTCATCAATCTTTTCATGCATGCTCGTCGGTTAAGGGTACTTTTAATTTGGCCCTTCTTTAATATATCGACCTATCGAAATGTTAGTAAATAAAATCTGTATTGATATTTCAGATTGAGTTGGAAGGATCATGTGCCATGCAAGTGGATGGAGAGCCTTGGATGCAGGGTCCCGCTACTATTTTAATTGAGCCCGCTGGTCAAAGCCTTATGCTGCGGGCAATCGCAAAACAGCGACGAAGTGAATGATCTGCATACAATACAATTAAGAAAACTGGGTAAAATACCCAGTGATTTAAACTATGAACCTCATTTGGCTTTATAATTACTTCATTAATTCTAGATTGAAATGTAAGGTGTTAGTTAAGTAATAGTGTTTGACTCGTTATTATTTAAATTAAAATAAAAACTCCCACCACTAATTTTAGTGCCATTGTATGATGCACACTTTATTTATGTCTGTTCAAAGAGTACGGCAATATATGATAAATTTTAAAAATTGTCTTATTTATTGTGTACTTATTCATCAACGTCATCCCGATTCCGTAACCTCTCGTAACGTTTATTACGCGCGGTGTTCCAAGGGTTCGGTACTGGGACCGCTGCTGTAGAAGATAGTACGAGTTTGATTTACGTAAGTAAGTGTTCGAAACTTTTTTAATCCATAGACTTTAGAAGTAATGAGATGTGTCCAAAAATTAGTGTGTATGTGTGCGTAATTGTTTATGTATGAATGAAATCGGTGCATGCATAAACTTCGGAGAAATTCAAGTTTCCGCTACGCGAACGTTTGGCCATTAGCTAGCAAAAAAACTAAACTAATATAATAATAAATGAAAACTAATGGCCAAACTTTCGCGCTAAAGTCTATGGATTAAAAAAAGTTCCGCCAGGACAACGTTCACCCAGCGGAATCAGTTGATTTCTCCACAATGGTTGCATACACAATTCTTTTTTTATCATACACAATTATAGGAAGTCATACACTAATCTGCATAATTAAAATCTTTAAATTCAACAACATTTCGCTGCGCGAACGCACACCAATGAACCAATCACAGCGCCGAACGCGTACTCGTTACGATTACTTTAAACGTAAAACAAACTCGTACCAAGGCCTCAGGGTGCTTACTCTTGAAACCAATCTCAATGTCAATGCAATTTCAATCTAATAAAATCTCAATAATTATTGAATATCATAACTATACAACCCCAATCGTAGCTGTTAAAATAGCATTTAGAGTATACGGAATATAAAGCCAATCTCAATACCATTTACTTAATTAAATATCCACGCAATACGGGTGTAATGGGCGCTTACTCTTGAATCGAATTCAGATCGATCGACATCGGTATTGTGAAATTTCGTACTCTTGAGTTGCAATACGAGTGTAATGAGCGGTAGTGTTGTTTGCTATAATCTATACAGGTACGAAATTACAAAATGATAAAAAGAAAACAATGTTCTATAACAAGAATTTTATTATACAACCACCACATGGAATTCTAAACATCAACTAACACTACTGAATAAGTCCTATGACTAATTGGACACATTTAGTCTAGTGTAGAAGGTATATTCCCTTTAAAGTACACAACAGTAACATTTAGGGCCGATTTTTCCAACGCCAGATAAATTTTAACTGTGGTATTTGATAATTGTTTCATACTGAAAACTGCCAAATGTGAATTTTATGTACAGTAAAAAGTTAACTGTTGATTGAAATATCGGCCCCTAAACAAGTACACATTAATAACTTATCAATTGTAAATTGTGACTATCTGACACAAAATAAAGTTCAAGAACGCAGATCGAGTGTATTTAATATGTGGTCGATATTTTTTAAGGATAGCGGGAATGGAGACAATCTGAGGTATGGCTACCAGCATGTCTTTATGATCTCTTCTAACAGTTTCGAGTAATAATCTTACACACATTTGTTTGGACATAAAGTAAATAAAACATAATATATATATATATATTTCAAACATAGTGCCCCACAGAATAACATTTCTGAGATATTTAAGTTTTGGATCACATGCCAAATAGTAAGTAAATATAATGTTTTATGTTTAGGTAATAGTTATTTTAATTTCTTTCGAATTATTGGCAACTGCTCTCAAATATCCTAAAAAAATGATGCTGATATTTTACCTATGTCTATAATTTCTGGCGTGTATAGGTAATATCAAATAGTCACAATGGGTAGATTTGACAGACTTATGGTTATACCAATTATCTAACAAACATGTTCAAATTCCCTTTTAAATAATTTAATTCTATTAAACTAACTGTCAATGTTAAACATTATCAAGACCATCTGAACTTACATGTATTATTTTTGTAACATACATTGTAATAATTTATTTACCTAATAACAGTAATAACAGTGTCCAAATTTAAATAATTAAATAAATAGGTTACAAATTTTATTAAATTAGATTGTATAGGAATATGATCAAAACGATCACTGTATTAGATAATTTGAATGGAACTAATGGAAGAATTACACAATACATAGATACATTCTTTGGATGACTATACTTACAAAAATCTTTTTCATACTTTGCTGATAAAACAACTGTCGTATATCCATATCTTCTGATAATAATACATATCGCAAGTTATTTATACTTCTTCAAACACTTACTTTACAAGTAACAGTCATAAGTATGTATAACTATAACAAAATGAGATACTCGTCCTCTCGACTGACAATCATAACTGCTTTGTTTTGTTAAAATAAAATGAATACGTATTAGGGACACTTAACTTAAGCAAATACCGACTTCCAGAGACAAATATAAACATTCGTCATTCTAATGTTATAAGTCGCATAAGAGCCAGTAGTATTGTGTCAACGTCAGTCAATGCATTGAAATAAGATTATGTATGTGTCTGTAATACAAATATATTATTTTATTAGGAATGTATGTATCTCAAATTATTAAAAAAAAAACATCCAAAAATAAACTCTTTAAAGTAGTAATTTACTACTTTACTAATAGTGGAATAATGTCTTCTTATAAATCCTTGAAGTCTCCATTTTGTAAGATTTTGGCACAGTACAATAACAAAAAAAAATAACAACACAGCCCCGGGTATATTTACCGTCATTAAAATAAAATGTCGAATCCTGGCCCTTTGAGGGACAGACAAAAATATATATTGTCAAGATTATTTGACATCAATTCTTAAATTTATATTTCAAAATTATAACAGATCATTATTTTTAATTACACATTTATAAAATTGTATATAATTAATCATTCACATTCTGTCATTGGGGGGTTATCGTATTATGGTCCTAGATGGCGCAAATGTAGCAAAAGGTTTTTTGTCCAATCACTATATTGTACGTTTAATCACTATATTATATATATTAGGTAGTGACCTAATTCCCTATTGGACGAAAAACGAGAGGTTTACATTAGCGCGTAAATACGTGCCCCCCCCCATTTGCTTCTTTTTATGAATATCGACTGAATATGAAAATATCATTTCAAGTATTGTTTTATTGAGCAATTTTGATGGTGATTTTTGGCTTATGATTAATATGAAAAAAAAAATCTTATTATCCTTAAAATATTAACAATTATCTCAAAATAAATTGTTTGTAAAATTCTAAAAATTATAAAACGCTTCAAAGAAGTTGGTAACTATAAAAACTTTTAAAGTTTCACATAGGTAGTATTTTTCCTTTACATAGCACAATCCGAAGATTGACAAAACTGAACTGATAACTTATTCTAACACGGCATTTCGATTCCGGTTTGTGTTGGACGCACGTAACGGACGTAATCATAATAATATGAGCCTTTTCGTAATCATAATAATGTCTCGCGTGCTGCCCGTGACCGTTCTGACACAAATCAGAGTCCTACCCTTTCAAATACTTAGGGCCGAAACACATGACCGCGTTGCGGCGGCGCAACGCTAAAATCGGCAGTTTATGTTGCGGCGTTGCGGCGCCGCAACTCAGCGCTCGTTCCAGCATAGCAGAGTACCTAATGTCTTCTTAATAACAAACAAGCAATAAGTTTTTACGATGGTCCATGGCAGAGACACGTCTATCCACAATAAAAATTCACGACGAACTGGTTTGGTTACCCTACCGAACGACAATAAAACGCTCTTTTTCACGACGCCGCAACGCACCGCAACGCAAACTGCCGATTTTAGCGCTGCGGCGACGCAACGCGGTTACGTGTTACGACCCTTAAGCCTCGACCATCTTCCATTAAAGTAGGCAATAGAGAAATTAAAATTTCTTTGTTTTAGACCAGTTACATTAAATTATTAATAAGAACAAATAATTATATATATTATAAGAAGTCAAATGATTAACCAAGTATAGGAAATCCACTTTTGCCAATAATTATTTGTCAAATCATGGCCTGACTAATCAGGTCATACTGATTCACAAATCAGCTTAGTAATTACATAGTGTACATTAGAATCTGATACAAGTTTCAGAATTTTATAGGATCAGATGTACGAATTATATTGAACTACTAAATGCATCTAAAAATCTACTCCAAAACACCACATCATCTAAAACCACTACAAAATCATATAAAAGTACATTTGTCCTAAATTATTCTTTCTTAAATTGTTAATTTTTGATAAAACCATAATTCATTCTAAGTTGTTCTAAAAATACGAATGTTAAAATAGTGTGAGGTGCAAGTCTAACAAATGCTGGAATGTATCCTTTGAAGAATGCAAGTGGTCCTTCCTTAGCAGTATTAAAGACAACATCAAATATACCCTTGAATTCACCAGGTTTAGCGTTCATTACACGCGTTTTCAAGACGTCCACAGGCTGGGTCATAGTTGTTGCTACGCCTCCCTGCAATAGCAAACAATAATTTTAACATTTAGATATTCTAGCTACAGAAGTAGAAACATTTTGAAACTCAGTAATTAAAATAACAATTAAGGCTACGAGAAATGCGATATTTTCATAAATAGACATATACACACATAGTAAAATGTTACTACCATAAAACTAAAATCTATCCTTACCGCTAATAAACTTGCCGTGACATGAGTCACAACATTTTCGTGGAAAAATGAAGTGGAAAGAAGTAACATCTTGATTTGGTCATAGAATGCCACTTGTCCTATTGTCATGAGAGCTGCTCGGCTGCATGTCATACTGGCGCCTGCCCAAAGTCGTGTTATGCCTTCAGTTGCAACTACTCTCCATAATCCATGTACAGCATTTTTGTAACTGTAATAATTTACTAATTGTTTAATACTACATAGAATTTTTGTGTTAATTGCAGTGATGATGCAATGTTTTATGTCATTTTCTGTGTTTCCCATATTTGGCCTAATACCTAGTATTAAATAGGAAAACCAGTACCTAAATAGCTCTTTTGAAAGCCAGTATTCATTATTTTCCTTCAGACATATATTCTTTTTTGTAACAAAGAATAATTAATTTATAGGAAACTACTCTGTTGGTGGCTTCGCCTACATTCCCATGGGATGAAAATTAGCCTATGTGTTATTACAGACCATACACCCTTGTTCCAAATTTCATCCTGATCTCTCCAGCTTTTTTGATGCCTTCGCATTTATCATATTAGTTGACATTTATACATACTTCCTTCTTTGCTCCGGTGGAAGTTTCACATCATTTTGCATTCGCACATTGATTAAATCTGCAGGGTTCCCCATAAAACCACCAGCAAATCCACCCACACCAGCTATAAGTGTAGACATATAAAATGGAATAGGCTTACCCTGAAAATATAGATACAAGAAAATGGTAGGTTCAGGTAAAATACAAGAGAATTGTTTATTTTTGTTAAAATATATTTCAGCATAAAATAATTAAATTATGTCGTTGTAAAAAGAATGGTGCTTACATCTTTAGGTGTGAAATGTTGTTTAGCCACTTCATATATTCCAAATCTAACTGTTGAATATGTTAATTGTCTTAGCAAGGAGGCTGATATACCATTGTACAGTCCTAGGACACCTGGAAACAAGGTATTGAAAAATTATTTACCTTTTATATTACAACAAGTGAGGTGCTGTAAAGTTCAATTTGATGTTCATGTTTATTGTTTCTATGAGATTGTTAATAGCTAATTAAAGTAATTTATTAGTTTTAATCTTATTAGAAAAAATATAATAAATACTCATTATAAATTAATGACTGTTACAAAAACATTTTAACTCGTCGAGTACCGGTTTTGCAGACACAATTATAGAACAATAGGTTGCGGTCACCGGTGACCGCTTGGTATTTGACAGTTTAATAAGTAAATTTTAAATATGCAGTATGATAAATGACCACACTCATTAACTTGATTTTATGGCTTTCAGAATTAGGTATTTAATGATTCCTTATTTACTACCTAATGTTCTGTATAATTTGTGAATTAACTCGTCGAGTACCGGTTTTGTAGACACAATTATAGAACAATAGGTTGCGGTCACCGGTGACCGCTTGGTGTTTGACAGTTTAAGAGTCTAAATATTTACCGTCATTTTTTACAACTATCCCAACAAGTTGAGACATGGAAATGTTTTTCCCCTTTTGGGTTTGCATTTGAACTTTCAGCAGATCCAATGGATGAGTGACACAAGCAGCTCCAGCCGAAGAAAGTCCTCCGAAATACCATCTTGATACTCTCACTTCTTTCGGTCCTGCTGAATCCTTTTGGTCGCCCATTATGTGAACTAGAAACCAAAGCAGATGTATTCAAAATTTAATATCTTAAAATCCCCATATGAAAGTTACACATTATTCTCTTATAGTTTTATTATATTGTTCCTTTATATATATAATTATATAAATACTGATGGATTTATACATAAAATATTTAATTAAAGCAACAGCTACTTAAATTGTTAGAGATGAATGTAATAGCACATCAACCATAATTATTTTAGAAATTGAATTCCCAGATATTCATTGTAAAGGTCTAATAAGAAGCCTTTTTATTTTTATCTAAGATTTAATTTAATACTTCTTGATTATAATTATGTGAAGCCACAAACAGACGAATACATTCATTTTAATCCAACTGATTTATGCAATGCAATGACCGCAGTGGCTTGAAGACATGAGTTTGATTGAATAGTTAAATCCATATAAATCTTATTTATAGGACTAGGACTTGCCTTCTCAAAAACATTGAGCCGGTTTTTTATTTTGACCAATGACTTAAGAATTCTAGGACATGCCCTAGTGTCCAACAAATACTACAAAGAACCATGCTATTATGAATCGAAAAGACAAAATATAATCGGTCTCTTTTATCATACTTCAATTTTCGTAATATAGATAGAGATAGATAGATTATAGTAGTACAAACTACAAAATGGCAACATTTTTAATATTACGTCACGTTGGTTCATGGACGTATACGTCCATGAACCGTTGGTCCGACTCCGTGGCGGGTCGCCATTTTAATTTCCATGTTTCTGTAGTACATGAAACGTCAAGGGTTTGGAGTGTAGTTGTCGCAAATAAAAATTGAATGTACAGACTTACAGAGTGTTTTATGAGTTTAGAATTTTTATTTTTTATGTATTTTAAAAGTAACTATGCCGTAGTCTGGTCATATTCAGACTACGGCATACGGCAAGAAATACGGCTGTAAATCATACCGAAAATCGTTTCACAAGTAAATCATACATATTTATTTACAGAAAAATGTATTTTCTGGTATTCCGAAGATCTTTTTAGTGTATAATTTCGTATATTCTGTATACGGTTGGCTGCTTGTTCATGTAAACAAACAATATTAACTAGTGCTGTGAGGTGATTAAATAGAATCGGTTGGCATTAAGATATTAAACATATAATTTTTATATAAATTTAATTTGTAATTTTAAATATATAATGTATAAGATAACAATAACCATGAAATACACACACGAGAGTTAAAGATAGAAATGGCTAGAATAATTGGGTAAAGAAAATATTAACTGTTCCTAACAGACAAGCTTTGTGTGTATTGTATTTTAAGGATCATTGTCGATTAGGACTCTTGATGTGGTCAACGCAAATTCATTCTCTCAGGCAAATAATTCTTCATGACAAAATTCAACTAAAATACTTGTTTAATGCATTAAAATGCATCAGAAGCAATAAATTTATAACGTTTGCAACTGCTTTGAGTGCTTTTATTATGATATTCATCAAACTACATTTAGGTTATCTTAAAAAATTAGTTCTTTTCTTTTATCTTGAAAGTATAAACTACTCGGTTTAATATCTTTAAATAAAGGTATCTATTTGTTTTTTTTTATTAAAAGAAGTGGTAAAATCAGAGCAGGTGCTCTTTCTACAGTTCATTTGAATATTATACAGCCAAGTACTTCAGAAAAGGTACCAAAAAATAATTGTGGTTCATATAGCTCACATCACTGTCGGTTCAATATTTAAACTGCATTATTTAGAAATGAATGAATACAATTTTGTATTATTTACAATTTAAAACAAAAACCGGGCAGAAGCGAGTCGGCCTCACACTTTGAGGATTTTTAATATTTTCAATCATTTATACTGTGAAACTAAAACTATAGGGAAAAAATTAAACCTGTTTCAGAGATTGTAATTAAAGTGCTTTCATGTGATACTTGTCACAAAATAGAAATGCGGCACTCTGAAAAGTTGACCTATATATTCAATAATATTATTTATTGTGTTATGTAACGGCAAAACAATTAACTGCAAACTGTCAAACACCGAGCGGCAATCTATTGTTCTTTAATTGTGTCTACAATGACGGTACTCAACGAGTTAAACCATTAATGTATAAGTGATTTTAATTATCCTTCGACTATGAAAAATGCTGTGGTTTTACAAATCGCATCAAAAGAAATTCGATTTAAATGTATTCGGTTGAGTGCCCCGAGCGTACGGCGCGTCGGCAACAAAACAAAACAAAACTAGGTGCACTCAACCCAATTTTTTTTTTTTTAGGGGGGATAATCATCGAATGTCTGCTCCCACCTGGGTGAGGCGGGAGGGAGTGTCAGACTCTTATTGACTAAAAACCACCCCGTTCCTTCTCCTGCACGTCGAGCCGGAGCCCCGGTTACCCGTTAGGTTCTCCGCGACTCCGAATCGCCGTCCGCAGGCCCGCGCTTACGGTGGCCGGAGATCGTCCCGCGATCCCCGACGCCCAGTGTGTCCTTCGCAATGGCTGGGTTGCGAGGAGGCAACGCTTCGCTGGCTCACGCGTCCCGCCTCCTCCTTAGCTAGCGTAACTGCTTCGCAAAAGGAGGAGACGGCATCCCAGTCCCCCTCGCTCCGCATCATGACCTGCACTAGGCCCGGGCCCCGGACGCAAGAGGTCACCATCGCCGATCACTTCCCTGAGGGCACGGCGGTGCTCGCCCACGCACGGCATTCCGCTACAGTGTGTTCCACCGTGTCCTCAGGGCGGTCCTCGCAGTGATGACACCCGGGCGTTTGGCTGGGAGCATAGATGAATAATACATCTATGGCTGGGATTTGTTTGTGACGTCAACTGCTCGTTATCAACTTCATAAATTGCCTGTTTGTCATTTTGACTTTGACAGTAAATGCAATATAAATGATTCATCATCATTTTATAATTATATGTTATTGTATATTCATATAAATAATAATACAAACAAAAATAAATCATAGTTAGTTAATGTAATCATTAGTTAAACTTAATTTGACTTTGTGTTTTTGGAAAAATGTGTGCATTTAAATTTTTTTCCTTTTATTCCACATTCGGGAGTACCTAGTTCCTTACTTCTTATTATACTCTTTGGTACCTAGCAAAAAAACTTAACGTCACGAACTTAACGTCTCCATTGACATATCGATTTTCCCATGCTTCTGACGTACACTTTTGAAGTTTGACGTAAGTAAATAACCTATAGATACCAATGGAAATAACCTTCAATTTTCAAAACGATCTTATTATTTTCGAGGTAGCTCAGTTGACTCTTACTGTGTGGTGTACTATAAATAATTACATTGGCAGACTTTCCTGAATCTGGTATTCCGGGAATTTTAAAGTAATAATTCATTTAGAAAAGAATATTTTGTAAAGGTACTTACTTCTTTATCTATCACTTTTTGTAAATAAAGCAATATTACACGATTTTTATCACTGTATGAGTCACCTATTGGTGGTTTATTATTGAATTAATTTTATAGATACACTAAAATAAAATATTTAATTTTGCCCAGAAATGTTAATCCCAGTAAACTACCGAACACTTTCCAATTGGCTTTACGCGGAGCTTGCGTTTCACATCAAATCAACACGCGGCCAGTGCTTTAAAACACCCAGTAATGACTGCGTTACGCTTATCGTCCGCTACGGAGCTGTAGTGGAATAGAGATCACATGTTACATTTCTCTTTAACTGATTCATTATATTTCGTGCTAGTGATATTTTGGAAGCTGTGCGTGTGTATCTTTCATTGATTAATTTGTTCCAGAATGTCGTCAGATATAATAACGTTGCTAAAACTGGACAAAAGTATGTCAAATAAAGTGGTTGTAGTAAAAGAAATCAACAAATGTGACAGTTCATTCATCACCAGTTGTTTGCTAAACTATTGCATCAAGAATAAGACTGCTGTTGTTGTAGTGTCAACACACAACTCTCTGCAACACTATCAAAATGTGGGCCTCAAAATGAATTACAACTTGCAAAGATATGTGGACACAGGATTAATAAATTATTTTAACATAGGTGAATACTGCATTAACAGTTTACTAAATGACAATAAACTGCCTGAACTTTTTGTGAAAGTTAAAGAAAAAGTATTGTTGATGCAACAAAAGTATGAAACAGTTAATGTAATAGTGGATGGTGCTTCACATTTCTTTGACTTAGACTATACACTGAAAGAAGTAAATATGTTTTTCAAAGAGTTAATTCCATTTGTAACTAGTTACAATAATTCCTTTGTTGTTTGTCATTGTAATGAAGCAAATGAGGATGATGTGACATGTGTGATGTCTAATTTATTGATGCACAAAGCTTACACTGTGTTGGAGGTTGAGAGTCTTACCTCTGGCTGGAGCGCCGATGTATCAGGCCACTTGAGTGCCATGTACCCAGGACTAAAGTATGACAATGAACATTTGTATGTCATGGACATAAAACCTTCCCGATATCTATTTAAACTATTTGATAGAGGTGTAAAACTATTTGCACCTGGCACTGTGTAAACTTTGTAAATATTACTATAGCTATAATATTTTATTGCCAAAAGTGTAACATATTGTTATGTTATTATATATACTTCTATTTGTAAATTGTAAAATATACCTAGGTATTAAAATTTGTATATTGTGTTGGAATCAGGTTTTTTAATTCTATTTCTTTATTGATACTTTGATATCGGATTCAAGGTCGAGTCATATGCAAATGATTAGAATATTCAAAATGATACCTATAATTTTGTTATTAATTTTTATATAACATTACCCACTATTCTCTAAAAATACCATAATAAATATATGTACACAAAACACCGCAAATTAGTTAGCAGCGCCACACATGGACACTACTATCTTTTACACAGTGAACATGTGTGGGTAATTTCATATTACTGTGTATAAAAATATTCGTCCACCACATTCACATTGGTATTTTCATTCTTGTGTCGGTATATGTATTTTTATAATTTAATTCACGGGTAAGGTTAAAACTATTTACAATCATTGATATGACCCGACATTTTGACGGGTATTAACGTAGTGTTCGTGGTCGACTGGTTAATGAGCACGCTTTTATCGTCTTTCAATGATCAATGATGATGTGAGTTCTATTCCAGCTGAAAGATTCTTTTTTATTTTACTATGTAGTTTTTCTTATTTTTTTTTGTTTTTTGAAATATTTAATCAGACTATAAAAGAAGCAGATAAGTCGGTAAATAAAACAATACTATCTTTTATTACAATTAATTTATTTATTATACAAATAAGTGGTTTTATATTCAATATTTATAATAATTAATTATCATACCACAGTTAAGTTCTTAAAGTTCTTTAAATAATAATTAATCAATATGCCAATAAACCTTATAGTCGAATTGGGAAATATCATGCGATAAAGTATATACTTTTAAAATTAACATAAGAAGATTTAGAAAAATAGGATAGAAAAAAAAGTAAAGATTAAAACATTGTTTCAAATTTTAAATATTTGATTAATGAATTCTTGAAATTACTTGTGAATGCTGGAATCGATCCGGCAGCACTTTACTGGAGGCGATAACCATTACGCCAAACGCGCTATGAATGAGATTATCGAAATATTGTATACCATTCAGTAACATAAAAATACGATGAGAAAACACTATATTTATATGGGTATTGTATAGCTCGATTGCTCATTATTTGATTTCGATTTATTCAAAGTTTGTTATAAGTTATTTTTATCTTTACCCTCGTTTTTATTTAAACTTTTTTACTAAATAATTACATATACCGACACAAAAATGATATTTAAATACCAAGATGTGTGTGATAGATGAATGTTTCTATACATATCTATTAATATGAAATTACCCACACATGTATATTGTGTAGTCATACTGGTGTCGATGTGTAGCGCTGCGAACTAATTAACGGTGTTTTGTGTACATAATAGATATGTATTATGTACCAATAGTTTACGGTAGGTACAGTAACTTACGAGGTTTACTTACTGTGGGATGAATTTATTGCTGTAAACCCAATAAGAATTTCAAATTCACAAAAAATAATATTACGTGCGTAAGATTCGTAGAGTTACCATATTCAGTCTGACTCGTCTTATTAAAAATGCTCTAACCAACCCTTGTGGGTATTTGAGGACATTTTAGGGCAAAATATTAAATGGGTACCTATAAAGGTTTAACTAAGTCTGGATATAACTAAGATTTGGATTAAATTTGACTCATCGGAGGCCAGGGCGATAGGGCATCCTAACCGTATACCTGCGTAACTTGCTTATATAGGTACCTGCGCGCTTTTTACATATAGGTTGGAACCTACATTCGATGGATTATCAAGTATAAATAGGCTTCGACACTTCGTGAAAGTCTAACCAAGATCCAGAGCAATTGATGTCCTATTCTAGTGCACTTGAATAGGTACCTAATTACCTACACTTAGCAACTTTGCAGTTCTCTATCGCCCACATGCCAGGGCACGTGGTAAAAAATCAAAACAATACTAAGCGGTTTTTTGTCAGTCAGACCCTGACAATGCAAGTGCCTTATGAGCACAGAGACTTAATGAATGAAATAAAAATAAAGGAATTTTGCGAAAGTCTTGTCAAACTATTGGACATGGAAACTGAGGGCCGGTCGTTGTCGCCGTACTTGGCATGAGTCCAAATGTGAGATCATTATGGGACGGAAGCGATGAAAAAATGTACGTAGGTACTACTTAGGTAGGTATCTATTTACTATTGTACATTAGTACAAACTCGACAAACGAAAGTCATGTGATCCGAAAAGTCTAAAGTTCGTTGGCTACTAAAATGTTACCTATTTCATCGTCAATTTCTAAACCTAAAATACCTCTATAATAATACTTGATAATGTACATTGGTTCCTACACGTAGGTACCGATCCACTTTCCTATCCATAGGTATCCATTAATTATAATTAAACTATCGCATGAACAAAGGGGTTCTCCGCGGACTTAGGTGTCTAATGAATGATACTATAAAGTTCAACCGTAAAACTTACCTACGTAAAGTTAATTGCCTATATGTAGGTAGGGCACTCACTAACCGTTGTCGCGGAGAACCTAACAGGTAACCGGGGCTCCGGCTCGACGTGCAGGAGAAGGAACGGGGTGGTTTTTAGTCAGTAAGAGTCTGACACTCCCTCCCGCCTCACCCAGGCAGGAGCAGTCATTCGATGATTTTCCCCTCTTAAAAAAAAAACTAACTGTTCGGAATGCCCGCCCAAAGCGAAGGCTGTATATTGACCAGGAGCTGGGTCGTCATTGTGCTTGGATGCGTGTGAGTAAAGGAAGTGATGCCATGACTCAAAGCACCGAGGTTGCCTCAGAGAGATCATATGGCAGCATCCGCACTGTATTCCATGGAAAACTTATCTAATTATATCTATCTATGTTCTATACATATAATAAACCTGTAGAAGTGTTAGTTCTGTACATTGAAAATAATAAAAAAATAAATGCTGTGTAAGTGTATTTTACCAACCGCGTACAATTAGATTATGTAGTTAGATTGTCGAATTGTAAACTAAGTAGGTAGGTAGGTACCTAAGTATATGTCGGAAGGATGGTGTGGGCGATGTCAAGCGAGAACCCTCTTCGTCATATATATCGGTAGAGATATGTTTATGGAGTAATAAAACAATTAAATCTTCGTAATTAAAGTAACGTTTACTTTCGACAGTGCACAATAAAATTACTCAGCGATTGCGTAACGTGTGAACTGGGCAACGATTGACGAACGACTGCCAAGCTTGCGCTTGCGCTGCTTTATATATCACTCGGTGGTGGGATTGAAGTGACGTCGGCCAGTTGTTTGTTCACTGCTTGCCCATTACATTCGCAGTTTACAAAATAATGACGGCGGCGCCGTCACGGCCATACTGACGTACGCTCGTCCTCGAGCGTCTTCCGAGCATCTGGGAACAAGATAACAACCCGTTCGTTCATCCTGGCATTTCTAATCTCTATCTAGTATAACCTTTAACAAAAGCTTTCAATATTGTGCGGGTTCGGTTAACCCTTCAGCTTACCACAACTACTACGTTATCATCACTCATCAGTATTAGAACTGGAGACGATTGTGCTAGGCCGGATAAATATCCCTTTAGCGAATGCTAGACCGGACATCAGTCCCTTTAGCGTATGCTAGACCGGACATCAGTCCCTTTAGCGAATGCTAGACCGGACATCAGTCCCTTTAGCGTATGCTAGACCGGACATCAGTCCCTTTAGCGTATGCTAGACCGGACATCAGTGCCTTTAGCGAATGCTAGACCGGACATCAGTCCCTTTAGCGTATGCTACACCGGACATCTGTCCCTTTAGCAAATGCTAGACCGGACAACAGTCCCTTTAGCGAATGCTAGACCGGACATCAGTCCCTTTAGCGTATGCTAGACCGGACACCAGTCCCTTTAGCGAATGCTAGACCGGACATCAGTCCCTTCAGCGTATGCTAGACCGGACATCAGTCCCTTTAGCAAATGCTAGACCGGACAACAGTCCCTATAGCGAAACATGCTAGACCGGACAACAGTCCCTATAGCGAAACATGCTAGACCGGATTTGCAATCCTTATGGTCGGATCGCAACCCCTTTAGCTGAGTCATTGGACTGGATTTTCCCTTCAATGACTCTTTCCTACTTTTTTTGTTACTTTTTTTTTTCTTTTTTTTTCTTCTTTTTTTAATTTTATAAATAAGTAATCAGTTACAACACTCATTCACTCTGGTAAATCTGGTGATGGACTTTCCATATTATTACTAATAGCGCTCAAGGTACGTGAACTAGCCGATACAGTGCTGCTATTAACAGATATAGTGTCGCCCTTAACAGATATAGTGTCGCTATTAACAGATATACCTCTAGTGTCGCTATCGGAAAGTTCATCCTCAGTATCACCAATCACAGCTATGTCACACAGTATATTATTACCGCGATCAGTTTCATGGACAAAATCACTCTGGCTATCATCCGCCGTCACGTCATCATCATAACTTTCGGCTATTTCTATAAAACCTAATGGACCGCGGGGTACCTCGCGTAAGTTCTCATGGGCGACCTTGTACTCTCGATTAGAACCATTAACGAGTTTCTATTTGTACCTATCGTTTTCTAAGAAATCAGTGATTTTGTAGGGACCTTTATACTTTGGGAATACGTTTACAGTTAAAAGTTTAAAAAGTTACGACGTTTCAGTAGCAAAATCAATAAATAGAAAACTTCTAGACAAACTGACGTTACACAATCTCACAAGAATATTATTCTACCAAGCAACCCAAAGCATTTAAACTTTACAAGTGATCACGGCTGTGCATAGCCCAGTAACTCACAGCTACTCTTTTCTAACGCAAAACTTACAGGACACAAGAGAACGTGAACGAGAGAGACAAGAAACATCTATCTGCGGAGTATCTCTGGAGGATCGAATCAGAGACAAGATAATCTGACAGATAACCAAACATATAATCTTACAAACTGAAACTGCATAAAAATCAATACGATACTAACTAACGTCACACAGACCAGTTGCCAACCAGGCAATTCACCAATCAGATGCATTGCCACACAGGCGGTTTGCCACACAGGCGCTTTACCACACAGGCCCATCGCTACATGATCCTCATGAATGCGGTCTGGTGTGTGAAGACCCATAGCCACAAGTTCCTCATGGGTGCGGTCAGAGTACGAGTGCGTGAATATGATGTAAGTGTGGGTATTTTTTTTTTTGATGGGACAAGCCCGCCACAACCTCGCAAAACCTCTGCAACTCCTGTAAGCCAGGATCTACAGTAGATACAACCATGAAAACACCGGAACATTGAAGTCCGGCGCGTCCCAGGGACATGAGTAACTGTCTTGGTTCCCGCAACGAAGTGAATCAGAAGATATTATAAGAGGAGAAGAAGAAAAAACTATAGTTTCCACTTCCCTCGGTGAATATTACTGCAGGAGACAGAATGAATTAAGCCTGAAGGCACAAAGAAGAGACCGTACAACTGGGTGTAGTTATCTAGGCAGGAAACCAGTGATCAAGGAGCTGGTCTTAAATCCTTGACGCCGGATGTCTCTTTAAACACTTTATCTTTCTATATGTGTTCGATCCACCCAAAAAAATGAAAAATGAAGTGTGGGTATGTGAGTTATAGGTGTTGAATGCAACTCATGACATTGACACTTCATAAAATTCTCAAAGAACCTGGTGATCAGATATTCTCCTCATCCTTAGTCCTCAGATCTACTGTATTTCAATTTCATCTGTTACAATTAAATTACTCGACATTTTACGTAACTTATAGGCGCTGCGATAGACATTTTTTGTAAGACGCAATATAATAATGAAATGCAGAGTCTCGTTACTTCGCGTTTTCTCTATTAGACAAAACCGGACTTCACTACATCTGGAATAACCACCAAACAGCCTATCTACTCACTACAACGCACTTAGCGAAAACATATCTCAAGGTCCTTTAAATCAAAATAAATGATCAACAGCTATCAAGATTTTCAAGGTAACCACAATTTATACACTACACATGTGTGGATAGTCACTCCAGTATTCCAGAGTCACAAGTCAGCCACGACTGTAGTTTCATTATATGGACTCGAGTCCCTGCCCCAGTAACGACTATGACCAGCACACACGATATAATAATAATAATAATAAGCCCGCAGGGCACCTTGAGGCGAGGTGACGGGCATTAGCGATCCCGCGGGCTACCATCATCCCGAGTGCTCCAGGGAGAAGTCACCGTTCCTTCTTCTCCGGCTTGCCTTAATTGGCTGGCTGGAGTGAACGATGACAAGGAACAGGTCTCCCACCTCTGGCTTGCCTTCATTGGCTGTCCAGAGTGGAGTCGCTAGAGCAGTGATCCTGCTCGGAGGGTAAGAAACTATTCGTAAGTCGCGAGTGGGCCAGGGATGCAGGAGGCTTCGGCTGGAGCAGATGATCTGAGTAGAAAGCGGTGGTAGTTTCTTAACCCTTCAGCCACTCACATTCTCGTTGCCCCTATGTTGCTATATCTAGCAACCATTCCCGGGGCCCGGTTGGTGAGTTGGCGAGTCTCCGCCTGCCATTTTTACGTGTAAAAATTACATTGTTTCGGCAGGTGCCATAGTCATCCATAGTTCCCAATTTACAAATCCACAGCAACCCATCCATAGCCCTACCTTTTTTTTCCCATTATTCACAATAGTCCTACACTAACCGGGGACTGTCCTTGGGTGCATTTCCTTAGTGCATACAGGGATAGTCGCCGGTTTATGTCTCCATTACATTTAGATTAAAGTTGTCTAACGGGCCTCTGCGCAGTTGGCTTCGGCCCCTCGTACGCCTCCCAAATGACCGGGACCCTGTGGTCCCGTGAATGGTAAAGACATACATAATAATAATAGCCTTTATTAACAATCTTACATTACATTTTCTTTTATCTTATTATGACACCGGTACGATAAGATTGTCTCGCTTCCTGGCGTAGGCCTCCCCAAGAACTCGCCATCGCGAGCGGTCCAGCGCGTCGCGCCTCCAGGTTGGTCCAGCAATAGCTTTAATGTCGTCCTCCCATCTGCGACATTGTCTCCCTTTGCGCCTTTTGTAATGTCTCGGACACCATTCTGTTACATCTCTTGCCCATTTTTCTCTTTTATTCCTAATTAAATGGCCTGCCCATTTCCATTTAAGTTTTTTTATATGTTGAGTGATATCTATAATTTTTGTTTGTTTTCTTATGTTTTCTAATCTTATTCTGTCTTTTATTTTAATATTGAGGATGCTTCTTTCCATACTATGTTGACAAGATTCTAGTTTGTGCATATAATTACTAGTTAGACTCCATGTCTGGCATCCGTATGTCATGACAGGCAAGATACATGAGTCGAATATTTTTTGCTTGGCTTTGACTGGTATTTGTGGGTTTTTCATAATCTCTTTAAGAGACCAGTATCTCTTCCATGCTAGAGTTATTCTGTTGTTTATTTCTTTTCCTGTTAGGTTCCTTGGACACACACGATACAGTAGAATAAATGAGAAGTTTTACCCTCACTAGGCACTGAAAGGCCCCAACCATAACAAATCCTAAAGGCAAGATCAAGGAAAGCATGTTTCTCATCAGAGCACTCCCAGCGCCATTCTCCAACCCAACAATAATCCTAAATGAATGTAGGACCTTAGAGGACTCTTCAATTCTGACCTTAACTACCAATTATTATTAGCAGCCTTGACCTTTATTTGTTATAAACTACTTTTTTCCCTTCAATACCCTGCACCGCGCCAGACAGCAAGCACCACTTAATTCTGCATCTACCTCGCGGAAACCATACCTCCAATTTCCAACCAAATGAAAGCCCAAGACCACTTGAGATATTACCCAAATAACACTATCAGATATAATTCTAATGACCATGTATAATCGCGGATCTAAAACAACTACCCGACAAAATAAAATAAAATTTCAAATTGGAAAACTAATAATTGTAAACTCAAGGCTTTGACTCGTTTTTGACCCATAAAGTACTTGGTATCGGAATCATAATAAATGGAACAAAGTCACCTGGTATAATCCCGATGGCAGCAGTGTCCAATTGCAGACATCAACACGCCGCTCACCAAACGCTGCGTTAACGCCGCGTATCTCATGCTGTCACTGGACGCCAATGCACTCCGGCTTGAATTGGGACCACGTCATGTCTTCATTTGCTGCTTCAGATAGCGATTCAGTTCGAAGTAGCTGCCTCAACGTTAGCCACGTTGAATCTTCACTACTGAGTACCTAGCTTTGTATAGCTAAGCACTTCCAATCTTGCAGCACTATCTTAACATAACATAACATCACGCCTTTTTATCCCCGAAGGGGTAGGCAGAGGTGCACATTACGGCACTTAATGCCACTGTACAATGTAACACCCACTTTTCACTATTTATGTTACGAGTCCCATGTAATAGGGGGTGAGCCTATTGCCATATACCGGGCACATTTCCAGACACCGTGCTACTACTACTACACTATCTTCTTTGTCGCATTTGCATGTAGGTAGTTCTTCACGAACCGGCTCCGATAATTTTAACATTTTCAATAATCCTGGTCCATCCCACTTCTGATGTCGGAAGGATGGTGTGGGCGATGTCAAGCGAGAACCCTCTTCGTCATATATATCGGTAGAGATATGTTTATGGAGTAATAAAACAATTAAATCTTCGTAATTAAAGTAACGTTTACTTTCGACAGTGCACAATAAAATTACTCAGCGATTGCGTAACGTGTGAATTGGGCAACGATTGACGAACGACTGCCCAAGCTTACGCTTGCGCTGCTTTATATATCACTCGGTGGTGGGATTGAATTGACGTCGGCCAGTTGTTTGTTCACTGCTTGCCCATTACATTCGCAGTTTACAAAATAATGACGGCGGCGCCGTCATATATATACTGTAAAAAAACTATTGACAAAACGTGTCGCATTGCTTATTTTATGTTCTTGGTGTAGAGTCAATCAGTTCATGACTTCATTTCCAGAATGGCACCTCTTAATATATTCGAAATTAATATTTGTTCAGAAGCAGAAACATATTTAGATATCACTTAGTAAATTCAACAATAATCTAGGATTAAGTAATGTTTCATTTATTATTGGTAAGTAAACAATTATCATAAAAAGTACCTATTTATATCGTTAATGAGACACGACTGTAACCAATCGGTGGTGATCATGACCTCTGTTTTGACATTGGATAGCCTACTTGCACAGCATTATAAGATCACATGGCTATCAGCGATTGGCACGCCATGATTGTGGAGATCTAACTCATACTTCCATCTACGTCTGTTATTTATCGGAATATTTATGGGATACAGAAAATATGTAGTGGTGGGTAATTATAATGACCATTGATACCTGTTTCATTTTGGTGCTGTAATTTAACTAACATTGAAGTAGATGTGTGTGTATAGACTGTAGATACAAGGTAAGCTAAATACTTAATTAAGTATTTAATTTATGTTCAGGTATGCTATCACACGTTAGGTGTTAGGTGTAGGTACCTACTGTGGACAAATACCAGCATTTTGTTACGATTGTGGTTAGTAAAATACAATTGCAAGGCCATTTTGAGAGGGGAATGGATGTCCCGCAATTTTAAGAGGATGGTCCCAATCAAATCTCAGTAGGTAGGTAACACTGGGCCCGATGTACATTATAGTTGACAAATACAGTCAGTGATTCTTAAAAACATTGCGAAATGCACCTTAAACAAACATTTTTCGTTTGATTTAAAATGGCGTAACAAATAAATGTTTAACTTCTTGTCGTTTAGGAATCAAATGCGCTATGATCTCGTAAAGGTGCTTATTTGGCAGAAAATTTAAGCAGGTAGGTATATTTGAATGTAGCCATAGGTACTTACGTATTCTAGATATGCATAAGTACCTACTTAATCATGATTATTATGAAGGCATGCTTGTGTGTTATCTGCCTTAGTAATAGGAGGTAGGTATTAGAGAATAACCTATGGAGTTTCTTGCTCGTTCTTCTCCATAGGAATCTACACCTTGGAAGGAGCAACTAGCTTCACTTCTAAATTTTTGTTGTTGACATTCAAAAGTGCCTTCCTGGTCTAATTAAAATACTTAAATGATTTAGACTTTTTTTAGGTATTAGAGAGATACTAATTAACATTATTAGATAGCAACAGATCTTATAAATGTGTTTGCAACAGGTGGCGGTGCGCGTGCGCCCGCAGCGAGCAGATCTATGAAGGTCCCCGCATCGTGCACGTGGTCAGCGATAAGGTTATCCACTTGCATTACCTAATACACCCATACGACGTCTATCATACTAGTTGCTAGTTGTACAGGTCTTATCACTCCTTGTAGGGCACAAGTTAATTACGTAATATTATCAATCTACTGCACATTGCACTAGGTAGGTTAGGTGTCAAAGTCAAAGCCAAGGCATTACTTAATTTCAATCAGACCGTCAGCAGTACTTTTATAAGTCAAGGTGCCATAAAGCGACTGCAACTGGCCTAGCTGTCAACTGGAAAGAAAGATTTTTGTCTGCTCATTGTATTACGTATGCAACAGAAAAACCGTGAAACTAAATGATCTTTTCTATCAAGTTTATGGTATACCTACGTGATGTCACCCTACGTGGACTGAATACCTTATATTTATTACAAAAAAGGTAGAGTTTTATTTAATACTCACATATTAAATAATTACAATTCCAGTAGGTTTATGAACAACAAGAACTTTGATACAATTTTGATGATTTATGCCTGATTAAGTAAATAGGCAGCTAACTACTTCCCTACACCAGGCTGTTTCGATAATGTCCACTCAAGCTAGTCATTTATAGTATATATAATACCTACTCCTGAAACGGAGTATTATTATAAATACCTAAACTTTACTTTCTATAAAGATATAAAAGCTAAAAACTTGTTCATAAAACTTTCTCACATAAATTGCCAGAACATAATTTAATATTCCATTAAACATTTTATAGTTCAGCACCATGCTCATAAGTATTGAGTTAGAAATATTGTGAACCATTTCGTCTATAGAAAAATTAAAATTTCATGTGGAGGAAGCGTTTCAGAAATATTTTATCCATATACCATTTACCTACTGCTACTACTACTACTACTAATACTACCTACCTACTACTACCTACTAGAGTCGTCGTGGCTCGGAGGTGTAAGACGCCGCGCCCGCTTCTCATGCATGAGGGTGCGGGTTCGAAACCTACTAACGGCAAGTACCAATGTGACCTTTTCCGAGTTATATGTACCTACTTTCTAAGATTATTTAGACACCACTGACAAACGCTGAAGGAAAAACATCGTGAGGAAACCTGGGCTTATAATTTCTAATTATAAGTTTGAAATCGCCAACCCGCATTGAGCAAGCGTGGTGATTAATGCTCAAACCTTCTCCGTGTGAGAAGAGGCTTTGCTTAGCAGTGGGCACTTATAAGCTGTTGATGATGATGATGATGATTTACCTACATCAAAAATAATTTTGCGCCATGATCGATGTCAAAACAGAGCACTTCCAATAGGAAGTGTTCTGTTTCAGATCAATTTCGCTGATAAAGTTAGCAAGCCAAATTGATCTTTTATTCGTTATTCTGATTCTGATTATGGCGGTTTATAATTATAAGTACTTCAACACCTTGTTAACTTTAATGCAAATGAATAAAGAATTTGAATTTGAGTCTTTGGCTAAGGCAGCACACAAGTAGAGACTACACTACACTAAGATCAGTACTTCTTTAACTTTTTACCGACGTATAAACTTAAAGTAATAATGATATTTTTATTGTTTTAAAGAATTTACCGAGAGAAGGAAAAACAGTTTAGAATGAGTGTTTACACGTAGACGGATGAGTAACGGCAGTTTCGATTATTGTTATTGTACCTATGTAGAAGCAACTGCAAAAAATTATGCCAAATGCTTCGCATAATATCACGACCACTCGACCACGTGTTTGGCGTAGGAAATAGGCAGCAGACGAGAACGTGATATACAAGTATCTATTGATACGTAACAACGATCATTTACCCGATATCAGTAATTGCTGTTGTTGGATTCTAATAATTGCTGTTTCGGTCATGATAAAAGTTATATGAACCTCTTACATAATTGATGATACAATGGAGGCCTTCCGTCTACAATGAAATCAGCAGCTACTAAATTAAATAAATATATTTAATAGGTACACATTTGGAAGATACGGTTTTTATTCACTGTCTTTTAACTACAATTTGCTTGTCATTGATAAGAATGTTACATAATAAGTATATCATATCTACAGTTTCATTAACTGTAGATATATACCTCTATGTAAATAAAAGTAACAAGAATCAAATGTTTCACTAATTAGACTTTCGTTACAAATTGCACCACTTTAACAGCAAGCAAATCGTTGTTTTTCAACAAAATAATTTTTACATAACATAACATAACATAACAACACGCCTTTTATCCCCGAAGGGGTAGGCAGAGGTGCACATTATACCACTGTACAATGTAACACCCACTTTTCACTATTTTATGTTATGAGTCCCATGTAATAGGGGGTGAGCCTATTGCCATATACCGGGCACAATTCCAGACTCCGTGCTATTACTGAGAATATTTTTAGTGGCGTTATATTTAATACTACAGTGTACCTATATAACACTTATATAGAACTATTATTTTAGTGATCATCATCGTACAATTAATAATTTATACGTTGCTATAATTATATTTTCTTACGTTAACATAGAAGCCATTGTTCTGAGTTAGTTGCCAAGTTTACCCGTTTCATGTACGTAAACTGAAATTGTAAATTATTACTTCTAGTCAAAAGCGTACCTACTTACGTAAGTCGAAGCGTAGACGTAAAAGACAAAATTCGTGTTTGCTAATTTGTGGTAGGTAGGTATTACTCCCAAAAACTATTCTAAACAGAACAGGTAATCTGGAATGTCTGGAAATAAGATTACCATGTCTATGCTTTGAATGACTCCTTATTTATTATTCTCCATATTTCCCAAATATACCTATATTTAATTTCTACTTTCATTCAAAAATAAGCTTTGTTATAACAGCTATGTACATAATTATGATTTGAGTTTTATTATTCCGGTACCTATGTGTAGTAATGAAACTCATTTTTTTGTTTAGGAAGACGTATACGATGCTCTCTGTGCCCCTGGTTGGTGATTGAAGGGATTCGCTGGAGCCATCTTCGCGTACGGAGCCACTGGAGCTGACAAAACAAATACCATGTCTGGCCTGATGTCCCGAGCTCTAAGTCATCTCTTTGCCAGCATTGATGAAGAGAATATATCACATACTTATATTTATTATCCCAGGGATGTTTTAACTGCATCGAAGGATAGGCTCTCATACATAGATACCCAAGTCACCTATTAAGCGAGCAGAGTATATTATGGCAAAACAGAGGCTGTTGTTCAGAAGTGTATGTCTTTCGGTTGAAATTAAAAGGCACATTATTTTATACCCATTTATTTTGAAACCAAATTAGCAAGAAACTCCTAATAAAATACCCTTATTTATGTTGACGTTGACGTAATTTTCTTAAGAAAGTACCTACACATACATAATTATTTATTTACGTGAAAAGTTGAAAACTCACGACTCCGCTAGTGCAAATACTGAAACAGCGTCACTCATGTTATTGAAACTCTATCGTTATGATGTACTCCAACAAAGCGTATTGTACAGTCGTTTGTCATCCTTTATTTGTGTTAATTCCTTGGCACCACATACTTACTCAGTGCGATCTTAGTTACATAAGTGACGAAGGTAACAACAGTCTGACTTTTATCGCAAAATAAATAATGTTTAAATGTCTAACTGTTTGTGTAAATATAACAGAGGACTGAGAGGACACACCTCCTTCAATCACAAATGTAATCTAACTACATTTATATTTAATCCAAATCGTGACTTTACGCTTGCTATTTCTCGAAAGCAACACTTAACACCATTGCAGAATTACGAACTGAGTAAGTAACGTATTGTTAATCAATGCGATATTTTATATAAACTCCCTATTTCTATGTTGTCTAAAATTTGTAACAGAACTAAGTTTCCTGAATAACCCGTAACAATATCTATTTTTTTAAGCCTGTTTGTCAAAACACGGTGATTGGGCTTCCATCTGAATACGTACAAGTTCCTCGATTAGTTTTTCCAACTGTTTGAATGAAACCAGTTGAATATATGTAGTTCCCTGATTAGTCAGGTTACAATGTAAATAACATATAATTAAATAGAATGACGTTTTAGACCTTGTTTATTAAAGGAATCAACTTGTGTTGCATGTTTGGTAAAGATATGACGGCACCTGAATTGGATATACACGGAATAATAGTGACCAAAAATAACACTATGCAAAAGATTTTCGCCATATAGTATTATGTATGTTTTGAAACCACTTATAGCTAACAAGAGGCTCAACTTCAGATTCTGACATAGATAACTTAGAAAATCATAGTACAGACGCAGTTCCGTGTGCACAATCCTTTTATTTTGCTTTAGGGGAGAAGGCGCCCCGAAAATTGTGGCGCAGTTAATCATTCTCCTACATGGTCGGCAGCACTACACTTGTGACCGTGATGGTGTTCCATGTGTACCTAGGCTACGAATATCGTTTACCATGAGATAAAAAGAACTATCTTCGATCCGGAAATTGACCTCTTGCTTTGCAATATCGGCCATTTATTACTGCAACAATACAGTTATACCGCACATTGTCGTATTCACAAATTGGCAAATGAGCGGCATGGTTACAACGAGTGCCAAATTTCTGGGATGATTGACATGTCCCTAATTTATCGTTATGGTTACTGTGTGTACCTACGTTTTCAACCGACTTCAAAAAAAGGAGGAGGTTCGACCCCTATGTTTTTTTTTTTTTCTATATTTGTTACGCGATTACTCCGCCAATTATGAACCGATTTGAAAAATTATTTTTTCGGCGTATAGGTAATACCTCAAGGTTGGTCCCATTTAAATTTACTAATAAAAATAACAACCCCCAAGGGTGGAAAATAGGGGATGAATTTATTTATACGCAATAACTCCGCCGATTTTAAACCAATTTGAACGATTATTTTTTTATTGAATAGGTATTATCAAAAGGGTGGTTTCATGCGAATTTGAAGAAAATATTTCACCCCCAAGGGTGGAAAATTGGGGGGTGAACTTTTTATACGCAATATCTCCGCATAATGAACCGATTTGAACAATTCTTTTTTCAGCGTATAGGTAATACCTCAAGGTTGGTCCCATTTAAATTTACTAATAAAAATAACAACCCCCAAGGGTGGAAAATAGGGGATGAATTTATATATACGCAATAACTCCGCCGATTTTAAACCAATTTGAACGATTATTTTTTTATTGAATAGGTATTATCAAAAGGGTGGTTTCATGCGAATTTGAAGAAAATATTTCACCCCCAAGGGTGGAAAATTGGGGGATGAACTTTTTTATACGCAATATCTCCGCCGATTATGAACCAATTTGAACTATTATTTTTTTGTTGAATAGGTATTATCAAAAGGATGGGCGTTTAGTAGGCCTACCCATATTAAATGCACTAAGGGTATCTACAAAAAGTAACACTAAAAATTTTAAAATAAAATAATTAACTTTTTTAAAAAATAAAACCGACTTCAAATGCGAGTACACAAAAAATACTAAAAATTAAAAAATAATTCCTAATACCTATTACCTAATACTATAATTTTTCTAAACTATATCAAAGTAATTAAAGTTAAACCATCTAAATATCTTAAAATAGTTATACTTATATACCTACCTATTGTTTTTTGGAGTCCTATTAAGGTATTAGGAATTATTTTTTAATTTTTAGTTTTTTTTTGTGTTCTCGCATTTGAAGTCGGTTTTTAGTTTTTTTTTTGTGTTCTCGCATTTTACTAATACATGATACCGTTTTACAGCCTGTTATTAATTTAGAACGTTTTCCTCGAAGGCACTAGATGGAAGACAATTAATTAATTAATGTTCAACACGACCATAAAAATGTGCTAGTACTTAGTAACAAGGAATTGAAATAATTCACCAGTTTTATGGACCGGCTCGTCTTCAATTACGCTAAAACAACTCATGAAAAGTTAGTAGCATCATAAGTACTCGGCGCGTTTTTCAAGGAGCCATCAGACCACCACAGATGGGGCCCAATGGGGCTGATGCCGATACGGAGCCGCGGAAGACTTAACGGGTTGCCGGGGCTCCGGCTCGAAGTGCAGGAGTAGGAACGGGGTGGTTTTTAGTCAGTAGTGTCTGACACTCCCTCTCGCCTCACCAGGGTGGTAGAAGTAAATGGATGGTTTCTCCCCTCAAAAAAAAGCTTTAGGTATAAGTACTAACTTCGGCTTGTCCTTTTATCGAAAACGTATGTATTTGTTATGTAGGATAATGATTTAATGCAATGTCGAAAAGATATTGAAACACATTATTGATACGGATAATTTGCTACCTATTAATAGGCGATCTCGTTTATCTGCCGGCTATCAGTAAAATGTATCGGATACGATACGACCTATCACTTTGATAACGGCCAAGTTCATTATTTCTCGTAGAGGTCGTGTGTAGAACTCGCGTCAAATGATAAATTTAGTTAGAATTTAGTTTTATTAATTCCTTAGCAAGGTTTGATTTTGTAATTTTTTACCAAGTTCCCAAAAAGAAGGAGATTATCAATTCGGCTGTACCTATGTTTTTTTTTGACACCGTCTTCTTACCGATCAGTGGGTGGGAAATTACCGTTTTTACCTTTTGTTTGGTTTTAGGTTTTGGTTTTCGAAGTCGGATTTTTTAAACTCAGTTTGTTTTTATTTTTCAAAGGCATAATATGACATTATTTCTTTTTTTTCGAACCTCAATATTGGCATTCAGGCGCGACAGTGTTTAATAATCTCTATTCTTCATATTCTTTGTCAAACAATTTTGTAGGCAATACATTCTAAACTAGATATCAATTTCAATATTTTCATTGAATCACTTGTTTAACACTGTTTGATTCATGCATACCTACGCAAATTTTCCTTGACATAATATTTTTTTACCTTTCAGAGGATAACCACATGAATAATGTTTCTTCTGAATAAATGAAATACCTAGTAGGTAACAACACAAGCATATTTTCCTTTTATTTGCAATGTGTTTATGTGACGCCATCAACCGCAGAATCTTCTCTTGGTTCAGGTTAAGAGGAATTATTGGTGATCAACATACAAATTTTAATTATTTTTATATAGAACAGAGACCATCGCTGTACTTCGTTGTACTAATATTTCAACATAATTCTTTCTATTTTACTTTCTTATAAACACTTGAAACTTGGAATTTTCCAACGAAGCCGCGGACTTTCGTTCTTCGATTGACCTCGGAGTCAAGATTCAAGTCATAGGTGCCTACTGCTATCCATTAGATTGATGAGAGTGTTTAATAAATAGACAGAGTAGGTACTTACTAATGGCCAGCGCCGTAAATAGGGCGGTGCCAGCGGTGCCCAGGCACAGGGCGCAGACACCGGAGGGGCGCAGAAATGACCAGACTGTAGGTACTATCTAAATCTGTATCGCATTTTTAAACGATCTTGAATCAACAACACATTTCAAATGACTCACTACACATCAGACAAATGTAGAGGTATATCCACCTTAAGTCTTGCTCGCAATATTACATACACAAACAAAAGTACCTATACTATAATTTTGGGCGTCGGCGCCCCCGCCGGCGCGGACCCCGGTTGCCTGCGCCCGCGGGGCGAAACAAAAAAAGGAGAGGCACTCCATCCCGGCAGGCTGGAGTTGCAGCAGCGGCGGCGGAACTCGCACCGCGAGCGGAGGATGGCAGTGGGTGGCAAATCGCTGGTGAGGCGAGGAGAGTCGCCAAGGAGGGCCGTAAGCGACGCAAGAAGGCGCAGCCAAGAACACCGCTCCAGGACCCGACGGCTTGCATGGCAAAGCATCGGTCCTGGCCTCCGAGGCTCTCGGGCCTCGATTAATCGGTCTCTACAGCGCATGCTTGGAGAGAGGCCAGTTCCCGCTGCTCTGGAGAGCGGGTAAACTGGTCCTCGTGCGGAAGACGGGGCGCCCTGCGGACTCTCCGTCCGCGTACCAGTCCATAGTGCTGCTCGACGAGGTGGGGAAAGAATAATTTCGAGGAAAGAATAATAAAGTATTCGAAAGAATAATTTCGAACCGCCTCGTCGCGCACTTGACGGACATTGGACCGGACCTGTCGGACGGCCAGTTGGGCTTCCGCAGAAGGCGCTCCACGGTGTACGCCATCATGCGCGTTAGGGACCGAACGACGGGGACTGCAGTGTCCAGGAGTAAGGTCGTGGAACTGCATCTTGGAGGTACTCCGATATCATCGGGTGCCTACCTACGTCCGTCGTGTATTCGAGGCTTACCTGACGGACAGGTCCGTCATTTACCCCGGTCACCGGGGCGAGTGGAACCGGCGAAAGATGTCACAGAGTTCGGTTCTGGGGCCGCTCCTGTGTAACATCGGCGCACCGACCTCCCGACCGGCGTTAGCATCGTATGCTACGCCGACGACACGCTGGTGGCAGCGCACGGGAGGTCGCACCAGGCGGCGGCCGACTTAATGGCGACAGCGGTTGCGACAGTTGTTGTGAAAATCCGGCAATTGGGATTCGAGGTGGCGCTGCACATGTCCAAGGCTATGTGTTTTTATGGCCGCAGGAACGCGCCACCTCCGGGTGAGTCCTAAATAACGGCAGGAGAGGTTACCATCGGCATCGAGACGTCGATGAAGTACCTGGGACTCGTCCTCGACAGTCGGTGGAACTTCGTGGAGCACTTCCGACGTTTGGCTCCAAAGTTGGGGAGGACGGGGGCTGCGTTTAAGCGCATCCTCCCCAACATTGGGGGGCCAAACGCCTCCTGCTGGAGGTTATACGCCGGGGTCGTGCGGTCCATGGCCCTGTACGGCGCCCCTGTGTGGGCGCCGAATCTGATGCGGCGGCCCGCTCGGGCGCTGCTCATGTCACAGAGGGTCATGGCGATCCGAATGATCCGCGGATAATACACGATCTCCGGGAAGGCGGCAAACCTCCTTGCCGGATTACCGCCATGAGATCTGGAGGCGAAGGTGCTCGCGCGCGTGTATCGCGGAGGCACGTCGCCGAGGCGAAATTCCGCCGCCGCGCCAGATAAGTGCGTGGTGGGAAGAGCTCCGGCGCGATCTCATGGCCGACCGCGGAATGGCAGCAAAACATCTACTAAGTTCCGACCTATATCTTGGTAAACAATAAACAGTTATATTTTCATGCACATTTGTCCATTTTATTGTCAGAGCCTGGTAAGGACAAATTCAAGGGCGCAGTTTTGAAAGCTCGCACCGGGCGCCTATAATGCTAGTTACGGCACTGCTAATGGCTTATGTTTAACGTATTGAGTAACATACATCAGGCAAAAATAGTAGGTAGGTAAGTAAGTGTTCACAAGAATTCAAACTCCGTTTTAATTTAAAACTGTAACTAAAAATACATCTAGCTATCATGTTCTAATAACAAATTATTTCTAAACAAATTAAAGTTGACCCAAAAAATAGTTAATCACCGCCAAAACTGGAACCGCAGTTTAATGAAATGTATTAAGATATATATTTACGCTACGCGGGGCTCCTATTTCTGGCGGCAGGGTTTGAAGTAGGTAACCTAACGAATGACATGACGGAAGCTGTATATTTTTAGTAAATATACAGCTATATACCTCTATATATATAAATATATTTAGTTAATTAACTTAGGGTATAAAAGTATTTTCTGGTGGTCATAATATTTAATCCCCTTACTAATCTTCATTAGTACCTAACTCTAAATTAATAATTTCCGTCATAATCATAACTGTACCTATTTACCAGTAATCTAGACATTACGTTCTGCTGATCTTGAAATTATTTTAGTTCTAATTCTGTGTTGTTAGCTTGTTACAGATCTGTAATATTGTAATAGTTCCACACTAGTGCGTCATTACGTTATGCAACCCTAGAGCTGAAATAACTTGTCGTCTCTGGAGACAAATATGGTACTATGTGTATCTTAACGATATATCTAGATAACGAGATAGTACCTACGAAGGGAAGTTTATGACAATAACCTATACATACATATACTTAAAAAAATATACGTTAGCGGTGTGGTGTGGCCCTGCAGGCCGCCGCTACAGCCGCAAGGTCATTGTCGGTGGAGCGTAGCGCCTTGAGTCACGAGATTGACACCGAGGCAACCATTAGCCTAGGAAAGGTGCTTACTTCAATAGCCACACTTATGTTAGCTACCTACTTGTACACATGTACTTCTATACTTACCTCTACATCATTAAGTCCCATTTAATATAATTTTACACGTTTCACAGTAATTCGTTTTTATTGTTAGTGATGCCTTATATGCCTTGAATTTTTTACAGGACAATTTTAAATATGATTTGGGTTTGTGCACTGTTAACGGTGTCGTAAAAATGGTAAAATTAGATTTGTAGTTTGTTTTATGAGACGTAAACGTAATGGTAAACCAAAGTGAAGTTCGCAAATAGCACCTCATAGGTAATATAAAATCTATCGCACTCCGTTATAAATGTTGCCGGTTTATTTATGGCTGCACTCTACGACCGTATATACAGATGTCGCACAAAGTCAAGTTCACTGGCGCGCTCGTGAATCAGCCTACCTACATAATACTCGTCTGTCAATAGAAGAAACCAATGTTCAATAGTCAGGTTTTTTTTTTTTTTTAAGGGGGGAAAATCATCGAATGACTGCCCCCGCCTGGGTGAGGCGGAAGGGAGTGTCAGACTCTTACTGACTAAAAACCACCCCGTTCCTTCTCCTGCACGTCGAGCCGGAGCCCCGGTTACCCGTTAGGTTCTCCGCGACTCCGAATCGGCATCGGCCCTATTGGGCCCCATCTGTGGTGGTCTGATGGCTCTTTGAGGCGCGCGCGGAACGCGACGCGCCGTACGCTCGGGTCTGTTTCTGGTCGGACGGGGAGCCACCCATGCTCGCCGTCCGCAGGCCCGCGCTTACCGTGGCCGGAGATCGTCTCGCGATCCCCGACGCCCGGTATGTCCTTCGCGATGGCTGGGTTGCGAGGAGGCAGCGCTTCGCTGCCTCACGCGTCCCGCCTCCTCCTTAGCTAGCATGACTGCTTCGCAAAAGGAGGAGACGGCATCCCAGTCCCTCTCTCCGCATCACGGCCCGCACGCACTAGGCCCGGACGCGAGAGGTCGCCATCGCCGATCACTTCCCTGAGGACACGGCGGTGCTCAGCCCACGAAGGGCATTCTCCCACCGTGTGTTCCACCGTGTCCTCAGGGCGGTCCTCGCAGTGATGACACCCGGGCGTTTCCTCCCGCCCCATCAGACACAGGTACCTCCCGAAAAATTTCACATAACATACATAGCATCATGCCTTTTATCCCCGAAGGGGTAGGCAGAGGTGTACATTACGGCACTTAATGCCATTGTACAATGTAACACCCACATTTCAGTATTTTATGTTACGAGTCCCATGTAACAGGGGAGCCTATTGCCATATACCGGGCACAATTCCAGACTCCGTGCTACTACTGAGATTTTTTGAAAAAACCCAGTAGTACTTTGCCCGACCCGGGAATCGAACCCGAGACTCCTTACCCGGCAGTCGCAATTGCGACCACTCGGCCAACGTGCCTCGTTGGCTTATTTGTAAATTAAAAATAAATTAATATTTTTATTGTTAATTGAACTAACTTACTTACACTATGTACCTCGATACAATACAATTATTAGGTACAATTTATTCTGACTAAAAAAAGATAATTCATTTCGATTTTCGACAGTTATTTTGAAATGAATAATCGATTTAGTTACTTGGAAAGAGTGCAACTGCAATAATATTTTATAAATTGGTTTTATAGAAATAATGTTAAAAATGCCTTATTATGAATATTTAATTATTCTTTTCATACGGAAAATAAATTACGTTTATATGTCAAAATATAAATATCAACGAAGTGTCAAATAAAAAAAAACTTGGAAATCAAATCAAAGAGATGGTTGTTATTTTTTTATTACACTTCTAAGCTTCTAAATGACTGGTACATAATATGTGATACAACAAGCCGCACGCACACACGCTTAAATTTTGGAACGTCATTTTTGTTGCTAGGTATTGTATGGTGACGCTCTATCTAGAGTAGGCATATATTTATTTTTTAAGGGGGAAAATCATCAAATGACTGCTCCTGCCTCGGTAAGGCGGGAGGGAGTGTCAGACTCTTAATGACTAAAAACCACCCCGTTCCTTCTCTTGCATGTCGAGCCGGAGCCCCGGTTACCCGTTAGGTTCTAAGCGACTCCGAATCGGCATCGGCCCTGTTGGGCCCCATCTGTGGTGGTCTGATGGCTCTTTCTGGTCGGACGGGGAGCCACCCATGCTCGGCCCGCGCTTACGATGGCCGGAGATCTTCGCAAAAGGAGGAGACGGCATCCCAGTCCCCCTCGCTCCGCATCATGGCCTGCACTAGGCCCGGACGCGAGAGATCGCCATCGTCGATCACTTCCCTGAGGACACGGCGGTGCTCAGCCCACGCAGGGCATTCTGCGACAGTGTGTTCCACCGTGTCCTCAGGGCGGTCCTCGCAGTGATGACACCCGGACGTTTCCTCCCGCCCCATCAGACACAGGTACCTCCCGAAACTCCCATGTCCGGTGAGGACCTGCGTCAGGCGGTAGGTGAGGACGCCGTAGCGTCTCTCAAGCCACTCCTCAAAGAGGGGACTTACCGTTGCGATGGCAGCGAGCCCAACCCTCGGTTGCGACAGTCGTTGCTGCCATTCTGCCATGAGATCGCGCCGGAGCTCATCCCGCCACGCACTTATCTGTCGCGGCAGCGGAGTTTCGCCCCGGCGACGTGCCTCCGCGCGCATGATGTACAAGCGCGCGAGCACCTTCGCCTCCAGATCCCACGGCGGTAATCCGGCAAATAGTCAGGGTTATCGTGAGACGAGGTATTCTATTGAACCAAGCATGGTAGCGTGACCAATGGGCAGTAATAATAACCATAGGTTAGGTTAAAAACAGGCACATTTAGCAATATCACTCGCGAGTTGCGGATGAATGCTGCCCGATTAAATGTAACTCATTCAATATTGCTTAATACATTCTAATGTTTAGAGTAAAATGGTCGCCTCCATTAACACAATTTTTAATAAGTTTTGCTATTTCTAGAGCGACATTCTTGTTAACCAGACTGCACGTGGCCTTTACCTAGTTGGGCGGGTCGGATTTTTTAATATTATAGATTATTTCTCCACGGACTCTAGGTCCGTGCCCTTGTCATACAGTTTTTTAATTATAATACATGTAGTCAATTTTTATAAAGTAAAGAGGGAACCTAGTTACACACTACAATTAACTACATCTGTAATTATTACCAAAAGTATAGGTTACATAATAATTAGGCACTATTTATTTATTTCTATTTCAAAGGCTTTATGAAACCAGCCCACCAACAAGATGGGAGAGCCGACCTGACCCAGCAGAAGGCACCCGTTCACGAGTATGACGTGTGTGTCAGCAATTGGTCCGGTCAACCTTTTTATTGGGAACGGAACAACCCAACACAAGGCGCCACCGACTGTAGGACATTTATGTGTGCATGACGCCTCAACCCTTGCCACGTGGGCCGATTCCAATAAAGCGTACAATATAATTCTATTTCTACATGTTTCTGCACACACATTTCCTCATGTTGCATTCGTTTCATCACAAGCAACACTCCCCGCCCAAGAGAGCACCCATGACTGCCGCGTCCCTGTGTTTGATAGCCATTTTCAGGTTGTAGTCCTTAATACCTTGCTCACCCTCATCAGCCGCCTTCCTGATTAGTTTGCTTATCGCGTCTTCACTGTTGTCTGTGTAATAGATGCAACCATGCTTGTGACGCGATATTGCTACTACCGCGTGTGGTACGCTGTCATGTATTTGATGTTTCTTCGTTGCTGTGTTGACAACAATCACATTCGCACACGAAAGTCCCTGTGCCTCGTGTATCGTGAGCACGCGTGATCCCACGGTCGTCCCGTATCCCTGGTTCTTAAGGGATTCCTTCTCTGCCTGAGTGTGTACCAGGTATAAAGTGTTGGGGATTGACTTTGGAATCATCGCCCCCGAGAACCTTTTTATCTCGAGGGATCTCACGAACGACCTGGACGAGTATATGCCACTGTAAACTGTGCTGAGGGCATACGCCACATCCATTGGATTTCTGTGGGTACACATCAATTCCTGGCTTATGGGCGTGATATATGTAGGGCGGCTGTAGAGTAGAGGGAAGAGGTTATCACGGTCTATAAACGGAAGCTGATTTATGTCACCAATAATAATTAGAAGGACTTCCTTGGCTCGAGTTATTCCGGCGGCCATCACAACGGCTCCAAAGTGGTTCATGAGAGCCTCATCTACCATTAGTCGATGGCAGCTCTCTCGCTCCCCCAAGCCGTTTACTAGGATGGACGCCATTGTTCGAACCCTAGATTTGACGAGTCCTCCGATTTGGCAGGATAGTTTGCCTCTGAGGTCATTTGCTGCTTCGGTTGTCGTGGTGACAATTAGATCTTTGCCCGCTTCAAATTGATCTACTATCCATGTCGTTTTTCCGCAACCAGAGACGCCATTTGTCCAGCGAAACGTCGGAGTATGCCAGTCTCCAAAATCTTCGCCGTCTGATCCAGATTCAGAAATGGATCTTGCCATCTCTAGAGGTAATATTCTATCGTCCAGCATAATTCTGGTGCATTTGGCATCCACTACTAGGGAATCCTCAACCGCATACGGCTCAAAAATATAATTACCAGCAAGGTGAGCAGCACAACCAGCACAATCCGCCGATACTGGAAGATGAGAAGGGGCAAGGGTGTCGACGCAGGTTGCGTCCCACACCAAAGACTTTCCCAACTTCTAGAGCATAATGGACATACCGTCAGGTCTCTTACCATCGTCGCGCGCTAAGCCCTAAGTTCCAAAATAATTGGCACTCCGGCGATGACAAGAGCTCAACGGATAATATCGTTAATGTTGGCGTGTCGGGCTATCCGGCCCGCGCTTTGCCGTTGTGACCGAGGTAGTTGACCATCTCAGCGCATTGACAGCGATGCGAAGTAACACAGGATGGACCAAGACGCAAACAAGCAGCAAGCCGAAAAGTTGAATACATCGTGCCACCAATATTGAGTGACGGAAGTTCTTGAAGCCAGAGGCCTGACTGGCGTCAGCCAGTCCTACTCACCCACTGTCAATAGGCAAGTTAGCTCCGCAGAATTGGTGCTCGTATTAATGTGGTTATTAATTATCATCAACCTGCAAAGCGGCTCGTACTGTTATCTCTAGGAGGATGGGTTGACAGGAAAGGCTGTAGGTACCTATTGGGACATTTTTGTATCGAGACTTTCATCGCGTCGGTCAGACATGGCACCTCGGGTTCAGGGATAACACCGGCTAAGATATTTTTGGTTAAGGTTCTGGTGCTGTGGTCATTATCCAATTTATGTTTTTACCGCCACCCAACCGATTCAACTAATTGCCGCCATTTTTATCAGTGTTGCCAATTTATTTTTCAATATTCCCTTCTCATGAGTCTCTTAGAGAGGGAAAATATATATAAAAAAATTTCACATAACATACATAGCATCATGCCTTTTATCCCCGAAGAGGTAGGCAGAGGTGTACATTACGCACTTAATGCCATTGTACAATGTAACACCCACATTTCAGTATTTTATGTTACGAGTCCCATGTAACAGGGGAGCCTATTGCCATATACCGGGCACAATTCCAGACTCCGTGCTACTACTGAGATTTTTTGAAAAAACCCAGTAGTACTTTGCCCGACCCGGGAATCGAACCCGAGACTCCTTACCCGGCAGTCGCAATTGCGACCACTCGGCCAACGTGCCTCGTTGGCTTATTTGTAAATTAAAAATAAATTAATATTTTTATTGTTAATTGAACTAACTTACTTACACTATGTACCTCGATACAATACAATTATTAGGTACAATTTATTCTGACTAAAAAAAGATAATTCATTTCGATTTTCGACAGTTATTTTGAAATGAATAATCGATTTAGTTACTTGGAAAGAGTGCAACTGCAATAATATTTTATAAATTGGTTTTATAGAAATAATGTTAAAAATGCCTTATTATGAATATTTAATTATTCTTTTCATACGGAAAATAAATTACGTTTATATGTCAAAATATAAATATCAACGAAGTGTCAAATAAAAAAAAACTTGGAAATCAAATCAAAGAGATGGTTGTTATTTTTTTATTACACTTCTAAGCTTCTAAATGACTGGTACATAATATGTGATACAACAAGCCGCACGCACACACGCTTAAATTTTGGAACGTCATTTTTGTTGCTAGGTATTGTATGGTGACGCTCTATCTAGAGTAGGCATATATTTATTTTTTAAGGGGGAAAATCATCAAATGACTGCTCCTGCCTCGGTAAGGCGGGAGGGAGTGTCAGACTCTTAATGACTAAAAACCACCCCGTTCCTTCTCTTGCATGTCGAGCCGGAGCCCCGGTTACCCGTTAGGTTCTAAGCGACTCCGAATCGGCATCGGCCCTGTTGGGCCCCATCTGTGGTGGTCTGATGGCTCTTTCTGGTCGGACGGGGAGCCACCCATGCTCGGCCCGCGCTTACGATGGCCGGAGATCTTCGCAAAAGGAGGAGACGGCATCCCAGTCCCCCTCGCTCCGCATCATGGCCTGCACTAGGCCCGGACGCGAGAGATCGCCATCGTCGATCACTTCCCTGAGGGCACGGCGGTGCTCAGCCCACGCAGGGCATTCCGCTACTGTGTGTTTCACCGTGTCCTCAGGGCAGTCGACGCAGTGATGACACCCAGACGTTTCCTCCCGCCCCATCAGACACAGGTACCTTCCGAAACTTCCATGTCCGGTGAGGACCTGCGTCAGGCGGTAGGTGAGGACGCCGTAACGTCTCTCAAGCCACTCCTCAAAGAGGGGACTTACCGCTGCAATGGCAGCGAGCCCAATCTATAGTAGGCATAGATTGTGTCGAACAGAAACGTCCTTTTCTTCAGTTGACGCTTGACGCTCGAACGGTCGGACCACAGACTTAAAATAGATAAGCAGACCGAACATGGGCAAAAAAATCGAAAATTTGTTTTAGTCAACCAATTTGTTTTCGTTATTCCAGGTACCTAATTTCTTGTAGCTGTCACATTGGTAGGCACTGGACTTCACCATTTTATTTTAGACTAGCGGCCCGCCCCGGCTTCGCACGGGTACATACACACACACAAACATACACCCTTCTTTTTTGCGTCGGGTTTCAAAAAAAAAGTGAAATTATTAAGGAAGTTAGAATTTTTTTTATTCATATTTTTTATTAATGTTTTATTTTGTTTTTTTTATTTTAATTTTTTTACAAATATCATATTATCTACAAAAAAACGAAAGCCATTAGTTTTAGTGAGTCAGAGCTTCCCTGTAAACGATATTTGAAGTAGTTTTATTTTGTGGCAGCAAAATAAATTGATTTTCAGGAGTTCCGACACGTGATAGGCCAACATACGGTTGTTGGCCATGAGTGAAACATTCTTTTCGTAGATCGATCCCTAATAATTCGAAGGTTTGGCCTTGGGACTTGTTAATAGTTAACGCGAAAGATGATTTGACCGGAAACCGAAGTCGTCTAAAAGGGATTGGCAGATCAGTTGGGATCATCGGTATCATCGGTATATGAGTTAGTTGACCAGCCGGCACGTTATTTTATTACATTGACTCAGCCCCCCCCCACCGCACCCCAGTGACGCTTACATGGAGCCTACATGGCATGCTGGCTAGCTGAGCGCGGTGAGCGGCAACCACGCGACTTTTTTCTAATACTTGCATTTTTAAACTCGTGATATCTTCCGAATGAAATGTCCGAATTGAATAAAAAGGTATTGAAGCCGTCTTCTTGAATATAACGTAATTTATTTTGATAAGGGTTAATACCAAGGTACAAATAAAGAGCCTTTTCAAGCGGCGGTATATAAATTAAATTTTTAGAATAAAAAACCGCTTACTGTGACATAACTATAATATTTAGACATGCTGTCGCGACACTTTTTGTAGATAATGATGAGTTCTGCAAAGTCCGTAGTAAATGATTTTGTTCTATCATCAATAGTTTTCGCAGCGCACGCGACGTAAGGAATTTTTCAGGTCATTTTTTACACCTTGGGTTACATTATTGGAATTTTAGGAAAGATCCCTAATTATTTTTAAAATATAATATAGCCTATGTTACTCGGGGATAATGTAGCTTTCCAGAGGTGAAAGAATTTTTGAAATCGGTCCAGTAGTTTCGGAGCCTATTCATTACAAACAAACAAACAAACAAATTTTTCTTCTTTATAATATTATATTAGTAAATAAAATAAAATAAATAAAAATAAAAATGCCCTTTATTCCACTAATTACAATGTTTTAGACAAAACTTATTTAGATTTAAATCATTTCAAAGTAAACAAATGCTAATAATGTTGTGTTCTTTCTCTTAAGCTGTTTATGTAAATCCGTTCCTTTTAACCTGTTTCTTCTACTCTGGTTTATCTTCTCTATTCATAGCGGTCGCCTCTACGGCGTAGGCCTCCCCTAAATCACTCCACTCTTTCCTGTTGCGCGCTTTGTGCATCCAGTCTGGTCCACAACGTTGGGTAAAAATATCTCGCCATCTCTTTCTTTGCCTCCCTTGCTTTCTTTTACCGTCTAATGGAATCCATTCCGTCACCAGCTTTGTACATCTCGTACACTCTAATCTGCACAGATGTCCTGCCCAGTTCCACTTCAGCAATCTTATTCTTTGGTTTACATCCATTAGCTTTGTTTTCCCTCGTATTAATTCGTTTTTTATTTTATCTGACCTTTTTATGCCCAACATGCTCCTTTCCATTTTTCTTTGACATATGGCAATCTTTTCCTCGTCTTCTTTCCTCAATGACCATCTCAATGTTTCGTAAACTTTCTTTTTTATGTGTAAACTAACTTCTCTATTCTTCATTATTTCCTTTAGACCCCAGTACTTTTTCCATGCTAAACCTATTCTTCTTTGTATTTCCTTTTCTGTATAGTTTTCGAATGACACCAGTTGTCCCAGATACACATATTCACTGACGTATTCGATTTTCATATTCTCTATTACAACATCCTGAATAACTCCATTCGTTATTATTTTTGTTTTAGAAGCGTTCAATGACAGACCAGCCTTTCTACTTTCTCTTGCCAATTCGGTTATCAGATATTCTAATTCGGTTGATGTCTCAGCAAATATTACAATATCATCAGCGAAGCGCAGGTGACTGAGAAATTCTCCATTCACTTTTATGCCTTTCTTATCCCACTCTAGGTTTCTAAAAATCGACTCAAGTGCGGCCGAAAATAATTTCGGCGATAATGGGTCACCCTGTCGAACTCCTTTTTGTACGGGAAACTCTACTCCTTCCCTCTCGAGTTTTACTTTGGCCCAACATTTAGAGTAAACGCTTTTAATTAGTTCAATGTATTTTATTTCCATTCCCTGATGTGAAATTGCTGACCAGATTGCATCATGGTGCAGAGAGTCAAAAGCTTTCTGGTAATCGATAAAGCACATATAAATAGTTTTCCCGTACTCGTTAGCTTTCTCTATTACTTGTGTAACCACCTGTATATGATCCGTCGTAGAATACCCCTTACGAAACCCTGCCTGTTCGCGTGGCTGGTTTTCATCCAGGATTTTAGTGACTCTATTCAAAATGACCTTAGAGAATACTTTGTACAGGTTTGTCATGAGGCTGATAGGTCTATAATTTCCTAGGTCGCTCCGGTCTCCCTTTTTGTGAAGCAGTGTGATTGTAGACTTGGACCATTGCCCAGGTGTTTTTCCTTCTCTAAGTATTCCATTGAACAGCAATTGTAAAGGTTTCAACAACGGTATGCATAGAGATTTCAGGACCTCGTTCGCGATATTATCACTACCAGGAGTCTTGTCGTTCTTTTGTGTTATTATTGCGTATTCAATTTCAGATGTGAGAAATTTTTCCGTATCGAGTAAGGTAGAAATTCCAGCTTTCTTGTGTGTATTGACATCTTTTTGTAAGTTCGGGTTGTTAATATTACTTTGCTGGTCATCGGTGTACAGTTCTTTGTAGAAACGTGTTGCTTCGTTAATTATATCTGGACGTCTTGCAAGTATATTACCACGTTTGTTTTTCAGGTTCGTAGCCCACTCCGTCCTATCACTCAGTTCTTTGAATGTCTTACGCATAGCCCCAGTTCGTTGTATTAGCTTTTCTAACGTGTTTTGCCTATATTTCTTCTTCTCGCGCGATATGTTTCTATTAATTTTCTTGCTAATTTCAGTGATTCTGGACGCTATTTCTCTTGTGCGTTTCTCTGTATACAATATTTTTCTTTGTTCCAATAAGAGTTTTGTTTCTTGACTTATATAGTCTTTTTTATGTTTTTCTTTCTCCGGCAAAAGCTGCAATAGGTTCTTCATAATAGTTTCAAATTGGTTATATTGTTCCTGTATTTCTATTCTTGTACATAATGCTTCCATGAATTTATTTTCCCAAGATATTGCACTTTCTCCAGACACCAGCGGTAGGTTTCTGGTATAGTTGATAGGTTTTATATTTGGTCTCTTATGTTTCAGTTTTACGTAGAGTTTGCATCTTATCATTCTGTGATCTGTGTTGAAATTAAAATTACGTATTATATCAAAATCGTGTATATTTTTAGGCTTGTTCGTGAGTATGAAATCTATTTCATTGTAGTATCTTCCGTCTGGTGATTGCCATGTCCATCTTTTGTGTGGTTTGAGATTGAACATAGTGTTTACTATTTTGCAGTTATTTTCGAGAGCATAATCTACCAACTTTTGTCCGTGCAAAGATCGATTTCCGCAAGAGAAGTTTCCGACTACTGCATCCTCTTCTTTTTGTTTTTTCCCAATTTTTGCATTGAAATCCCCCAATAGCACAACATTTTTGGAGCTTACGAAATCCATTGCGGAGTCTATTGTCTGGTAGAACAGGTCTATGTCTTCCTTCTTATATGATTCTGTGGGACGTTTGACGTTTGAATTTCCAGTGTCGCTACTCTATCTGAAAAAGACTTGAGACTAATAATATTATTTTTCAAGCGTTTTTTAATAAGAAATCCCACTCCGTTTCTTCCCAGGACGCCAGATGCGTGGTAAAATATAAAATCAGGAAACTCTTCGATATTCTCATTAGCCCTTCTAGTTTCACATAGACCCAAGATATCCCATTTAATTGCTGTTAATGCCAGATTCAGTTCTGTAAGTCGGCAGTCCGACATCAGAGTTCTTACGTTAATGCTTGCCACATAGAGATAATTAGGATTAGGCTTATTTATAGGTATTTCCGTACATTTATTATTGGTTACATTTAGGGGTTTTGGTCTGGCTCCTCCACGATGACCAGTCGGCTTGGAGGAGGTGGTGGAGGCGTGCTTGTTAGTTTTTTTGTATTTCTTCAGTATCATGTCTTGTACCCTGGTTTATAGGTTTTTGTTGCGAGGGTCGTAAGAAGCTAGATATTGTTGCCGTTTGTGTTTTGTTCTTTTTCTGCATTTGTTTTACTCCTTCTTCCATGTTGGTAGGGTTAGTGACCGTATTCTCGGGCGATGCCGACATGAATCTCTTACTAGATTTTTTTCCTGAAGATGTTGAGAGGACTTCCGATTGTTTCCTAAGCGTAACTATCTTGTCGTAATGTAAAGCAACCAAATTTCCTGCTTCCCGTTCCAATTTTAAAGTTTCCTGGAGTTCTTTCCGTTTTTGCAGAACATTCATAGGGTAGTCTTCTTTAATGTACATTCCAGTATTTTCTAAACATTTCTTTCTCTTAAGCATTTCTATTTTCATACCTGTTGTTGTAAGTGTCACTACTATAGGTCTGATTTTGTCTGCCTTTTTCCCTAATCTGTTTACAGATTCGATTTCCCACTTGGTACATTTTATTTCCATCTTATTGTTAACGATATTAAGTATCAGGGAACATAAACCTTCATAGCTCTTTTCTTTCTCTTCGACACCAAAAAACACCAAGTTTCTCTTTCTCCTCTGTCTTTCTAAGTAGTCAATGGTTTTCTGCTGTTGTTCAATTTTACATTCCAGCTCTTTAGTTTTGGACTCCATTTTGTTGAATTTTTCATCTATATTCCTATTAATTGAATCTTTGATATTTTTCTCCATTTCCTTCATGTCTTGTTTTTGTTTGAGTATATCTCCTTGGATATTTTCCAACATTTTCATTATTTCATCCATGATTACGCTGCTGTCTACCTCTACCGGCGAGTAGCGTAGTTTAGTTTATGTTATTGAACCTTGAGGTACAACTTTATGTGAATAGATGGTGCTGTTAGTATTAACGATTTTTAGAATACTACCAGTGACCTCTAGCGGCGAGTAGCGTAATTAAGTTCGTTGAACTAAAAGGTACCACTTTGTGAAGACAGGTGGCGTTGATTGTTGTATGTACAAGAGTGATTTGCACTTTTTCGTTTCTTGAGGTAGTGAAAAAGTTTATAATATGAATACTATTCGATGTCACACATTAATGTTTATGGCACTGACACTCAATACTGTTCTTTGGAGGGTTTATTTTTCCACTATTTTGGAGATTCACTTTTTAACACTGTTTATCCTTAACGGTGACGGTCCTGTGTTTAAAGTCTATTTATCTCATTTCTCAGTAGTGTTTGTTTGATCACTTCATCTGACTATATGTCAGCCACCATTGTCCATTTATATAACTACTTTTTACTCACTGTACGTACTTAGTTTAATTATTTAGAATTTAAAAACGAGAACGACAAGAATTCTGTGATTACTTGATCAGCGCCCTCTAGCGACCTTATATTATATTAGTATAGATTATTAAATCGTTTAATGAAATTATTAACTGTTTTCTCATAAACAATGAATATTTTTCTTTATAACGAGATAGACACAGTTGTAAAAACATAATATATCTGCGCGGAAAAACTGGCTACATGTCAATATTTGTCTATGTGAGGAGCAGTGTGACTACAGGTAAAAGAACTACACGCCATTACTAGGTTGGAGCTTGACAGAACAAGGACAAAGAATGCTTGTCTATTGAAGTCTGTGGGTCGGACGGACGGGTAATCGGCGAACGATGGCTTTCACTCGTACATAATTATAATAATTTGCCAAAACAGTTTTCAGTGTTGCTATTTAATGATATATTAGGGCAGGTATTCACTATGATCGTAAGCAATGCATGGTGACAGAGCACCGCACCATGGTCTAAAAAGTTTTGTGTGCACCCAGCTTAACTATATTAGAGAAGAGTTTGACGTGACGTATTTGACACAAACAAAACGAGTGTCATGTGCATTTTTAGCATTTCATTGTTTACAAATTAGTTAAAATTAATTTTGGTTGCGCGATCTTTGATTTAGCATAAAATAAGATGTCTATTGGATCAGTTTATGAAACTGCATATAGAGGAGACTTTAACCAAGTTAAAGTAAAGGTTGACGAAGATCATGGATTAATAAATGCACCAGACTCAGTAAGATTATATACTTTTATTCTAATAGAATGTATGATTTAATGATGCTGTATTTGGACCGGCTGCCAGAACATGTAATTACCCGGCCGGCTACCATATAATATAATCCAATATAATTTAGACTTAAATGCTTTCGTAGCAGTTTAGTAGTTAACTATGTTGAATTTACAGGTTTTAAGTATGATAAGTTTACAAAAAAAAAAAATGAACTATTCAATGAGGTATACCCTCATAATGACGACCAGGATATATATTATAATTAAACTGTCAAATACCAAGCGGTCACCGGTGACCGCAACCTATTGTTCTATAATTGTGTCTACAAAACCGGTATTCGACGAGTTAAACTATTTCCTTTCCAGAATCAGCGACTTCTTATTCATTGGGCAGCACTGGGTGGGAATCAAAACTTAGTAGACTTTTTGTTAGATTCTGGAAGTCCTGTTGATCCTTTAGATGACACCAATTCAACTCCTTTAATACTAGCCTCTTCAGCTGGAAGATTAGAAGTAGTAAAGTTATTGCTAAGCAAAGGAGCTAATGTTAATAAGAAAACAACTAGAGGCCAGTCATCTTTGCATTATGCCTGTTCAAAAGGCCATGTAGAGGTAATTACAGTAAAATACAAAAATGTTGTTTTTACACTAATAAATCTTTAGTACTCAATAAATCATTTGTATTCTCAGGTATCTAAGTTGCTTTTAAACTTTGATGCAAATGTCAATGATGCTGATGTTTTAAGTGCAACTCCTCTACATCGTGCTGCAGCACAAGGTAGAAACAATATTGTGGAACTCCTTTTGGCATCACCTCAAATAAAAGTAGATATGTGTGACTCTACTGGTTCAACACCCTTGTAAGTATTCTTTTGTTTTATTACATTTTCTCAAAAGGGTACAAAGTCGTTTGCTAATTATATTAAATTTTTTTAGACATATAGCATGTGAAGAAGACAGAGAAGCAGTGGCATGCATGCTGGTCAAAGCTGGAGCGGACTTGGAGTTGGTTAACAAAGATAAAAAGACACCCCTTGACTTGTGTTCTGATAAGTTGAGTAATGTTTTGTCTACCTTGGTGAAATAAAAAGAATCTATATTTCAATGTAATGTTTATTTTGATAAAAAAAATTTCATAAAAGTTGCCTATTTTATTTATCCTAAGAAACGAGTAACAAACATGAGAGAAGATACATCCTAAGAGGTAACCGGGCCATTTTATATACATACCTTCATAACTTCATGCCTGTCTCCCAGTGTGCGTTACCCAGGCCAGATGTTGTCGAAAATGGTCATTTGAGTCTTATAGATAATTAGTTGTGTGGCTTCGCACGAGTCGATCCATACCATTTTAACTAATCATTTGGGTATGGTATGAAACATGTTGCTGCTCGGCTAGTCCCAAAAGATCTGAATTTTCTCCAAAAACTCAATCGCATGGAAGTCACTGAGGATATGCTAGAACGAGTCAGTTCGGACCCAACATTCATAAAAAGCATTGTTACTGGTGACGAGACGTGGGTTTACGAGTTTGACATGCAAACTAGTCAAAAAGCTTCGGAGTGGCGCCTTCCAACTAAATCGAAACCGAAAAAAGCACGCCAGAGTCGATCAAAACTCAAAGTCATGTTGACTGTTTTCTTTAACTATCGCGGTGTTGGGCACTCTGAATTCTTACCGGAAGGTCTAACGGTAAATAATGTTTTTTTTTTAAGTTTTTTTTTAAACATTGCCCCACATTAGGATTTTCTCCTGTGTCGTGGGTGTGTTTACAAACACAAGTTCACATACCTACACAATGACACCCAGACCCGAAACAACAATTTGTGGATCACACAAAGTGTTGTTCCATGCGTGAATCGAACCCGCGACACGTTGCAAGGCAGCCGGTTGCTCAGCCACCGCACCAACCGTGCAGTCACTGAGCTGAGCGTGCATTATTTGAGCGTTATGCGGCGTTTAAGAGAGCAAATTCGACGAAAAAGGCCAGATTTGTGAAAAGAAAATTCTTCGATTTTACACTACGACAATGCTCCTTCACACAAGGCTATCATTGTGAACGAATTTTTGACGAAACACTCAACAAATATCATCCAGCAACCACCATATTCATAATGAATAGATGATATGGCTCCTGCTAACTTTTTTCTTTTTCCTAAATTCAAATTACTTCGCGCGAGAACGAGAATTCGCGGCGAGAACTGAACTCAATTCCGGAAGCAGCGTTTAAAAAATGTTTTGATGAATGGATTATTCGTTAGCGCAAGTGTATCGTTTCTAAAAGAGCATAAGTAGTTTGAAGGTGATAAAATAAATTTGGATGAATAACAGACATTTTGTGTATTATTGTATTGATCTTTTCCCGGTACTTTCTTGACAGAGTAGGTAGTATATTACACTAAGCGTACAAATTATTAGAAAAACTTCCCTAATTAGCTAAGGTAAACCTTACCCAAAAACATTAAATTATTTATAAAATTATCACCTCCCGAGAGGACTACGTGCGTCACCCTGTACGAATCTTATAGAAATAATAAAAGTTTTTAAAGAAATCAATATCAAATCAACTGAGGAACTTTAGGGACTACCGGTAATAGGTAGTTTGCAAGTCACTCATTCAAACTCTAGCGCCGTATCAGGCTGTGATTTTCAATAAAAGTAAAGATGGCGGTGTTTTCCCAGGCCTAATGAAATATAGTAAAGTTATTCCACTATTTAAAAGTGGTGACACTAAAGAACCAAACAATTATAGGCCAGTATTTGTTTTGCCGATTCTCAGCAAAGTGTTTGCTGTCTCGGATGCTCCATAATTTTTACAAACATTCTATGATAGAATGTTTGTATTTCTATCTTTCACCAATAACAAAATGGTTTCACTAAAGGTTGTTGTACAATTGACACTGGTGTCACTTTAATGAACGACATATTTGGTGCTTAGCAGGAAGCACAAGATGTTATTGGTGTCTTTTGTGACCTTTTAAAAGCGTTTGATTGGGATGATTTCAGCAAAAGTATGAGACAGAAATACCGCGCTCCGTCTAATGAAATTGTACCAAGAAGAAAGGCAATTAAAGGTTCATGTTAACGGTATTAAGTCACAGGGCTCCGGGATCAATATGGGCGTTCCTCAAGGTTTAATATTGGGTCCCTTTCTCTTTTTAGTCTACATAAATGATTCGCCATTTATATTCAAGAATGAACCAAGAATGGTTTTTGCAGATGAGACATCATTAATTATTAAAATAGATCGACGTGCGAATAATCTTGACGACGTAAACGGCTCCATTCTTCGAGTGCATAATTGGTTCACTACCATTAATAACCTAGCGTTTAATGAGAATAAAACCAATGAATGTATTAAATTTAGTTTACCAAACGTCCGAAGTAATTAATGATTGTGATGTTATTTATTTTGAACGGATGACAGTTAGAATTTGTCGAAGAGATGGTATTTTTAAGCATTACTTTAGACAATAGGCTACAATGGGGTCCGCATATAAAGGTGCTTTCGGCGAGATTAAGCTCAGGTGCTTTCGGCGAGATTAAACTCAGCTGCTTTTGCAGTTAGACTACTCACGGACGTAAGTACGTCAAGCCTTGTCTATTTTTGTTATTTTCACAGCATTATGTCGTACGGCATTTTGTTGTGGGTTTAAGCTGCAGAAATAAAATCAATTTTTATTCTTCAAAAGCGGGCTGTCCGCTATAGCTATATAGCAATAAGCAAAATTAAGTTAATAGATTTGGTACAACAATAGTCGATAAAATAGTTTTTATCACTAAAACCTTACGGGAACGGGCACTGTACTGGTAAAATCCCTGCGGGATTAAATCGGTTCTAATGCCAGAAGTCATTATTCTACGTAGACGAAGCCGCGGGCATGCAGGCAACAGTTAGTTATTTAAATTAAAATGTCCAACCATTTCAGTGCCATTGTTTGATGCACACTTTATAATTATGACTGTAAAAGAGTACGGAAATTTAAATTTTAATATGTAAGATTTTATTATTCTATTTATAATAGATTTATTATATTTTAGATATATTTATTTATTCTATACTTATTCATCAACGTCTTCCCGATTCCTTAACGTCTTGTCTGTCACGTTTATTACGTGCGGTGTTCCACAGGGTTCGCTACTGGGACCGCTACTGTAGAAAATCCTGTACTGTCCTTGTCTGGATGAATCATAAACTAATATTACCTACCTTACGTTATTATTTAGATTAAGTCACCACGAGTCATGCAGACACTTGTTACTTTCTATAATCTATACAGGTACGAAATTATAAAATGGTAAAAAGAAAACAATGTTCAATAACAAGACTTTTAATATATAACCACCACATGGAATTCTAAACATCATCTAACACTACCGAATAAGTCCTATGACTAATTGGACACATTTCGTCTAGTGTAGAAGGTATACTTATTCCCTTTAAAGTACCTACACAATACTTTACAACAATAACTTATCAATTGTAAATTGTGACTATCTGACACAGAATAAAAGTCAAGAACACAGATCGAGCATATTTATTATGTGGTCGATATTTTTTAAGGATAGAGGGTAATGGAAACAGTCTGAAGTATGGCTACCAGCCTGTCCTTATGATATTTTCTAACATTTTCGAGTGTTAATTTTACACACATTTAGGACATAAAGTAAATAAAACATATATTTATATTTCAAACATAGTGCCCCATAGTTTTACATTTCTGAGATATTTAAGTTTTGGATCACATGCCAAATAGCAGCCATTAGAAATGACTGGAAATTATGATATTTTATGTTTAGGTAATAGTTATTTTAATTTCCTTTCGAGTTATTTGCAACTGCTCTTAAATATCCGAGAAACATGACGCTGAGACATTTTATTGCTTACTATTCTGTATTTTACTTATGTCTATAATTTCTGGCGTGTGTAATATCAAATAGTCACAATGGGTAGATTTGACAGACTTAAGGTTGTACTTATACCAGTTATCTAAGAAACATGTTCAAATCCCCTTTTAAATAATTATCGAGATTATCTGAACTTAAGTGTGGGAGAGCCATGCTTCGGCACGAATGGGCCGGCTCGACCGGAGTGATACCACGGCCTCACAGAAAACCGACGCGAAACAACGCTTGCGTTGTGTTTCGTCGTGTGAGTGAGGTTACCGGAGGCCCAATTACCTTCCCCTTCCTCAATCTCCCCAATCCCTGAATCCCCAACGAACCTCAAACTCCTAATCCCCAAAAAGCCGGTGACGCACTTGTAACGCCGGTGGTGTTCCAGGTATCCATGGGCGACGCCGATTGCTTACCAGCTTACCATCAGGTGATCCGTCTGCTCGTTTACCGGCTTATGCCAAAAAAAAAAAACACCTAATAACGGCAATAACAGTGTCAAAATTTAAATAATCAAATATATAGGTTACACATTTTCTTAAATTAGATTGTATAGGAATGCGACCAAAACGATCACTGTATTAGGTCATTTGAATGGAAGAATTACACAATACTTACATAGAAAAAATTGTCTGTAACAACTGTCATGTACATACTTATATCTTCTGATAATACATATCGCAAGTTTTTTATACTTCTTCAAACACTTACTTTACAAGTAACAGTCATAATCATAAGTATGTATAACTATAACAAAATGAGATACTCGTCCCCTCGACTGACAATGATAACTGCTTTGTTTTGTTAAAATAAAATGGATACGTATTAAGGACACTTAACTTAGGCAAATATCGACTTCCAGAGACAAATTTAAACATTCATCATTAGAATGTTATAACTCATAAGAACCAGTAGTACTGTGTCTGACCTCAATGCCTGTGTCTGACCTGTCAATGCATTGAAATAAGTTTATATATGGGTCTGTAATACGTAAATACCTTATTTTATGGGGAATGTATGTACCGCAAATTAATAAAGAAACATCAAAAAATAAACTCTTTCAAATAGTAATTTACTACTATTGTATAATAGTGGAATAATGTCTTCTTATAAATCCTTGAAGTCCCCATTTTGTAAGATTTTGTCACAGTACAGCAACAAAAAAAAACAAAACAATACAGCCCCGAATATTTACCGTCATTAAAATAAAATGTCGAATCCTGGCCCTTTGAGGGACTGACTAGTTGACACCAATTCTTAAATTTACATTTCAAAATTAAACAGCATCATTGTTTTTAATTACACATTTTGCCATAATTAATCATTTACATTCTGTCAATGGGGGCTACCGCATTTTGGTCCTAGATGGCGCAAATGTAGCAAAAGGTTTTTTGTCCAATCACTATATTGTATGTGCAATGGCGTGACACTACCCAATTCCCTATTGGACGAAAAACGAGACGTTCACATTAGCGGCATCTGGTGAGGAAAACTACGTACCCCACATTATTTCTTTTTATGAATATCACCTGAATATGAAATGTCATTTCAATCAAGTATTGTTTATTGAGCAATTTTGATGGTGATTTTTCTTATGATTATTATGAAATAAATAAATAAATCTTATTATCCTAAATATATTAACAAATATCTCAAAATAAATTATTTGTAAAACTCTAAAAATAATAAAAAGCATCAAAGAAAATGGTATCTATAAAAGCTTTTGATGTTTCACATAGGTAGTATTTTTCTTTATACAGCATAATCCGAAGATTGTCAAAACTGAACGTGACCGTTCTGACACACCAGCATCTTACGGTTTTAAATACCGTTGCGGAACTCGTAAGTTCGAAATCGTCATTAAAGTTTACGCGATGCGGCCTTGTTACGTCAGGCTTCCGCGTCTAACGTACATAAATAATATTAACAACGTACGAAAACGTATGCGATCGAAGTGTTTATTTTGTAAACTTTTCGGCCAATACATTTGATAACTGTTGTAATAAGAAGAAAGAAACTGATAGGACTTCTAGTAATAATAATACGGTTATATATACGGCTCTCGGTTACGTTGGCACGGATGTGACTAGCTGGGAGTAGTGCGCTCTCCAGTAGATTTTTATAGTACCTACTTATCGCAGGCGTAAACGATGATGATTCGCAACCGCTAATAGATATTGACTTTGTTGACCGTAAGGGTGTGGCCATATTGGAAACAGGTGTCACACATTCTATCGCGAGCCCTATGCTGCACGCTTTGCTTGTAAATGCTGGCGAGATATTTAGGAAGGTCGTACGTACCGTAGGTCTTGCTAACGGGTTTCAGCAGAAATATACCGCGCTTGAGCGTGACTTCGAAGTAATATTAGGAATACGCGTGATATCTAGCATGTGTATGATGCTATCGATTGCACAAACGAAGACGCTGTTAATAATTTTATTATGAAAGCGAGTACTCTTCCCCCGCTTTCCCGCCACTGACATCTGACACTGACATTTCCCGCCACTGACGCTTTCCCGCTGTTCGCTTGCGTAGGAGCGTAACGTCACAACGAGTTCCGCGTCGTTGCTGTGTCACAAGCGCATCGTGTGTATATCGCGAATCTTAAGTTTTTGTTGTATATTGTGCACATTGTTTATGCTTTTAGATCACCAATATACCAGTTTACAGTCAATTGTGTGTTGAACTTTATTTTACGCCCCTGGGAACTTAAGCGTCGACCTTCTTCCATTAAAGTAGTCAATATAGAAATTAAAATGTCTTTGTTTTAGACCAGTTACATTAAATTATTAATAAGAATAAATAATTATACTTTTAAAGAAACTAAACGATTACCCAGTTATAGAAATCGACTTTTACCAATAATTATTTATCAAATCATGGCCTGACTAATCAGGTCATACTGATTCACAAGTCAGCTTAGTACATAGTGTACATTAGAATCTGATACAAGTTTCAGCATTTTATAGGATCAGATGTACGAATTATATTGAAATACTAAATGCATCTAAAAATCTACTCCAAAACACCACATCATCTAAAACCACTACAAAATCATATAAAAGTATGTTTGATAATACCATAATTCATTCTAAGTTGTTCTAAAAATATGAATGTTAAAATAGTGTGAGGTGCAAGTCTAACAAATGCTGGAAAGTATCCTTTGAAGAATGCAAGTGGTCCTTCCTTAGCAGTACTGGTGAAAACATCCAACATACCCTTGAATTCCCCAGGTTTAGCGTTCATTACACGAGTTTTCAAGACGTCCACAGGCTGGGTTATAGTTGTTGCTATAGCTCCCTGGAATAGCAAACAATAATTTTAACATTTAGAGCTTCAGCCACAGAAGGGCATTGTAACATGATAAATAAAATAAAATAAAATAGCAACACAACCACGAACTAACAACATTTTGAAAAATGAGTAATTAAAATAACAATTAAGATTACACATTTTCTCAAATAGACACATAGTAAAGTGTTAGTACCACAATACTAAAATCTATCCTTACTGCTGATAAACTTGCCGTAACATGAGTCACAACATTTTCTTGGAAAAATGAAGTGGAAAGAAGTAGTAACTTGATTTGGTCATAGAATGCCACTTGTCCTATTGTCATGAGAGCTGCTCGGCCACAATTCATAAGTGCGCCTGCCCAAAGTCGTGTTATGCCTTCAGTTGTAATTACTCTCCATAATCCGTGTATAGCATTTTTGTAACTGTAATAATTTACTAATTGTTTAATACCTACTACATACCTAGAATTTATGTTTTAATTGCAGTTATGAAGCAATGCTTTATCTCATTGTATGTGTTTTCCAATATTGGGCTTAGTACCCAGTACTAAATAGGAAAATCAGTAAATTGCTACATTGAAAGCCTGTATTCATTATTTCCTTCTGCCAAATATTCCATTTTGAAACAATGAATAATTAATTTATAGGAAACTAGCGTCCGTCAGCGGCTTCGCCCGTATTACAAACCCTGTTCCAAATTTCATCTCAATCTCTTCAGCCGTTTTGATGTAAAGGAGTAATAAACATACAAACTTTCACATTTATCGTAATAGTTGACACGAACAGGGTGTCCTTGAAGTCGATGATCAAATGGCAACTGGTGATCGGCAAGATTCCAAGAGTTATCAGGAAAATATAAAAAATCTAATTAAGAAATAATATAGGGAATGGCATACCATTTTAGAATCCTTAATAAATGCGCCAATTTTAGTGAAAATTGCCACTACTAGCACGGTCCAAATTTTATTCAGTACAGTCACTTAAATTAAGGTGAAACATTTACTAAGCACACTTTGTTCGTCAAAAACATCATTCTTTTCAAACTAAAACGGTTGACTCAGAATTTATAATTCCATTAGGTATACTGTAGCACAATTCAGAATAACGTAACCAAAAATACAGACCAACATTTATTGTAGACAGACAATGATTGAATGAAACAAGAGTAAAAAGACTGGCACAGGGGATACTTTTTTGTGGATTCATTGTAACTTAAAAACTTCATTACCTGGATTTTTTTTATTTTTTTTTGATAACTCTTGGGACCTTGTCGATTACCTGGTGCCATTTGATCGTTGACTTCAGGGACACTCTGTCTACATACTTCCTTCTTTGCTCCGGTGGAAGTTTCACATCATTTTGCATTCGCACATTGATTAAATCTCCAGGATTCCCCATAAAACCACCAGCAAATCCACCCACGCCAGCTATAAGTGTAGATATATAAAATGGAATAGGCTTACCCTGAAAATAGAGATACAAGAAAATGGTATGTTAAGACAGACAAGAAGTTAAATACAAGCGAATTATTAATTTTTATCAATTACAAAACATTTTAGGATAAAATTAATTTAAATATTACTTTACAAAATCTGAAATAAATATTAATTGGATTCTTCATCATCGTTATCAACAGTCGAAAGATGTTCACCGCTGGACAAAGGCCTTCCCCTTAGTCCTCCACGTCGAGCGACATCCCGCCACCTGCGTCCACTGGCTCCCGCAACTCTGGCGATGTCGTCGGCCCACCTAGCGGGAGGCCTGCTCACCCTTCGTCTTCCGGTCCGTGGTCTTTACTCAAGGGATTTCAATGTCAGTTCGTCGAGCGACGTGGCCTGCCCATTGCCACTTCAGTCGGCAGATTTTGCGAGCTATGTTGGTAACTCTAGGTCTTTGGCGAATTTCTATATTTCGGATTTTGCCGCGCAAAGAAACCCCGAGCATAGCTCCATCGCGCGCTGTGCGACTATGAGGTTCTCCAGAAGGCCAGAGGTCAGGGACCACGTCTCGGTACCGGTCTTGGCTCTGATGGATTTCCGATGAAGAGATTTCGCGTAACTTCCCGCACGCTGCCCATCCGATTTGGATTGGGCGACCTCCTTGTCTAAGTTGAGTCTACTACTTGGTGGATATCGTTCCCAACGATGACCGATACAGGTGCAATATGGATGTTTGACATGATTTTGGTCTTGTCCATTGTCATTTTAAGAACCACCTGTTGAGAGATGGTATTGAGGTCGCTGAGCATGGCGTTTAGGTCCTCCAGCAACTGCAGCAACGCCATGATGATTATATCATCGGCGAAGCGGAGGTGTGTGATGTATTCGCCATTGATATTGATTGCCCGTCCGCTCCAGTTCAAGAGCTTGAAAATAATCCTCCAAAACGTTAGTGAACATTTTCGAAGAAATCATGTCTCTCTGTCTCACGCCTTTTTGCAATTAGATTGGGTCCGTGCTCTCTTCATGGAGTCGCATGCGCGTGGTGACGTTTCTATACAAACACTTTAGCACCTCGATTATCTATAGTCGATATGGCATCGCTGGAGAGACAACAGCACCGCTCAGGTCTAGATCGAATCGAAGGGTTCCTCATAGTCCACCAATGCCGAGCATAATCCTCGGTCTTCTGTGTAACTTGCCACAGCGTATGAATGTGGCATATGTTGCTAAAGCCTTTCCGGAACCCGGCTTATTCGGGTTCGGCTAGAAGTCATCAAACCTGCGTTCAAGATGGTTCGTGATGACCCTTGAAAACAGCTTATACAGGGTGTCCAGTAAATAGTGCACCATACTGTGAGGAGTGATAGCTATTATTACACCCTATTATATGTTCAGCGAAAATGAGCGGTTTCAAAACTATACCACATTTTCTCAAATATCGAAAAATCCCTACTTTGACACGCATCTTTTAGCATATCTCAGTAAAAATCACTTTTTACAAATTTTGGACATCAAATTATTTGTGGATAATTGCTCTATTCATAGGTAGGTCTATGTTTATATCAGACTTAAGAGAGTTTAGGAAAAACTACTACTTGTGTCTGTTTTCGTTGAAACTTTTTCATGTCGCTCAACATTAACTTACATCAGTGAAAAAAAATTATGTGGCAATTTTGTACAACGAGCGTGAAAACTAACTAGTTTCATGGTGATTTAGGAAAGGCATAACAATAGTATATTCTCATTAAAAATAAAGGAAAAAATGAACTATTCTAGACAAAGAGGGATACTAAAAATAATTTTATCAAATGTTACTTTAAGACTGTATCTAAGTACTAGTTATTGATTGAATTATTACAAAACCTGATGTTAGTACAATGCGACGTTATAATGTCTGTCCTGATTTCGCTCGATCTCATTTTTGGTATAATCATCAGGGCTTATCCACATCTACCTCCTAGCTGGTCGTTTTCGGAAAAAGGAGTTTACCAGAAAGAGTCTCTCCCTCTCCATAAAGTCGACCAGCCATGACAACGGTGAAATGGGCTTCGAAGTATGTATGGCTTGGGTAGTTTCCTCATACAAACTCTGTTGAGGTCGGCGCATATACCTGTTAGACCTTCGGCGAATACCGGTATTCTGAGTATAAGGTACGCTACCCTGCCCGACACACTGTCAACTTTATTCACGTTGTTGACGAGGGACTTGCGGACGAGAATCAGACACTATTTAGATTAGGCATAGCTGCCGGGGACTAGGGGCCGTGTGCGTATATTGTTGTTTATAGTGAAAGAGGGGGGGGGGGGGGTTACCCGTTGCTATAATCCCCACGCTTGGTAGGCGGCTTGGGGATCGCTCTTAGGTCACCGATGTATTTATGGAATGCTGCAGCCCATTCCTCGGTGGCTGGTCGCTGTTTTAGGACATACCCGGGTCCAATTAGATTATTTTATTGTAAAAAGATAGGTGCTTACATCTTTCGGTGTGAAATGTTGTTTAGACACTTCATATATTCCAAATCTAACTGTTGAATATGTTAATTGTCTAAGCAAAGCGGCTGATATACCATTGTATAGTCCTAGGACACCTGGAAACAAGGTATTGTTTAAATTACAACCTGCCTTTTATATTACAACAAGTGAGGTGCTGTAAAGTTCTTTGGATTAAATTTGATGTTCATGTGTTATTGTTTCTATGACATTGTTAACTTTGGCTATTAAATTCATTAATTTTGTTTTAATATTATTAGAAGAATTATAATAAATACCCATTATAATGCAGTCATTAACAGTTTACATAAGCATTTAAATGTAAATTTCGAGTACCCAGTATGATAATGACCATATTCATCAACTTGATTTTATGATTTTCAGAATTAGGTATTAAATGATTCCTCTGATGCGGGGTTTAAATATAAGCACAAACTAGTGTAGGGGTATTCGCTGTGGTTGCAACGTTACGCAGGGCGCCAATAGGCGCGCGAGTGCGACCGCCCCTTCCCACCATCCGCAACGCCGTGCGTCAGCCAGTTTTATGGCGCGGTCGCAACATTTGACAGCTTTGACCCATCAGCTTTGTTTCTGGCAGTACTTCATAAGGTTTGCATCTCATGTTTGTTTTGAAAGTGTTGCCATTCAGTAGGGAGGCAAGGCCCGGCGAGATTGTGAGCCATATCTGATTAGCGGTATTACAGAAGGCGATCACCACTCTTTCGCTGCTGGTGTTCATGAACAAAGTAACTCCCCGATTACGTATTCCCTTGGTACCGTGTTCTCCGTAAAGGAAAATTTGCTGCTCATTTATTGTAATCAACGGATCAGCAGTCGTTGCAAGGGAAACTTTGGTCACTGCAATATATCTGCTATATATATATATCAGATACATTCTCCAAGCTGACCACTGCTTGGCTCCTGTTATTTAGGGTGCTGTTTCTTTCAGGCAGGTGTCAACTTTGTCGATCTTACTAAACGATATGCCTCATTGATATCTGGGAGAAACGATTTAGTAACCTGTCCAGTAGTGAAGGTTGTATATCTATCCCGCCAGTTTCGGATGGTTTCATCCTTAATTTTCTTTTTCACATAGGACATGGGTACCTACTCTACATTAGCCTGCCGTGATATTATCCGTTCGTTCAGTATAGTACAGTACAGTAGCCGACCGTTCCAACATGGGTTCTCAACCAGTAAAATCGAACCACTCTCCCCTGCTCCGTGCACCGTGTTAGACTATAAGTTAGTGTCCGACCGAAATTTCGGTTTCGGTTTCGGTTTCGGTTTCGGCCGAGTTTCAGCCAAAAATCAAGGTTCGGCGGCAGTTTCGGTTTCGGCCAAAATCGGCCGGAACTTTTTCCGAAACCGAAACTGATGTCGCAAGTTCACACACGTTCACGCTCGCATAACTCTGTTTCCCGCGGCACTGTACGATTGTCATTATTTGACAAATAAAATGTCACCGCCAACCTGTATAAAACTTTTTACTCAGGCCATACAAAAAAAAAAATTAACTTAGTCTAAAATGCACCAAATTTCAGTATCTTAAGAAATTTTATACTTGACTACGTAAGTTTCGGTTTCGGTTTCGGTTTCGGCCGAAACTGAAGCCACGGCCGATCATTCGGTTTCGGTTTCGGTTTCGGCCGGAAAACCAGTTTCGGTCGGACACTACTATAAGTTTTTATTTTCGTAAGTTTTTTAATTAGTATAATGCGTCAAGTGTGTCTATGCATTCTTATCACATATACCTACGTACAGTATTGGAATATGTATCAGATACATTGTAAGGTAGAACACACTTTTTAAAAAAAGAGTAACGAATAGAGTTTCTTGCTCGTTCTTCTCCATTCGAATCTACATTTTGGAATGAGCACCTAGCTTCACCTAGCTTCACTGACGGACTGTCTGACAGACCATTATTTATTTTGTATTTGTTGACGTTTCAAAAGTACCAAAATATGGTTTAAATTGAAATAAATGCTTTGACTTTGACTTTGAAGACATGTACAGGTCTGGAGGGATAAAGGCGAGCTTTCTTGTTAGCAGCATCGCATTGGTTTTGCTTGCACCGAACTTAAGCTTGTTACTAGCCCCCCAGGCGGTTACCATTTCTAAGGCACCATTTACGTAAATTTCGTTTCGTTTAAATGTTTATGTTATAACAGTCGTCTTTGAATTCCCTACTGTTCTGTGTTATTTGTGAAGAATCTAAATATTTACCGTCATTTTTGACAACTGTCCCAATAAGTTGAGACATGGAAATTTTCCCCTTTTGAGTTTGCATTTGAACTTTCAGCAGATCGAATGGATGAGTGACACAAGCAGCTCCAGCCGCCGAAAGTCCTCCGAAATACCATCTTGGTACTCTTACTTCCTTCCGTCCTGCTGAATCTTTTTGGACGCCCATTGTGTGAACTAAAACCCGAAGCAGATGTTTTCAAAATTAAATATCTTAACATCACCATATGAAAATGAAACACACTATTCCGTTATAGTTTTATTCACTGTATAACTATTATTATATTTGTCCTTTCAGTTCTACTATATCTGTGTATACTGATTTATACATAAAATACCTAATACGAAGGTAACATGTTTTATTCCTAGTTACTGTTAAAGATGAATGTAATACCAACCAACCTTATTTTAGACATTCAATTCCAAGACACACTTTGTAAAATTTGGTCCAAAAATACCTCTTTATTTGTAGATAAGTATTACTTTAATACTTCTTGATTAAAATTAATTATGTTTAAGCGACAAACAGACGAATACGTCCATTTTAGTCCGACTATTTTTTGAAACTGTCAAATCTGCGAAACAAAACCGGCTGTCAGTCGTTTGTGACTGTCAACTGTCAAATCGTTAAAAACGTCAAATTAAGTACTAATACATTTAAAACTATAAAACATAAAAAACTACTTACATCTTACTTCTTGGCTCGACGGATTCCTCTCGGGAGGTGATAATACAACTAATTTCCTACAAAAATAGCCCTGAGGTCCCAAGGACACAGGTCACAAGGACAGGAGGTACAAAACATATGACCAGGTGTTCCCGCGACTTCATCCGCGTATAATAATGACCTCTGATAAATTTTGGGGTTTTTAATTAGTCTTCTCTAAGGTTAATTCCAATGCTGTGTAACAAATCTCATCAGAATCAATTGAGTTATAATTATTGTGAAATGTTATTTATTTTCGTGATTTCAAAAAATAAACAATCCCACAATTTTAGCCGTATAGTATCCATTCTCGTGAGATTTCGGTGATTAAAACTCCATTTGAATTCCAATCAAATAAATACAGCGGTTGAAAGTTATCAGGCGTCTTTTTCCGAGTCTCAAACTATCGATGTACCGAATTGCACTCATATAGGTTCATTGGTTTAAGCAATAGAGAGTCACGGAATTTTAACGCATAGTTCCTGTCCCGTGGGATTTCCTTTCGAGTGCCAGTGTCTCAAACTGTCGTTGAATCGAATTTCAATCAAATAGGTTCAGTGGTTAATAAAATTGGTATTCAGCCTCTTTACATATCTTAACGTTATATCAATGATAATAACAAAATAAATTGTCAATGATCCATTCAACACATTTATCATGAAACTCACTGGTCAAATCTATCATAGAAAGGTATACTTAATATTATAAATTTGTGTAAGTATGTCTGTTTGTTTTGTTAGATATTGACGTGATTTTTTTATTGAGTGGAGATAGTATCTAGAAAGGATTGAAAGTAGCATAGGCGACATTTTGTTTCTTTCTAACCCACTTATTCTCTAAAATATGGAGATGGAAGTTAGTATGGAGCATTTCGTAATTTTCAAGAAACCTAAAATTATAATTAACTAGCGACCCGCCCCGGCTTCGCACGGGTGCAATACTTATGTAAAATACCTACTACAAAATGTCCTTATACACCACGTTCATAGCTATTTTGTCATTAGACAATACAAACATGTTTTATATTGATATTTTCCTCGCTAGAGAGATCCGATAAACGAGTGCGGTCGTTGCAAGTCATGAAGTGCTCTAGGACGAAGCGCGGCCATCAACGGCGCAATAAATACGTCCCTGCATTTTAAATTTGTAATATCTTCGGAAATATTCACTTAATAGAGGATGGCTATAGGCTATAAACGACCAATAGGAGTTGAGCAGGGCGTGTAAAACCGGAAGTGGCTAGTAATAGTATGAAGAGGAATTATTTGATTTTTTGTTTGTTTGTTTGAATTGAATCTGCTCCGAAACCTACAATATTGGAATCCTACATTATCGATGGTGAACATAGGCTATAATAAATAAGATAAAAAAGGGAACCATGTGAAAATTTTGATAATGTAACGCAATGCATGAAAAATCTACCAAAAACTCCTTATATTCCTTAAGCCTTTGAATAACAATAGAAAACTGTTTTCAAGGACTAATAATAGTAGATATTTAACTGCATCAGAATCAGAGATTTTAAAGATAAAAATTGTGATCGCTCGCGCTCTTTTTAAGTATTGAGGGCAGGTTTACAATAAAATTTGGTATCGGGCACCAATGCTGGTCACAGATGTGATACCAATGTTAGGTTTCTTGAAAATTACGAATTTCTTCATTCAAACTTCCACCCCCTGTTTAAGGAAGTGGTGGTTTAGAAAGAAACAAAAGGTAACCTATGCTACTTTCAATCCTTTTAACTATCTCAATAATCAAGTCAATTTCTAACAAAACAAACAGACACGCACAAATCTATCAATATCAGTATTAACTAGCTGAATTAGGTTTTTAGATATTTTTTCTGTTTGTCTGTATGTATATATGTCCGGGATGAACTCAAAAAGTGCTGCATGGGTTTACTTCAAATTTTGCATGAATATTACTAACAGGTCGGGTCAGCATATAGGCTACATATTATCATGCTATCAACTATTTTTTTTTTTTTTTATTTAATTTAAAAACGTAAGAACTATGGAGGAGAAGCTGTGAATCACTATTGCCCGCGGACGAAGTCGCGGGCTTAACTAGTTAATAATATTAAGTTCACATTTATAAGTTATCTGACATATTAATTTTGACAAGAAAGTTTCATGCTAATAAATAAATAGTTGATTGACAAAGTTTTATTGTCTTCGTAATGTAGCATTAAGTTTGCAAAGAGGCTGAATACTAATATTATTAAACTAATTTAATGAAATTCGGTTCAACGAGAGTTTGAGACACTTGTACTAGAAAGCACGTATGATTGTTCTATTTCGGAAATCCCACTGGTCAGGAACTGCGTTAATCTTTTGAGTCTCTCTATTTTTTAAACTATTGAACTTATTTGAGTGGAATTCAAATGGAGTTTTAATCACTGACACCTCACGAGAATAGATACTATACGGGTAAAAGCCCTGTAGCATTATTTATTTTTTGAAAACACGAAAAAGAATAACATTTCACAATAAATAGAACTGAATTGATTCTGATGATGTTTGTTACACACTACACAGCATTGTAATTAAACTTAGAGAAGACTAATTAAAAAGTCAAAAAATTGCCACAAGTCATTATTATACACAGTCAAAGTCGCAGGGAACAGCTATAAGGACTTAACGGGTTGCTGGGGCTCCGGCTTGAAGAGCAGGAGTAGGAACGGGGTGGTTTTTAGTCATTAAGAACAGGGCCGTCTATATACTATTTGAGGCCCTGGGCACATTAGGATCATGGGGCCCCATGACCTTGAGAAAACACTATTTAGTTATAATAGAGATAGATAGAAGAATAGAGAAAGAAAGTAGACAAACAAGGTTCCAAATTAATTTTTATTTAGTTACCTACTAACTTTAAAAAATAATCGGCAAAAGTAACTCGCTCAGCATAAAATTCTTAGATTAATTCTATGTTGATTGCAAAGGTTCTTTCAAAATCTATAGTATCGAGTATATCACATTCTTTGGACTAGGTAATCTCTCTTCAAGCATTGTACATCTTAATTCATTTTTAGGGGAAGGAGCGTTCTCCGCTACAGTTACTTATCATCATGCTTAAAAATATTCTCAATGCAATTTCTACGTTAGGAAATGTGTCATAAAGGTCCATTTCGATTTGTTTTAACAATACAGGGTTAATATGACAATAATTTCCGTAGTTTTAATTATTTTTGGGATAAAAAATTACCTATACTAAAAATTATATAAATCGATTCAGTCAACGATTCGTTATTAAAGTTATTTAAGTTACATGTTGTATATACTTCGTATACACTGTTAGGTGCTTCATTTTCACTTTGAACATTATTTAAGGATTTTAGAAAATTATTTGCATCCTTGCCGTATCTATCTGCGATTGCGGGGATTCGATTGCGGGGCCCTAGGCACGTGCCCATAGTGCCTAGTGGGAAAGAGGGGCCTGAGTAAGAGTCTGACACTCCCTCCCGCCTCATCCAGGCGGTGCAGTGGGAGCAGTCATTGATTTTCGGCCACTTAAAAAAAGTTCATATATTACCTACATTTAGCAAGTTTGCAGTCATCGATCTCTTTTTTGTCAGCAGACCCTGAAAATGCCGATGCGCCTTATGAGCACAGAGACTTAATGAATAAAATAAAAATTGAGGAATTTTACGAGACTTGTCAAACTATTGGACGTGGAAACAGGGGGCCGGTCGTTGTCACCGTACTTGGCATAAGTCCAAATGAAGGAACTAGTTAGGTATCTACTTAGAATAATGTACATTAATACAAACGAAAGTCATATGATCCGAAAAGTCTAAAGTTAGTTGGATACTAGAATAGTTATTTCATCGTCAATTATAATACTTGATAATGTATATTGGTTCCTATACGTATCTATCCACTTTCTTATCCATATCCATTCGATTTTGCGAATTAAACTATACTTAATAATTAAACTATCACAGGAACAACTTAGTTCGAACTAACTTCTGGCCGAAACTAACTTTTACTTGGAATCACACGAAACATTTTCGACAGGTTCGTACCATAACATCATTCTATATTCTTTCAGTGAAAGGTTTACTCTTTCCCTGAAAATCAACCGCAGCTAGGTAAAGTTAATTGCATAAACGTAGGTAAGCCACTCACTAACCGTTCGGAAAAGTAAACAGGAAATGGAACCAAGTAGGTTAGACTTCGAGAAAATTAAAATTTTATGACATTAAATGCGATCCCATAAAACAGTTACGGTATATTGGCATAGTTCCCAATTTATAGGAAGGTATGTAATTATAACAGTCTACATGACGGCGCATGAAAGTTTTATTTGTGGTGATTAGCTGTTGCCCCAGCGACCGCCCAAAGCGAAGGCTGTATTTTGACCAGAGTTCAGTCCACGTGAGGTGACGCAGGCGGAGAACGTTTGACTTCGCTGTTTTATTCGACGCCCTGACGTTATAAATAAAAAACCTGTAGTACCTATTTGTAGGACATACTTTTATCAGCTTTTGTCCTTAATAATTTATTTATTAATTCGTGTGTATAATAGTGTGCATTGTTTACTTTTTGGTTAACTTTTCAAGTATAGGGAATATTTGAGGTATTAAGTAGTTAATAAGCACAGCAGAGCTGGGTCGTCATTGTGCTTGGATGCGTGTGAGTAAAGGAAGTGATGCCATGACTCAAAGCACCGTGGCTGCCTCAGAGAGATCACATGGCAGCATCCGCACTGTCTCCGAAGAGAAACTTATGGTAAATTAAATATTATAAACATACCTAGTCAGAATTTTTTGGGCATTAAGTCTAACAATATATTCATTCTTAATATCTGAATTATGCCCATACTTTTACCTAATAAGTACTTCGTATGTAGGTATAGATACCAGTAGATAGACCTAAGAATTTATATATCTACCTAAGCTATTTACTTTAACAAATGTTCATTACCTCTATATCTTTGGTAAAGGCTACTTAATTAACGTAACGTTGCATGTTAACGTAATCAAGCTGTTTAAGTGCATTTTACCATTTGGTAACTATACATTCATGTATTTTTATACGTAAATAATGCTTGGCTCGAACTAATTATTTAAATCTACCTGTTAAGTGTATTTTGCATATTTAAGACGTATGAAATTATATGCATTCTTTTCCAGGCAGACACCCGAGTTCAATTAGGTTAGTTAGATTTTCGAATTGTAAACTAAGTAGGTACCTAAAGACTGTGAAAGAAAAATGAATGACAAACGTGTTGCAAGTATATTGCATATTTTATGTTCTGGCTGTAGAGTCAATCGCTCGTGACTTTATGTCGTCGTCGTCGTCGTCTTACACAATGGCACGGGAATTTCATACCTCTTAATATTTATTCGGAAGCAGAAACATTTAAATATCACTTAGTAAATTCAATAATAATCTAGGAATAAGGAATGTTTCATTTATTATTGGTTTGGTAAGTAAGCAATTATCATAAAGTAAAGAAAAATAAATAATTTAATGTTTTTGGGTATCTATTAAACCAAGGAAGTTTATCTAATAGTTTGTACGCTTAGTTGTACCTAAAATCATTTTTTTTAAATAAATCCAGTTTTCTGTTGACCATTTAATTTATTAAAAACAAAATTTGACACTTATTTACGAGCTTCTAAAACGAATGATTTCTTTCTGAAAGTTACATTTTTACATCTGAGATTACATCTGAAAATTAAGTATATGTTATATATTTAATATAACTATATTATGTTACTTTCAGAAATAATTTCCACTTTCGGACTCAGGGCTTTTTTTGTGAGGAATTAGACGTATTATCACCTCCCGAGAGGTATACGTTGAGTTACAAGGTCACCTTGTATATACAGGTGATTTGTAATTAGACCATAATCTTGTATTAGGTTATAGAACAGATCACATCCAACATTTTTGTCGAATTCCTTTCATATATCCCTTTGGATAGACGGAAATGAACATATTAAAACATTTAACTTTTAGTAAATTCCAAATGACGCCCACGGTAACTCTACTATAAAACGGAAAAAATAATAAAGAAACGCGCTTGACTTAAACCTCTTTTTTTAATTATCTTACTTTTTTAGTTTATTTTCTATTTGTAATCATCAAATACATAATGATTATATTATATTAGACATCGTTATTCCAAATTCATAGCAATTAAGAAATTTTTTAATATTTATCTCTGAAATATGCTTCTGTAACATTTATACTGTGACATTTGTTGTGCGCTTTTTAGGAAAAACATCTTTACTAAGCTTTCATATTATACTTAAGTTTTATAAACTTAAGCATATCTGGACTAATACCAATGATATTAGACTAACAATGACTGAATGAATGAATGAATAAAATATGAAACTCAACTTACAAGTTGAGGTACTTAAAATGAAATCTCACAAGTCTATCCGAATGGTTAGCAATTTCCTTACTATGTTTAAATGTAAAATAAGGAATGCTAGCACATATTAGGTGTAGGTACCTCTTATGAACAATTACCAAGGTTTTTTTACGATAGCACTTACTATAATTGCAATTGCAAGGCCATTTTGAGAGGGGAATGGATATCCCGCAATTTTAAGAGGATGATATCAATCAAATCTCAGTAATACTGGGCCCGATGTATGTATGTTCTAGTTGACAAATATTCTCGAACAAATTTGTTTTATATTTAATGGACCGAAATTGAACTAATCGAACATTGCGATTTGATTATAAATGTAAAGCGTACTTGTTAGGAATCAAATGCACTACGATCTCGTAAAGGGGCTTATTTAGCAGAAAATTTAACAGGTATATTTAAATCTAGCCATAGGTTATAGGTTAAGTCCCCTCTTTGAGGAGTGGTTTGAGAGACGCTACGGCGTCCTCACCTACCGCCTGACGCAGGTGCTTACCGGACACGGTAGTTTCGGTAGGTTCCTGTTTCGGATTGGGCGGGAGGAAACGCCCGCGAGTCATCACTGCAACGATCGCACGGAGGACACGGTGGAGCATACGGTGGCGGTGTGTCCTGCGTGGGCTGAGTACCGCCGTGTCCTCAGGGATGTGATCAGCGAAGGCGACCTTTCGCGTCCGGCTTTAGTTCAGACCGTACGGAGCGAGGGTACGTGCAGTCATGCGTCGTTCAGCGCGTGAGGGAACGAACCTCCTCACGTCCCGGTCGTCGCGAGAGATACTCCGGGCGTCGGGGATCGCGAGACGATCTCTGGCCACCGTAACCACGGGCCTGCGCACGGCGAGCACGGGTGACTCGCCGCCCGACCAGAGCCAGGCCCGAGCGTACGGGGCGTCGCGATCCGCGCGCGCCTTAAGGAGCCATCAGACCACCACAGATGGGGCCCAACGGGGCTGATGCCCATAAGGAGCCGCGGAAGACTTAACGAGTTGCCAGAGCTCTGACTCGAAGTGCGGCATTCCCTCCCGCCTCACCCAGGCCAGAGAAGTCATTCGATGATATTCGCCCCTTAAAAAAGAGCTCCATCACTAGGGCCCATACATTCGCAGCGTAAAGCACAATTGGCTCAATGACCGCGACGTAGATTGTTCTCGTTGTCTCGCCGTTTAGACCGCATGTCACTTTTGCCGCTCGTGCTAGCTGTTTATAGATGTCTGCAGCTTTCTTGCACGTTTAACTTTTTACGTTGCATTCTCGCCTCACCCGGGCGGGGGAAGACATTGAATGATTTTCCGCACTCATAAAAAAAATATGCCATAGGTTGTAGGTATACGTAGACATCTAAATTACACAAATAGCATAACAAAAATTGAAAGAGTAGGTATTTATAATGCTATAATATATGTATACCTAATTATGATATTTTGAAGGCATGCTTGTATGTTATAATTATGCCTCTTAAGCCGTAATACCTACCTCCTATTACTATAACTAAATAGGAGGTGGTGCATTAAAGTGATTTGAATTTGAATTTGAATTTGAGGTAGTTATTAGAGAGATCGTAATTAACATTAGTAGATACTTAGATAGCAACAGATCTTATAAATGTGTTTGCAACAGGTGGCGGTGCGCGTGCGCCCGCAGCGAGCAGATGAAGGTCCCCGCATCGTGCACGTGGTCAGCGATAAGGTTACCCACTTGCATTACCTAATACACCCATACGTCTATCATACTAGTTGCTAGTTGTACAGATCTTATCACTTGTAGGGCACTAGTTAATTACGTAATATTATCAATCTACTGCACGTACATTGCACTAGAAGGTGTCAAAGTCAAAGTCAAGGCATTAATTTCAATCAGATCGTCAGCAGTACTTTTGTAAGTCACGGTGCCATAAAGCGACTACTACTGGCCTAGCTGTCTACTGGAAAGAAAGATTTTTGTTTGCTCATTGTATTAGCATACCTAAGTATGCAACAGAAAACCCGTGGAACGAAATCCATCAAGTTGATGGTGTACGCTATGATGCTAGATATTTATAAAAAAAGGTTGAGTTTTGTTGTCGGTAAGTAATAATTACAATTCTAGTAGGTAAATGAACTACAAGAAACTTGATACAATTTTGAGGATTTATGGCTGATAAAGTAAAAAGGCACCTAACTACTTACCTACCGCAAATAAAACTGACAAATAGATTGGTCGGCAAATGACTTTGCGTGATTGTTATAAGTCTAGCGCTTTAAATTACTTATTGCTCACACCAGGCTGTTTCGATAATGTCTACTTAAGCTAGTCATTTATAATACTGCTGAAATGGAGTATTATTATAAATACCTCAACTTTGCTTTTTATAAATACATTGAATGAACAATAATGTCCGTAAAATATTCTCACATAAATTGAGCCAGAACATAATTTTATATTCCATTAAATATTTTATAGTTCAGCACCATGCACATAAGTATTGAGTTATAAATATTGTGAACCATTTCGTTTAGAAAAATTAAAATTTCATGTGGAGGAAGCGTTCCGGAAATATTTTATCCATATTTATTTACATCAAATATCATTTTACGCCATGATCACTTATAAAAGTTTCACGTTTTTATTCATATCGATCGATGTCAAAACAGAACACTTCCTGCTAACGTTCTCAGCCAAATTGATCTTTTATCCGTTATTCGTTTCTTATAAAAGTGAAGTTTATCATGTTACTGTGGACGGACGATGAGATAACGTGAGGTGTGTCATCAGATGCTGGTTTTGGAGGAGGAGGCGGACAGCCGTCGAGATGTCCTACGTCAGCGGCGGCTTAACGACAAACACTACGTTTATGACCGAGTCTTTGGCGAAGGCAGCACACAAGTACGTATTGAATTACAGATGCATTGACGTCACACTAAGATATCACTTTTATCGACGTAAAAAAGTAATGATGATATCTTTATTGTTTTGAAGAATTTACCGAGAGAAGGAAAAACAGTTTAATTGAGTGCATATCTCGTTACAATTTCAAAGTCCAAATCCACGTAGACGGACGAGTAATGGCAGTTTTGATTATTGCTATTGCACCTATGTAGAAACAACTGCAAAAAATTATGCCAAATGCTTCGCATAATATGACGACCACGTGTTTGGCGTAGGAAATAGGCAGCAGACGAGAACGTGATATACAAGTATCTATTGATACGTAACAACAATCATTTACCCGATATCAGTGATTGCTGTTGTTGGATTCTAATAATTGCTGTTTCGGTCATGATAAAAGTTATATGAACCTCTTACATAATTGACGATACAATGGAGGCCTTCCGTCTACAATGAAATCAGCAGCTACTAAATTAAATAAATATTTAATACACATTTGGAAGATACGGTTTTTATTCACTGTCTTTTAACTTCATTGCTTGTCATTGATAAGAATGTTGCACAACAACAAATGTTTCACTAATTAGACTTTCGTTACACATTGCACCACTAGGTATAACAGCAAGCAAATCGTTGTTTCTCAATAAAATAATTTAAAGTAGCGTTATATTCAATACTACACATAACATAACATAACATCACGCCTTTTATCCCAGAAGGGGTAGGTAGAGGTGCACATTACGGCACTTAATGCCACTGTACAATGTAACACCCACTTTTCACTATTTATGTGATGAGTCCCATGTAATACAATTCACAATTCCGGACTCCTTGCTACTACTGAGATTTTTACACAGTAGACACACAGATTAGTATACTCAAAAACTATTCTAAACACAACTTATTAGCTAGATTACTAACAACGCGAGTAAGTCAGACAGCTATGCACATATGATTTGGATTATCCATTCTTGAGTTTTATTAAATCGGTATGTGTAGTAATGAAACTTATTTTTTGGTCTAGGAAGACGTATACGATGCTGTCTGTGCTCCCCTGGTGGGTGATACGTTAAAAGGATTCGCTGGAGCCGTATTTGCATACGGAGCGACTGGAGCTGGCAAAACGTATACCATGACTGGCCTGATGTCTCGAGCTCTAAGTCATCTCTTTGCCAGCATCGCTGAGAGTGAACAACCAGAGTCTTATGAGGTAAGTAATAACTAAGAATATATCACATATTGTCCCAGGAATATCTTAACTGCACCGAAGGACAACAGTCTACTGAATGCTGGACAGCTGCATTTTCATATATTTAGTGATCACACAACCCATAGAACCTATCCTACTTAACGTATAGAGTTACGGCAAAAAGGAAGATGATGAACAGGGGGTTCATTAGTGGATATCTTTCGGTTGATATTGAAAAGGAATATCATTTTATACCCATTCATTTCGAAACCCAATACGCCTAATGTAGGTTGTGGTTGTGTGGTATCGTTCGGCAATATATTATATTCAACTGTCTATCTAACCGAACTACTCAAGGACGGGAAATTTCGTTATCACACGTAAATAACTAATATCTAAATTAGAAAATTAATTATCTGGTAGTTCGTTGACTGTATCCTTTATTACTCAGCATGACGTTGGTTAGATAGTACCTACGTTATCAGAAAGATTCGTATCGAGTAGCTCGTGTGCAGTTTAGTACAGATTACGTACATTTATTTTGCACACCTAACAGAAAGACTCACCTATTCGTATAAAAATTGGCCGAATAGGGGCTGAATAGGCGATTCATTAGCCCCCTTCACTTTCAAGACGCCTTGGAGGTCGAATCGCACCATCATTGTGGGTTTTAGTAGTGAAATAGCAGCGTCGTCGCCAGGGTCGCCACACGAATCTCTATTAGCGATTCTTTTGTTGTTTTCGTTTGCATCAACCTTTGTTATGTTATAGGTATTCAAGACTCTTTATCTCTATTGTTCCGTTGAACAATTAAGTACCTATATACCTACTTTATACTACTACTTTGTACTTTTATGATATTACATTAATAGGAGGCAAGAAAGAGCTATATAGTGGACCCACGTCGTAAACCTGTCCTAAATTCTAAATGCGACTATTAAGCATACCGTAAGCCCCCTTCTAAGCACGTGGATAATGGCATATTCTATCTTAAGACGTTTGTTTAGAATTGAACATATTTCGATGATTTATTTTTGACGTAGTTTTTTTAAGGACATAGATACATAATGACTTATTACGTAAAAAGTTGAAAACTCGGGACTCCGCTAGTGCAAATACTGAAACAGTGTCACTCATGTTATTGAAACTCTATCGTTATGATGTACTCCAACAATGCGTCTTGTACAGTCGTTTATCTACCTTTATTTGTGTTAATTCCTTTGCACCTACCATTGAGACTAGTGACAACGATAGAAGTGAAAAGAACAATAATTAACCTAACACTGACAAAGACACCTGGATTTGATCTGATAACAGCAGAAGTTATCAAATATCTACCCAAAAAAAGGCATCGTCTTGCTGACAATCCTCTTCAATGCCATACTGAGACTACAACATTTCCCAGAATTATGGAAATTCTCAATAATAAACATGGTAGCCAAACCAGGGAAGCCGCCAACAGAGTCTACATCATATAGACCCATAAGTCTTCTCCCTTTGTTGTCGAAAGTTTTCGAGAAACTGGTTCTGAAACGCCTTCTACCAATACTGAAAGAACAAAAAGTGATACCAGACCACCAATTCGGCTTTCGCGCACACCATGGAACGACAGAACAAATACACCGAGTAGCTCACACGATAAGGCAAGCGCTGGAGAGAAAAGAGTACTGCTCGGCTGTTTTTCTCGATATTCAACAGGCATTCGACCTCGTTTTGCATAAAGGCCTGTTATATAAGCTGAAGCTTCATCTACCAAATACTGAGTACATGCTATTGAAATCTTATCTACAAAACAGACTATTCCAAGTCAAACGCGAAGACTCTCTGTCATGTATCTCAGAAATAGAAGCATGAGTGCCCCAAGGTTCGGTACTGGGTCCCATCCTATGTTCAGTCTACCCTGCTGATCTGTCCATTTCAGATAACGTCGTGACGGCAACCTATGCAAATGATACCGCAGTACTTTCCTGTAGTAAAGACCCAAACATAGCCTCCGCAAAACTGCAGTAATGCCTGGATGCAATAGGATTGTGGTTAAAAAAGTGGAGAATCAGAGCCAGCCCATCTAAATCAGTGCACATAACATTCACACTAAAAAGAGGGCAATGCACACCAGTAACACTGGATGGTGCTGTCTTGCCAACAAGCACGACAGTTAAATACTTAGGCATGCACCTTGACAAAAAACTCACTTGGCAGGCTCATATAAAGGCTAAAAGAGACCAAGCAAATAAAAAGTTTGTGGAACTATATTGGCTTATAGGTAGGCAGTCTAAAATAAGTTTGGAAAATTAAGTCCTTATCTACAAGTGTATCCTAAAACCGATTTGGACTTACGGTGTACAGCTTTGGGGACCGATAAGCCACTCAAATATTGAGATCCTCCAGTGCTACCAAAACAAAGTGCTAAAGGTACTGGTTAATGCACCATGGTTCACACGAAACTCGGAGGTGCACGAATATCTGCAGATTCCGACAGTCAAAGAAGAAATCATCACTAAACACAGAATAACGAACTGGGTAGGTAGCGTATTTAAATATCACCTGATTTCTAGGTTAGATTAGGTTAGGTTAACTTAAGAATATTTTTTTCTGAGCAACCCGTAACAATATTTTATTTTTGTTAGTCGCACTTGTCGCAGCCCCTTTGTCAAAACACGGTGATTGGACTGCCATCAGAATACGTACAAGTTCCGCGATTAGTTTTTCCAACTGTTTGAATGAAACCAGTTGAATATAGTTGCTTGATTAGTATCGGGAAAATTCCAACATGGGTAGGTATTCGGTAACATGCTAAAGGTACCTAGCTCGTTAGTCGAGTTACAATACAAAATAATTATAATTAAATAGCGTGACGTTTTAGACCTTGTATACTTTGTTCAGTCGCATCAAACACTGCATGTATTGTATTATTAAAGTGTCAACTTGTGTTACACGTTTGAAGTAGATATCACCTATATTGGATACACACGGAGTTTCCATTTATGTCCAGTTCTACATATCAAATGTATAAATAACAGTGACCCAAAATAACACTGCAAAAATGTTTACCAGATAGTGTTACGTACATGTATGTACCTATAGTCATACAAAAGGCACAATTTCAGAGATATACTTATAGATAAGTTAGGAAATCAAAGTAGGTACACACACAGTTCCGTGTGCAAAACCCATTTATTTTGCTTTCGGGGAGAAGGCGCCCTGAAAATTGTGGCGCAGTTAAACGTTCTCCTACATGGTCGGCAGCACTACACTTGTGAGCGTTGTGGTGTTCCATGTGTACCTAGGCTACGAATATCGTTTACCATCAGATAAAAAGAACTATCTTCGATCCGGAAATTGACCTCTAGCTTTGCAATATCGGCCATTTATTACTGCAACAATCCAGTTATACCGCACATTGTTGTATTCACAAATTGGCAAATGAGCGGCATGGTTACAACGAGTGCCAAATTTCTGCGATGATTGACATGTGCTATGCTAATTTATCGTTATGGTTACTGTGTGTACCTACTTTTACTCATACATGATACCGTTTTACAGCCTGTTATTTATTAATTTAGAACGTTTTCCTCAAAGGCACTAGATGGTCAATGAAGTAGATGTAATAATTATGAATCTACTTCATTGACAATTAATTAATTAATGTTCAACACGACCATAAAATGTGCTAGTACTTAGTAACAAGGAATTGAAATAATTCACCAGTTTTATGGACCGGCTCGTCTTATATTACGCTAAAACAACCCATGAAAAGTTAGCAATAAGCATTATAAGTACATATGTAGAGGTATTTATTTTATATACTGGGATTTTTCAAAAATTACATGGGACTCATAACATAAATAGTGAAAAGTGGGTGTTACATTGTACAGTGGCATTAAGTGCCGTAATGTGCACCTCTGCCTACCCCTTCGGGGATAAAAAGGCGTGGTGTTATGTGTATATTATGTATTTATTATGTAGCATAATGACATATTGCAATGTCGAAAAGATATTGAAACACGTTATTGATACGGATAGTTTGCTACTATTAATAGGCGATCTCATTGATCTGCCGGCTGTCAGTTAAATGTATCGGATACGACCTATCACTTCATTATTTCCCACACACCCCGTTTCTGTGAATAAGTCTGCAATTGCGCGCTGTATGACAAAAAGCTTTACCTATCATAATTTCCCTCCATAACTTAATTGGTGGAAAGGTTTTTTAATTCATATACATATGTACCTACATCATTAGTTGAGGGATAAAAGACGAGTCAATCGTTTTGACCACAACAATAATTGTTTTGGAAATCCATCATGCTCGTTTGTTATCTATATATGTATTAAGTATTTGAATATTCTAGATGTGTCAAATATTATAATTACCTACATACATATGTATAATTTCAAATGCAAGTATGTACGGTTAGTCAATCAGTGGGGTGGGTGGGTAGGTACTGGGTAGTATGTAAATATAGCGAGCTGACCGCCAGCCGGCGCCGCTGACCTTGACCAAACGGAAGTTCTTTACTGTTTTTCATGCATATTTACGAATCACGTTGAAATCGCACGAGTCATGAAAACCACGTTTGGATTTAGTTTTATTAATCCCTTAGCAAGGTTTGGTTATTTTCAAAGACATAATAAGACATTATTTCTTTTTATTTTCTTTTTGTCGAACCTCATAATTGACCTTCAAATGTGACAGAGTTTAATGATCTCTATTCCTCATAGTCTTTGTCAAACTATTTTTTAAGCAAAATAAGACTTGAATTTCAATATTTTCATCTCATTTATACAACACCCGATTGATTCATGCATACGTTAATTTTCCTTAACATAATAAATACCTCTCAAAGGATAAACCACATGAATATATGTTTTTCCAAATATCTTTTCCCTGATGAAGTAATGAAATAGTAACAACACAGGAATATTTTCCTTTGATTTTCAATGTGTTTATAATTTGATCAACCATTTGTAGTTGTCTCTTGTCTTGATTCAGGATAAGAGGAATTAGGGTACCTTTATAATAATAAATAATAGGGAAATGGGTAACACACAAACTAATTATTTTTGTTATATACGTGGTAAAACAGATCAGAGATCATCGCTGCATTAATATTTAAACATATTTCTTTTTACTTTACTTTCTCAGAAAGACTTGGAACTCGGAATTTTCCAACGAAGCCCGAGCCGTTCTTCGATCGACCTCGGAGTCAAGATCCAAGTCATAGATACTGCTATCTATTAGATTGATGAGATTGTTTAATAAATAGACGGAGTAGGTACTGACTAATCTTCATTAGTAACTCTAAATTATTTCCGTCGTAACTGTAAAATACTGGTACCTATATTTACTAATAACATAGACATTACCTTCAGCTGCTCTTGAAATAATTTTAGTTCTAAATTTGTGTTGTTAGCTAGTTCCAGATCTGTAATATTGTAATAGTTCCATACGAGTGCGCCATTACGTTATGCAACCCTAGAGCTGAATTAACTGATCGCCTCTGGAGGCAAACATGGTACTATGTGTACCTTATCGATATATCTAGATAACGAGATAGTACGAAGGGGAGTTTAAATGACAATAACTATCAAATATACGTTAGCGGTGTGGTGTGGCCCTGCAGGCCGCCGCTACAACCGCAAGGTCACTGTCGGTGGAGCGTGGCGCCTCGACTCGCGTGATTGACACCGAGGCAACCATTATAACCTATGAAGGTGCTTTCTTCAATAGCCACACTTATGTTACCTACCTACTTGTACACATGCCTCTATAGCTACATCATTAAGTTCCATTTAATATAATTTTACAAGTTTCACAGTAATCTTTTACAGGAAAATTTTATATGTTTTGGGTTTGTTTGTGTGTGTCGTAAAAATGGTTAAAAGGTTCAAAATTGAAGTTCGCAAATGGCACCTCATAAGTAATATAAAATCTATCGCGACTCCGTTATGAATGTTGCCAGTTTATTTATGGCTGCACTCTACGTATAAGGTACAGATGGCAAAGATGTCGCACAAAGTCAAGTTCACTGGCGCGCTCGTGAATCAGCCTACCTACATAATACTCGTCTGTCAATAGAAGAAAGCAATATTCAATAGTCAGGGTTATCGTGAGACGAGGTATTCTACTGAACCAAGCATGGTAGCGTGACCAATGGGCAGTGATAATAACCATAGGTAACGAGTTACAAACAGGCACATTTATCAATATCACTCGCGAGTTGCGGATGACTGCTGCCCGATTAAACGTAACTCATTCAATATTGCTTAATAAATTCTAGTGTTTAGAGTAAAAGGGTCGCCTCCATTAACACACTTTTTAATAAGGCTTGCTATTTCTAGAGCGACATTCTAGTTCAACCAGACTCCACGTGGCCTTTGCCTAGTTTGGCGGGTCGGTTAGCGGAAATAGCAATTGTTTCATAATTTACTTAATATTGTTTAGCTACACAATAATCTCGACGTAATATAGTTTAATTAAGTTTTTTCGTTTACCTGCTCAGGTAAAGGGAATTGTTATGAATTTAACAGTTTTATATTGAGGGTGTCTGAAAAAGTTTCTAGTAAATACGTAGTAAAATACTTAAGTGGTAGAACGTCAGTATCAACAAGTTATATCCGACACTTACATAATTCATTTATTAAACTATTTTCCTACCACAAGTAAAGTGCATTTTCGTGTGACGCCGAGAAAATATCAAAGGTCTTAACGTGACATTACGTTTTTGTACTGTTACTATAATTTTAAATATTCCGATAAAAAGTTAGCCACACTCAAGGCACTTTGAATATAATTACATAGAATTACATTAGTACTAATCGCCATTGCAGTAATGAAATTGTAAAATATTTTAACACTTTTAAGCTTCAAAAGATTGCTTGGAAACCCATTTGCAAAAGACCTTTTTCTTTGATGACGTGTGTAGATAAATGGTGATCGCACGATAGCTGAACGTTTGTTAAGGTTCAAAACGAAGTGTCGGGGCGGTATTGCGCTTTGGTTATAACTATATTTTAGTGCTTTGTGTATTCTATCTGATAACAGTACGCTGCATTAATGTTTATTTCTTGCCGCATAGTTAAATAAACGGTGGACCTCATTTATAACACAAGTGTGTTGTTATTTCCAGAACTAGACCGGTAATTCCCAAACTGTTTTTACAGTTTTTAACGTCTTTTTTCGGGTCCAATTTTCACTATCCATTTTCTGTTCTTGTCCTCAATTTTGACGGAGATTGATACCAGATATTGTAAAATCAATATTTTAAATGTTTTGTCGGTTATGTTATGTCTACTGAACGATGAAGAATTCTGTTATTAAAGCACAGTCTAGGGTCGTAGGCGGTTAATATTTTGTAGGCATTATAGTGCAATGACTAAACCAATTGTTCTGAACTTTGTTTTGTTAAAAAGTGACTATGAATACTGTGATTCATAGTGTTTAAACTGAATAATTACACGACATTCTAGTATCTAGTTCAGTCATGGTGACATGACAATTGACATACTCAGTAGGTAATGCAATAGTCCGTTAGTCAAGTGTAAGCTGTGATTAAATCCTCGTTATAAAGGACATCCAGGCTGTGGCCTGTAGCCTGTGACAGGTTGAAATCGATTATCGATTGAAAGTGAACTGTAATAATAGGATACGCAGTCATGATCCTATTTAGAGTTCAAGTACCGGTGTGTCATTATGATTGAGGAAATTGATTGATATAATAGTGTAAGCTACTCAACCTCCATTTTGTACGGGAAATATAACATATCTGGTGAAAAGTGGTTGTTTCATTAAACATGTGCACTTCTGCCTTTGCGGAATAAAGAGGCGAGAAATTATTTATCTCCTGTATTGTAACTAACTGCAGCTAAATAACATTTTAAAATTGAATAAAGAAACGTCTATTGTTCTAATAACAACTTCATATAACTTTTCATAGAAATCTTCGCAATAATTTGCTGTTTATTAACATAACATAACATCACGCCTTTTATCCCCGAAGGGGTAGGCAGAGGTGCACACAGAAGTAACACCCACTTTTCACTATTTATGTTATGAGTCCCATGTAATAGGGGGTGAGCCTATTGCCATATACCGGGCACATTTGCAGACTCCGTGCTACTACTGAGAATTTATTTTAAAAACCCAGTAATACTTTGCCCGACCCGGGAATCGAACCCGAGACCCCTTGCCCGGCAATCGCACTCGCGACCACTCGGCCAACGAGGCAGTCAGCTGTTTATTAACTGCACGTATAATAACATTCCGATAGCAATATCTTTATGTAGGAGGCCCGACGTGGTGTGACAGGTTTACAGTTTAACTGGAACGCTGTAACTCTGGTCGTTAATTGTAATTATGATAATGCAAGTGCGTATGTAAACGTTAATCCTGCGCTCATTCTCCATGTCCTTATTATTATTGCAACAATATTTTTGACCGGATCTAAAACGAGTTCTGAGATTTGAACAAGGAATACTTTCTAATTCTCGTAGCAGGATTTCGTAGCGTTCGTAGCCCACTCGTAGCAGGACTAAAAATTTTCGTAGCCGATCTACTTCGCGAAAGAAATTATTGTTATAATAATAATAAGGTTTTTAAATGCTGAATAAGTATTTTCCACGATTTTTACTTTTATTATAAATGCGAAACTTTGTGAGGACATACAAATTAATATATGTGTGTTTGTTACTCTTCAACGCAAAACTGCTTAGACGAAATCCGCCTCAATTGTTCCAGACTATTCTAAAACAACGCATATCAAAAAATAAGTTAAATTGTATCATTTACAAAATAAGGACAAACAGAACTTTCTAATTTTCGTAGCGTTCGTAACCCATACGTAGCAGGACTACGATACTACGATTTCGTAGCAGATTTCTACGACAGAGAAAGTAAAGATAATTCTTTAGAATTTTGATTCCAGGTTTGATATATTGTATTAATGAGAAATCTCCAAATAAACCATTTGATAAGTAAAGAATCAACCGTAAGAAGCATAGCATTCCCAATGACCACATCTGGCTGCACTTGGAAAATATAATTTATGTTTTAGCTATAGACTTTTTTTTAAGGGGGAAAATCATCGAATGATTGCTCCCGCCTGGGTGAGGCGGGAGGGAGTGTCAGACTCTTAGTGACTAAAAACCACCCCGTTCCTTCTCCTGCACGTCGAGCCGGAGCCCCGGTTACCCGTTAGGTTCTCCGCGACTTTAGTTATAGACTTGGCTATTGCCTTATTCCCAGAATTGGGAATTAATATAGACGAATTAATTTCAATCAACATGTGTTGTAATTGTAGTAAATATATAAAACAAAGTACAGCTACACGTGTGCATTTACAGGCTATTGTTTTCATTTTCCTCTTTGTTGTGTGCATACATTCCACTAAATAAGAAATATTAACTATATTTGCCATTTTTCAATAAACGATTCACCTTAATGTGACATTTCAATACAAACCATAGCCATAAATAATAGGTTTTATTAACTTATTCTCTTATTTTATATAGTTTTTATTTGCAGCTTCAATGTTATGAATATAGTTTAGGAATTAATTGAAAGTTATAGCTTCATCCATCTCTTACCCTTTCAAGTATTTGCTTTGAAAAATAGCTGGTCAACATGTACATACATGTTCCACCAGTATCTACTATTGAAACAAATATTATGCTATTATTCAACAATATGAATGAATGTCGTTCACGAGTTTACGTGTGAAAATATAAAAAAAAAACATAGACGAAAAAAATAAACTGAATTATTCTTATTTGTACTGAATATTAGTCAGGATTAGGATGATTGACTGTGACATTGAAGAGGATATTTAACTGCGACCTTAACCGAAAGCAGTATACTGCGCAAACACGAACGAACAAACGGAACACTTTCATTTCGAAATTATCCTTTTCATCAACGTCTGTTTGATCAATTTTCCATCGATATTATCGATGATGATAGGAAACGTTGTTTACTAGAATGTGTATATTTCATAGATATTCGATATTCATAAAGACGAAAATTGATGTTTGCTGTACATCGAAGCATGGAATCAATATGGGTGAGTGGCATAAGTACACCGCCCCGTACACTAACGATCCCTTAATGGTCATCGGTGTTTGACATGTGCGAGAAACAAACAGTTCAGCGGGCCATGGGACATTACTGTTCCAATGAAAGAAATATTAGACACGAATGACTTACGGTCAATAGCACAATTTTAGAGTTTAATGTAATTGCAGGTCGTTATGTTTCATACCATTCGTCAATTTGAATATTTTGTAATGTTAACAAATACTCATAGTTTATGTAGCATTCATTTACCTCAGTTCACCATACATAAACTATGTATAGATTTAGACTATTTTTGAGACATATCATAGAATTTTTACTTCTTTCATTCTAAAAAACGCGTTATAAATTAAATGTAGTAATGAAAAATACTCTCCATTTTGTACACTAATGACTATCCAGTTCAGCTCGACCGATATATGTTTATCAATTTACCGACTATTTTGATATCGCCAGTAATTGCCGTGATGGCTTTCAATTAACAACTGTAGCTCGAATGATTACCTCCACTTTATAAGCCCTTAGCGACACTAAATCAAGTGGAAATAAAAACGAAATAATGTTTATTTTATAAACATTGTAATTATTTGTATAATTAATAGGTTGGGTACTTAGTAACAAAAGTGATGGGCAGACTATTTAATTATTGGGAACAGTACTACATACCAGAGAAGATTTAGTCAAACAACAAACGAGATAAGATAAATTGTGATGGGGTGGGACATATCACTATTGTTACGTTTATAAGAATAGATGGACAGATTATTTTGCATAGACACGGTGACAAATATTTTCGAATATTTATAACATCGTACGACTGACACTCACGATGTATCTAATCTACTATTTCTCGGAAATAACACTATACTTATCTCCTGTATACTTTTTAAATCTATCATAATTACATTTCTCAGGTGAAAATGTCATACATTGAGATTTACAATGAAATTATACGGGACCTGTTGAATCCGAGTGCTGGGCCCTTAGAGCTCCGAGATGAGGGTGGTAGCGGAGCCCCTGTAGTCGCTGGCTTGAGTGAGCTGAAGGCAAACAGCGCTGCTCACGTCGCAGAGCTGCTTGCGAGGGGAGACCGCTCCCGCACTGCAGAGCCTACCCATGCAAACCAACATTCCTCCAGGGGGCATGCCCTTCTCAGGTAAAATACCTTTCTCAGGTCTAAATTGAATGATGTGTGTTGTGATCGATTTTTGGAATTTCTTGTAAGAGTCCAAAATTGCATCCTATGCTAAATAAGGCTGTCAGCCTGTGTTCGTATTTACTCCAATTATGAGGTAATGTAATTAAAATATAACATTTTGACGAAAATAAACATATGTAGGTACATCTACAGATCCATTCAGAGAAATCTGGGATTGTATGTTATGTATATAAATAATAATAATAGCAAAATATACATTTATTTTTTGTAATGCAAGATTATGACGATTCACAGTGTAACAGTCAGTCAACAAGTGGAGAAGGGAACCCAACGTGGTCGTCTTTTCCTCATCGACTTGGCGGGCTCGGAGCGAGCCGGTCTTCGTGCGAGACGACTAGAGGGCGCACACATCAATCGATCACTTTTAGCTCTAGGAAACTGCATCATGGCTCTTTCAGGTGGTGCAAGGTAATTACTACTTACTATTTACAATAATAGGCTGTCATGTTATTTATTTATAAGAGAAAAATAATCACTTTGGAATATTTTTTGCCCTAAAATTTAAGGTCCTAATAAGATGAAGTTAACTATACCTTATATTCATGTAGTAAGCCTCGTTAGACACCAAAATGTATGTTTACGTTGAAAGCGCCTTGAATGTTTGTGATTGCAATAATCATTGCTACAATAATTGCTGTGCATTGCTACAAACATCGCAACGGTACTGTTGTTGGTAGAAATTATTGGATATTCCTTTTAGTTTCATTATGAAAGTGTATTAAGCGTTGATGAAACGAAAGAGGTATGTAGGAATCGTAGTAATTAGACTATGGAATAGTCTCTGCCTACTCTATGGGACACAGGCGTGAAATTATGTATGTATGTATGAAATACCTATTGTACCTATGAAAGTGTACCTTTTTTTGAGAGCAATGCTACTGTCAAATCCATTTCCACTAGCACAAAAGTAATAAAAGTACATAGGTAGTCAACAAAAGCGACGCTCTGAATCAACAGATTTTGCTGTCAGAAAAACCATAGGAGTGTACAGTATAACGTTACTCTTACTAATATTATAAAGGTGAAAATTTATTAGTTTGTGTATTTGAGAGTTTGTGTGTATGTTTGTTACTCAATCGCATTAAAATGGCTAAAGAGATCGGGATGAAATTTAGAACAGGGATAGATTATGTCTTGGAATAACACATAGGCTACTTTTTATTTATCCCCTAAGACGCGGGCAGAAGCTAACAACACATATAGTGGTGAAGCAAATGCTAATAATCATACAATTCATTTATTTATGTTGCAGGTATGTGAACTATCGTGACTCGAAGTTGACACGCCTTCTCCGCGAAGTGCTGGGTGGACGCTGCCGTACCGCCATGGTGGCGCACGTGGCGCCCGGCGCAGCACATCGTGACACCACGCGGTCTACCCTACACTATGCGCAGAAGGCATCTTCTATCACCAATAAGGTATTATTAGAAATAATTTATCAGAAAGAATTCGAAATGTAGTACCTACGACTTTCAAGAATGGGTTCTTGAAAGTCGTTGGTACTACATCAACCAAAACCAGAGCATTTTTCAAAAGAATCTATAACTGTCTATATCATCAATCTCAAAACGATTATATTTTTTACCACGGTGAAAATGATTTCAGGTGGAACGTGAATTGGTAGAAACACCGATGCCTCTATCACAGTACCGGACGGTCATCAACGAACTGCGCGAAGAAATCGCTCGACTGAAACTTAAGATGAAGGACGACAGAACAATGTTGGTTTTTTACTCATTCATTGATGAAACTTGTTTAATCTGTAAAGATAATCCGTAAACGATCTAGTATCTAGCCAAAACCATTATACGCTTGGAATTTTTCGTTGCCTTTTGCGATTAGAGAGATATCTTAATGATTATTACATAATATACATATAATAATATAATATGTTATTTTACGTTCAACAGTAAACCAGAATTCGCAAGAGTTCAAGAAGAGGAGATTAGTAAAGAAGATGCAGCAGAAAACGCAGCTCATTTAAAATCTTTACGGGAAGCCATTGTGTCTACATTCAAACAACAAATGCGCTTACGAAGGAGGTTGATGGAACTAGATAGTCACCTGTTAGGGTTAGCGTTAGATGCAGAAAGGCAACATGCTGCCATCTCGCATTGGGAGGCCAGGTTCAACCGCCTCTATAAACCAATCAACATGCCTGGCTCCAGATTAAGCACCCAACAGAGTTACAGGTATAGTGGAAATGCATTTTCCTTTACAAAAGTAACTTTACTTATCTTTTTTAGGAAAGTTGGTAGCATGAGATCACTCTTTTTATTCCCCGGATGAAAAAAGGAAGCGATGAACATTGTTTTAAAAAATCATTAAAGCACATTAGTACTTTGTATTCCGGGATTCAATATGCGGATCAGGCAAGATTTCGAATTTTGGAAGCTGTTGAACGTTTTTCAATTAAGTAAAGCTTAACTTTAAGACTAAGATCAAAAGTATACCTACGGATGTCTAGGGGCGGCACTGGATTATCATCGAGCAGCAGTGAGCGAGCTGAAGCTGAAGTGGCTGTAGAACAAGCGTGGGCTGAATTAGCTGCCGTCGAGAGGGAACAGGAGTCAGCTCGAACTGAGAGAGAACGCGTTGAAAGACAGCTAGAGCAAGTTCGCTTAAGAGGAGCGCAGTTAGAACAGGTAACATAAAGTTTTATTTACAAGACACTACGTATTTTATGTCTAGGTAGGCTTTTTGACTTTTATGTTATGAACCCTCCGTCAAAAGGGTAAAGTATACCTCTATGCAACCAAGACGATTCCGGTTCGAAATCCGAAATCTCAATAGGTCATAATTTTCCGATTTGTGAATAAATTTGAGACAACTTACTCAGCAGTCATGCTTGGCACTTAATCACCAGTCGTATTTTCAACAAATTTTTAGTTGAGATTGAAAAACTAACTTTAATTCCAGGAATTACCAGCTACAATAAGTAGCGGGCCAGAACGAGAAGTGTTGGCCCTAGTGTGTCGTGTGCATGAACTGGAAGCTGACAAGTTAGCTCTGCAAGGAGAGCGAGCTGCAAGAGCTCATGAGCTACGGAGACGGGACCTGGCATTGCAGCGACGAGACGCACAAAGAAGATTATCTGATGAGATTATTACGAGGCAGAGGCGTGCATTACAAGGTATTTCTTCGCTATACAGCGTCAAGTCTGTCTGTATATTTGGGGGTAAAATATAATAATATCAAATATTACTACCAAAACAAAAAATATAAATGAACATGAAATGGCAAATGGAGGAATAGTAAGCGTGACCACTAAACAAAGATTCTCAGTGGAAACTAGGAACCGATCAGTTCTACTTATACTTATAATTGCTCCTTTCCAGACGTAGGCGTTGGCGTGCCGCCTGAGCTGGCCCAGCTGTATGAGTTGTATCAACAAGAGATCCACGCATCCACTTACACAGAGAGCAATGATATCTTCACCCCTCCTTACCGTCTACCACCTATATCAACCAGGTACTAAATAACATGCTTTTTTATAAGTACAATGTCCATGAATGTACTTTTGCTTGTTTATTAAGTATCAAGTATCTACCTAACGTAAATAGTTTGAAAGATTCCTTCTAATGCTCTGCTTCTTGAAGGCAGACAAGATTGAAATTAGGAATATGGTATACCGTTACTGTAGCTAGTAGTAGTTACCGTAGCCCTTTGTAGCAGCAGCAGAAGTAGCACCAAACGATTAACTAGTGCATGTCTTGAGCATTACAGACCTTTTATTTTCACCAATAACTCGGTTTCAATATCCAGTATGTCTGAGCTGACGTGGTCGGAGAGTTCGAGTGGGTCAGGCCGAGGCTCGAGCTCAGGTTCTGGCGGTACGTTGATGTACGACTACCGTCTACCACGTCTCGCACCTACACCTAGACCTCGGACCAGATACAGGTACCTACTGCTCACAGGCATATAGACTTCTTCGACTGCCACGTTAATCGTATGGTCATTCACATGCATGATTGACGAGCTGGGAGTTCGGTTTACGAAAATTTACGAATCTGGAAAAGTATTTTACGGTTTTTAGACTTGAGTGAAAATTACAGTAAAAGTTAATCCTGGTTAAAAAAAATCGTTCATAATTAATGACAAATGACAAACGTTTGCCTAAACTTGAAGTTCACTGGTAAATTAAATGTGAATGTTATTCATGTATTCATTATATTCTGCTTCTAGTCAAGCAAGTGCATCAGCTTTGAAGCGTTATGCGAGTGACGAGAGCCTGGTGACAGCAGTACATCGTGGAGACGACGAGCCAGCACCCTGACTTCCTTTTCAGCTACAGCCTGGTCTAGTTTCGTGTGATCTTTAGTGATCTTTCGCCAGAAATTCGTGGCACTGTTTTATGGGCATTTTTCTGAAGCCAAAGTTGACTACTTGAGCTTGAAGGATAAAAGTAAAAAGTATATTTATCGTATTCATTTATTTAGGGCCTGTGTAAACGAGGGACTTTTGTCTACTAAGGATGAAAATGAGTAAGGATTGTGAAAAAGATCCACCGAGTACTTTACGAAATCGCATGAAGAGGAACCCTCTTCATGCAATCTTAGTTCTGTTAGTAAGTTATTCGGTATATTATGTAATGTCAAATATATAGTTGACAAAGATGTACCCAATGGATAGTCGCAGTCTCTCGTTATCGCAGGCCTTCAGTATCCTTTTAGTTGGTTTAGTTCATTGATACTTGATTTTGGCTTTAATAATGTCATTTACGGAAGTAGACATTTTGTGATTGGTCTATCATGTGGTACCTAACTACACAAGTTGATGTTGCGTTTAGATCACTTTAGTGGTGTTGTGCGTTTATCGTGGTCGGTTTGTTCTCTTCGAACTTGTTTTTCAAGTAAGATATTGTGAGTTTGTTTTGTAAAATATTCAATAAATATAGCCATTTGTTTGGTATATTCTTTTTTCTTAAACTGTCAAACACCAAGCGGTCATCGGTGACCGCAACCTATTGTTCTATAATTGTATCTACAAAACCGGTACTCGACGAGCTAGGTCAAATAAAAAAGTACCTAAGTATTTGTCCACTGTAAAATAAAGGTGACAGAAAAGAGGTTATTTTTTATTTATTTGATTGTTCATTAATTTGCTAAAAGAAACCAATAAACTGTATCACAAATGTAAATAAGGCAACCGGTACAATGATATTGGTGAATGTATTCTATTGAAAATAATAGACTTATCCTGGTTTTAATTCGCGAGCTTAGCAAATAATTCTAACAATTTCATTCATGATACTTTGGAAAACCAAACATTGTTTTGTTATATGGCGCAATAGTAAAAATATTTCAGTACTGCACTGCAATGCAGACTCATTCACCATTCCCAGTTACAGATAAAGTCTTGTATGATTCAGTTTGCACCGGTATAGTATGACGAAGCTCACAGGAAAGTCAGAGCTTAAAGGATTTTACAAAATTGAAACTTTAAACACTGGAAAGAAATCAACCCGTCGTCACATGTTCCACTACGCCAACATACAATGTTAGTAGTATCTGCATACGTCATCAGAAGTAGGTATGTGTACTAGATTATCTTGGATAGTAATACAGGAAAATACATCCACGTGTGCGAACATCTTGTCGAGGGTGATGTCCTGAGAATAGCAACAGACGGTACGGCGGATGAATAATAAGTAAACAGCCATCGGCGTTTACCTTGTCAGGGAAAATAACACATTATACATAATGCGACTAAGCAATAACACGATAATGGTGATTCGAGTTTATATCATTGAGATTACAAACATTACTTATCTAATACACAGACAAGTTTCTTATAATACTACCTAAAATAATCTCTTGAAGGCACTATTCAATGCTTTATATACATCGTGATTTTTCTAACAATTCAAACTTAGTCAATAACAACTCGACTTTAAAATAACAATAAGTTACAAATAATTTAATTTATATAGTAGGTGCTAATTTACTACTTATATGTAAGTCGACACTAATTTAGCTTCCAATCTTTAACTAGTATACAAGATTAGGTAACAATAGTAGGTAACTAAGATTATAGTATAATCGTGGTTATGAAACCTTAAATAAAAACGTACAAGATTAAAGATAACATAGCAACTTAACTAATTTAATAATATAATATGTAACGTATAGTTTCTTTTGACTAAAATCGACTAATCTCATTTGAAATATGATTTACAAATAAATGCGATCGATTATACGCTTTGTGACATTTATATAGCACATCAAAATTATCTTAAGTACCTACTTATTAAATCTCTAATTGGTCCCATGTTTTGGAATTACCAATTAACACAATACTGTTATCACACACTCAAAATAATACAAAAACTATGCGATGACCCACTAATTACCACTACACATCGGAATGGGGTCGCGTATTTAAACTAGATATCTAGATAAATAGAAATTTCATAAATAAATAATTTAATTTATTGTAAATACTTCCTTGCGATATGTTCGTTTAACTAACTTCATGAAGATATCACATTCGCGTGTTACAAAAGTATTTTATTTTATGACTCGATTCGATACAACCTCGCGTACCTAGAACATTAAGGCAAGTTCCGCGGATTGGCAAATAACGAAGTAGAATTACTCTTAATTTGATCGTCAAATAATATTATGGCCACTAAAGTTTTGTAAAACTATTTAATTTTTACTATAAAGCTCAAAAAATGGTCTGTTCATTGGGGACGACCGTAAGTTGCTTTTAAAATTATTGTCCGAAACTAGCTACACATGGAAACGTGAGATATTTGAGCTGTTATAAGCAGTAAACAAAAGTCCAGTACAAAATATTGAAGACGATGAATAAGAGTGGGAACATGATTCGGGAACGTTTGTCGATCCATGTGGCGATCTCCTGGGGCGTCATAGTGGTCCAGTTGTGTTTCGGAGGCTCGTCCGAACCTTCGCTGCCATTGCCTCTCTGCTGTTTGCCTCCCTGCCCGATTAGGTCGTCGAAGCTCTGTGTCGTGATGGTCGGTAGGTTCATTGCAGATGGGAAGCTCTGAAAATACAGAGGAAAACCATATAGTATGACACTTGATTAAATGATCAAACGAACTGAGCCAAATTATAAAGAGAATTCGAGTAAGAATTAGAAACACAAGAATATTCCACGGGGAATACTCAGTAATGTCTACTTTGCTCTTTGAACTTGTAACTGAAAACTATGATAGAATGAAGTGCCGATGAAAAATATCACAGTATCCGTGATAACTATTCTACTAATGAGGTGTGTAGTTTCACAATGAAACTGCACAGGTGTGTGGTTGTGCAAAATGTGCGATTTCCGCATTCCTATAAACATTTTTAGTCATACCAATGCCTTTAATTGTTTTCGTACAATGTACCTCTAGATTGATGTCGGTCTGTTGATTGAGTCATATATTGCACGTGCTATACTTATATTCAGCACTTATATTGTTACTTGGCTTATTTGTTACATGATAACAATTAAATATAATTTATGATGTCTTCTCTCAACATTGTGTGCCACTGAGACAGACATTAAATAATGTCTAGAATATGGATATCATATTTCTAGCTGACGAAAATAAGCATCAATCATAGTTATGGAATGTATGTTGTATTTCAGCTAGTCTTACAACACGTTAACACATAATGGTAGACTTTTCGTGGTGGAAGTAGACATATTAAACCGGCTCCAAGTAACTTGGGGACTTCGACATAAAAAGCAACATAAATTTAAAGTAACTAACGTGTACGGTAAGGTAGTTGTTGTATCCAGGTCCTGCTGGGTCGGTGCTGGTCTCCTGGTTGAGCGAGGAACATGACCTTGACTTGCTGAGCTGCGGCGACGACTCCTGCAACTCTTTCTGCAGCTCCTTGCGAGCCAGCCGCGGTGTCAGCGTGCTCTTCAATATGTATTTACTGTTCACCTTCTTCAGATTAACCGCTTTCCTGTAAAAGAGAAACAGAATGTTTTGGTAAATCGTCACTGTTATTTTAAGATATCTGAAGTGATAGGATAAGAGGTAAGTACTGATAATATCCAAGCAATAAGGCTTTTTTGATACAGTATGAAAATGACTATTGACTATTTCGTGTGTTTGTATGTTCATCTGCTCCCTCCTAAGTGCGCAACTACTAGTCATTATTTGATAAATGGGGTGTCATTAGAAGTAAACTAATACGTACTTTCTACGCCAAATGGTGTTGACGAAAGCAAATTCGACTAATGCAGAGAAGATAAAGCCAATGCAACCCAGGAACCAGATCTCACTGGCTTTGATGTAGGACACCTTTGGTAACGTTTTCGCCTGGGAGGACGCCAATGTGATGAACGATAACATCGTGCTTGTACCTAAAACGACATACAAAATACATAAAGTTTAACTTAAACCATGTCTCAGATCTTTATCTACTTTTAAAGTAAGTGCAGGACGTACCTAGTGTTATTCTAGGTGCCGATGCGTCTGCTTGCAGCCAAAATGTAACCCATGACATAGCGACGATCATCATCGAAGGAATAAAGTAATCCATCAGATAGTAACCCACTTCACGACCCAGTTTGAACGTGAATTTTAAGGCACTATAGTTTCCGGCTGTAAAATGATATAAATAGACATTATTTTATCAGCATTTGTATGAGGAATTTTATTATAATGACGTAATAAAAAAAGTAAATTACATCTTCCTTCGCCAAGACGCATGTTGACAATATCCCCACGAACAACTGACTCATTCGTCCAAAAATCCAGTAGAGAATATTCCGTTAGGTGTAGCTCCGACGATAACCGGACTGGGCTGTCTTTTTCCCACATTAGCCTTAAGATGGATGCATTGTATTTCCCTAAAATTATAAAATAAGGAAAATTTTTATTGGATCCACGGGCAGTTCAGAAGTTTTGCATATTTGTATGATTCATATACCTACAATGACGTTAAAAGAAAGATAATAAGCATTGTAAAACGACAGTTTTACGTAAATGCGTTTGTTTATAAACAGCAAATTTACTAAGAGATTATATGGAAGAATCCTTACAGCTCTCCAAATTCATTGAGCACGTTTGATCGTCGAACGGAAACTTTTGTAGATTCATCCAGCAGTAGAGTACAGCTTGCATGCGTCTGCTGAACAGCACCTCGCCGGTGGGTGATATCGATATCAGCACGTCTTTGCTGTCCGTACCCATCAAACTCGAGGACTGTTCGTTGGACATGTATAGATGTGGAACCCATATCCTTTCTCTTAAATCACTTTCACCGATAATCTTTAACCTGTCCGGTGAGAATAATTTATACGCTAACCGTGGATCGGTCCATCGAAGTTGAAGCAGAAAATGAAGTTTGAAGTTCTGTAATGAGTATATTTTGGCACGTTAAGAACGTATATAATATGTGTTGCACTAAATAATTTAACTAAATATATCAAATAGAAAATTCGGCAAACATAAATAGACTACCAACCAAGTCATGAGCCTCGGCGGGCTGTATGAAGTAGACGTAGGCGCTAGCATGCACATACACTACGTCACCAGTGGTGTAGGTAGGCAGCAGCAGTCGATCATAGCGGCACTGGTTGGCCAGCCGGGATAGGAACTCTGATTGTGTGTAGTTGTCGCCATCAGTCAAGCTCGGACAATCAGCCGCAACGTTTTGCCTGTAAAAAAACAATCAATTGATAAGTATGAATGTTTGACAACAATAGATCATTCGTCTTCTTATCACGTAGCCACACGTCCACTCGCAGACTGTTAAATCAGGCACGCTATTAGCGACCTTATTCGAGGGCAATACGCAAAAATTGTAACATTGATTTTTAAGCTGGTGAATTGTTTCCTTATCCTGTATCCTGGTCTATTAATAAATACTTAAGTGGTGATAAGGTTAGAGGTAAGAGCCTGTTTAGTGCTAATGCGCTACATCTCATTCATATTTCATATCTAATTAATTGTCTAGGCGACTGACCCGTGAGAATAAGATAGCAATAAGTCATTAAAACAAACAGCCACTGACATTAAACTTCTCAATTGTAGAATATGAATGCAATCGTTATGTATTATTGATGTATGTAGCAGTTTTGGAAACTACGTTGCAACTTCCTTCTAACTGAATTAGCAAGTTATTCTATGACAATGTGTTGCATTTATGTTTATCAGTTAGACATGTGAACCGGAATTCTGTGTTTAATCAATGGAACATAACGAGGTAATCTACAAATTAGTTGATCCTTTTAGTGACTTAGAAAGAGGATATGTGGAGCAAAACTATAATAAAAGTAATTATGTCTGTTATATTTTATGTCATTTCTAACAGCTCTCTTCACTTTATCATTAAATCACTGATGTTAGGCTGCTTTGGAGGTGGATATGGAATATGGATATGGAAGTATGTAAGAAGCCAAAAAAAAAGAAAAATTGTGATGCCAAAATCCCACTATAATAAATGTGTCAGTTAAAGAAATAGACATCATAATCATCCCATACAAGTGAACAATGAGGAAGCATTACTTCATAATGAAGGTCATAAAGATTGTCATTGTTAAAATTCGGCTACTGATCTCGGCGAAATTCACAGCTCGTCTGTCATGTTAACAAAAGAATGTCTTATGTTATTTTAAACCGCTGTCTATTGATATATGATGCTACTTGTTTTTAATTTGCCATGCGGTGCATTTGACAAATATCTTAGCCAAAAGATCTAATTTTAGCCGAATTGATCGGTAAAAATTGTCTCGGTCTAGAAATAAGTACAACTAATGATCTAATTACTGTTGAAGAACGTGCAGAACATTCGCTCTAACATTTATGACCTTTAAAATTGATATGAAGAAACAACGACACGTCGAATGACTGTAAAACGTTTACCTAGGTGTCTGAACGTGTGCCTTTATTTTTGAGGAAACAATGCACCTGACATACTGACATCTACCTACTTACGTAGCCTCACCGGCCGTATGTAGTTCATTATTAATTTTATCTATGCTCAATCACGTCTACGTGTTGTGACAGTGATTGCGCGTTGAACAAACTCTCTTTTCAATAACAATACATAATTGTTTACTGAAAGACGTAGTATCAGTGTAATATATGGATTCATGGTGCGGCAAGGTCGGAGTGGGAGCTGGTAACGACAACAGTGCTAATATTTGTGGTGCCTGATAACATTATGAACCAATTCTGAGAGATATCAACAAGATTTACTCTTAGATTACGGCTAAGCCACAAGCTACGTGTACATTAAATATGTTTTACATTCTTATGCAGACTCAAAACACCTTACTACTAACATGGTTATTTAATGTAGTCTATATTTCAGTTGACTTAACCCTGATCCCGGTATTTAATAAACATGTAAATGTGAGCCAGATTACTGATCATGCCTTCCGTTCAAGGAATAACCTTATACTATTTGGCTTGCTCTTTACTTCTTGCTCCCTATTGTTTATTCAACGTACCTCTCTAGCAGTGTATCTATCCACCTTAAACAAATTTGTTCAGCGGCTCTTATATTATGTTAATCTGAGCACACACTATCTAAGAATCTACGCAACTAATATAAATTTTGTTCTGATAAAAGATAACAGTAGTAGAGTTCGGGGTAACCGAATGAAAAGCTTTAATTTATACTTCAGTTTGCTCTAAAAGTTAACACCAAAGTAGATAGGTACTGTAATGCAAACTTTCAGTTTGTGGAAACGACATTTATTATTATTCTAGACCGATGATAAACACTAAATGTGAGGTGACATCATTCATTTGCCAACCATGAAGTTGTAAGAATTAGTTGAATTACTTATGTATTTTAAATGGCAGCGACATATCAGTTATGTACTGCAACTAGTTACATTTTGTGAGCCACCCGCGCTACTAGAATTTATTTAAATGTAGAATTTATTTAAATGTTCACTCATCAACTGAAATGTCGGTAATTATAGACCTACAATTATTCATCAGCAGACTTTCATTAAAAACAAGATATTTCTAAGATTTTTTTGTTATGCTTAGAGTAATAATTAAAAGTTAATCGCAATGTCAACAAACTTAAACAGTGCGGATAACTTGCGTCACGAATGCTGTATGAAAATTATAGTATTCCTTCAAAGTTCCAACACTTCATTTGTTTGTTTCACGTGCGTAAAAGTACTTTTCAGTTGTTACCGCAATGACGTAGCATGATTTCAATGGAAGTGCATTCATAATTGCAAACGCATTAAGTATCTAATAAATTGTGAGACATTAAACAAACAAAACTATCACGAATAACAACAAAGTGATATACAAAGATAATTAGGGTTTTATCAGAGACTACTGTGTACAATCGCAGTGTTAGACAATGTAAATGAAATGTTAAGTGTGCATCTAATATGAGTAGGTATTAATTTCTGAGAAAGCCTATAAACGACTGTTAGTTTTGTCTTACTGAAGTATTATTATTATACGCTCTATTCTATTCAAACAAATATGACTAAAATATATTTTTGTGCCTGACACAGGTACTAGGTATTTCAAATATAAATTAAATGCTCACTCTTGCGATGTCTATGTAACTATTCTACTACTTTAGGCATTAACATACCATTTAAGTTGTAACATGTTTTAGGAAAATATCTTCAGCGATGACACTTACTCGATACACGATTTATTCAAGGTGGATTATGATTTTCTTGATCAAATTTCATTTAATAACTGTAATAAATATGTTGATTAAATGATGATATGTATTGTTCTTATGATTAAATGTAAACATTTCATAGCGACCTTTGCCTAAAATGAATTAGTATCAATCTATCTTCACCTGTTCCAAAAGCAAATTGACGTTGTTATCGCGGTTGATGACCTCAAAAACTCCATAAAATTGTATGAAGGCATATAAATTATATCTGTCTGTACCAGCACTATTCGTACGTCACAAGTGCCGGTAATTATCACCAGTTTCAGCTGTCATAACTGTACCATGCAGCCTTTTTTGGTGAAATAAGATGCTAGGTACTTGAAATTATGGCGTATGAAAATATCTACCGCGTAGGCACGTATCGACAAATATAGTACTGAAGATTTATGTATGTGATAGTTTATTAGTTATGCGGGATAATTCATTGTATATCATAGTTTCATGATTGAGCTGGTCGAGTGGTCGCAAGTGCGACAGCCGGGCAAGGGGTCTCGGGTTCGATTCCCGGATCGTGCAAAGTATTACTCGGTTTTTAAAGAATTCTCAGTAGTGGCACGGTTTCTGGAATTGTGCCCGGTATATGGCAATGGCGGTCATATATTACATGGGATAAGAACACTGTGACTGTATACACCTGTGAAAATTGGGTGTTACATTGTACAGTGGCATTAAGTGCCATAATGTGCGTGCCTCTTTGGGGATAAAAAACGTGATGTTATGTATGTATGTACATACAAATGTGAAAAATTGTAAGAGTGTACGTAAAACTGTTTGTTACTCTTTCACACAGCCGTTGGCTGTAAGGTATACGCGATATTATAAACAAGTTCGCTCCATTAACTTACTGAAACTAAATAAATATTCATCCAATACATACGTAGATTATAGTAGGCACGATAGCTTTCACGAGAATTCATCCTAACACCTCGGTTATCTATTGTATTTAAGCTACAAATCTTACACGAGTCGTAACAAAATCATACGCAAATAAAAATTTGTAGTCGCGAGATGCGTGTGTCATTATTTCCTGTTTGGATGCTAATAATTATCGATAATAGTGTTCGCAAATAATGTATAACAAATTAAACGGGAGTCACGCTTTATTAGTCACGAAAAATCTTATTATTTATTAACACTCGTATTAACATAATTAGCGGCTCATTATGATACAGTACCTACTGCTACATGTTGCTAGACGTAGGTAGGTGTCGCAGTTTACATGAAAATTAAACCTTCATGACTTAGGGAAATTAACCAGTTAAGTTATAATTATTATTTTACATTTACAAGGATTCGATTTCTTTACGCGTAGGTACCGTTGACGTCAAATTCCTTCGGTGCAAAACGACTTGATTTCACAACAAGAATAAATTCTCAGTTTCCTGTCTGTACATTAGTCTACTTTTACCTTACTGTCGTGTAAAGTAGGTATAGGTAAACCATACAAGTGAAGAAGATTTGATTTGCATGTAACAAGTAAACAAGTTTAAAATTGTATTAAGTATTTTATGATTTCTAATTACCAAATGTGCTAGAGTAATATAGCTTAAAATAATTGTGATTATTTATGGTAATGATTATCTTTGCCTATGTTCTTCGTATTGTGCTAAATTGTAAAATCGAATAGATTATTGCAAGACTGGTTGTCAATAAGATGATCGGTGCAGCACATTTACCTCAACCGTAAGGTCAAAGACTATTGAGGTAATTCGATTCGGAAATAGTTTCGCATTCATTTATCTACATTTCATGTAGTCCATAACAATGCAACGCGAGGGTCCGTGGTGTGACGGTAAGGTCGAGCTAGTGAGGCGCCGGTGACGGAGCACGCGCATCCATCTGCATCAGAATAGCGGACACTTCGCCACGCTCATTGTCAACTAACAGATGTTAATAATTATAAATGATACTGCAGCTTCCTCTAGTCATTACCATTCACTCAACATACCGACAGTCGTGAGACAAAATCACGAAAAACTAGTGTTAATCTTAGTTTTCCTTTTTAAATTAATAATCCAATATGCTACGACCTAGTTTGCAATAAATATCTAGCGTATTATTTAACTGAGTTGCGTATACTTTTTCAAACGTTACAATAGAAAACGAACAGAAAAAAGTATGAATTTATTCGATTAGAATTCAATGTAATCGGGCAAAATAATTATGTGTTTTTGGCTAATGTTTTAATTGGCGATGGTCGGTCTACCTTGAATTTATCTAAGTCATGTGACTGACCACGAGCGCGTCACTATTCAAAAAACTAGTTGCCTGCACCATTTTGACATAGCATTGATAACGTCGTATATTGAATCATACAGACGGATTACCACATTAGTCTTCCTAATACGTGCATATTCACATAAAGAAGAAAACATTGGCATAACCGACATTTGTATTGCAATAATCTATGTGGACAAAAGAAACCAATTAGGTACCTACTCATCTTTTCAAATGTAATCACGAAATACTGAATAGATGTTAAATACTATATAATAAGTTTATGTTACAATAAAATATTAGACTTAGAATGCGGAAACAGAGATGCTAAAGAATTTAGAAAAAACTATGGGCGATATAGAAAAAATAATTAGCACTAGGTTTGATTAGTACCTACCTATAAAATTGTAATGCATATCATTCAAGCTTTTTAAGTTGGTGTTAAGGAATTTTTTGTTTCAATTTATTATGTTTTCAAATACGCATTTTCTAAATTACCCAATACACTAACTAGTATATATTTTTTTAAGTTAAGTAAAATTTTACCGTTAAGGATAACGGATGAAAAAATTTTTAGGTAGCTGATTATCTTGATTAGTCATCAAGAAGGTAAACGAATATTTTTTTTTTGTACATGACGTACCTACAGTACCTCCTTTTCCCCAAAGTAAATGATAGGTAGACGCATTCATACTGAATCCTAAATATACCTAAATCAGTTTCATTCAGTTGTTCAGTTTTAAATGTAATGTAACCACAAATTAACGTAAATGAAAGCTGACTATAGCTCTTTTGGCTCACTAATTAATTCATTGATTATTGGCCAATATCAATGAAACAAATTGATATAAAACTAAAGGCGACAAAGAAATAGTTACAGCGTGATAAATGTCTTATTTCTCATCATCTTACAATAGGTTTGATGCATAATTTTTATTTTAATGGCCGTCTGGTAGGTTATTTTAAATCATTACCTAGACACATATTTTTTATTTTCTTACAGAAACGAATACTTTCGACGATATATTGATTTGAAATGTCGCGTGACGTCAGTTCTATGTACATTTTATTACGTAGAAATGACGTTTTAGCCCCCACTTTGAAACTTTGATTCGTTTTATCTAAGTATTGTTTTATTATACGACAATATAAAAAATACGTGTCTAATATTTTTTCATTACCTAACTTACGGACTAAAAGATTTTCGATTTTCATACCCTGTCATCATCCCAATTGGAAACAATCGTAAATCACTTTATAACTAGATTGAGAAGATAATGGAAATAATTTATTCCTGAATGAACGGAATGAATAGACCGGAAATTTCTAGCAAAACCTGTTTGTAGTTAATAATTATAAGCATAGTTGATGTAATTTCCTTTCTTACGAAAATTGGTTTAAGTAAGTGCAGTAACGTAACACCATGCATATAGAGTCTGAGGACATCAGAGGACATTCTTAAATCCCATTATAACTTATTTCTAAAAGTTTATTATGGAAACTATGGCCTAGGTAGGTATCTATTTACTTAACTGTTGCAAAAATTAAAGTATTCTGTATTGTACTAAATGAAAACTGCCAAATATAATATTGTTGCGTGACTTATTAATAGCAAATAAGTAATGTTTATTCTTCTTTAAAATTGTACTTAACTCGTCGAGTACCGGTTTCGCAGACACAATTATAGAACAATAGGCTGCGGTCACCGGTGACCGCTTGGTATTTGACAGTTTAAAAGGACGAAATTAGAGCGCTGAATCCTGAAAACTCTTCGTTCTATACTATAAATTTAACGTTATTCTGCACTAATTATCTATTTGACCATGTATTACATAGAATAGTTATGTACCTGTGACTACATTAAAAGGCGTAGGTACAGGACTAACACCTATTATTAAAACTACAACTATGAATATAATAAAAGGTCGAGTATCATTATGGTTCTTACGCATACAAGGGTTGTGCAAGTAAGGTTAGGCGACATAATAGCGTATAATCACCGGTAATAGTCCGATATATGGACACACATACTTTGCATAATACGTGGTTTGACATTGCACCTATCCTATCCCACTAATTCATGGACTTACTAAACCTCGTAGTACTGGCTAGTGTTAGAGGCAAGTACAAGATTGTAGTTGCACTCATGCGGATCAACTGTCCTTAAGGTAGGCAACGTTTAATTCTGAGGAATGTGGTCTATGACTCGACTGTCCTCCGTGCCTTGTTTACTGCTACTGTGATTGCAACAATAGCTCTAAATTAAATAATCTATTTCACCCTAGATAAATCTTGGCCTCCAGTCGAATATAATCGAAAAAAACTTAAAAAAAAGAAACTCAACGGCGATTACAGTACGTACATTAAAGTTTAGTCTACAATCCCACGTTTGGTGTCAATTCATTAATGAAAATGTTGTCTTCATTCAATACAAATACAAAAAAATTAACTAATAATTAGTCAATTGAAACGAATTAAATGATTCAGCTAATGACGGAGCAGAATAAATCGAGCGTCGTGGTTGTTCTAGTGTAAATAAATGTCCGACATCTTGTAATTTCTAGATCGTTTTAATTAACTTATTTTACCTTAAATTACCAAGTTTCATGTACATCATGTAGATGCTGAAAGTGAGTCTATTTGGTGGAAAACACCGTTTCACTATAGCGATCCATTAAAACGGTGCCTTGAGTGATAAAAACATGGCAAAAAGGTCAGTTCACCGCTTCCTCGCTCTATCACGACAATTAGTTAAGTTGTAATTGGTTTTATCACCAATAAAAACTATTATTGACTTAAATACATACCAGTTTGAAAGTGTTTTGTAAAAGTGGTAAAGGTGTAATAAAAAAAGTGAATGGTTTATGCTAGCTAAACTAAGTATAGGTTACTCCTTCACATTTTTTAATAGGATCATTTGTTGACAGTTAGTTAGTCAGTTAGTATATGGCTTAAATTCTACCTAGAACTTATGACTCACAATTTTCACGAAAATATTTAGATTTAAAAGAGTCAGGTAATTGAGTTTTCAGTGCTTGTACATGGTGTACGCTACTAATACCACGAAATTACTAAAAACATTCATTTTCAGTTCTAAGTATTGTCTAATCTAGTAATTTTACTATTAATCCAGGCAAAATTAATGATGAATAACGTTATTTAAACATACATTTAAGTACTATTGTGGTTAATTTAACAGCACGTAGACATACTATGATTCAAAGTCAATTATAATTTAAATAAAATATTATTATGTGCCTAGATGATTGAGTAGTCGAGTAAAGTACCTATCCTATGCACCTACATAGGTAGCTTGAGTTCAAGACTATTGAACTCCAGTATAAACGTGGTTAATATTTTTCATAAATTTGTATGCAATCATTTCGAAATGAAAATTAAGTACCCTTTACTCATCTTGCTTAAATAAGTTTTTTTAGCTAAAATATCTAACGACAGTAGAGTATACGGGTTTGTTGCTGGCTTTTGGCTGGGATATTGTGCCTCCCGTAACCACTGTCTCCTTATATTTCAATTTCAAGAGCCTTTCTTCTGCATTATTATTTAAGTACTTTACCTACCTACGTCTGAAATCATTATACTTAGGTATTTAGCACCTATCTACTTTCGTTTGTTTTAATTTGACTCTTACTTAAACTTACTTAATACCGGCTGATTTCAATGTATGTAGGTATCAATTAAAATATTTGAATCAATACTTAACTGAGCTTACAATACATTTCACAAGAAATTTGGAATAGTAAACAGTGTTTCAAACTCTTACTGGTTTTAAGGGACGAAACCAATCATTTAGGTGGTTTGCAAAGGATAGATAGGTAGTATAGATATACATAGTACATTTATAAAAAGGTGATATTTGTTTAGGAAGTACATGTAACAATAGTGTAGGTAACCTGTTATATTTTATCTAAACACGGAATTTATAGACAATGTCTAACGCGCGGTCACGGTCAATTATCGGACCGTGTCATAGAGCCGTTCTTGTAACTTATTGTAACTTTTTATCAAGCAAATAATAGTGATCAGATCTTCTTTGAGTTAATGTAAATAGTTGTCGGTATTTGTTAATTTGTTATTCTTAAACGTATCGATGACGTTCTTGGAATTCACACGACAAAACGGGTGCTATGCGCGATGTAGCGCTTGTTGAAATGGGTCCAATGTCCCAATGTTCTATTTATGATAGTTCATAGTATGTATTACTACCTAAATGAGTATCTAAGAGATGGGACAAAAATTACATTATATAAAGCCTTAAGGCACTTCCACAAGTTTTTGTTTGGGTATATAAGTTTCACATTCTATTAGAGGTAGTTATCTAGTTAATTCTTCTAGGAATTTGTATCGCTATTGTGTTAAAAGTGTTAAGAGGGTTACTATTAATAGTAACCATCTTTTTATCTCAAGAGGCTCTTTAGTCTTTATTTCATTTTAATTAGGTATTTAGTAGGTAGTTTGGAACGCTTATCTATTTGTGAAAGCCCGTTGGTACACGTTGGTATCTAGTACTTATAGAATCGTTGCACACTCGTTGCACACTTGATAGTAGATCCTACCTTAACTAAATTACAGATCTTTTTATACTTCGAGGCACAGATTTTGTCGTACCTAAGTTAAATAAGTAGTCAAACTGCTGAACTCGATTCTGTTAACATAATGATAGAGATATTTGAAATGATTTGTGTATTTTTTTTAATTAAGCTACAATAATTTAAGCTTCTCCGAGTGTTTTCGATCAATCGATAAAAATGTTTCGACTTATTCGTTACCAATAAGAAATAACCTAGGAGTACAAATAAAATTGTGCCCGGTATATGGCAATAGGCTCTCCCCCTATTACATGGGACTCATAACATAAATTGGGTAAAGTGGGTGTTAAATTATACAGTTGTATAATGTGCACCTCTGCCTACCCCTTCGGGGGTACAAGGCGTGATATTATGTATGTACAAATAGACGATTCATGGAATTCGTACAAATCCGCGGGTTAAAACTAGTAGGCATAGTTTAGTTAGTTTAGATATATAGGTAGGTAGAATCTTGATACCATCTGTCTGTCAGATACTTCAAAAACGTTATCTCTATCGTCACATATTTACCCGAGAAATGCAGGTGCTTAACAAAACATCTACAAAACAATCATAATTAATTTCGTCCAAGTTATAAATAAATATCTATCACTATTATTGTTTACTTTAAGTCAAACACGGTTACTAAGCAAGAAAATAATTTGATTCAACGCAATTATCAACCTAATCGCGAACCAAAGTCCTCAGATTACCTGTCAAGCGTGAGAATTATCAAACATGGATATGATGCCAGTGAGGTTTTTTAAGGGGGGAAAATCATCGGAAACTTCTCCCGCCTGGATGATGCGGGAGGGAGTGTCAGACTCTTACTAACTAAAAACTACCTTCCTTCTCCTGCACGTCGAGCCGGAGCCCCGGTAACCCGTTAGGTTTTCTGCGGCATGTCAGGGAGGTTTACTGATCAACAGCGGATGTCTTCTGGTTTTATTATTTTACAAAAATTTAATTTTAAATTCTAGTAATGAAACTCTGACTAAAACATGCTGCATTGTTTTCAAAGATGACTTAGGCAGATAGTGACCGATATTACATCGAGGTAAACATGGACACAATGCAATCTTCCACAGGCTGAAAGTCATTCAGCCCAACGTCACGATGCAGCGATGGTTTCAAAGTCGTCGCATTCATTAGGACTCGTTCATGTTTTCTACTAAAGTATTAGTTACCTATCTATCTATGTACAACCTATATTAAAATTGTCATCTATCTAAAGAGTATGTTCGTACGTTCTACTCGTTATGATAGAGATTACCAAAATCCACGCTACATTCTCTTTGTTCGGTGTTATGATTATACATTGGTTAATAAAACATTTCGGGTCATTAGGGGACGTCGGCGACGCGACGTTACTAGATAGGTACCTACACGTAATTAAGAGCTTATGATGTACAGATAATCTGATTAACACGCGTACTAATTAATCCGAGGATAAAGTTCTAAAATGAAGAATTTCACCTAACAAACAGTTCGTAGATAATGCATTTCAATTGTTAAAATCTGTTTGGGTTAAATAACAATACAATTAAATTAAGGAAAACGTAAGATCGTTGAGTACTTAGTATTATTTTGTCGAAGTAACTGTAATAATTGCCTATTCATAATGAATCTGTTAATGGGTAGGGTAGCCTTCGTGACCATGGATCATTATTAATACAATAGGAACAAATGCAGACAGCCGGCACGACAGAAAACAGGCACTTTTCCTGCACTCGAGTGGTGGAGATATCAGCTGACAATGTCACGAAATCACTTTATGCGAAGGCCATCCCCCTAGGATGGAGCTGGGTTTGCTAAATATAAAAAAAACTAAATTAGAATGCAGAACAAGATGTAAGTACCTATTTAACGAACTACCTGCATTAACGTTAGTAACCTTGTTCCTTGTTAAGTTTCAGGCACACACAATCAAATCATTTAAGGAAAGTAAAACGTCTTCTATGTATAACGAATTAATGAAAAAGCTTATGCTATGCTTACCAAAGTTTAATTTGGGGTAAAAATAAGAAGATTTAGGTATGTACCTAGACTAAAAACATGTCGTAAATTATTTGGTAGATAGGTCTCGCACTCTATATTCCCTTTTCATTTTTCCATTTCTGTCACATTGAATAAAAAGAATGGAGTTACGTGCTCTTTAAATTAAAGACGCCATAGGCGGCCTTATCACAGTACCTACCTACCTGCCAATCACTTAATGGCGATCACTTAATGGCGATCACTTACAAGATAACTTGAATATAAATAATCTGGAAAGAGAAACATGGAAAGGCTAGTCTACCTACTAGTATATCTACTCTACTCATTTAATAATGAATTTAATTAGTCTACAAGTCATGTTTGAGTGACAAAGACCGATTAAGCAGTCATGTGATATATAGTATGCAAATATCTAGCTCATTCTAGCCTAATCGAGCATGGCTATGGTGAGCGTATCTGGTAAAAATATTTAAAGGAACCTACAAATCCTCAGACATTTTACATTACAACTAATTTATTAATTACTGTTTAGGTAATAATTACAAAAACAATGACAAATTACTTCGGTAAGCCCCTTTTAAAAGTACTTAGACGTAATTTTGATTTATCAGCACTTCAATTAGAATACAGTAGCTGGTATTTCCAATGCAAAGGTACTGTGCCACTTGTCAGTAATTCTACATAGGCCTACAGAAGTCGGTGTACTCAGGCGATGTCTTAAGTGCGCATAAAATAAGGAAAATGAGAATATAAACTTCCAAATGATGCATTATTAAGTGCGTACTACTCAAATATGTAACATGTAATGCTATTAAGTAGATAGCTACGTCAAAATGAAGAATTGAAATAACAATGGACAATGTTACATCATAGTTACCTATATCTTCTTTAACCGACACACTTGAGTGTATTGCTATCAATGAGAAATATCCAAAAAACTTGAAAGTTCCCAGTAATGCTTTTGATCGACCCGGAAATCGGAACTGAGACCGCTTCCTCGGCATTTGCTCTTGCGACCACTAGACAGTCAGCCAATCTTCATACAAATTAATTACTTATTTCTTTAGGAATATGTGCTTAGTAGATGGCAGATATTGCCTGTTAGGTCTCCTATTACGTGATGTTCAATGGTAGCTCCTTAGCTGAAATTTGGAGTTAAGGACAACAAAGTTGATAGAAGTTAAGAAAAAGAGACAACCTACTAAGATGGAGTTTGTAGGTAGTTCAAGTTAACCCCTCTCTCCCTCTCAATCTCTTGTCTACTCCTACTGCCCTTCTAGGTTTTATTCAAAATGCACAGATAATTTCTGATTATAGTTAATGTTATTGATAAGATTGTCTCAATGACTTCGATGGGAAGAAGATATTTAATTTTATGAAAAATATAATTAATCATCACTTTCCTAAATGGAAATGGTGATTTAATTATTACAACTGGTCCTTATTAGGACATGCTGACCAATATTTAGATGAGTAAGCAGGAAATCTGCAGTTGTTATGTTTATTCATATGTACGATTCAAGTGTTTAAGTAGATACCTATTCATGAATATGCACTTACGAGTAGGTAGTTAGTTACTTAGTTAGGTATAAAGAATAAGGGTAAGTTTGTGTGATATTAATATACGGAAATAATGGTCCTGATAATTTGGCCATGACCCATGTAGGTAATTACTTGGGTAGGAAGGTACTTTTTGCAACTTTGAGCTAGGTCTACCTCCGATTCGCAAATCGTAGGTACCCTCTTGGAACTTTCGTCTTTAGTGGTTTTTTAAGAACAACAAGTCGGTAAAAAAGTTCGGAATTGGTAAATAGAAATATTTTGTCTTTAACCCGTCGTGTTTCTAAGCGTGGATCCACGCGAGGCACAATGTATTTTTATTGTGTCTCATATACCTACAGGCATTCAAGCAGCTAAAGATTCAAATACACCATTTTTTAAATAAAATAAACGTTGCCCACACTAGGATTTTCTCCTGTGTTGTGGATGCGTTTACAAACATACAAGTTCACATACACATAACACCCAGACCCGGAACAACAATTTGTGGATCACACAAAGATGTTCCGGGAATCGAACCTGCGACATGTTGTGCAGCAGCCAGTGGCCCAGCCACCGCGCCAACCGTGAAGTCAAATGACACTACTGTAATGTTTTTTAGGTTAGTAGGTATAGTTAGGTGACTATGTCGTAGCTTTCAAGCTAAATAAGAAAATATAAAAAATCGTAGCTTTCGACAAAGAACATAGGTAGAATATTTACATAATATTCTAAGTAAGTAGGTACCTACCTAAATAAAATTGAAGAGAAGGTATTGTAGTGTTTATCTTACAACCTAATGCATGCTGCAAATATCTATTCAGTCAATGCAGTACCTAACTATAAAGGTAAGCTTTACGATATACCTACCTACTTACGGTAGACAGTATAGGTAAGTAGGTATTATGTTGGTATTTAGACGATTTTAGAATTTACTTTCTAGGGTCCGTTTTTAGAAGGGACTGTCCAATTTGTCCATACCAATACAATTCCATAGCTTTTGGAACTCTTAATCTCCACTCTTTCCTTATAGTAGGTTAAATAGGTATGTTCTGTAACTACTGGTAAAAAAGATACCGGTATTTTAACTCGTTGAATACCGTCATTATAGACACAATTATAGAACTTTTTTTTTAAAGCGGGGAAAATCATCGAATGACTGCTCCCGCCTGAATGAGGCGGGAGGGAGTGTCAGACTCTTACTGACTAAAAACCACCCCGTTCCTTCTCCTGCACGTCGAGCCGGAGCCTCGGTTACCCGTTAGGTTCTCCGCGACACAATTATAGAACAATAGGTTGCGGTCACCGGTGTACGCTTGGTGTTTGACAGTTTAATATAATATTAACTATCTTTAGTTCCATAATACAAAGTTACTTAACAGTTTTTCTTATTCCGACTAGTAAGTGCTCAATCGTTCAATCGAGGTCGAAAGTATTTGAGGGCCGCGGCCAAGGCTGGTTGACGACATTTCGACGTCTTTACGTCTTAGGAATCCTAAACAGAACCTTATTTGGTCTACCCAAGACTTTATAGATGGGTACACAGGTGAGTACACACCTAATACATTTAGGATATAACACATAAGGTAGGTATAACCGCAAAATACTCCAACCAGTATTTTGCAGTGATAGCTTTTGCTGCTATTTTTGCTCTGTAGTACCTAAATTCTATTGGGGGTAGCAATATCCACCTATCTACTCTACATACACACGTATCATAATTATTTTTAACAACATTTTATTTAGCCATTGAATTATCAGCTTCGGTTACGACGAATAACTGACATACTTATATGTATTTCTACTGCCCATTGTTCATACACTATTTAAAATCAGTTTGATCTAACAGTAACGTCTCTGTTACCATTCTACCTACCTTCTGTTGGTTTGATACACTTCAATTTAAAACTGAGACGTACATTCGTACGATTTTAATTGTCTAAAATTCATGATTACCGGTACCTACGGTAAGAACTGATCCTATTTTGAACGCTTAAATTACAATGACTCATTAATTAATATTGTGATGATCGATTAAAGTAGTTAGGTTGAAGTGATGCGTATAGAAGAACATAAAATTACATACTAAATTTATAATTTCGTTTTGTAATTTTGCAGATCTTTAGATAACAGAAGTACCTATTTTAGCAATAAGAGGTACCCACATATCCAGTATGATTTGTGTGGTACCATAATAGTTAAGTGAAGAGTAAAACAACGTTTCCAGAAGTAAAATATGTGTTCGGTAAATCCCTGGCATTAACTTATGACCGAGTCCTATCCCAGTGACTAAGAAGTATGGTCTTTAATATGTATCTATAATAAGAATTTTATTGAAAACGTGTTTTTGCAAGTAAACATTGCTAAGACAAAATAGTATAGATAAAGAAGTTACTTACACTTGCGTTTTCTGTCCTTGTGCTTGATTGCAAATTGTTAAAAGTAATGTTAAAGCAATTGAGATTTTAATATCCATGATTTAAAAACTAAACATTTGCGACTCGCGGAAAATGGAAGCGCGGATCCGCGAGCGGTCCGCTTCGCGTGATCGTTTCACTACTACTGCGTTCACGCAGCTTGAACTTGCTCTCCGTGGAAAAAGGCTGCGCGTGCGCTGACGCTCTAGTATCTGAGCTTTTATACACAGAACAAGTAAATTAACATTTCGCAAGCTTTGTTTGAAGAAAAATATTAACATGCGTCATAGGTCACACTATAAAATAGATAAATACGGTTAACGATGTTGTGAGTAGACATAAGGTAAATTAAACAATTTAAAATTTTGCACATAGACCATTTATTTTTTATTTACACATTATTAACAGCATGGGGTTGCATGCAATTCACAGTGTATGTTATAAAGTTAAGATCTTGAAGCAAGTTTGTTAATCTTTCAAAATGCCTTTCAGTGTAGGGCAATGCACCTTCAATAAAACCAGCTAAGGCAGGCACTTTTAAGTTTCCTGCAATAATTTCGGGTGCTAATATATTAAATACGAGTTGTGCTGCGTGACAGTTCTTATTATTTGTATTCCATTCTGCAGCAAACTTTAATAAAGTTTCTTTTTGAGTATGGTTGATTTCTTTGAGGGTTTCATAAAGCTTTTCGTTTCCACCAGCAAGAACTTCATTAACTATTTTCAAAACATGCATTGGCCTTTGCATTCGTAGTGCTAATTTCAGAGCTTTAATTAATTGTTTATCATGTAACAAATTCATTAATTCCTGTTCTTGTAGTATCATTTCTTCTCTTTCCTTAGCTAACTGTATTCTTTTTTCTGCAGTTACATCTTTAAGCTTCACTAACTTTGAATCAGACCCACCAGTGATAACTATTGATTCATCTTTACTAACTGCTAAAGACCACACTTTGCCGTCATGATTATCTAGGGACATTTTACTTTCTGATGTTTTTATATTCCAAAGTTTGAGTAATCCATCAGCTCCACTTGACAATATTTGCTGTCCTCTACTCACGAACTCAATTTTGAGAACGGAACTCTCATGTCCTTCAAAAGTTTTAAGGCAGCTCAAGTCAGCTATAGACCATAACTTTATTGTACTATCTGCTGAAGAAGTCAGGACTACTTGATCTACTGGCGAAAATCTGACACACCAAATACCTCTTCTGTGTCCTTTAAGTACACCTAGTAATGTCAACTCCTCTGACCATAGTTTGGCAGTTTTATCCTGTGATCCAGTAGCAATCATTTTATCATTTGGTGATATGGATACACAATTGATATCCATCTGATGAGCCAGTTCTGTGTAAGAAGATTTAATTTTTTGGTCACTTGCGGGTTCCTTGGGGACATTCCAAACTTTTAAACAATTGTCTTGGCTTACAGATGCAAAGAAATCATTTGATGACTGGGAGGCAAACACAGATCCAACAGATGCTGTATGTCTAGCTCCGACTCCAATACAAGATATTTTGTTGTCAGGGTTTTGTAACCAAAGTCTTACAGAATTATCTTTAGCTGAAGACACAAACATTTCAGGTTTAGTTGGGAAGCGAGCAAGAGCCAAGACTATATCTGTGTGTCCCTTTACAATTTGGCAGTTCATACTATCAATTTCATAATATTTCAAGTCAGGACTGTTGGTTGCTACCACCAAGTGTGTTTCATCTTTTCCCAGAAATATAATATCCAGTACTTCATCAGTGAAACCAATTAACTGCTTTTTACATTCAAATGTTTCAAGATCATGAATGATAATGTTGTGATCTGCTGTGACAACAGATAGGACATTTCGTAATTCATTAAAAAGCAAGTGTGTTACTGCCAAACCACCCTCCTCAGCTGCTGGAGACACAAGACTATTATTTTGTTCAAACATGAGTCGGCTCATTAACATATTCCATACTTTGACAACACCTTTCTCTCCTGCACAAGCAACATATATCCCTTCGGTCTCAAGTTTCTTCTTAAAATTTGGTATTTTAAATGTTGCAGGCAATAGAATAGTAGATTCTATACTTTCATATACAGGAACAACTCTAAGTGCTTTGCTTTCATTTAAACTCCACAATATTAATACTCGATCTCTACCAGAACTGACCATGTGTTCTCCATCTGAAGTAAACTGCAGTGAAGTGATTTTACTGAAATGTCCTGAAAAGATTAAATGTTCCTTGCCAGTTTTTGAGTTCCATGATCTGATTTTAGTGTCATCAGCTGCTCCAAAAATTAATTGTTTGTTTGCATCTGGATGATATTTCAAAACAGAGAATACTCCAACTGCGCCTCGCAAACTACTTGTGCAAGTATTGTGTGCAAGGTCCCACAACCTTATGTTGCCATCAGAACCACCTGAAGCAATATTTTCATCTGTGTGTTCAAATGCTATTTTGGCAACTGGGCCTTTGTGGCCAGACCTCCAAATCTTCTGCTGCTGTCCGGTCTCTTGATCCCATAGCTTCATCAATCCACTTTTGTGTGCAGTTACCACTGATTTGTTATCGTGGGACATTTGAAAAGTATAAATTTGATCTGATTCAGCATCTTCGTCAGTCTGTGCAATGGTGTGGCTAGTAGAGAAAGTGTTGACATCAACTACTTTGATGACATCATCGCAGTGACAAAGAAGATGAACACCATCTGATGTCCACTGTACATCTCCACCGGTATAAAATGCAGTGTAATCTGCAGTTTTTTCATATCTGAAACACATGAAATTAAAAACTTTTAAACATTTTTGTTAATTACATGTTTTCAGTGAAATGGTCCGATGGCAAGTAACCTATTAACTAAAACATGTGATTTATGAACTTTTAATTTGCAAAAGAATTATGAATGTTATTCACCGATATAAATAGCGGGTAATATTTTCCATAACAAATCAAAGCATTGTTATAGCTACTATTTCTATTCAACTATTCTGGTGTTATTTCGGGTGTTATTTTTAATAACAGACACCTAGAACAGCTCTGTTTTAATCTACTCTATATTTGTTACATCTCTCATTACATAATTCGCGTACATACATCAAATAAAGTAATTTATACTCACATTTCTTTCAATAAATTGCTCATTTTGTAGTTTTGTATTCACTTCGAAAATTCCATGCAGTCGCAAAACAACAACATGCTCACTTCAAGCATGGCATGACTTTGACAGTAACATCTAACATCTGTCATTGGAGTCAACAGACTTGTCTATGCAATTAACGTCTCAATTCCAGAGTTCAAGACACAGAACCAAATAAATTAAAAGATACTTAGAATATACAGAAAATAAATAAGAAAAGTAATATCAATTTTATCTTAAAACATAAAAATAATATTTCCTATTTAAAATAATTTGTTTCACAAGACTTCGCATAGACTTGATCATAGACATTTACGGATATCGGACGAAAAAAAAGTTCTTTGACACTTTACGAACGAAATACGACTTTACGTCAAAATCATCTGGGCGTTTGATTATTATTGTGGATAAGGTTATCTATAATATCCAATTATTTAATTTAACTAACTGTTAATTAAGAGAACATGTTAAGGCTATTGATAGGAAGCAGAAATTGCAATACCATATATCAACGATGTTGTTCAACTATAAAAAAAAATATTGAAGTCCAGCCTGAAAGTTCCAGTATTTATGAAACTGTATTTTCATTTCCTTTCATCAAATATGTTGCATTATTTAACAGGCTTAAAGTATATCACTTAACGGGAACATCAATAGCTATACCTGGTTGTAGTCTAATGGAAATAATGGATGTACTACCACCTGGGGCACTATATACGGCAGCTTATATTGGTAAACATTATTTTGTTAACAAAAGCTTTCCATTTGAACTCAAAATAGATAGGTATTTATTCATTTTCCTCTGTTTCAGGAATCACTGGAACAGCAGTTCTTTCACTAGCTAGTTTACCATTCAAGAACATCATTGGATATTTATATATAAGAGTAGATAATCAGAAACTCAAAATATCTTCAGTGGACTTCTGGGGCAAGAGAAAAGATAGAATAGTGAAAATAGACGATTGGTGTCCATTACTTGATATTCGGCCAAAAACAATGGATGCTTTATATCTAACACCACAATTATCTGATGGAACACAATACAAATTGTTTCTAAAGTTTGGTAATGTTTTAAATGCTAAAAGAATAGGTGAAGTGTTAGAATAACATATTCAGTAAAATAAAACTACAGAGTCATACTGTTACCAATCTACTTCTTAAACATACAGTAGTATTGAGAACCACATCTTATAAATAGGTGAATTTAGATTAAATACACTGTTAAAACAATTTGCAAGTGACTTTTTATCTTTAATTTTAAAACAATTCTCATTCATGTGTACCTAACATAGTGAATAAAATCATTATTCAATGCTAAAGGGTAGACAGCTTACCATGAATTAAACGAAAATAACACAAGCCAATGATTTTTGGCAGTCAAAGTAAATAAAAATTGATTTCAACTCGAGAGATGAAGCATAGATTATTATCAAGCAGAAAAGCAACAACTTACGATGAAACATAATTATTTATCAAACCTGAAGGCAATATCTGACCCAACTATGGTATACAACACAATAACATACAATCATAAAATTTATAATAATTATTTAGTTGGTATATACAAATTTATAAAATCACTTACATGTAATTCATTTCCTAACCCAAACATTTTAGTCAGCTAACCAAAGAAGTATATTGAAATTATTGTACAACATTTTAACAGTTATCTAAGCCAGAAAAGTTTGATTTCTTGAACATTTAAATAATTCATAACAATAAAACAACTATTTGGTAAAATGTTAGCAAATTAAGATTGAACATGAACTTTAAATCAATGTCATTAATAATCAGTTTCCACTGTTTGATAAAGTAGCCAAAGATTGGCTTAGCATTATGACAGATTTTTTTCCATTTGCCTATATTTAGTTGCCAGTGGTAAAACGGATACATTTATAGGAATTAAGCTGTACTAATATTCAATTTAAAATCATACTGACTTGAAAATGCAGAGAAACAATAAGCAAATACATGTATAACATGTAATAAATCACCATATTATTTGTCTTAATATGTGTAGTTATTTTATGTATTACTCTTGCTTCTGAGTTTAACATAAAAGCTTAAATGCTGAGAAGCAGATTTCTGTTAGTGGCAATATGTAGATGTAAATTACATAAAATTGCTTTATATATGAAATCAAGTAAGTACTAAAGTTATGAAACTTGAATTTCTATCAAGTTTTATCTCTTATCTACATACTATTATCATCTGTAAAATTATCTGGAGAAATTATTGTCACCACCAACATCCCACATTACATTTGTACCTAAATCGGCTAGTCAGGTTTAAATAACTCCAACATTATGGCTTGCTAAATAAATTGTTCAATATTGCAAACAAAAGAAAATATATAATAACACACATGTTGTAACTAATCAGCCGTCCTTACGTGATGTGCCCTTGCATTAAGTGAACATGTGTACCTAAGTACAATAAAGTATGTTTATTTGGAAGTTTGTCCCTACCATGAATACTGAAAATACGAAAGTTGTGTGGTGCTTCTTCTGTTATTATTAATTCAAGAATTTATTGATAATTTCAAAGCTTTCCAGTTTTATATGAATAATAGCAATACTGATTATTGCACCTTGGTTTTTGTTAAAAGCTTCTGCATTCATGGCATTAACAATATTTATAGTATACAAAATTTCAAAGTTAATATTATCATAGTTTGTTACACTTCTAAAAAACACAATCACATTTTATTTATGATAAATCAATTATCAATTTTCCTAGTTGCCCTAATGTACTACTCAGTAACTGATTTGGTGCCTATTATATTAGTCACATTCAGCTTTTAATCCTCTTATGTGCCTGTGATGGCTTGGTATAGATTAAAATAACAAAATCACAAAGAACAATTACCTGAAAGTGACTAATACTTTAAAATTTTTAAAGCTTTTTGTTAAGAAGACACTACACTGTATGGAAATCCTAGTAAACTTACATATAACATGACAATATTAAATAAGGCAGCCATTAAGCTCTCTTATAGTAAATATTGAATGCATGTTTTCTCTCATTTATTTTGTTAAGTATATTGCAGTGTATAAAGTTTGTTATTCTTAGAGAATATATTTCTATAAGTATAGAAATAGTAAGACTGAAAACTCAATTTAGGAACGGCAACCAATTTAAGACTGTTCAACGAGATTTTGTAACTTCTGAAACAATCGTTTTTCCAAACTCTTTAAAACTCATAGATATGAGAAAAGGGAAGTTCAATGAAAAAATAGTATTAGATAATGTGGTGGCTGCAGTACCAGAAATAGTACATTTCATATTCAGTTACACGATTTATAAAAATGAGAATATTCTAGCTAGGAATTTGTGAACAGGTTACACAAAATTTTCAAGGATTGTACGCTGTCATGCATTCCTTTTGATCATGATTGTTTCAAAAGAAAATCAAAATAGATTGACGAGTGTAGTAGGAATTGTTACAATTTAGTATCTCCTTAACAAACGATTTTACATATTCCTTGAGCAGAATTTGAATTTATAAAAATGTATGGTGAAATATTGCAAGTGTGAATTGGTGTTATTAAATTTATATCAAGCAAATATCCCACACAATAGTTTTGGATAATCATTAATTAATCAACCCATGCCTGTGCAGGCTGGTCTGTTGTGAAAGGACTTACACCATTGCGCTCCATGGCTTCTAATATTTCACAAACATATGCAGCAACATCAGCCCTGCTTTGATCAATACCTTTAATAAAAGGATGTTCCAATAACCTGTTGTATTTAGGTCTCTGATTTTCTTCTTTGATGAGGCTGTAATTAACATAAAATGTGTTAGATAGGCAATTTGAGCTTCATTTCTTAAATTTTGAATTATATTTTAACTTACCAAGTATTGACAAAGTTCACAAAGTTGTTGGAGAAAGCATTGTTGGTGTTAGTTAGCCTCGGTGGGTCACCCTGTACAACCTGTTGTAGCTGTTCGAACACAGATCCCCAGCGTGGGTAAGGAAAGGCGCCGGTTGCTACCTCCATGAGAGTAATGCCAAGTGACCAGACATCTGACCTCACATCGTACCCACGGGCTCGTCCAGGATCTATGCGCTCCGGCTGATAAAAGACATGCAAGTGCATTATTATAACAATGAGAAAAGAAAACATCTTTTCTTATATGTTAATCTTAATCTTAACTTTTAGTAAACATTTCAAATGCTTGTTGTAATTGAAGGTTGTAGGGACAAATTGTTTAATATTATATTCAATTAATATTTGAACTCACGGCCATGTACGGTCTGCACCCAGCATCTCGAGTGCGTGCTATTGAGTCCACTAGCTTGCCAGATATACCAAAATCACATAATTTTATATTTCCTCTTCGGTCCAATAAAATATTTGATGGTTTCACATCCCTGTTGATAAGATGATCAATAAATATTTTAATCATGTATTTGCAATCTATGTTACAGCATGGCTTATGGAAAAAACAAATGATTATTGCAATGAATCTAAATAAAATAGAAGATATAATATGCCTCCTTTGAAGAGTAAGAGCATACTCTTGCTACCTTGAAAATGAATTATGATATTAAACTGTCAGACACCAAGCGGTCACCGGTGACCGCAACCTATTGTTCTATAATTGTGTCTGCAAAACCGGTACTCGACGAGTTAAGGAACATAATTAAGCATTTCCTAAATCTTAAACTCACCTGTGAATTATTTTTAATTTTTCTTTTAGATAATTTAAAGCTTTTACTGTTGCAAGTGTTATTTTAGCTAAAATATTTTCAGGTATTCGAGTCTGCATCCTTTCACATATAAACTTATAAAATTTGTCTAATGAAGTATCCATTAACTCCATACAAATCCAACAGTCTCCCTGAAATTGTGTTTCATAAATTAATTCATTTATAATTATATAGTCAGCAAGAAATCAAAATTCTGATGGGAACTTATGAGAATACATGTTTATTTTTGATAATGAGAATTTGTGTGTAGTGGATGACTTACCTCTTTAAATAGTGCTCCATAGAACTGCACTATGTATACACATTCATTGCTCTTCATAACAACTTCAAGATCCATCAATAGTTGCTTCTGTTCCTTCTCATCGACAGTGGAGCGGATGCGCTTCACTGCCATCACACGGTTTGTTCTAAAATGTTGATTAACATTTTTAATGAATATAATAATGATGGATTGGCTGAATTATTACAAAGGACTTTATTTAAAGAAAATTCAGGCAGAGTTTTACCAAATTTATACAAAGCGTTAATTTGATAACATTTTTAAATACACTCTCTTGAAACTATAAATATTTATAGAACAAAACAAATCAGCAGACAATTTGTTGTTTGGATTTAATAGTGGTTCATTTTATAAGAATTGATTGCTACATGCTGATTGTGCAGTTGATACGGTAGTCATAGTTCTTAACAAAAATAAAATGAGATAGTGACTCAGGTGTAAAGATAAGCATTCACGAAAATACTTTAAAATGTATGACAATTAAGAACCACTTACTTTCTATGGACCATTTTGTTTACAGCTCCAAATGCACCCCTACCTATTTCACCAAGATCCTGCAGATCATCAGACGTGAAATCATAGACCTCTGTTGCAGACAATTGCAATTTACCTGATGATTGCATGGACGGATATATCCTACATCTGTCTCTGAAACATTTCAATTTTATTTTGTGTAGATCAATTTTAAAGCCTATATACCCACATAGAACCAATATCATTACTGACCACAAGCATCTGCTGTACATGTAAGATTTTATTAATCAGATATCCATAAAAAAATCGTCAACAAAAACAATGCATTATTAGGTAATAAACAATCAATAATGAACATTTACCTTGTGTTTTCAGGCAATACATCTCTTATAGTACGAGATGGAACTCGAGGTCTCTGTACAGGAGGCGGGTTTGCAGGAAATGGCATAAATGCTGCACCATCCCCCGATGGACCTCCGGCTATCTGAAGGTTCAAACCTTTGCGCTTCTCCAATCCAAATAAATTCAAGTCAGGCTTCGGCATAGTCGGTCTACTCGGGCCTGAAACATTTTTACATGGTATCGATGATTTCTATATAGTATTTACGACTAAATCATTGAAATGTTTCCATTTACAACGGTTTCAATTATCAGCTATTACCTTGGTTTGATGACACCTCGCCATTCTTCGACATTTTTATCTTACACGAAAGTGTTATTTATAATGTTTTCCACTATTCTTTGGTGTAATTAACAGCTTCCAAATTCTCCATTTGAATGTTTAAAATAGGAAAAGATAGGTCACGTTTTCATAATATGCCATGTAAATATATTGTCGAATGTAAGCATCGTACCAATCGACAACATACAAATTCGATGATGGCATAAGTTTGACAGTCGACTGAAGCTCTATAATCTATACTTTGTGGTAAAGGCATAGTGCATTTATTTATACTCAAACAAATGGCAACTTTGCTTAAGAACGACCTTTGCCTTCTGCTCATAGATTTATAAATATAAACACTTCTGCTTCGGAATACAAAGTGTAATATTAATAAGTACAGTACGACATAAAAGAGAAGAAATTAAATATTTTGGAACTAACATATTGATTTTTTCTGGCAACACTTAAAGTAAGTACGTGAGCTGTCAAACTCTTCAATCATAAGTTGTTATTACGTGATAATTCTGTTTTTTGAGTAGTTTTTCTTATTTGTGAAGGCGAAAGAAGAATAATCATGCCTAAGGTGATTCGTGGTGGTGCACGTGAAATTATATATAAAGTTTTCATGCGATGTATGGCAGAATTCCAAGCTGGGAAACTGCTAACCGATTTGGACGATGTTTATAACCGCACAGCTGATTTTACTGGTAAGTAACTAAAAAAGTTTCATTAAACAGTTATTACAAGTTATTGTTACATTCAGAGAGCTTATTTTTCATGCTAACAATTACTTACAATAGTTATTGTTTATCGTTTTTGAGGTTATGCTATCATAAACAAAGGCACTGTATTTATAGTGCGACTAAACAATCTTGAATTAAGGAAAGCAAAAATGTTACGTATTTAATCCCTATAACAACAATACAACAATTTGTATAAATGAGACCAAATTATTTGTTTTTCTTTTTTTAAGGGCCTTATTTAACTTTTTTGTTTTATCTTGTTGGTTCTAGGTGTTTCTGTAAGCACAGTGCGAAGAATTGTGCGAAAACTCCTTAAAAAGATTGGATTTCTATACAAAAAATGCAAAACTAACAGACAAGCTTTGATTGAAAAACCTGTTATTGCTCATAAGAGAGAACGGTATCTAAAAATAATAATGGATAATAGAAATTTACCTGAAGAGCTTCAAAAAGACATAATTTATTTAGATGAAAGCTACATCCACTCCAGCTACAAACTTAAAAAATGCTGGCAGTCACTTGAAACTCAAGGTTTTACGACAGACATATCAAAAGGAAAGAGATGGATTATAGTTCATGCTGGTACTGCAAAGGGCTTTGTACCTAATGCTCTTTTAATTTTTAGCGGTGTAAATAAACAAGAAGATTACCACTCCGAAATGAACCAGCATAATTTTACCAAATGGGTGAAGGAAAAACTTATCCCTAATGTCACAGAACCCTCAATCATTGTGATGGACAATGCACCTTATCATTCCGTTGTTCTGAATAAAGCTCCAACATCAGCAAGTAAAGTCAATGAAATACGATTATGGCTTTTAGAAAATAATGTGCCTTTTGATGTAGATTTAAGGAAACCTTCTCTTTTGGAGCTGGTTAAGAAACACAAACTTGAGCCAGAATATGAGATTGATGTGATTCTAGGTCAACACGGTCACACAGTGGTCAGGCTGCCACCATACCACTGTGATCTTAATCCTATAGAATTAATTTGGGCACTAGCCAAACGAAATGTTGCTTCGCATAATGTGGGTGCAAGTGATGTTAAAAACTAACCGAAGAGGCATTCAATTCCATTACAGTAGAGGATTGGAAGAACTGTTGCGAACATGTCAAGAAAATCGAGTTAGAATATTATAATCGTGGAAAAACATTGTACAATGACATAGACAGTTTAATTATCCAGGTTGGTGCAGACAGCAGTGACGATGACTCTTATATAGAGTCCAGTGACGAATCAATGTCGGAGCAAGTAGACGATATAAACCAAGGTGCAAGCACGTCACACTCTGAGGGAATTGAAGGTGTCGAATATTTAGATTTTGATCTATTAGAATAGTGTACTAGTACATTTTCTTTAATATATCTCGATAACAATAGTTTGGGTGACTTGGTGGGCTGTCTAATGTAACTTTTCTGATTTCAGCCTATTTTTAAATAAATAAGTTTTGCATGTGTCATGTCAGTTTTTTATTTCAATCTAACATACCATAAATGCGATAGCTGATTTTATTTGTACTCAGGTAACAAAATGAGCATAAATTTTACCTGATGGTAGGTGAGAGTAACAAACGTCCATACATCCATCCTAAGAAACTTACGCATTTATAATATTACTAGGATAAGTTATACACTTGCGTTCGTTACCTTGAAATAGCTTTTAAATAATATTAAGTATCAAAACATGTACGAAAGTGGCGCCCTCATTTATTTTCAACTCTTTTGTGTCGTACTTGTAAATAAATAATACTATTCAAGTATCAAGTTCAGTTAGGTCGTACTAACTGGGTTGCTACATGAGCGATGGTAGCGGCCTCATTTATTTTCTACTCTTTTATGTCGTACTGTATGTCATCTAAAGAAATTATTTAATCCGTCTTGCTTACGCATGTACTGTACAAGTTTCCTTCACGAAAAGGAAGGTGTGATGTTATTTCAAAAAAGTTGTACTAAATAAATGAACCATCAACACGTTTCGTTAGATCATACCACTACTTCTACAGCGATAAATAAATACATATTCTCTCAATGAACATTTTATTAGCAATAAAAATATCACTAAAGTACTTATGATTAGTATTTAGAGTTATCATATAAAATGAATACTGAAGCTACGAAAATTGTCAATTGCAAGTAAATAATAAAAATAAACCTAAATTATAAAATTTTTACTCAGTCATTTATCCAGTATTGTAAAATAGTAACGAAATCTAGGAAAATTAATATACGGAATAAAAATGTTGTAGCCGTATATTAAAATTTAAAATACTCTGAAATTTTACAAAAGGTAAAATTAACTACATGAATGTATATAAATCTGTATAAAGTTATTGCACATGTCTTTTGTGGTTTTTATTTGACTTGGATTGGGCCTCAGGTTGCTTCTGTTCTGATTCTAATAAGTTTTTTTTCTGACACACTAATTTCACTTTCAACATTCTTTGCTTTTGTGGAACCAGACTTTCCATTAACTGACTGGTTATGACTGTCACTGAGACTGTTCCCGGAGAAGCAATCATGAGCTGATGTTTGCTGGAGGTTATTAATTTAGTATTTTTAATGTTGAATGTAGAAGGCCATCTCCAATTTGTTTTTGACTGTATGGCTCAGTCTTGTCAAAGTCAACATAGGATACATTAAGTGCCGGTGTTGCCTTTTTCTCCACTTCTTCATCATCATCACCATCAGGACCAAGTTTAACACATTTGAAAATGGTAAAACAAATCAATAAACATGGGTACACACTTAAACAAACACAAGGAAAACAATCTTTCAATAAGCAAATTCCTAATTGATAATACTGTATAAAAGACCTAATAGTCCGGTCAATTTAGACCAAAAAATGAGAGTGAAGTTACATAAAGTCCCAACAAGCTGAATTTCTGTGAAGTTGTTCAATACATAATTATAAACAATGTCTAGAAGTTCCCCATCATTCCCCTGTAAGGAAAAAAATTAATTCAAGGTCAAACGTCAAAAAAATGAGTAAGTTTTATCATAAAGTACCTCAGACAAAAATTGTAGATCATAAAATTATCTATAAAAAATGTATCAATACTTTTTTCCTACGAGCCACCGTTTCTGAGATATAACGATTCAAAAAGTTATAAAAGTTGTTATCGTCTTAATATGCACACGTTTCCACGCCACCTATGAGGTAGTGTACTTAGCGCATTTTTTTAACGTGGTTTTCCCAGTAGGCCTACTCCACGGGTCAGTTTTATGTAAATGTGTTTAATGTAAAACTATTGCAAAATAACGGAAATTTTCAAAGCTTGGGAAAGATAAAGCCATGTAAATGAAAAAAAGTGTTGCAGTTGAAAGTCTTATTCGTAAGATTCAAATTCTTGTTCTTCTTCTTGATCTTCTTCTTGTTCTTCTTCTCCTGCTTCTTCTTCATCTTCATTTTGGATGCAAGTAAATTGCGTCAATAGCGATGTATCGCATGATACTTCATCGGAGTCAAACGAATCCTCCATTGTTTGTGATTCAATATTAGAACACGACCGGCCTTGACAATTTGTGTATACCAAAGAACAAGACAGTCGGACTTTTTTGCTCAAGTTGTTCTCAAGGAAAATAATAGGAAAATCAGATAAATATTCATCTAAAAGTTTATTTACTTTAGTAAAGTGTCAGTAAGTACTTAAGTAAAGATCATGTACTATTTTTACACGCAATAACTATTTTTACATGCGATTTGAAACTTACGAATAAGACGAATAAACTGCAACACTTTTTTTTCATTTACATCGCTTTTATCTTTCCTAATCTTTGAAAATTTCCGTTATTTTGCAATAGTTTTACATTAAACACATTTACATAAAACTGACCCGTGGAGTAGGCCTACTGGGGAAACCACGTTAAAAAAATGCGCTAAGTACGGTACACTACCTCATAGGTGGCGTGGAAACGTGTGCATATTAAGACGATAACAACTTTTATAACTTTTTGAATCGTTATATCTCAGAAACGGTGGCTCGTAGGAAAAAAAGTATTGATACATTTTTTATATATAATTTTATGATCTACAATTTTTGTATGAGGTACTTTATGATAAAACTTACCGTTTTGCTGAAAATCGCGAAAAACTCATTTTTTTGACCTTTGACCTTGAATTAAATTTTTTCCTTACAGGGAAATGATGGGGAACTTCTAGACATTGTTTATAATTATGTTTTGAACAACTTCACAGAAATTCAGCTTGTTGGGACTTTATGTAACTTCAAATGTCTAAATTGACCGGACTATAAAAATCTTGGAGGATAATTAAGTTGTAGATAAATTTTGTACCTCTCATCCAGTTCTCCTCGGATATATGGTAGTGCTCCATACAAGTCTAAGACCTCTGTTCGGAATCTGACCTCTTGTCCTTCCTGGATATTTGAGCCAACCCACATACTTCAAGGTTCTTCTGTCGGTCTCGGAATAACAACATTGAACACCCTGAAATGACAAAAAGTTGCATAATGTATTTGTAACATAAACCTCTTCTTCAGTTATTTTAAATTGTACAAACAATATTTATTATCAAAGAGAAACAACTTAATTAAAACCGAAAATACTTGAGAAAAGTTAAGAACCATTTAGTGAAAAATTTTCATGTTCATGTGTACCTGTGCACAAGGATACCTATATGTGTGGTACTTTTTTTATTCACAATTCTTGTGAGAGTAGTGATTATTACTAATCAAATCGTTCAAAAACCATTGTCCAAGAAACTACCACAAGTTGGCAACACGAATTGTCTATGAAATCTAACGAAAAACAAAAAAATTATTTGGAATGTCAAAATAGTGTTTGCAAAAATTTACTAACTCTGGTTTTGGTTATTGCTTTTTTGCTTTAGTGGTTCTCTGATTGAATTTCTTTGAAATTAATTTATGCGGTACTACAATGTCCACAATTATAAAATTTGATATCAAAGAATTAAAGAAATTAGCTAACGATAAAAATTCTTGCATTATTGAAAAAAAAGTAACTCAAAACCTTGCACTGCAACCCTGGTGTCTAGGAAACCTTAAGGAATCAATCAAAAACTTGTTGGATTATAAAATAGGAAAGTTTGACAAAGAGTAAGTCACCAATGCATTTTATAAATCTCTAAAACTAAAATGAAATATATTCCTAAAATGTAAATACAAATCTACAACACAAACAAAAATATTCTTTCAGATTCAATGGAATTCTATTAAGTTACAAGAACCTCAGAGTCCTTCAGAATGTCGGAACCATCAGAAATGATAATGCAGATATTCACTTTCAAGTTCAAGCAGACTATTTTATATTCAGGCCATTTGTGGGGGCTACTCTCACAGGAATTGTGAATAAAAAAAGTACCACACATTTAGGTATCCTTGTGCACAGGTAAATACCACATGAAAATGTTTTTACTAAATGGTTCTTAACTTTTCTCAAATATTTTCAGTTTTAATTTAGTTGTTGTGCAATTGTCAATTTCTCTTTGATAATAAATATTCGTCGTGATGGCCCGGAGGTTTAAGACGCCCACTTCTCATGCATGAGGGTGCGGGTTCGAAACCTACCAACGGCAAGTACCAATGTGACTTTTTCTGAGTTATATGTACTTTCTAAGATTATTTAGAAACGGTGAAGGAAAAACATCGTGAGGAAACCTTGACTTTTAATTTCTAATTATATGTTTGAAATCACCAACCCGCATTGAGCAAGCGTGGTGATTAACGCTCTAACCTTCTCCGTGTGAGAAGAGGCTTTGCTCAGCAGTGGGCATTTATAGGCTGTTGATGATGAATAAATATTGTGCAATTTAAAATTACTGAAGAAGAGGTTTATGTTATAAATACATTATGCAACTTTTTGTCATTTCAGGGTGTTCAATGTTGTTATTCCGAGACCGACAGAAGAACCTGGAAATATGTGGGTTGGCTCAAATGTCCAGGAAGGACAAGAGGTCAAATTCCGAATAGAGGTCTTAGACTTGTATGGAGCACTACCTTATATCCGAGGAGAACTAGATGAGAGGTACCTACAATATTTATCTACAACTTAATTATGTAGGGTGTCGTATATATTTATTGGTAAAAAATAAAATGTCAAAACATGTCAATTTTGCACATATTTTTTCACTGCATGTAGTAGTCCTCCCAAGATTTTTAGGTCTTTTTTATACAGTATTATCAATTAGGAATTTACTTATTGAAAGATTGTTTTCCTTGTGTTTGTTTAAGTGTGTACCCATGTTTATTGATTGGTTTTGCCATTTTCAGATGTGTTAAACTTGGTCCTGATGGTGATGATGATGAAGAAGTGGAGAAAAAGGCAACACCTGCACTTAATGTATCCTATGTTGACTTTGACAAGACTAAGCCATACAGTCAAAAACAAATTGGAGATGGCCTTCTACATTCAACCATAAAAAATACTAAATTAATAAACTCCAGCAAACATCAGCTCAAGATTGCTTCTCCAGGAACAGTCAGTGACAGTCATAACCAGTCAGTTAATGGAAAGTCTGGTTCCACAAAAGCAAAGAATGTTGAAAGTGAAATTAGTGTGTCAGAAAAAAAAACTAAAAGGCAAAGTAAATTATTAGAATCAGAACATAAGCAACCTGAGGCCCAATCCAAGCCAAATAAAAAGCACAAAAGAGATGTACAATAACTTTATACAGATTTATATACATTAAACTGTCAAACACCAAGCGGTCACCGGTGACCGCAACCTATTGTTCTATAATTGTGTCTACAAAACCGGTACTCGACGAGTTAATGTAGTTAATTTTACCTTTTGTAAAATTTCAGAGTATTTTAAATTTTAATATACTGCTATAATATTTTTATTCCGTATATTAATTTCCCTAGATTTCGTTACTATTTTACAATACTGGTTATATGACTGAGTAAAAATTTTATGATTTAGGTTTATTTTTATTATTTACTTACAATTGACAATTTTCGTAGCTTCAGTATTCATTTTATATGATAATTACTAAATACTAATCTTAAGTACTTTAGTGATATTTTTATTGCTAATAAAATGTTCATTGAGAGAATATGTATTTATTTATCGCTGTATAATTATTAATGATATAAGACGTGATTCTAATCGTGATCCAACGGAATGTGCTATTGTTCACTTATTTAATACAACTTATTTGAAATAACATCACACCTTTCTTTGCGTGAAGGAAACTTGTAAAGTACATGCGTAAGCAAGACTGATTAATAATTTCTTTACATGACATACTTATTATTATTAAACACTTAGTATTCCGAAGCAGGAGGCAAAGGTCGTTATAGATGGGTGATTTTTCGGATAAATGAGTACTCAAGATGGATTAATCCTTACTAATATTATAAATTGGAAAGCGAGTTTGTTCGTTTGTTTGTTTGTTCCGCTTTCACGCCGTAACTACTTAACCGATTGCTTTAAATTTTTGCAGAAGTAAAGTTAGAAGTCCGGATTATATAATAGGTTACTTTTTATCCTGGAAAAAATTGATATTCCCGAGGGAAAACAAAAGTATTGGTATAGATGGTGCTGTGTGTATTGGTATATGTCACATAGGCTACTTTTATCCTTTTGTGACGCGAGGGAAGCCGCGGGTAAAAGCTAGTACCGAATAAATGCTTACTTCTGTTTTTAATCGACTATTTATCCAAAAATGTGGATAAATACCTAATATTCATTTCGACAATTTACCGAAAAATAGCGCATCTCCCTGGTTTCATCTGTCGCCAGTTAATATAGGATAATGAATGGCCCATTGTTATATATTGAATTTCATCACGGTCTACGTAATAAAGATACTTAGTCTACTTCGAGAAATAGGAAATCAGAGGCCACTACCTGTGCTTGTAATTATTCCACCAAAATAGATAGTAAAAAAAATACACATAACATCACGCCTTTTATCCCCGAAGGGATAGGCAGAGGATAATGCCACTGTACAATGTAACGGCACTGTACACCTACTTTTCACTATATAAGTTATGTATGAGTCTCATGTAAAAGGGGGTAAAAAATGTATTGAGTATGAAAAAAGCAATATCCCTTCAAATGACCTTTGAGCATTGGTCAAATTAATGTTTCGAAAAAAATTATGCCCATTTTGGCTAAATTACAGTTTTCTGTCGTGCACTAGAAAATTTCGTGACGAAACTATTTCTGTCACCGTCAAAAACTTGGCCAATGGCCATCATTGTCATTTCTGTATTCTGTCAAATGCTATCTTATAGAAAGTAGGGTTATGTTGATTTAAGGGTTGTATTTTCACAGAAAAACATTATAACTAAGAAGGAAATATGGCTAATCACATTAGGAACTTGAATAAATGTATACTACGGTATCCTTCGTACACCCTTCCCAGGTATGAGAGTTAAAATAAATTTAATTTTAATCTTAAAGCTACCGTAATAGTTTATTGTAAACAGGTGTATAAAAAACTCAATATACTATAATCCAGTTGAATTTTACTGATAAACCACTTATAAAAATTATATTTAATGATTGGATTGTATATAATGGGTCAAAAATTCAAATTCCAACTGGATGCTATGGTCTCCCTCTACTTAGTCAACAGTTGCACTTGTGTGATAACTACATAACTATTATTTTGATATTAATCTGTTAATCCCATGTATAATTTTACAGAATTTCAGTACTTCTGCAAACTAGAGAATACTCAAGACCAACAAGTTTTCCCGACTTTTTCCAAAACCCCATATTTCGCAAGGAAGATCAAGCCAACCTTATTGAGAGTTCTGAGCTGAGTAAGATAGCAGCCCTACCCGTCAAACCACCGGCTGTGTATGAAACCAGTTCTGTATACCATGATCCATTAGTGAAGTAAGTACATTAACTCATTAAGTACCATCATTATAGACACAATTAAACTGTCAAACACCAAGCGGTCACCGGTGACCGCAACCTATTGTCCTATAATTGTGTCTGTAATGACGGTACTCGACGAGTTAAAGAACAATAGGTTGCCGTCACGGTGTTTAACAGTTTAAAGTATTTTAATGAGAGAAATACTCTAAAATTACATTATATAATAGAATTAATTTTCAATAATATTTCTAATTCTTAATTTCAGCAAAGTTATCAATCATGTGATGGAAAAGGGAAATAAGCAATTAGCTCGCAATCTGGTTGAGAAAGCATTTGAAAACATAAAGAGGTCTCAGATTGAACGTTACCACTTGGCTACAACACCTGAAGCTAAGGCTAAAATAGAACTAGACCCAAAGAAAATTCTGCACCAAGCTATTGCAAACTCAAAACCTCTTCTGCAGTTGCAGCCTATCAAGAGAGGAGGTATCACATACCAGGTAAACTAGTTGTTGCATACTTGTAAACATTAACAAAGGGTAGGCAAAGGTGTACTATACAGGTGTAATTCATTTGTTTATTTAAATTAAAATAGTATAACATTACATTAATAAAACCAAGGCATTATAGAACTTATAATTGAGTAGTATGAGTATAATATATTTGTATATAGTAATAATTGAGTATGTGGCTAGCCACATAAGCTAGTATTAATATAATTTTAAAGTGAATTTCTTTTGTACCGTCATCACAATGCATTAGGGATTATGTTATTCCACAAATAAATAATTGGGTAGTTTCCAGGGTATCAAAAAATATTAGACAAATATTTTTTTATGTTGCAATACTTAGATAAAATGGCGCCAAGTTTAAAAGTGGGTCGTTACATCATAACATGCTACAAAATGTGGCACGCTGTGACTTCACACAATATTTCAAATTAACTCGTCGAGTACCGGTTTTGTAGACACAATTATAGACATAGGTGACCGTGGTGTGACAGTTTAATACATGGTCGAAAGTATTTAATTTCGTGAGAAAAGAAAAAATACGTGTCTAATGTTTTAAATTAATGTACCAGACGGACATTAAAATTAAATTTAGGAAACTACCCTATTACGACTACTGACATTGTTTTAGACCCAAGGAATTTCTATTTTTCCCATGAAAGACTGTTTATTATATAAAAATGTATGACTCAATCATGCAAGATATTAAGATTCATTTTCTTTTATTTCAGGTTCCAGGGCCCATCACTGAAAAAAGGTCTCTGTTCCTGGCAATCAAGTGGTTATTAGAAGCTACTTATGAAAAAGAAAGAACTGTTCATTTCCCGAAACAGTTTGCATGGGAAGTCCTTGATGCTGCCAACAATACTGGAAAAGTTGTCAAAAAGAAACAAGATTTGCATAGACAATGTGAAGCAAACAGAGCTTATGCACATTACAGATGGCAGTAAACATATTGTGACCTATTTTAATATTTGTAATGTAGTTTGTTTTTAATGTAATATTATGTAATAAAAGTAAATTATATTGTGTAGATAACACCAAACAGTGTTGTTTTTATTCAGTTGCGATATCGTAGGTCACTAAGATGAAACTACATTATTGAAACTCATGTTGCAGGTTTTTGTTACTACACAGAACATAACATCACGCCTTTTACCCCCGAAGGGGTAGGCAGAGGTGCATATTAGGGCAATTAATGCCACCGTGCAATGTAACACCCACTTTTTACTATTTATGTTACGAGTCTCAAGTAACCCCAATAATATATTGATTCCAGACGTAGCATGGAGTCTGGTCTCTATCACTGAGATTTTTTTTAAAACCGAGACCTCTTACCCAGCTGTCTCACTTGCGACTACTCGGCCAACGAGGCAGTCAGTTTTTATTGTTACTATAATTACAATATTACAACTGTATCAAAGAGGCAGGCAGAGATAACCAATTTTATGAATTTCAATGCCATACTTGAATGGTGAACTTTGGCAACCTTGTATTGTAGATACTGATAGTTTTGATAGATGCAGTTGCGATAGTTAACAAGCACCTCACATTATTTATTTATTTATTATTAAGGAAAAACAAACAGTAACATATTACTAAATATAGAGGTACTTATATATAATTATGTAATCGAGTAATAGTAAACAAAGTAATAAAAGTAAACAAAGGAGTGACTGTCTCCACAGATTACTTTTTATATTAGATGTGGAGTTACACAAATATAGGTACATTTTTCAAATAGAATAAACTAATGTGAAACAAGACAATAGCCTTCATAGATTCACGTAGCACCACTTAGATACACGAATACAATTGTTATAATTTCGTACACACACAGCGTAACACACAGACTGTGGATCCATAAGAGATGTACGAATTTGCCTCTTAAAAACGTTTTTACTCAAATAAGGATGTCAATTCCGTTGAACTCATCATTGTAAGTCTCAACCATGCGATGAAGGGGCGAACGTGAGCCAGCATTGGATCTGCAATAGTTAGTGGCAAACAAACTCAGATCGCGCACCTCAAGTATACCTATAAGCTGTGCGAGGAACCAGGTAGTACCTATATACTATTAATCAACACATTAAACACAGTCATAATGTCCAGGAACATTCGTCTTGACTGTAATGTTAGAAGATCATACTTTTTAAGTAATGGATAGTATGAGGATCTTCTGCTGTTACATCTATAACCAACCGCACGAATGTACTTGCGTTGTCCTATCTCCAAAGTATCAATATATTTCTTGTACAGCGGGTTCCATATAGGCATTGTGTTTGTTATTGTCAGGAGAAGGTTCTTACCACAGAAAAAATCCTGAAAATCCTACGGGAATGGAAGAAAACGAGAGTAGGTACGCATACGAAGTCGCGGGCAGAAGCTTGTTTTTTATAAACTTAAAACACAAATAGACAATCAAACCGATTAACCGAATCGTCACCGTACCATCAATTTGGTTCAGCGGTCTTTCGCATGGTTACCTAATTACGAAATTACTAACTTAACACCAATGGCATTTCTAGACCAGATCGGTAGGTATGGCATTTTAAACTTAGGTACCTAATTTATCTATCCGATAGTGTCCTACCCCATATTTTTCAATATCATTATCGTAGATTCTGTACCTAGGTACTACTAGGAGGTATACGTAGTAGGTACAGTAGCTGCTGCTACAAGCTTCAAAGTCATTCATATTTATTAGATACGTGTTTTAAATCCATAAGTAGACTCATTTTTTAATCTTATCAATAAACATATTACTAATTACATATTTTATAGATACCTACAAATAAGCAATTTTGCGATTTATATCAGTGTGTTTCAAAAGTACCTAAGTAGGTACTTACTTACCTATCTAAGCAATTACATAGGTAAGTAGGTATCTATCTAGATTTATAAACTTACATTTTGGTTTACGGGGGTGTGGTTAAAAATACAGGTCGTTATTTACGTGGGTGCATGGCACAGAAATGTCGCGGAGAACCTAACGGGTAACCGGGGTTCCGGCTCGACGTGCAGCAGAAGGAACGGGGTGGTTTTTAGTCAGTAAGAGTCTGACACTCCCTTCCGCCTCACCCAGGCGGGAGCAATCATTCGATGATTTTCCCCCCTTAAAAAAAAAAAAAGTGGCACAGAAATGTTTTACATATGTATGGTGCATGGTCTAAAAAATATTATTATACCATGCGTGAGTGTCATGATTTTGCTCCATTTTCATTTATATTATACCCCCCTCCTCGCTTAGTGAGGAACCTATCGTGAGATTCCTCTTTTCCCCCTCCTAATATAACTTGATTGTAAAATTTTATATGATTTTGATTTCGCAATGGTTTGTATTTTGTAATGAAGTACCTACTAATCAACTAGTTTTAACTCAGCTTTAGGTAGGTACATTCTTGAAACTATTTGCGAGATAGCCCAACTAATTTCAAGATACGCAAGAGGCTCATAATCACCAACAAGATGGACAGCAATCGTCGCCGCGGCGAGGGTCGGTTGTAACAACACAAAAATCTTTATACGTAATTCGTGGGGTAATATTAAGTTCTTGGGCAGGGAGGTACCTAATTAATTTAGGCATCTGCTAGATTAAGTATTATGTAACTTTCAATCCGAAAGATCGAAGTGAACGCGATCGCGGTGCATCATGTGATTGATAGTGAGCATAATCTCGACCAACGGAGGGCGAGAATGCGATCGAGCTCACTTACAGAAAGTCTTGAAATGCGTCGTGGAAGAAACATTTTTTGACGGTACGAAGTTTGCCGGGCAGCTAGTACTTTGATAAATATGACTCAGGCAATCTGAAAATGTGATAAAGTGGACTTAGGTAAGTAACGATATGATAAATAACTGACTCATAAATCGTATTTTGAATAATTTCAAATGATAGCAATCTTCATAAAGATAAATTGAAATTATGAATGTGTAGAATTTAGGGTTTAATTAGGAAGTAGCTACGTGCACCTACATACTTATGTACATTGTAGGTATATGAGGGAATACCAATTGACATCATTGATGCCTACATTGTATGTATTGACAACCTTCTCTAATTCGGAAAGGCACACCTTTGCTGACGGAACCGTACATGAGTACCTACCTAGTTCTAACTATGATTCACAGGGGTACATATTTTTGTGACTATTTTTAATCACTAGTTATGGTTATTCTGTAATCTCTCTTATACTGTTGACTGGATGATTTCTTTTCCTAAAAGATAATGCATTCCAGGTAATTGGTAAACTGCAGGTGTGACCATTTTTTTAAGGGAGGAAAATCATCGAATGACTGCTCCCGTCTGGGTGAGGCGAGAGGGAGTGTCAGACTCTTACTGACTAAAAACCACCCCGTTCCTTCTCCTGCACGTCGAGCCGGAGCCCTGGTTACCCGTTAGGTTCTCCGCGACTCCGAATCGGCATCGGCCCTGTTGGGCCCCATTTGTGGTGGTCTGATGGCTCTTTGAGGCGCGCGCGGAACGCGACGCGCCGTACGCTCGGGTGACTATTATAGGGTAGGGTAATTGACATGGCGTCATTTGCTAGGAACTTAGTTCGTAGTTACACACGCTATCCGAATAGGTATATGAAACTCTTAGCCATAATTTTTATTGCCAGAGGATTATTTTTGACTATGATGTCCTCTGAAGCCTAGGTATTATAAAAGTGTACATGTTCAATAACAGGAGTAATAGTGGTTGGAATTTATTAATGTACTAAGAAAAGGACCTGCTACCCTTCAGATGTGTTACCTCCTGTATGCAGTGTGTAAAAGGATTTTTCAGCAATAAAATGTCCACACAAATCACCACCTATTGCTAAATTCAAAATTTTATTAGTACTACGGTTCACAATAACCATTTTATAGTGAATAAATAGTAACATAATATTTACTTCCTTCTCCAGTAAAAAATAGGCTGTAAAATCAGTCGTTGCGAACATGGATATAAAAATATTATTTTGATAACAATAAAAGTTAATACGTTTAGTATTGTTAGGTTGCTGATGTGTGCTGCAGTTGTATGTAGGCACATTGATGATTGTCCGTAATGGCACGATGTTACCACCTAGTTACATACAATTATTATTATTATTGATGTTATTTAGGTGATGTTACCGTGACTCTGAATATTGTTAAAATTATCTATTGTTAACACGTTCAGTAAAATCACCCAATATAATATCGAAAGGGTTTTAGTTGCTATGTATCATCATTATTTGTTTGGTGACTTTTAAATGTAACAACATTTTTTCATTTGTTATGATATGAATCCATGAATCGGAGTTATTTTAATCGGAATGGGGGATTTAGAGATGTAACCTCATGTATTACGCTAACGCCTATTTTAGCGTAGTCTTCCACGCGCGCTACTCGACGAAGGAAAGCAGCCTCCTAGGGCCGCTAAGGTGGCGGGACCTGCTGCAAACACAGCGGTAGGTCATAACTCATAGCCTGCCGGGTATGATGATTCCGTAAGGGCAACCCGGGTCACGGTCACAGGCAGTGAAGGAACACCACGGTGGTTTTGACCGGTAAGAGTCTGGCACGCCACCTTTTTTTTTCTATCGCGATGGTAATCATCGTGGGAAGTCCATGATGATTACCATCGCGATAGAAAAAAAAGGTGGTTGGTAACTACGTTCATAGGCATAAAAATAAACCTTTGTCATTTATCACGTAGGTTACAACCGTTAATCATATACGGTTAGATAAATATTATGCAAAAAGATATTTTACCTACAACATGTAGGTAAAATACCTTTTGAATTATTTAACATTTGGTTTTTCATAGATAACAGTTAAGATTATACATGAAACAACGATCAAATCTAAGGTGTATCTGAATTCTTTGATACATTATGTGAAGGAGGCTCAGGTTCGATTTCTGGGTCCAGAAATGTATCATAGGGTCAGTAGTGGGTAGTAGTACCTACGTAGTGTGGGTACATATTTCAAAATGCTGAAGGTGATGCTATGTCAATACTTTTAGAGGTTAATATATATTAATTTCATTTAATTTCATTATTAACTAACCCCACAAAGGGCATTTCCTTGTGAAATGTTACCAAGACGGCGAAATCATATTTTTAACTCGCATTGTGCGAAGCTTCTAACCTTAGATGGCCCATCCCTGAATTGATAAGTTCTAATTGTAAGTTGAGGCGAAATCTTACAGCCGTAGCTCGTAGTGCGTAGTTCGTAGCGCGTAGTTCGTATCTCGTAGAGCGTTCACTTCGTACTGTTTTTTCGCTATTACACAGATTTACGAACGCTAAAGTTTTGTAAAATTAGCATGACATTCAAAAAGCATGACCTGATATTTTGTTACTATGAATACTATTGTCTAACATAAAAGAAAAAAGATTGGATAGATTTTATGTTTAAACCCATGATAAAATTATAAAAAATAACAAAACAGTCAAGTCATGCACATTGTAATGATATAGAGATTATATTTTCTTTTCGTGCGTACTACTCGCCAGTTGAGAGGTTACCATTTGCACGTCTATGAGCTACGCGCTTCGAGCCATGCGCTCGAACGGCGCGATACCTACGAACTTCCCGCTACGAGCTACGTACTACGAGCTACGCGGTACATACTACGCGCTTTCTGCTACGACCTACGTACTAAGCGCTACGTACTACGCACTACGTATTACGAAATAAGCGCAACACGCTCCGTTTGTAATATTACAAAGCGACTTAAGTGTAAAATTAGGACTTATAGGTTTTGTGAGTTTTAGTACTGGGCATGGACTTGTCCTGTACATCTTTTTAGGTGCCCTTCTCTTAGTTCATTTTACTACTACATGGCCCCTAGATATCTATGAAGTTTTACATTGTTACATAAGATTATATTACGCATCTTTATTGCTACAAGAAAAACAGGCACAACGACAATATTACCCATATGAACTACAAAATCAATCACAAATAGAATAAAGTGTAAACTTTGTGTAAATAAAAGTTAGGTACTGCAAAGTCTGCAAATGATACGTTAAATTCACAAGTGCGTCTATTTCCATGTGAAAAACAACACCTCGTTTTATTGTTTCCTTCCTATGCAGAAACTCAGAAGTGTGTTAAAGCGTTTTATTCTAATATTGCTTTAGTTAGAGCAACGCTGGACGTGCCTACGTACCGGCTGCGTTTATGTATAATAGCGCGGACATTACAGTGTACCTCTCGAACGGTAGCTTGTCATTTTTATTATCTTTTTATACTCTGTGGAATCCCTTGTCGATAATTTTCACGAACAACTATTTGTATCGGAATTTTTAAAATTACTCCATGGTGTTTTAGTGATTTGTGATAAGTGGGCGAATAGAAATAGGTGAGTGTTTTGTTACAATAATATTGTATTTAGTTTTGGTTTTATAGAGGTATTATGAAAAAAAGTAGTGCATTCTGTTGTGATAAAATCATTAAGATATTAATCGTAGATTACATCTACTGGGTAGTGCTGTGAAGAAGAGTATAAAATCAAGTGCTTTGGTAACAATGACTAATCATAGTCACAGGCTACTTTTACAATCGAAGTAGGTAAGCACTTATCCACACACACTTTCGAGTAGACAGTTTTATTAAAGAGTATTAGTCATCATCAGTATTTTGTAAAAGTAAAATATAAATAAAAGGATCATCTTTGTAGGTATAAATAAATTCAGTAGGAACTGCTATGATACCATCTAGGATGTATGTAAACTGTTAATTGTACATGGGTGGTTGCGAATATAGAGGTAGGCATCAACATCTACTTATACATTAAGAACCTGTATCAGTTCAGTCACAACACTAGTACTGTATGTAGGTGGTCTTTTTTTGAGGGGGAAAATCATACAATCATTTCTCCCGCCCGGACGGAGGCGAGAGGGAGTGTCAGACTCTTACTGACTAAAAAGAAAAACATAAGAATCTCTTTTGATCAGAGTCTGAAAGTAACAAGATGATTGCATGAGGTGGTTTCTATAGAAACTAAATGAAGCTACAAAAGTGTTTCGTTATTGTTGCATAATATGTGACAAAAATATTTATGTTATTAGACAACATACTATAACTATAGTTATGTACCTATCTAGTAATGCTTTTTAAAATTTTTCAGTTAGCCAAAGTACACATACGATAACGGTCACGTCTCATAAGGTTAAGTTTTGAGTCATAGGAGGAAGTCTCTTAACGCCGAACGGCACCTAACGCCGGACACGAGCGATTAAATTTTTAATAAAAATCTTAGGTGTCTGCCACTGGGTGACTTCCCCTAAAAATTGAATCGCTCGCTTTATCAGTTATCGAGAAAATACGAATGTCCGGCATTAGGTGCCGTCCGGCGTTACGGGACATCCCCCTATCTAAGGACAGTAAAAGAGATTATAGCCATTTTTTGTTTGAAAACTAATATCTCCATACAGCTTGCGCCTATCAATGCAATTCTAGCTAAACCTGCCTACAACCACCAAATAAAATCAATAGTATCTAATTAGTTAATGGAAATTGGTGAGTGGCAGAAAATCGATATTCTTCTTCAAACAATATCAGTCAGTCAAAATAAGCATCCACCTGTAGTGCAAGAGTCGGTTAATATTAGGAACTACGTAATGTTCACCTCTTATAAGGAACGTGTACAGTTTTAATGAAGCTCGTTAAGGCTTATTATCCTATCAGGTCGCCTGGCTAATTTTGTATAAAAGTGTGTGTATATAACTTCACTCGCGGGGTTAAAGAAAAAAATAACCTATATCACTCTCCAGCTTCCTGACTATCTCCAAATACTAAAGTGATGCTATAAAATCGCTCTATTGTGACGTGAAACAAAGACAAACAAATATAAGGAATAAAGATTTACAAGATAAATAACAAAAAAAGTTGGTCGAAATAAACCAGGATTGAATAAAATTCGACAGTGAACAAACTACCTCTATACCATGTAAGTATCTAATTCATTCTTTTTATAAACACAGGATAGTTTAAGGGTTAAAGATAATAATTTTTTATAATTAGATTGAGCACCATTACATTTTTATAATAATCATGTATTTCTAATTGCTTAGGTATTACTTAGATAAAAGTAGCGCCTGTATTATATATCGCAGCCGACTATGAAGTAAATTTTGTTAGCAAATAAATATTGAGCCTAACAGACAATAGTATTAAAAGGCTGTTCGAAAGGACATTAGTCTTAAAAACGAACTTGAATAACACACATCATCATCAGATAATTAAATAAGTACGCGTCTACTTACCCATTTATTTTCACGGGAAATTCCCGCAGTGCTGTTATGTCATTTGCGTATATACGTTTGATTCAATGGCCGAATAAAAACCATGATCATAAAATTCAGGTGTATAAATTACCTACTATTAGGCATGTGCCCGTGTACTGGCTGCGCCTGTTCCGTGAGTAAAATCATAAATCTGAATGGGTTGTCCAGCGCCAGCGCCTTATTGTTGTTTTACTGCAAAAGTTATATGAAAGAGTTGTTGAGTTGGTTATCTACGACATATACCTATAGCAGACATTTATTAACTATCGGGACAAATCACGTGTCCGTGTCCAATCGTGGCAAAAAATATATTAGGTAGGCACATTGTCTTTAGGAATCGATTTAGAATTTTAATTATACAGGAGTCACCTTTGTACAAACACTTGGTGATGGAATCAATGTTTCATTTACTAGAAGTTCGAAGTAAATTGTAGTAGGTACATACCTACTACAATTTACTTCACCTAGTACAATACATATGCCTACCTGCCCAGGTGTGTTATGAAACATGACTTATGTATATCTGTAGGTACCTATTACCTTATCTTTGTGTGTATAAATATCATATTTAACTTAAAAATGTGGTAAACAAACATGGTTGTACTTACAGATTAATCTAAATATAGATATAAATAACCAATTTTCCTTATTGACTGATAATTATGATATATAACCTTCTGGCCATAGTTCTTCGAAATTGAAGACAATTTTCATTTTATGTGAGGTTACGGCACTGGATAGGTCCAGTATGTTACGGCAACCCCACTAGTCTACGGGAAAAGCTTTTGCTCAGCCGTTGACGATTTTCTACTGATGATGTCATATGAAATAGTTAGGATAGAGTTTGTTTTATAGAAATATATAGATATTAAGTGAATACACCCGCAAGTGAAACGCTGTTTACATTATAGGAACACAGTTCACCTTGGTCCTGATAATAATTTAGTAATAACGTACTTAACAATATAAATAAAAGAAGTATGTAGACACGCATAGTACTCGTATCGATCAGGAGGCCATTATCTTTAGCAGATTCCTTATCTGTTACGTAGATATCGGGTATATTATATTTCTCTGCCAGTAAAACATTGACAAGTGAACATGTAGTATTGTATTATTGTTAAGTGACAACATTAGTCGTTCAAATATAAATCGATATAAAAATATAGAAGGTAAGATCGTGTCCTGTACCTATTTCTCGGAGTCTATTAATTCTCTAACTTAGTGTGAAATAACTTGGAATAACTTTGAAATATGTTTTCTTTGGTATAAAATTGTCACTGGTCGATGTTTATGAATCTGTTTTAAGAATAAATATCTAGGTTCTATTGATATCTGTCAGTCTGATTTCTTGTCTTCTAAATCTACATTTTGTATTTCTTTGGGAAATTATTATTTCCTCGTACACGATCGAAAATTAATATCCTGACAGCCTACGGCTAACGCTATTTTGAAATGCAAGTTCTTAAAACCAGAAGCGCTAAAGGTTCCTATTATTAAATTAAATATAATGAAAAGTGAAAAATATTAAAAGTGTTGAAACATTTCGTAAGTAATAAGACAATCTACGTGACAACAGCTCTAATTCCTAAATTTCATATTACTTAAGTATTGACGCAGGTATTATCATGTTTCGATAAAAATGTATTATTTGACACTACTCTCATTGTACTCTTCAGTCATCAGTAGATGGAGCATCTACCATAGTAGTACCTATAGTAACTATAAAATACTTAGTTATTGCGGTACCCAGCTCCTTTTAAGGGTGTAGCAGGCTAGTAAGATAGGAAGATAGACATGGCCATGGACTAAACAGGTATTCTAAGCTTAAAAAAGACTGCGTAGGTATCCTCTACGATTTTCTAGAGCAAAAATAAAAAAAAAAATTGTCTTCTTTGTAAAAGTGAGACTCCTCGTAATGAGGAGATCTTCGTAAGAAGAGAATGAACAATCACGTTCGTACATATCATAGAAGGCATACTTAAGTTTTTTCTAGACCAGGATATAAAATGTTATCAAATTCTATTTTGCTGGATTAACTTTATCTTTCGTACCTACTATAAAAATCTCATCAAAATAGCTTTCGTTATTGTTTTGATAAATACTTATAAAAATCTGTAATAATTGTTGAGCAATTCTAATGTGAATCAACAATATTGGTAATTATACTTTTGGTGTGACGACAAACAAGACGAAATTCAAGTTCAAAGGTGAAAACACTTCCTAGAGAACTCCTACTGCTGGTTCTGTTCGAGTTTTTCCTGATAAAATACATGAGTCTGACTCATGATTTACACAAAATTAATCGTTTGTGTAAATTGATAACATTGATTACAGTGATAAATGATTATATTTAAATTAGGTACATGCAAGCAAGCGTTTATTTGGCTTATGAATTGAACACTTTGCCTATGCGGTAGTACCTTCTGTCGAATTTTAATCAGGCGTCTGACGTTACGGGTGTGAATAAGTCAGAGTGTTAGTAGCTCTACACAGTGTAACTAGTACCAATGTACGTAAGAATACAAGATTAGTTAGAGGTATAATTATTTTTACAAATAAGTAAATCTACGAACACTTAATGTTGAGATAAGATAAATAGGTACATGACGAGTGTGATAGATAAGTTTTCACGGGTTTTCTATTTCTATTTGGAGTTTCCTATTCGTTTATTTATTTGGTAAGTGAAACCGGTCTTTTGTCTGTTGAGGACCATAATCAATTCAGTATTGGGAACTCGAGTTATTATTAGTCTTTTTGTGAGTTACTCGACGAAGTTAAAAGGGATTCATATAACATAATGAATCCTTCCTTACCTGCATAAGCTTTTAGTTTATATTGACGTTATAACATATACGTTGTGTCCCTAAAATAGGCGTCATGCGTACCAAAGAGGAAAATGTCAAATGTTTTACTATGATAAATTGATAACGATAACATGTGATAGCGGAGAGATTAGGCAAGTGATGACATTAGCATATAGTACTAATACATAAATATGTAGTAACAAGTTGTATGAGTTATTTAACATTTGACAAAATTGCTGTGAAGAGTACAAAAATGGACTCTAGAGTTACTACTCTGGCAAGAAAGTACCGGGAAAAGATCAATAATACCTACACAAAATATCTGCTGTTCATCAAAATTTATTTCATCACCTTCAAAGTATGCTCCTTTAGAAACGATAATTGCGCCAACGAATAATCCATTCATCAAAACATTTTTTAAACGCTGCTTCCGGAATTGAGTTCAGTTCTCGCCGCGAATTCTCCTTTATGTCTTCTATCGATTGAAAACGGTTGCCACGAGTGGTAATTTGAGTTTAAGAAAAAGAAAAAAGCTTGCTGCATGGTATTTGTTGAGTGTTTGGTCAAAAAATCGTTCACAATGATAGCCTTGTGCGAAGGCGTATTGTCGTGGTGCAAAATTTAAGAATTTTCTTTCCACAAATCTGGCTTTTTTCGTCGAATTTGCTCTCTTGAACGCCGCATAACGCTCAAATAATATTCTTTATTTACCGTTAGATCTTCCGGTAAGAATTCAGAGTGCACAACACCGCGATAGTCAAAGAAAACAGTCAACATAACTTTGACTTTTGATCGACTTCGGCGTGGATTTTTCGGTTTCGGTTTAGTTGGAAGGCGCCACTCTGAAGCTTGTTGACTAGTTTGCATGTCAAACTCGTAAACCCACGTCTCGTCACCAGTAACAATGCGTTTCATGAATGTTGGGTCCGAACTGACTCGTTCTAGCATATCCTCAGCGACTTTCATGCGATTGAGTTTTTGGAGAAAATTCAGATTTTTTGGGACTAGCCGAGCAGCTGCAAATGTTTCATACTCTAATGATTAGTTAAAATGGCACGGGTCGACTTGTGAGATACAGAAAGTTCGGCGGCTATCTCTCTCAGAGTTGAATGGGGATTTTCAGTCACTATTTCCTTCACTTTTGCGATGTTAACTTCAGTTGCAGACGTTGACGGCCTACCAGAGCGAGGCAAATCTTCCATCACATCTCGACTGCTTTTGAACGCTTTGAACCACTCATAAGCACGAGTTTTTGATAAAGTCTTACCTCGCCTTGAGTAAGCCTTGTAACATTTTCAGTGAGTCCGAACATGAAATTCCAAAATTTAAGACAAACTCTTTGTTCGATATTTTTGTCCATTATGAAATTCGCAATATACACTATATATGATATTACTAAAACCAGCATTATTGTATTTAATATAAATAACAGATGCAACTCAAATTCCGCACCAAAATAGAAAACAGTTATGCCAATCTAACAACTATAAAAAACAAAAATTTGAATTTGGGACCATAAACAAATCATCCATTTCCGATACTTTGATGATCCCGACGAGAAAACTGTGGTATCACCCAGAAGATTCATATTTTAAAGCTTTCGGTCTTATGTAGTGTACCTACATTGAAATCATGAAAGCATGTACGTTTACAAACATACAAGTTCACATATACATGGCACCCAGCCCCGGAATAGCAATTAGAGGATCACACAAAGAGTTGCTCCGTGAGGTAATGAAAAGCGCGAAAGTTGCTGGCAGCTGGTTGCCCAGCCACCGCGCCAACGGTGCCGTTGTATGTCCTACAAAAGATGAGATGCAATGTGGACAACTTGTGGCTACCTGCCGCCCACGAACATTTATAATAAACATTTGGCGGTAATTACGTTTGGACGTATTTCTGCGCGGAAACATGGATAATGAAATATCGATTCAATTAATTGAAAAGTATGGATCTTTAAAAGAGTAAGAGGTATCCTCGAGAAAAAATAATACCACAAAAAATAAAACGTGAAGACTTATAGCCATAGCCAACAATTTTGATCTGAAGTAGGAATTGAATTATTGTCATCAGTATTATAATACACTAATATGATTCTCTGACCAGGCTATTGTCAAATAGCCCATCTTTAAATAGGCTACTGGGTTTTCGTCCACGGAGAGCTTTCAACCCTAGTTCCCGTAATTTGGTGACCGTCTGTTGTGCAGTACTTATGAGGTCGAAGCAGAGCTATAACACACGGAGCCGCATTCATTGTGGTTTGAATACAAAATAAACAATGCGACGTGTCTCGACCATGCCGTGCAGCACTGCCGCGCAGAAAGTCTAAACTAGTCGCGCGGAAATACTGTGTGCCGCGAATGCCGCGCACAGCTGCCGCGCAGCTTGTTCGTCGTATTTGGACACACCTTAAAGCATTCTTTCGTACTTAAAATTAGCAAACATAAAAGTAGGTACCTTCAAAAATACGTTATACTCTTTTGTTCTAACATAAACGTACTCAATTTGAGCTTAATATTTACGTATTATCTTTTGTTGTTTTTGCACATTCATTTTGGTAATTAAAAGCTAGGAATAATCAGTAAAATATTGATATATTTCAAACGAATTAATACCTAAGTAATGTTTGTAGATACTTATGTACTACGTTTGTTTTTGTAGATATTATACCTATATGTAAATATATTTAGAGAGTACCTAATTGGTCGGTAGGTAGCCAACGAATTGTTAGTTTATTTTTATACAATCGTAATGTAGAAATATTGGAACCAAATAATATCATATTAGTATTAAAATAATATTATACGCACCTAATTAACTACAAAAATAAAGTTTAATTTAAAATCAAACGTAATTGCATTTCAATTAAGTACATTTTGCTAAGGAAATTTGCTACGAAATTGCTACGAAACGGCTACGAAATTAAAAACCCTTTGCTATGTCATTGTAACCAAATAGAGAAATTCATATCAGCGTAACAGTTATTAAATCTAATTAAAATATAACTAGTACTTATGTACTAACATGTTTTCGAGATAAACACGAAACAATTTCGATTTTAAAAGTCAGCTAAACAATTCACACGAAAATCGAATCATGGTGTAAACCACGTGATTGGCGGTCACGTTTACAATGCTTACTACAACGTGATGGATTGCTGGACGTTATTCAGTTATATTAACTTTAAATAACTAGTTTAGTATTATAAATTATGTATTAAGTATATATGTATGTCCATGGGACTCCCCCGAACAAGTCACGCGTCCTTTAATTTCTAGTAAGTGCTTGTTTCCAATAATTGTTTGTACAATACTTCGATTAAAACAGTTCTAGTACTCCATGAAGCTCGATTGATTAAGTTCGTTAGGTGCATTCTGAGTGCAACTGCTACCATTTTATGAGTGCAATTACTACTACATACCTACTATAGACGAGTGTCCGTATTGTTGTGCCGTTCGAGTACGATTTTTTTACTAACTTTTTAGTTCTATTTTTATGCAGTTAAAAATAAAACATTGCTGAGTTGGCACAGCTCTTTCTCTCTTGTTCCGGATCTGGGTCTAATGATATTGGTACTTCGTATGTTTGTTCTCACCCATCACAGGACTAAGGGCTCGTACACCAAACTGCAATGCGACGTCGCATCGCAAAAATGTGCGAGCTCCCTGTTTCTTTTTCCTGTATCTCCTGAGCAATAACACAAATGCACATTTCTTTTTACGATACATGTCACGACCTAGTTTTCAGTTTAAAATACGTTTAGTACTGTTGATGGTCGTCGAAGGAATAGTCACCCTGGGAAACGCCTTGTCGCACGAAATCGGATCGCAGCAATTTGCTTCGTAATTTTCTGCGTTGAGAACTCGCATCGCATCGCAATTTTGTATATGAGTCTAAAGACTTGTATTCACGAAATCCTTTTTTAAACAACGGAGAGAATGTTAACAGTACGGAAGCATAGAAAAGATTGAAATCAATAGGCACGTCAATCTTAGAATGCCTACCTATGTGTTATGACATTCGTGATAAGGTATTTTAGATTCTGTCATATCTTACGGTAGGTATTACAATTTTTGTCACCTTTAGTTACGGTTTACCTGTTTTTGTAAAATATTTAGAAAAGGCAGGTATCTAATAATATTAATCCGTGTAATAAGTAATTAGTACATCAAGGACTAGACGATATGCGATTAATATTTGAAGGTTTTATCTACCCTTAGATTGTCTGAATGATATTGTTATAAGTATATGAGTAACAGAAAGCAGCTTTTTAAGTAATTCTATGTATATTAAATATATCGTCTTATCCTTGTCATATCATATTTTTTTTATATTAATTATAATGTACTGATAGGTACGCAGGTTTAATTAATATGATTAATTATATAATATATATATATATATATATATATATATATATATATAGTACTTACCGAAAACAATTTAGGCGGGTCTAATAGCTTTAAGTCATGTAGCCCAGATTCGGCTGCAGTATGTTAATTAATTGATGCTAAAGATGATATTAATTTAGAGATAAGGAAAGCAATAAATAAACCTTATTGTTTGTATATGAGATACAATTAATCGAAGGTAACTGAACTTTTGAAGATTTATAATTGCAAAATGTTTTGCAGGTTTCAAAGATAAGACATGACGCATTTATTCTATTTCGCACTACAAAATCACCACTCAACAACACGTGACTAGGTATTATTGTATAAGCAAATACGTATTTAACTATTATCTGTCTTAATACTTATCTTTAATTTATTCTTAATCAGGAAGAAAATTAAGCTTATCGAATTGTGTGATAACAATGAAAGAACGAATTGAAATATAAGTAATTAAGTAACCTGGTCGAAACAATGAAGGTTTTAACTAACTGTAACTGTTGGGTAACATGCAGGAGGCAGACGCCACCGCTTTAACAATGCGGCGGGTACCGAAGCAGGCCAGCGCCTTCACAAAGTTCCGGTTGTTGATGTGGAAGAACTTCCTACAACAATGGAGACACAGAATACAGACAGCCTTGGAAATACTACTTCCAGTTCTGACCATGACACTAGTGCTACTTCTCCGATGGCAGATAGAACCAGCAGAAAGACAGACACTCACCTATCCGCCTATAAGAGCACACACACTCAACTATTCTGCACAAGTACTGTAAGTTTATCAAAATTCATTATTCCATTCCATTTCATTTCACTACTGTAAAATTTTATCAAATTCGCTATTTGAATGTATAGTTCCAATGTTAAAATTCATTACCATCGTCATCCTAGTGATCAAAATTAGCCTGTTTCCACTGATGTACACTACACTCTCCTACTTTTATAGCTTTTTTATTATGGAGTGATTAAACGTGTTCAAGCGGACATTGTACCTCTGAACATTTGGAACGTAAATTAATATACGTAATATGTTATATTAATTATTACCATTCAAAAATATAGAGGTAGTACTTACTAATTATTAATGTTCCTCATCACGATGACTTTAAATATTTCTGTTATTTTAGTGTAAACAGTTCATACGCCTGGGTATTTACAATACTGAATTTGCTCTACATTAACTTGTCGAGTACATTATAGACACAATTATAGAACAATAGGTTGCGGTCACCGGTGACCGTTTGGTGTTTGACAGTTTAAGGTAGTAAGATAAAAACATGATGCAAGTTGTAGTGAAAATAATTTCATTTCGTATTTATTTATTTACGTGTATAATTTCACAGCACAAGCCAAAACATTATACAGTTTAAAATAAAAATTTCTCATTTACTACTTAAATCTTATATAAAAAGTACAATCATTATACAATTACTTAAGACTAATTCATCAACCGTCCTTTCCATTTTCTCACAAAATCGTATGTCATCATCATCAGCTTATAAATGCCCACTGCTGAGCAAAGCCTCTTCTCTAACGGAGAAGGTTTGAGCATTAATCACCACGCTTGCTCAATGCGGGTTGGCGATTTCCAGGTTTCCTCACGATGTTTTCCTTCACTGTTTATCAGTGGTGTCTAGATAATCTTGGAAAGTACATATAACTCGGAAAAGTCACATTGGTACTTGCTGCGATTTCCAGGTTTCGAACCCTCACTCTCGTGCATGAGAGGTAGGCGTCCTAAAGCGTAAAGAAATCGTATGTAGCTAGTTTAAAATATAACACAAACTTTTTTTACAGGTTCGGCATGAATTACACTAAACTATCGGTTGCCTTCTCACCATCTAGTCCTGTATTAGAAGACGTAGTTAGAACTGCAGTCTCTAATTTACTAGTATATAACATGGAAGATTTAATTGCTCATTTACCAGTGGAAATAGAATTACCACCTACCATTGAAATAAATTCTACCGCTATTGTTGACTGGATTAAATCTCGTATAACTATAGAATCTTACAAAAATAGTCATGAAACTAGAGGGATTTATATAGAAGAAGAAAATACGCGAAAGGTTATAGCGGTCATAGAGTTTGACGATAAACTATACGGTTGGTATTGTATTACTTTATATAACTAAGTATGTAATGGCTTTTTATAACTAAGTATGTAATGACTGCCTCGTTGGCCGAGTGGTCGCAAGTGCGACTGCCGGGCAAGGGGTCTCGGGTTCGATTCCCGGGTCGGGCAAAGTATTACTGGGTTTTTAAAAATTCTCAGTAGTAGCACGGAGTCTGGAAATGTGCCCGGTATATGGCAATAGGCTCACCCCCTATTACATGGGACTCGTAACATAAATAGGGAAAAGTGGGTGTTATTTATTTATTGAATTAGGGTCTCAAACAAGGAATACACTTAGCACACACGAGTAGCATTACAAAAATTAATATCTATGTGCTTCCTCAATTATAGGAGGCCACAACATGCAAAAAAATCATAAAAATGTACATAAAACTGGCAATACAAATTAAAAGTTAAAATTAAATTAAATTAAAAGCTAAGAACAAAACAACTGTGACTAAAAACAATACAAAATGTCAAAAATATGGCACACGTCAAATAATACACAATCAGACAAAACAATCAAATATCGGAAATAATCAATTGAACATGGTCAAGTTTAAAATAATAATACTAAATAATCAAAACAATAATAATAAAAATCAATGCCACTCACAAGTTCAACCCCACGTCCGAGCTGACCATCTATGCTCACGTGAGTGGCGGACACCCGCAAACGAAATAACATTTGCGAGTGACCAACGGGGCTCTGGCAACCCAGAAAATATGGAGAGTAATAAAAGGAATAAACGTTTAACGCCGCTACCCGGGGGCTATCGCCGGGACACGTCTGTGGCTGGTGACGGGCGTGTAGCAGGGCTAGCCAGCGACTCTCTGCTGAGCAGGCGGGCAGGAGTCGGGGTGGGAGAAGAAAGGGGCGCCCCAAATATTACAGCCGACAACCCTGAGGATGATGCTTTGCGGAGCGGAGAAATGTCTCCAGTCAGCTCCGTCGGTACATCCCACTCGACCACGTTAACTTTAAATGAAGATACACGCAGAAAGTGGTCAAACGCAGAACTTAAAGAACTCATCTTTTGCTTTTATCGCGCAAGAGCATTGGGATCAGGATACATCAAACGATTAGAGACATTATTCAGAAGCAGAAACCCCAATAACCCCAAAGCATTCACATTTACTGGCAACACATTATCAACACAGGCAAGAAGTATAATAGCCCGGCAAAAAATACCCATAGAAATCCTTAATGAAATAAAAAGTAGAGCAGAAGAACCCACATCACAAACTGAACAAACTCACAGCACCCGTTGCTCACGCGAACCAACACCCAGTGTTACTCATTCTACAGATACGTCACAACACGCGGAACATACTGACATTAACATACAACGACATAGCACACAGACCAGAACTACATCACCCGGGGTAACAGAGAATCCTGGGCCACCACCCATTGAGACAGTAGGAGATGACAGAAGAAGACGATGGAGTCATGAGGAAATGATAGAACTTATGTTCTGTTACTATAAAGCGCGTTCAACAGGATCAGGGTATATAAATAGATTACAACGTATATATATTGAAAGAAACCCACACAACCCTAAAATCAATCGATTTAATGGCTATTCTTTATCTACACAAGCACGCACAATAATAAAAAACAATATGCTCTCACAAGAATTACTGAACCGCATAAAACAAAACGCAGAAGGAATGGTAGAGGTAGCTGAAAACACTGAAACAGTTAATAACTCTAACTCAGATACACAACATGACATACAAGACATTCACGCACAAGCATACACACCAGACGAAGTTCAAACAATAATACAAGTAACACAAAACATATTAGATAGTGAAAACCAAGACCCAATAATATTGAGCTTTTTAAGCATCCTGTCAGGGGTAAGAGAAACACCTATTGCAGACAGAAAACTATTACCTAAAGTTAATTTTAACAAACAATTCTTTGAAAACTGCCATAAACTAAATATATACTTACCAAACCTTTTAGAGATTAACACCACACTAAGAGAAATAAATGATATCATTTACGCAGCCGCTAAAACCCTAATAATCAACAACAACCAAGCACCATATAAACCAAGCAATATAATAAAACCCTCAAAAAACACGACCTGGAAAATACGAATTCAAAAGAAGATAAACAAGTTTAGGAAAGAGCTAGCTAGATTAATAGAAATAGAAAGAGGAGTTAGGTCGCCTAGAATGGACAGGTGTATGGCATACTTGTACAATAAATACAACATACAAAGCGAAAACGATCATAAAAATATAGCAGAAATGTTAAAACAGAAAATAAAAGCATTAGCAGGGAGAATAAAAAGGTACGAGGATGCAAACAGTAAGAGAGAACAAAACAAACTATTTAAAGAAAATGAGCATAAATTATATAGAAGCTTAGGTAACCATACAGAATCGCAGGAAATTAAAATACCTAGTAAAGAAAACGTAGAGCACTTCTGGAGTTCCATTTTATCTAATCCTATAAAATATAATACAGACGCTGTATGGATAAAAGAAATAGAAGAATCAATGTCAGAAGTGAATACAATAGAACCGGAAGAAATAACAATAGATAAAATTAAATATGCAATTAAAAAGCTACACAACTGGAAAACACCGGGAATAGATAAAATTCAAAACTATTACCTGAAATATTTAACAAGCACTCATAAATACATTGCCAAATTATTCACCAAAATAGTTCAGGGAACTGAAAATCTAGAGGAGTGGTTTACAACAGGTCAGGTTATACTTATTCCTAAAAATACTGATACTGAAAACCCGAAAAATTGGAGACCTATCGCGTGTCTACCCAGTATGTACAAATTATTAACTTCCGTGCTAGCTGACGTTTTATACAATCACTGCAGTGACAACAACATAATGGCTGCAGAACAACGTGGATGCAGACGTGGTACCCGAGGCTGTAAGGACCATCTCATGGTCAATAAGGCCATATTGGAGGACGCACACGCATCGCAGAAAAACTTGAGCATGGCGTGGATAGACTATCAAAAAGCCTTCGATAGTGTGTCCCACGAATGGCTTCTTAAAGTTCTTGATATCTATAAGTGCCCATCCATGATCAAGCGATTCTTAGAGATGACTATGCCATCTTGGAAAGTCATGATGACAGCCAAAGGTACCCACAAATCAATCACTGCTGAGTCGATTTCCATCAGACGCGGTATATTCCAGGGTGACTCTTTGTCACCTCTGCTGTTTTGCCTTGCCATTAACCCAGTTTCCCATATTTTAAACAAGTACAAATTAAAAGGATACAAACTTAGAGACAGTTATTACATTAACCACCTGCTATATATGGATGATCTAAAGATATATGCAAACAATAGAAGTAATTTAAAAACTCTGTTAGATAGCTTAGAAATATTTACAATAGACGTAGGTATGAAATTTGGACTACATAAATGCAACGTGCTACACTTAAATTTAGGACATCGGAGTGGTTCTACTGGGGAAGGTCACGTTCTGCTTAGTGGTGAGGGGTTCAGTGAATTAGGACTAGGAAACACATACAAGTATTTAGGTGTAAGCGAATCAGGGAAGATAGATCATAGTGCCATCAGAGAACAGGTAATCAAAGAATATTTTAAAAGAGTCAAAAAGCTACTGAATTCACACTTAAATTCACGTAATATTATAAAGGGCATCAATACTTACGCTATTCCAATTCTTTTATATTCACTTGCTATCATTAACTATAAAAATAGTGACCTTAAGAAAATAGATACAAAAACTAGAAAATTACTTGCAATGAATAAAGCACACCAGCAAAAAGCAGACGTAGAAAGACTATACTTACCGGTTACCTATGGAGGTAGGGGATTAATAAATGTAGAAAATATGTATAAAGCACAAATAATAAAGTATAAGCAATATCTTAGAGTAGAACAGGATCACCTTATAAAAACAATAGTCCAACATGATATAAATAAAGATAAATATTCAATAATTAAAGAAGCAGAAGAAATAGAATCTGAACTAGAGCTAGCAATAGACCATAGACATACAGATAGGGAAATTAAGGATGCAATAATTAGAAAACAGATTAACAGATGGCACAATAAACCACTTCACGGACAGTTTGCAAAAAAAGTTTTAGGGCAAGAGAATATAGATATAGTTCAGTCATTCAAGTGGATTAAAAAGCAACAGGTCTCCCCATCAATAGAATCGTCCGTGTTTGCGATACAGAACCAAGCGGTTATGACGCGACAACATCAACGCGACATTCTGAAAGACCCAGTAGACGGTAAGTGCCGACTGTGCGCTGTCAAGGACGAAACTGCGCAGCATATAATATCTGGCTGCGAAAAATTGGCAGGAACCTATTATGTCAAACGGCATAATAATCTTGTCCAGTATGTCTACTGGTGTCTTGCTCGTAAGCATAGCATGGACGTTGACAAACTTTGGTGGAAAGAGACTCTCACCCAACCCAAAGTAGTTGAAAATGAAACAGGCAAAATAATGTGGGAAATCCCAATTCAGACAGACGTCACAGTTGCCCACAATAGACCGGACATAATTTACACAAACAAAACATCCAACACCACATACCTCATTGACATAACCGTACCAAGTGACTACAACATAGGAGCAAAAGAAATAGAGAAGTTGAGTAAATACCACCTTTTAAAGACAGAGATTAGACGCCTTTGGAATACTGAAATACATGTTATTCCCATAGTAATTGGAGCCACAGGAGTAGTAGCCAAAAGCCTCAGCAGATACACAGATAAACTAGAAACATCAATAGACATTACAATTCTACAGAAGCAAGCTGCACTTCACACAACAACCATTCTTAGCAAAGTATTAGGAGACACAGTTTTCGTCACAAACATTCCAGATTCCGATCAATTACAACCATCTCAAGCGCACACACCACATTCCACTCAATCAACCATCACACAAAGCTCACTATCCACAACTGGCATACAAACTACACCCACACAAAATTCAGAACTACACACAGATAGTGTCAGTAGCAGAAGAGGAAGAAGGAGATTTAGAAACCAAATTTAGAAGGGGGCTATGAGCATCGTTTTTCCTGCGGGTCGCGGGACGCGGTGCCCATTTTCACCGGGTCAATCCCGAGAAGGAGAAACCTCCAAAAGAAATAAAATCAATTAATTAATTAAATAATCAATAATCATTTTTCAAAGTGTTACATTGTACAGTGGCATTAAGTGCCGTAATGTGCACCTCTGCCTACCCATTCGGGGATAAAAAGGCGTGATGTTATGTTATGTTATGTTATGTAATGGTTCTGTTGTATGTATTTCAGTTTACTGACCCTAAATAATTTTATCAATTTTAGGCGCAGAGTCATTGTCCAATAATTTGTCATACTCGCTAAGATTCCCCGAGAGACCTCGTCTTAATTCATTATTTCAAACTGGAGGTCGCACTTGGAGAACAGATGCCGTTTTCCCTGTTTTCGAAACGCCTGGGCCTCGATTTTCGAAATCTTGGGAAGGTGGTAACGACCCAGGTAACGACCCTTCTATTAATGTATTTAACTATTCATACTATGGACTACTTTTACGTAAGAAATAAATTAAATAGAAAATATTAGTACAATAATAGTAATACTACTGACTACCACTGTTAATTTATTCCATGTTCTGTATGCAGGTTATGTAAACGAAATGTTCATAGCACTACAACAAGTTATTTCAACCGAATTGATAAGAAGATCAACAGGAGTAGACTTGAGTGAATTCAGAGTGTACTTACAGAGATACCCTCACCCACCGTACGTCAGGGACATGGCACTTGACCTTCTGCAGTTCATGTTCCCTATGTTCATTATGTTAAGCTTCAGTTACACTGCAATCAACATTACAAGGGCGGTCACGGTAGAAAAGGAATTGCAACTAAAGGTAATCTTCATGCATACATAGAATACAAAACTGGATTGAATGGCTTCTCAAATCAAAGCTAGGAATAATAATTTAAAATTCAAATAATTAATGTGTTTGTTCGGGCATAAAAGGCGTTATGTGATATGTAATGTTTTTGTCATTTTTAAGGAAACAATGAAAATTATGGGTCTACCTACTTGGTTGCATTGGACTGCATGGACCTGTAAACAGTTTTTGTTTTTGTTAATATCCGCAAGTTTGACAGTGATACTTTTAAAGGTAAGATTTCAAAATTAGTCTATTTAATTTTATACATTTCGGTGTTTAATGTAATAATGTAATTAAAACTTTATTTCAATTTTTTAGATAAATTGGTTTACAAACGAAGACGGGTTTAGTGAGTACGCAGTGTTTACTAATACGCCTTGGACAGTTCTGATGTTTTTCATGATGCTGTACCTAACTTGCACGATATTTTTCTCTTTTATGATGAGCAGCTTTTTCTCCAGAGGTATGTTTCGTCAACGTTAGTTTTATAACTTGTATGAGTAGGTACACATCATTTAATGTTGTTTTATTTTATGTAGCTAGTACAGCAGCGTTGTGCACTGTAGTTATCTGGTTCCTCACATACATCCCTGCCTTCCTCTTGGCAATGGACATCAACATGTCTACCGCAGTTCAAGTCTTCACATGCCTCAGTATTAACTCTGCGATGTCTTATGGATTCCAGCTTTTGCTTGCCAAGGAAAGTACTGGAGGTGAGTTGTCAAATCTCTTTTAGGATAGCATTTTGTGAATTAGATTTTTAAGTGTTTTAAACTAATTTTACTCTCTCCAAATATACATGGAAACAATATGTATAACTAATTTACTTTGGTAAAAACTAGTGTCCGACCGAAATTTCGGTTTCGGCCAAAAATCAAGTTTCGGCGGAAGTTTGGGTTTCGGCCAAAATCGGCCGAAACTTTTGCCGAAACCGAAACTTATGTCGCAAGTTCACACACATTCACGCTCGCATAACTCTATTTCCCGCGGCACTGTACGATTGTCATTATTTGACAAATAAAATGTCACCGCCAACCTGTATAAAACTTTTTACTCAGGCCATACAAAAAAAAAATTAACTTAGTCTAAAATGCACCAAATTTCAGTATCTTAAGAAATTTTATACTTGACTACGTAAGTTTCGGTTTCGGTTTCGATTTCGGCCGAAATTGAAGCCACGGCCGAACATTCCGTTTCGGTTTCGGTTTCGGCCGGAAAACCAGTTTCGGTCGGACACTAGTAAAAACCTCGTCACTTACGAAGTATCGTACGATAGTGACGTGCGGACTAAACATTATGAACGTAGGAGAATAACGTCCATAGCGACTGTCTGAGTGCTAAATTGCTGATCATATTCCTTCAATTAGGCTTGCAGTGGGGCGAGTTCATGGCGTCACCAGGGACGGACTCTGCTCGCTTCGTGTTTGGCCACGTGGTCATCATGCTTGTGGTGGATTGTGTCATCTATATGCTGGTTACCCTCTACTTCGAACAAGTGCTGCCTGGACCATTTGGCACGCCCAAACGTTGGTACTTCCCGTTCCAGTTGCGGTTTTGGTTCCCCAATTATAAATCAGGTGAATACCTAGTGTTTTTTTAAGTAACTAATTTTAATTAAATTTAAAATTCAATTAATAATTCCTTCTTTTCCATTTTGAGGTTTGGTTTTGGTTTTGGAAAATGAGAACAGTGACTTTGAAGACATCATAAAGGAAAAAGAACCTACTGACCACGACGTGGGTGTTAAAATGCATGTAAGTATGATAAAAACTATAAATCTGAGAAACCTGTTTTCGACAAGTATTCGGCACCTTAATCTCATCTGTTATAATGAAGGCACTCCCTTAACTACATACTTTATTTACAGAATTTAACAAAAATTTTCGGAGCTAATACGGCGGTCAACAACTTGTCTTTGAATATTTATGACGATCAGATCACAGTACTACTTGGGCACAATGGTGCTGGGAAATCAACCACGATATCAATGTTGACAGGTTTGTACAATTTTTGAATTTTTGTTCGGTAGTTGTCTGCACTTACCTCATGAAACTAAGGAACGGTAATGTTAAATTACGTAGCAGAGTGGGTGCATATCAATTGTGACATCTGCTTAAGGCAAGCAACGGAACTCTTACACAATCATATTATTGTGGACTAGCCCACTAGATTTAATGTAGGTAATGTTACTGGGTTAAATAGAATTGAAGGTCTTCAAAACGATTGCAATTTTAGAGTTACGTATGCGGAAATTATTAAAGTGTGGTAAATGTGATTTTTATTTATTTACTGTTTTTATCAAATTGTAGGCAATTTGGAGGTAACCCGGGGTACTGTGACTGTTGCTGGATATGATATGACACACGAAGGTTCTTTGGCTCGTGCCCATATTGGCTTATGTCCTCAACACAATGTACTATTTAATGAACTCACTGTCAGAGAACATTTGGAATTCTTTGCCAGGTTGAAAGGATATCATGGAGCAGAGCTCAAGTCTGAGATTGATACTCTTATCGAAAAATTGGAACTACAAGAGAAGGTTGGTTTATTGGCACCTACTTTACGATTTACGCTATGTTTTTCTACAATACACTTATATTTTGATTTCTTACAGCGAGACTATCCTTCCAATGGTTTGTCTGGAGGTCAAAAGCGACGTTTATGTGTTGGAATAGCTTTAAGTGGAGCGGCACGTGTAGTACTACTTGATGAACCAACATCAGGAATGGATCCTTCTTCCCGACGAGCACTTTGGGAACTTCTGCAGAAGGAAAAGAAAGGTAACCGATGAAAACCTTTAATACAAAAAGTAATTTAATTTATTTTAGCAATATTATCTAACAAATTGTTTACAATTAGGTCGTTCGATGATCTTGACGACACATTTCATGGACGAGGCTGATATTCTCGGTGACCGAGTAGCTATAATGGCGCAAGGTCGCTTGCAGTGTGTGGGTTCACCTTATTTCCTGAAACGTCATTATGGTGTCGGCTACACACTTGTTGTCGTTAAGGATGATGACTTTGACTTCGAAGAATGCACTGCACTTATAAATAGATACATTCCAGATACTGTTGTCAAAGAAGACCGTGGTAAGTTAGTCATAAATGAAACATTTACTAATACGTAACCTACATTTAATAACAGTTTACAATTTTAATATAAGTAACAATGTTAACATTATTTTTAATAATGGTCAGGATTTGGTCATTAAAGGAATTTTTACAACTTAAAACTATCAACAACTAAACTAGAATCAAAAGAAAGTACAAAAAGAAAACAACAAAAATTATACCCTACAGTAAGTTGAAAAGGAAAAATCAATTAAATAGTATTGCTGAATTTTTGGACTGTCTTTCTTTTAGGTACGGAAATTACTTATAATTTAATCAACGATTATTCATACGCTTTCGAAGAAATGCTAAATGATTTGGAAAGGAATATGGAAACGATAAAATTCAAAAACTATGGTTTAATTGCTACCACTTTGGAGGATGTATTTATGTCGTAAGTATCTATTTATTAATATAAATAGATAAATAGATACAGTAATCTGTAGCAGACCAATTTTAGTCGACATTCATATCTAGAAGTTACTAATAAATATTTCGCTTTACAGAGTCGGTTCGGACTTGGCACCTGTAAATAATTCAGACAATGATGACGCTATTACTACTACGACGGATTCCACCATTGACGACATTTTAAAACATGAACTTGATTCGTCTTTAGAAGAATGTAAGTTCCTTTGCCGTGATGCACAATCGAATTTAGGGTCCAGTAAGAATTGTAACAAGTTATTAAAACCAAATTTTTCTTTATTTTAGTGGATAGAGACGAAAGCAGTGTGACCGGTTTCCGATTACTATGTCAGCAAGTATTAGCAGTGTGGATGAAGAAGGGACTGATACTGATTCGTTCACCCTGGTTAATGATCCTGCAGTTCTGTGCTCCCATCATACTAATCAATGCCACGCTTGGAGTTATGAGATACGTAATGGCCTTAACCCCAACTATAAAAACAAGATTTTTATCGTTGGCTGAAGGGTGAGTCATACATTTTTATATTAGATATATCTGAAAGAGATTAGATTAAGTTAATAACAGAGCGTGGATTTCGAGTTTTCGTTCTTTGTGACGTAAAATTGATGTCACCAATTTACTTTAAGTCCAAAGGTTGAATAAAAAAATGAAAATTCTACTCATTGAGTCCACTTACACGTCATATTGTATGTCATACTTTACGAGGAATGTGAATTTTATAACAATTGTGAACAGGTGAAGATTGCATCCAGTATTATAAAATATAATAATCAATTTAATTCCAGATTCACAAGTACAGAAACTCTGTTAAGTTTCAACGGTACATTAGGGTCATCTGTCGGCGCTATCGTGGCAACAGCCTATGAGTTGTTGTTCGCATCTTCAGACGTGGCGAACATGGGCTTAACTCGCATTGGAAACCAACCTATGGAGCAGTATTATCTAAATAGGGTAAGCTTAAAGCGGCATAAAAAGTTATGACGCATAGGTACCTACACAGATCCGGTAGTAAAGCTAGTTAAAAATGTATTATTTGATTTGAATCCCCATGTACTTACCGATTATTATAGTGATTTACTATTGTGATAATATAATAATATCTAATCTTATATGATAATAGCGAAGCTTTTTTACGTAGGTACATAGTCAAGAGGAGACTTAAGTTTTATCTTTTAAGTTGGAATTTTATGTTAATTCTCTAAACTAACCTATGTTATGTTTTCAGACAATGGATCCAGTGATATTGGGGCAATTACGTCACCAGATCCTGATTGGCTCCACATTCGACGACAACAATGCGACAGCTTGGTTCAGTAACTTTGGTTATCACGATGTCGCTATATCCCTGGCTACCCTCCACTCGGCTATTCTTAGAGCATTCAACTCCAGTGCCCAGCTCAACGTTTACAATCATCCATTGGAAGCTACTTATAGTGACCAGGTTCGTAAATGAAGTTTGTCCCATTGAGATTTCGCCACGTTTTGTAGAGGTGTCAATTTAACAGTATGTTTTGAAATTGTCTCGTGTAACGTGGTAGTGAACCATCGACGTCATAACCCTTGTTCGCCAATACGACTGGTTCGGTTCCGTCCAAGTTTGACTCTTATGACGACTCGACTAATCACAAGGCAGTCAACTGTTATTAGATGATTTTACATAATGATTTGTTAATGCGATAATAAATAATTTGAATGATTTCAGACGGATATGCAGATGATGATTGCCATGCTCTCTATGCAGCTGTCTTCTGGTATCGGCAGCAGCGTCAGCATCGTTAGCGCTGTATTCATCATGTTCTATATTAGGGTAAGATGGTGCATTCTAGCTCTGAATAAATATATTTTGTAGTATGTCGTTAATTATGTGTGTGCCTAGGCCTGGAAAACACCGCTAAGTATAAGTAGTCGATCATACGTGGTTAAATCGAGCTTATTGCGTGAAAGCTACAAGTAGTTGATAGATAAACTTTTGGGAAATAAGAGAAAAGACACTAATAGATAGTATTCCCTTTCCAACTTAAAAATAAAATACTTATTTTTTATTTGCAGGAGCGCACATCTGGCGCAAAGCTCTTACAGAAGGCCGCGGGAGTAAAACCAGCTGTGCTGTGGGGTAGTGCTGCTGTCTTCAACTGGTCGTGGTTTCTCATTACTTGTATCTCAATTGTAGTTACCTGTGCCGCCTTCCAAGTTATCGGGCTATCTACTTTTCATGAATTAGGTAATTCGTTTTTGCTATGTACTTACGGTTTTTTGGAACTATGTACGGTTTTTTTGTTAAGAAAAAATTCCTCCATTATGTGGAGAATTATTGTCTCAAATTAATCACGCTGGCATTTCTTATTCAAATTGACAGGGTAAAATAATTATACTCCGTGATTACGATACATTTGTTTGACCCGAATAATAGCTTACATCAAATATTGAAAACATCTAAATACGTGTTACATGTATACTTCTAAATAAATACATTCGCGCTTTCAAATACTGCAAATACTACAACAACAAGCCAAGCCAACAAGGAGATATTATTTAAAAGAAAAAATAATCGAATGCTGTGATTTCAGGTCGAATGTACTTGTGCGTAATGCTGTATGGTGCTGCAATGTTACCGCTGGTGTACATTGTGTCGTATGCGTTCAATGGTCCTGCTGTTGGCTTCGTCGGCTACTACTTTATGAATGTAATCTTCGGTGAGTAAAACAAATTGATTTTCAAATGAAAAGTGGTAGAATTATTTAGTACATTTTGTGAAATTCATACATATTTTTACGTCAAAAACAACTTTGTTCTTTGTGCATCAGGTATGATGGGTGCACAAGTGGTGGAAGCGCTATCCTCTCCTCAGCTTAACACTGCGACCGCCGCGAACATACTCGACTACATATTACAGTTCTTCCCGCTTTACAGTTTAATTACTGCGGTCAGGTATGTATACTAAACTTCTCTTTAGTAAACGACGTTATAGTCTTTTGTATTAAGTAACACTATTTGCCAAAAGCTTACTCGCGATCTAGTATTACGGTGATGCCTGAGTAGGTTGGAGCCCAACTGGAACCCTCAGTGATATATTGGGCCAGTGGTGACTTCGCACCAAATACAAGTATTTATATTTTATTAACCCGTGGTATGGAACGTAGATGTATTCGAGGCACAATATGTTTTCTATTGTGTTTATATGCCGACAGATAAGCGGTTAAATGTTTTATATTATTTCAGATTTTTGAACCAAGTTGGACTGCGCGAATACACTTGCCTTCAAATGTGCGAGTACGTACAAGCAGTGACTCCTAGCCTTCAGTGCACGATGGAAAATTTATGTACACGTTATGAAGAATGCTGTGGTAAGTAGAATTTCTCATATTCCTCATAAATTTATTTTACTTGTCAAAGCCGTTTATTGATTTCGCTAAAAGTCCAGAACGGATAAACCGATTTGGCTAATTTTGATCATGAAATGTTCGTGGAAGTCCAGGGAAGGTTTAAATTAAAAGGTGAGAAACATTTTTAGGTGGTACGAAGTTTGCCCGGTCTGCTAGTGATTAATACAAAGGTGATACTATTTACATCTGAATATTTTTATTGCAGTCGAACCGAACCCTTACTTCAATTGGAGTCAGCCAGGCATATCTCGATACTTGACATGTATGATTATATCATGCATCTTGTTTTGGACTATTCTCATGATCATCGAGTACAGAGTCTTCCAGAAGGTTTGTAATATCATTTCTATATTATCATTTAATTATGTACCTACATCTTTTTGAATGTTCTTAATTTACACACTAAGTTCCTTTTTCTTAACAAATAAAAAAAAAATTAATACTTATGTACTAAGTAAATATGTGTCGCTAATTACCGTCATTTTCACCAACTGGTGGTTAATAAACTGTCTCTTAACTAGAAGTTACTTAGCGCAAAGTAGCACCTAAACTAAGACTAACCTACCCAACGTTGGTGATAACTAAGATGTCGTTAAATGTCAATCTCAACTTGTATTCATCACTTAAATACTACTTTTATTACAGTTATGTACGATTAAGAAGACCCCATCGCCACTAGACGAGAGTATAATGGACCAGGACGTGCGAAACGAGGCGCAGCGTGCGCGCAGCGTGCTGCCTTCACAACGTTCCGAGCATGCGCTGATCGCCAATGGTCTCTCCAAGTACTATAAAACACACCTTGCCGTAAATCAAATCTCATTTGGTAAGTTTTTCCCTCTTCTTCATCGGTATATAATGTATTTTTGAAGTATCATGCTATGTGCCAAATACATTCTATTCCTTCATAACTTATTCATTTAATTACGTTATTAAGTATAATTAATATTTGTTTGGTTTTCAGGCGTTAACGACGGCGAATGTTTCGGTTTATTGGGTGTGAACGGTGCCGGTAAGACTACCACCTTTAAAATGTTAATGGGGGACGAGTCTATCTCAAGCGGCGAAGCGTTTGTTAGTGGACATTCTGTGGAGAAAAGTCTTGGCAAAGTACACCAGAACATCGGTTAGTATACATACCTATAGACAAAAAGTTTTTTTACGATGTCATTGACCAACGTCAATAATCTTAATTCATATTCCACATTAGTATGTATTTGCTAAGCTTAGTTTTGTTGCAGGTTACTGTCCCCAGTTCGATGCTTTGTTTGGTGAACTCACGGGCCGTGAGACGCTGCATATGTTTGCTATGATGAAGGGTCTGCGTCTACGCAGTGCTGCACCAACCGCTGAAACATTGGCACATGCACTCGGTTTCCTCAAACATCTTGACAAAAGGGTAAATTATATAATTATTAAAAGATAACCATAAATCTTTTAAACTGCGACCTACGAACTCATCTCTTATAATTACTTATAATTATGTAGAAGTCAAGACTTCAGTAGCGGATTGTCACGACCTGATGATAATGAATTCAAAGCCATATTTTTGTTTTTATAAAAACTCAATTAAGTAGATACCCCTATTATTTTAAGCCAAGATAAGACAAAGACAGATAACCTTACCTGGATACTTATTTGTTATTTAGCGATAAACATTATAATACATAACTAAGTAGGTACTTCCTTTTCACCATTACAGGTAAATCAATATTCAGGAGGAACGAAAAGAAAGTTGAACACGGCAATAGCATTCTTGGGCAGAACACGGCTTGTGTTCGTAGATGAGCCAACCACTGGAGTAGATCCTGCCGCTAAACGACATGTGAGTATTTATGTATTGATAATATAATGGGTACTGCATATAAGGGCATTGTTTTCTCTGTCCTAACAAAGTAATCAGGAATGATTCAAAAAAGATACAACACACTTCCCAGGAAAAGTCTTTTTGATCCGTAATTTTTACGCTGCGTAGTTTTTATGACGTGCATAGTGCTGTTTCTAATTGCGAGCATTCTGATCATAATATTTATTATTATGTTACTTTACATAGGTGTGGCGAGCAACGCGTGGCGTACAGCGTGCTGGCCGCGGCGTAGTGCTGACGTCACACAGTATGGAGGAGTGCGAAGCTCTTTGCTCACGGCTCACTATCATGGTCAATGGAAAATTCCAGTGTTTCGGCACACCACAACATCTTAAGAACAAATTTTCCGAAGGTACGAGATCAATCCTTATCAATTAATAGCTAAAGAGATATCATACTTATCTCTAAACTTACATAAGTCGTTCTCGATATTTAAGTATAAGTTTCAATTTCGATTGCTTATCAACACCACCTGGTAAAACTAGATTAGCACTTGAAAATAATACTGATGATGACGTATTACCTATGTATTTTTGTTTATCATATGATTTCGCACGAGAGACAATTTATTAATATTAATTTCAGGTTTCACATTGATTATTAAATTGAAAATGGAAGACAGAGACAATGACACTGCTTCTTTAAACAGCTCACGTAGTGTAGTGGACACCGTCAAAGAATTCATTACTGAAAATTTCCGGAATCCACGTATCATGTAAGTACATCTACCTAATTGGTTTATATTATGACCCATCCATATTTCAGATATTTTAAACGCACTCATTTTGTAAAAAAGATCAAAATAAAACAATAATCATCTGTACTACAGATGATTAGATATTTGATTTGGGTATAATATTTGTATTTTAGACCTACTTTTGAGCGCCGCCGTAATGTAACTAATACTACGCCGTAGGCCGTTGCTACGAAATCGGAAATATCTAATTAGGACACAATATATTCGAGTTTTTTGTTTTATAGTTATTTTTGTACAATCATTGATTTAAATAATATGTTTTACAGGGAGCAATACCAAGGTCTCCTGACATACTACCTTCCAGACCGTAGTATGGCGTGGTCACGGATGTTCGGCATTATGGAGCGCGCTAAGAGGGACTTGGAGATCGAAGACTACAGCATCTCACAGACCACACTAGAACAAATATTCCTACAGTTTACCAAGTACCAGCGACAAGCATACGAATTACTATAGTGAACAATGTCGTAGTTTAGAGATAATTCGCTATACATCCCACATCTGGGATCTAAAGATTCGGGGAAATGCTCTCTTGTAATATAATGTGTGAGTGCACATAGTTTCATATATAAGAATACATGCAGTGCGATGTCACTTCTGTACCAGTCTGACGTCACAGGTGAGTCTCGCTCTAGTCGATAAAATTGTAGCAAATTCGTTATTGACGTTTTACTGTAGTTCTAGAAGTTGAAGTGCTAAATTTAATAACAATAAATTTGTTTCTGCTTGTATACAAGAAATGTTTTCCCAAATAATATTTTTGTATTTGGGCTGGGAACCCAGAAACATAGTTAGATAAATTAATTTCGTTGTCAAAGTAGGACCTAGTGTTTTAGAGGACATTTATATCCTCTAAAAGTGGCACTATAGAAGAGGTTTACTGAAGAGACCGATTGCTTGTCACGATTATTTTATAAATGTTTACATAATGCAAAAGTTACAGTGGCAAGTCTTGGATGTAGGTATCTGATTTACGAGTAAATAAATGTATATTAGTTGTAATTTTAATGACATTCCATGACCTCTTTTACATATTTACAAAAGAGAAATGAAACGAGGCTATTTGAAATGATTTTATTGTTGTACCATATAGCGTACCGACTAAATCACTATATTAAAGAATTTCTTAGTAAAAAACTTACCTATTGTATACAAAATATGCTCAAGCGCTTGTCTTGCGCCTAATTTTGCGTTAAGTTGATGTAAATAATAATAATGTGTATGTATGTACCTATTGTACCTAATATAAAAATTGTTATTTATTTGTTAAAATTTTTTTACTTTCATACCAAAAATCTGTAGTACTTTAGAAAACGTATTTGTGATGTGTGTAACTATTTTGTTTTAGTTAATCTTAATATATTTGTAACGTATTTGTGATCAAATAGATGATTCGATAAAATAATAATACAATAAATAAATATGTACGGATTATAACCTACGATATCGTTAATCATTACTGATTTATAATTACCTATCTCTTCTGATAATAATGCGGACATAAGTAGGTACGCATTAGCGTGTTTTTATATTTGTAGCATGATATCGTAGCCCGTAGCCGTTGCTACGGCGTAGCAAGAAGTTTCAAAGTTGTGTATAATATCACTGCTAATTTTAATCAATGCTCAATGTTCCCAAAAGTGGCACTAAGTATAAAAACTTACAGTGCACTTACAATATTTGTGTAGTGAGCCTACGGTGACTGTGTGTACAAGGCAGCGTATACGCTTTGTTGCTAGATAAAGAGTTGATACGTTTCGTTGATTTTGTGCTTGAAAGACGAGTTCGATTTTCAGGTTGGGGAAAGTATTGTTCGTTTTCGGAAATATGATATGTAACCTGAAATATGTATGTAATCATACAATGATATGTAACCTGGAATATCACATAGGACTATAACATAACTGTAACATAACTATAACTTAACTGAAATGCATTTCGCGATCATGAAAATCCCTTGGTGTCGTTAAAAATAACAATAATTGTAACACCATTCGTTGAGGTTAGTTAGATTGTTATAATAAAACAAATTCTGATAAAATATCCTAGTTTTATTAAAAATTGTCTATAAACACTACACAATACAAACACCGCCTTATGATATAAGGTTTAATATACATCGAGAGGAATAGCAATACAATTTAAAGCCAGAATGTTGCATAAATTAAGTTATGTATACTGTTCAAGCGTAATAATTAAGTAGCATTTGAAGCTGCACATGAGTTCTACAGTCTATTTTATAGAAAAAATATTCGTTTCAATAATACTTGGATGTTCAAAGGAACTTGTACTAATAAAATTAAACTAAGCCCTGATTATACCTGATTATAGGTAAATGGCATCAGATGTATCAGTGGCACAGGGCGTATCCTTAAATAATAATATATATTTTGCTAATGGCAATAATTAACACAATTAATTATAATAGATCACAAATGATATCACACGAATTCACATTTATACAACTTCTTAAATATAACCGTTCAGCTCTCAGCTGACATTAATGATGCAGATCTACATTTATTAATACAATAAAGAAGCTATTTATATTGTATACTCCGTAAATAAGAGAGCACACATACAAAATAATGTATCACATACATAATTGTAACGTGAACATCAAATCTTTCAATACAATATTAATCAATCAACTGTGTTCAAGATTGAATATTTGTGGTGCGATTACATTGCGTTGGGCATAGTGTAAATCTACGGAACTAACTTTCGATAATTCGTATCTGACAAACATTTTTCAAATGCAGCTAATGCAAGTTTTCACAGATAATCCTGCAAAATCTTAATTGGCTGCCACCGCCTCGACACGAGTTCACTTTGACTCATTTTATACTATTACTAGCTTTTACCCGCGGCTTCGCTCGCGTCACATAAGGATAAAAAGTAGCCTATGTGACATATACCAATACACACAGAGCGATCTATCCCAATAATTTCGTTTTCCCTCGAGAATATCAAATTTTTCCGGGATAAAAAGTACCCTATTATTTAATCCAGACTTCTAACTTTACATCTGCAAAATTTCAAAGCGATCGGTTTAGTAGTTACGGCGTGAAAGTGGAACAAACAAACAAACTCACTTTCCGATTTATAATATTAGTAAGGATATAAAGCGGAAGAGTTTGTTTTTTTGTTTGTTTGTTTGAACGCACTAATCTCCGTAACTACAAGTCTGATTTGAATAGTTCTTTTTGTGTTGGATAAATGCGCATTTATCGAGGATGGCTATAGGCTATAAAATAAGGTCAGGTAAACTTATAGGTCGTAGCGTGATGTTTTATAGCCTATAGGAGCTCCTATAGGAGCTGAGCAGAGCGTGTGAAACCGCGCGGATGTAGCTAGTTTTAAATATGTAAAAATGAGCTTCAAATTAATTGAATCAATGAGTTTTAACCTTCCCCTGTAAAACTAGACCTATTGCAGATACGCGGCCTTTACGTATGGTAGATTCGTGGATTTGCACTATCCCTGAACATTTGTAGATGTATTATATACCCACAACTGTGATTACTATTTGTACTTGTATTATTTATTATTAATTCTACGGACATTTTTCAGATCTTAAGAAAAGATTATAATGATTGAAAATAGAACATAATTTGGCGCAAATTAGCAATTTTTTGTCAGTTGATAAATTAGGCCATCACTTTAATGAATTAATTCAAGTCATTACGGTACATAATATTACTGATACTGATACTGTTAACTACCTTAAATAGGTACAATAAGATTGTGACAAGACTATAAATATAGATTTCCTTAGAAGATACAAAATTAATTAACAAAGTGGCAAGTTGTTAATACATTTTAAAACACGACAGTTATAAAAGTTACTTTAAATCTTTCAAGTTCATTGAGACTTCCTTTGGTATTAAAATGTTACTTAGAATACAGAAATGAAAAAAAAACATAGGAAATGGTAAAATATTGTTATATGAGTCACAATTCATTTCTGTAGCTGCCAAAAAGGCCATCATACGACCTATTTACTCTCCTAATAGGACAAGCACCATAATATTAATTATATCTCACTAAAATAAGTACTTAACAGGCACCTCATAATGAAATAGTGCATTGTTTGGATTCCAAATCAGAACAAAGAACCATATTTAGTTGTAACTAAATTTTAACATACAAAATCACACATCACTTATGAAAAAACGGCAAAAATACGATACGAAGTGGATGCGACAATTTATAGTGCTTTCATTTAAGACGTACTCTAAGTAAAATACAGTTGTACCTAAATTGTATATTCGATATTTATTAACTTAAATATTAACAGATCATTACAGAGGTTGGGAGTATTTTGAGACAAAACATTTATTTCTAACGTTTCTATTGTACGAAAACTGGAATGGTGTGGTCAATGACTTACGTTTACTCGATGGTAATTCTACGAACATTTGAGGCATGATTCTGAGATTACTATAATAGCACGAAGCTTTAGTGAAAGTATTAGTTTCTTCCAAAAGAGAAGAACACTTTTAAGTACAATGTTTGCCGTTACATTCCGAATAAAATGCTTAATGATCTTAAGCAGATGCGTGTGAATTATGTAACGTTTTGCGGCAAACTATAAGAGCTCGTATTTTACTAGTAGAACTTACGTTGCATAGACTATATTTTATGCATTAAATACACATTCAAACACATCAACAACATTTAACGGTACAATTGTAACTATAAGTAAGTATCTTATGTTAATTTTCTCATATAAAATATTGAACATTCAAAATGGAGTCGTAATAACTATTTGTATTATTGAGTCTCAATGTCCGTATTTACCTTTCGATCTTACAAAATATCTTGTCGACTATAGATGAAAATATTACTAACTTTATGCTGAGTATATGAAAAAGTAAAAAAAGTTATCAGTTGTAAACGACACTAGTCTAAGAGTTTTATATAAAAATCGAGACTTTATTATTAAGTTTTTCCTTCTCCTTCCTGTCCTTCAAAAACTTAAAAAATCTATTGTCGATTAAGCGCGCAGTAATTCGATTCAGATCTCTTGTCTTGTAGTTTACCCTGAACCTTACGCTTAAATTAATATTCCCTTGAGGGGTTAAGCCTCTGTGTTGCCCTGCATTCTTGTAAATTGTAGGAATACCTGTTCTAGCGTAGTCTGTGCTACGGAGTAGTCCTCTATTGGGAACTGTTTCCGCGCTTCTTCCATAATATCGAATATTCGCCACCATGGCAATCCAGCATCGTTGATATAGAATGTGCTAATACCCAGATATGACTCGCTGGAAAAGAATAATAATAAACTGAATTCTATGCCAACTAAGTGTAAAAAGAATTGACTTTTATATTAACCAATGATTAAGATACTTACATAAGTCTCGAATCATTAAAGTTGTCGATAATATAATTTTTGATCTTGATCACTGCGTTATCCCTATCTACGCCAGATTTACATTTAACTATTAATGTGTATCCTGAAATTAAAGAACTGTATAAGTACAATAGTAGAAGTATTTTTTACAATAAACGTACAAGAATGTGAATTTTGTACGAGATATTAACGTATACGATACTGTAACGCATTACTACCTTGTGAAAACTTATTCTTCAAATGCTGTAGAGGTCCGAGGCAGTAGAACTGTCCGTTGACCATGACAGTGAGTCGCGAGCACAGAGCTTCACATTCCTCCATACTGTGTGACGTCAGCACTATACTGCGCCCCGCTATCACTGCCTCGCTTATACACGTCCATACTAGTCGCTTTGATGCGGGATCCATACCTGATGTACAAATATTCGTTTATAATTTTTATTAAATGTTAAATTGCGCACCTGTCAGGCTGGGAGCGCCTACTCTTAAATTGTACAAATGTACGATTATGCGTATTCAAAGCTTAAAAGCAAAATGACCTTATGAAGTATCTATGTAAGCAGTATAATTTTGCAAAGTTCGATAGAGAACAATGGAAGAGACCCCCACCAACCTAAATTCAAGTTAATGGGGGCTAACGTTTTTTTGTCCACCAGATGGCGCAAAAGTAGGAAGGAGTATTTTATACTTATAGTCCAGTCACAGCAGCTGTCAAATATTAAACGTCCAATAGTGTGACACTACCTAATTCCCTATTGGACGAAGAACGAGAGGTTCACACTAGCACCATCTGGTGCGCAAAAAGACGGTAGGCCCCATTGGGAGTGGGCAGGAAATTGATGTACAAATTATGTATGATCTTATACATTACCTGTAGTCGGCTCATCGAGGAACACTAATGGTGCATCACCAAGCAATGCCACAGCTGTGCTAATTTTTCTTTTAGTCCCTCCGCTACACGCAAATACCTAAACAGAAGTTATTCCATCATATTCAAAATATCTGGGATTGGTTTAACGAGTAACATGTAACCTACATTCCAAATGAAATGTGTACCTTTTTATCGTAATGCCTTAAGAATCCGAGTGAAGTGGCAAGATGTAATGCTCGAGCATTACCGACAGCAGACGGTATGCCGCGCAGTAAACAGAATATCCGCAATGTTTCGCGACCCGTGAGGTTTTCAAACAAGGCATCAAACTGCGGGCAGTAACCTGGAAGAATATCCCAACGCATTTATACCATTATCAGTTTAGTTATAATTAAGATACGAGAAAAATGTTATTAAGTTCTCAAGTGTGGGAGAGCCATGCTTCGGCACGAATGGGCCGGCTCGACCGGAGTGATACCACGGCCTCACAGAAAACCGACGTGAAGCAACGCTTGCGTTGTGTTTCGTCGTGTGAGTGAGGTTACCGGAGGCCTAATTAGCCTCCCCTTCCCCAATCTCCCTAATCCCTGAATTCCCAACGATCCTCAAACTCCTAATCCCCAAAAACCCGGTAACGCACTTGTAACGCTTCTGGTGTTCCAGGTGTCCATGGGCGACGCCGATTGCTTACCATCAGGTGATCCGTCTGCTCGTTTACCGGTTTATGCCATAAAAAAAGTTAAAATTAACAGTAGTAACTTACCAATATGTCTATAGACGTCTTGTAGATGCGTTTTGATTGACATTCCGTGTACGTATGCGTCACCGCCAGAGATGTGGGCGTCGCCAGTCAACATACGGAACGTTGTGGTTTTGCCCGCACCGTTTATACCGAGTAGTCCAAAGCACTCTCCCTTGTTAACGGCTAGAGAAACAAAACAAAGGTATGATCCTAAGGTAAGATTATATTTTAGCTTTAAGATTAACTCGTCGAGTACCGGTTTTGTAGACACAATTATAGAACAATAGGTTGCGGTCACCGGTGACCGCTTGGTATTTGACAGTTTAAAAGATTAAATTAATTAAAACGTATTTGCTTACCAAAAGTAAGTCTGTTGACAGCAAGGAAATGTTTGTAGAACTTAGTAAGGTCTCTGCATACGAGACTGTGCTGGGCTACTTGGGGTCTTGTGAACTCTTGGACTCTGCGACGTTCTGTTTCTACATCATCATCCCCTTTGCCTACAGCCGGTGTTGGCTGGTTGCTTGAAGAGTAGAATACCTTGTGAAAAAGAAAGTATTATATTAAACAGGAATAATCATTACTTTTACCAAGTACGCTTTTTGTTTTATTGATTTTAGAAAGTTTTGAGGTATTCCTCGTAGTGCTCCCGTTTAGAAGCGCGCCCATCTAATATTGATTAATATTGATAAGGAACTATTAAAAATATTAAAATTTATTTCCTCGAAGCGCTCCCATGATTAACTTTCGGATAGAGATGGGAATATACTAACTGAAGTTATCAATAATAACTAGGTAATAAGTAGAACACATTATTATAATATACAACTAGCGGCCCGTCCCGGCTTCGCATGGGTTTGGTAATTGTTTTTTGGTTTTATTGTAAATCCTTTAGTCCGCTATACGATATACAAATAGATAAATATAACCTGCCGACATATGTACGTATTCATTTTTTTTTATTGTTTAGGAAGCTTATGATTTCTCTCCATTATGTTTCTCATTACTAACCCCCTTCCCGCGCACCTCAATGTTTTATTTATAACATCCCCTTTAAATACACAAAACAATAACATTGGTCCTTGTATACACACATAAGAGTGCCGAAAGTAAAAAGATATTATTCTCCCAATTTCGTAATTTGGTTAAACAAGTTCGATGTCGATGAAAAACACATGAGTTTTTAATAATTATCGATATAATTCATTACGTTAACTTTATGCTTTTCCCTATTTTTGAACTTAGGAGCGCTTAGAGGAATAAAACGGGAGCGCTTAGATGGGCGCACTTCTAAACGGGAGCGCCACGAGGAATACCTCAGTTTTGTAATTTTTATAATGCGTCAAGCGTGTATTTGCATTGTTCTCACATATACGTACAATATTGGAATATGTATCAGATACATTGTAAATCATACTTTTTTAAAAAGAGTAAACACTGGATTTTCTTACTCGTTCTTCTCCATTCGAATCTACATTTTGGAATGAGCACCTACCTTCACCTAGCTTCACTGACGGACTGACTGACAGACTATTATTTATTTTGAATTTGTTGACGTTTCAAAAGTACCAAATTATGGTTTAATTGCAATAAATGCTTTGACTTTAACTTTGATAATGAACACAAATTCTACAAAAAAAATCAGACTTAGACCCGTAACAGCAAGTTGTGGTTCTTGTAACACGTCGTAACCATCAGTTTATGAGTATAAGTAATTTAAAGAAAGTAGGTACCTTGTTCAAAATCTCGTATTCCTTGATGAGCAATATCATGAACGATAAGATTCCAACCATGCTCATCATGAACAGATATCTTCCAATGCCCGGCTCTCCCCATCTCATGTACGGATCATCTTCAACTGAAAAAAATATGAAACCTTTTGTTATTAACTCAATAATTTCACAGAATTAAAACACATCAACCAAGCATAATTTGTAATGAAATCAATATTCCGATAACTGTAAATGACATGTCGTTTTAATTTCTTATTATTCAGCAGCGTAATTCATTGCTGGTGCTCTATCTATCTACATAAAGCCGATCGTGCTTGTATACTAATTAAAATTATGTTCTAAATAATTTAATAAAGATATTTTAACCTAGAAGAACAAGATTATAGTTAGGAAACAGGGTTTTAATAATATCTTATTGCCAATCTATGATAGGCATGTCAAAACATCATCTTGTATTAACTAGTTAGTGAAGCTAATACATAAAAAGTTTCGCAGCATTCAGAGTCAAAGCAGACACTACTACAGAACAGTTTAGAAGCACAGTAAGCATACCGAAGTACAGGACAAACACGCACCACAAGACTCACTTACTACAACACACGGAGAGTTTCAGCTGCTTGCAGATTGTGTGACGCGTGCAGTTGTCGATCTTCAATTGGTCGCAGAGACCATCACACGCCATCATTGAGAACGATGATACACTCATGTCCCTATAAAGTTAAGACATATTATTCTGTTTGTTTTAAAGCTTTCTCGTGTAACCGTTTGAGGAATTACTCGACTAGTTTCAAGCTACGGTAGGAGCTCATAAACAAGACAGACACTTGGCCGTATAAAGGTAACTACGTCGTTTATTGATATCACTGCTTAGAGATCATTGGCCTGGTTTTATAGATCTAAAATGTACGGGACTGGAATTTAAATCTAATCAAAAAGGGACAAATTAGAATTATCGTAAAAATACTCCCCGGCCTCGATATAATCTTTACTGAATCTAGGTAAATTATTAGATTGAATTGTCAAGGTCAAGCGATACCATTCAGGCAATACAATAGTGCGTAGTTATGTTTGTCATTGTAAAACTTACAGCAACTAAAATATTCCACATTACTCTGACTACAGCGTGAAAAGCATGTCATAGTTTTTGGTACCGACATCAAATTCAATAAGTATGAGTATTTACCTGAAACTTCTACTGATGCAGTAAATAGGCAACGGAGAAAAAATCCAGTCGAACAGATGAGCGTAAAACGGACTGCCTACTTCAGGTAATCTCAATAATTCGATGATTAAAAATGGCATGCAACCTGATGAAACAAAAACAATGGGTTTATTATTCGATCTAATATTAACAGCTTGTGATATTGTGCCGTTCCCGCAATACAAGAATGATATCAAATCGGAATTATGATAATACCGTGTAAACTCAATTCAAATAAGCTGTTTATGTATTCGTAAATAAATAAATATGTGAGTTATTGAAATACTTACCCGTGAATATATTCATGAAGCACATTTTCGAAAAACCAGTAGCAGCTGCTTCGAAGTAAAATGATGCGAGGTAGTGTAGTGGTATTGTGGCTATTGAGAACACCATTAAGACTAGAAGGACCCTGCCTGGAATATACGAATTTTAAGCATCAAACATCGAATTTAGATTATTCATATTTTCATTAATGTAATTTAACGTACCTAGTTCAGCAGGTGAAGATAAAGTGCTTTCTTGAAAGCAAGCGAGGGTGAGTATAATACAGAGGTAGACGAGGAACAGCCAGAACCAGTCCCAAATGAGCGCAGTTGTCCACATGACTGCGGGGCGCACGCCTGACACACGTTGGAGAAGCTTCGCGCCGCTTATACGCTCCTGGTACAGGACAGATTACGAGATATAGATTATTGAACAGCCAAAGATAGATTTACTTTAACATTTAGGAAGTGAGCAGATGGATCACCTGATTTTAAGTGATCAATCAAAGTGACCACCTATTGACAGGAATTTTAGGTATTCGAAAATTTTAAGTACTGTGGCCGCAAACTGGACTTGAGTGACTATATAAGTTTTGGATTTATGGGTTTATTACAGCATTAAAAAAAACATTCGGAAAATTCATACCACGGTCTGCCGAAAGTAGATTTATATTAGAAAAGAAAGGAGAGTACATTATTACGGATTCATTTATACTTTAAATGAATGAACAATATTACTGTTTGAATTATAAACAGTACCAAATAATTAAGATACACACAGCCGTTTAAAATGTTCCTTCATTCAGACACGAGCCTGGCGGAACATCTTTTTTGTTTTGTTATAAAAAGCCTTCGACGCACGCGATCTCGAAACGAACAAAGACGTAGTACGTTTCTTTTAACTGAATATTTTAAATGTACGTTTCTTTTAACTGAATATTTTATTTCGCATTGCGTTTCAGTACGCAATAATAATTAACGTAATTTATTACAGGATTACATTGAACTTATTTATTTATTTATTTATAATTCATGGAGGACTTACAGCTTATAAAAATGGATAAAAATAACAATAGGCGTAGGTAACAATGAGCCAAAAACAAGTCCTCACGTTTAACATTTGAAATAAATTAATTAATATGGTGTGAGTACTATACAATATTAAAAATACATATATTCTATAATCGCCTGTGACACAGGAATATTCCTAGTATAGGCATAATATTTTTAAGATCTTGTCGTTTAATTAAGATATATTTTTGTACCTATGTTGACCAGTGTTATTATGAATAAAAATTTTATTTATTTATTTATTTATTTATTATTCTGCGTAAATGAAAAAAATAAATATTGAAACAGACCGTACAGACAATATGATTATGAATAGATCAAGAGAAACGATAAAAAAACTAAAGATCTAGTGCTGCTTAAAAAATTTGAGGCTTAAGGACCTCTTTGCCGAGTTCACACTAGTTGTAAACGGATCGAAGTCATATTCCTTACAAACATTGTTAAAGTGTCTGCTTGCACGCATAATGTAACTGTTCTGCCTGAAGTTAGATGAGGAACGGGATACGTACATACTCATACACTTGTAAATAGTAATGTTCTTCATGTAGAGACCCGAAAATACGCGAGAAAGTGAAAATTTGAATGCGTAGCAAGTCAATTCATTGATGTAATTATTTAATGTAGAATTAATTAAGTTTTTATTAAAGTTTGCATATGAGTTGCAAGAAAACAAAAACAAACGTTCTTAACCAATTAAAAATATTTCTTTTCGTTTATTGTATATTTGAATATACAATATACATAAGTATGTAGTTATAAAACCTAATAACTTAAGACTTCATTGATCGTCACTTTGACCTTTACGGAGTCCAGTCAGTTTAACTTAATTAAATTACCTAAGTAATGTTAGGTAGTTAATAAATCAATAATAAATATTACCTTAATAACGAAGAGTACTAAGAAAGCGGTGACGAAAGCCATACAAAAGCCGATGTTGAATGCGAACTGGAATCCCATACTGCTGCCGGAAGCCATGACCTTCACCTGAAATCCATTGTTTAAGTTAGGACTTATACACTTTTTTTTACCTATACACTTTTGATTACTTAGTAATACGCTGGCAAAATATGATTCCAGGGCCTCATAAAAAATCGAGTTGTGTTTCGCCGTGAGTTAGGATAGCAGAGATCTAATCCTCCCCATATCACTTGAGGAGAGAAGAGAACTTGCAAATCGTTTACGTGAGCGGCACCGATTGCTTACAATCGAACGATCTCGTTTGCCAAACTATCCCAAAAAATAACCAGAATGCCATTGCATTTTGACGAGAGATATAATAAATTAAGACAGTTTTGAACTTTTTTGCAGATATTCATATAATTTTTATTATCTAACAATTTTCTATACTCTATACACTTAAGACTGGAATAGAATGCGACCTGCGATGACAAATAAGTATTAGGTAAAACAATGGACTATAAAACATAAGTACCTAGGTAGAACTAGTTAATATATGACAGAGATGGGCATGAGTATCAAAAATCCTTGACTGAAGTACAATTGCCAATTAAGCTGTTTAATTGAATTTCTACACACGTTCCAAAATATTATCTCGTTTTTTGATCACTGTAATCTAAGTTTTTTGTTTTGCGCGCCCCTATACAGACTCATAACATGTATTATAAATGCGTATTGTAATGTTTGTCTGTCTATCTGTCTGTTCTTTTACATCGCAAGTGAACATTTATAAGCCACGATTTTTGTGTCTGTGAGAGTAGTATAGGCAACATAATTTCCTTAAAACCGTGAGAATTATAGTTATGTGCAACTCTGCCTACCACTTCAGGGAATAAAAAGCCGTGATTTTGTTATTGAAAACAATTTCCATGTATTACAGAGAACTCAATACAAATTGTAATTTCAAATTGCCTGATTTTATATTAAAACTAATCGACTTCTAGCAAGTGGAAAAAGACGATGAATAATCAATCAATACATATATACACAAAGTGATATTAGACACAATAGAACTCTAGCGTCTTATTAAACTTTGTCCTAATTCCATTCAATTGAATGGTTCGTTGTATTTATATGGACAATTTAAACTGTTTGTGAGTTGATTCTTACAGTTATAGATGCTTCTATAATTATTATTATTCAGATCTTAGACTAACTTGTTAGACTTTATTCTGTTGCAATAGAGTCGAATTTTGAATATCAAATGAACGATTAGTCTTTTACTGGCCTTTTCCGAACTAAACAGGATAGGGTCGGCACCGAGTCTTAACCATATTCTAAATTATAATACTGCACACAGATCGATTCTATGTACGATGTTATAAAGTGTAATTTCAAAATACACTTACCAAATTTTCAATGGAATACGGCAATGGGTAGTTGATAACTCTCAAGTTGCTTCCAGGCGACATAGCTTTCATGATTGCATTATTGACATGCGCCAAAGATATCGCTGAGTCATGGTATCCGTAGTTACTGAACCAAGCTGTTATATTGCGCGCACCAAATGTAGCACCAATGGGAATTTCATTTCTTACCCTTGAGAGATCATCTGCGCTCTAAAACAGAATTTTCTTTAAATAAGCAACATAATGATCGTAAATATAGTTACTTAATGTCTGACCAGTGAATGACTTACCAGTTTTAAGTAGAATTTCCCTAAATTACTGGTGCCTAAATCGTTTAGTGACATTCCTGGGTACGTAGAAGTTTTAAAGTAATCCTTATATGCCATCATAGCTTTGGCTTCGATACTACCATCTGTTAAATTGACTTGGGACATCAAACTTTCTGTCTGTGCAAACCCACTTTCAAGACTTAAGGTCAATGGCGGCAATTGAGACAAAAATTTCCAGGACCGAGCTATCACTACTGATATTGTGATATTAATTATAGGCGTCACGAACTGTATTAAGGCAGTCAGTTTGTTCCTCATCGTGTTATAAGCCAGTTTTAAAAACATTGCCTTTATGTGATTCCGCAAAAGTTTGAATCCGCGCACTTTTTGTATAGGTTCATTATCCGCTGTAAATAAAAAGATGAATTAATTTTTTGGCGAGTTAACGGCCGAAAAACTTCGAGATTGTTATACTAACGAATGTTGTTGGCTAGAGGTGCGATTGCGCATTCATTGTAAGGTCCAGAATTGGTATGGTTTTTACTTTTTGCTGACGAACTTTCTAGATCTTCTGCGCCTGCCCTATAATTGCACATTTTTATATTAAAAATAAAAAATAAATCACAAAAAACCAATTACTTAAAATTCTATGTGTACATAAAACTTACTTCATAAAAACCTCCTCTAAGCTGGTAACTGAAAGTCCATAACTAGATACACACAAAGATTCCTTTTTATCTTCAAATGCTTTGAGCATCTCCGGAAATTTACTAACATTGTCACTAGGCAAGATGTATGTTAATTCCGAACCTGGAAGTAAATGTTAATTAGTTTTAGAGCAAAATCTTTAACCTTGAAAAGTAGATAGACATAACACGGTCCTTAACCCGTCATTGTTGAACCTATAGACTTTTATGACGAATTGAATATTGTTATTTACAATGTCTAGCATCAAAAAATAATCGATTTCAGACGTTTTTAGAAAACATATGTGCTACAATATATTTCTTACCTATATTAGTATTCTCCTTAATATCAGGCACGTAAGTTTTGAAGAACTTAGTGACATCATCAGGTATGCAGTTTTCTCCTTTAACAATAGTTATTTTGTAGCCGATGCCGTAATGTTTCTTGAGGAAGTAAGGGGTCCCTACACACTGTAGTTGGCCCCCAGACATGATTGCTATTCGATCACCGAGTACGTCGGCTTCGTCCATGAAATGTGTAGTCAGTATCATTGTGCGACCTGTGAATATATTTTTTATGTAGTTTTGACTGGCTCTGTTTCGTATTCGCTTGTTGGATCGAGTGAACTATTTATAGAGGATTTCAGTTCTTCTAAACAATAGTACGGAGTCTGGGCTTATGCCCAGTAGGTATTCGTTCCCTAGGAATAATATTCGAGGGCTCAGTCCGAGTTTATTTTACGTTTACCAAGATCTAAACGCGATCGGCGTTCTGATTGGCCGGCTCCAATGAACCCAACCAATAACATCGCTGAACACAGTCTCGTTTTGTGGTCAATAATGTTAAACCAAATTTGGGGAATAAAGGCGTCAAGTTATAAATAAAAACTTTCCTAAATAAAAACATAATAGTGCAGTTCAAAACCAGATATAAGAATTTTGCTAAAAAAGAGACAAATCTAAAATAAGAATATAATTTGAATATGTATGTGTCTAAAGATGAATGACATAAAAAATTATAAAACGCTCATAAATGATGTAGAAGGAGCAAAATCAAATTGACATTGCGTGTTTCATTTAAATATGACTCATTTTTAACTTAGAAATACTTAAATTTTATTTTCTTCCAAGTTTAATAAACAATTAAGCAATTGTTTTTATTTTCAAGGACAATCACTTTAAATGATGAAAATTTATTTAATTTGCATAGCAATTATGTGTTGTAGTTGTAGGTATAGACTTGACATGTATGTATTTATTTTGGAAAATTATTCAGAAAATATACATAGTACTTCATGCGTTTTAAATTGTTTCAATTACCAAAAATTGTTACTTAAACATAGCAATAGGCTTTTTTTAAGTGGGGAAAATCATCGAATGACTGCTCCCGCCTGGGTGAGGCGGGAGGGAGTGTCAGACTCTTACTGACTAAAAACCACCCCGTTCCTTCTCCTGCGCTTCGAGCCGGAGCCCCGGTAACCTGTTAGGTTCTCCGCGATAGGCTTATGACATACATATACGATATTATTGCAAAAACAGTTGCCCCGACCAGGATTTTATAGGTACCTATGGAGCAATACATAATATCTATATAAATTCCGACAATGTAAGGATCAGAATTGTTGTTTTCCTCTTGAAATCCATACAATACCTACGAGCCACCATAAAATGGATGAGTTAATATCATAAACCAATTTCGAAGCCACGTCATTTCTTACCTATATGACAAATATATTTTATGACTCAGCAATGATGTCCAACCAACATACTTACTACCATTGACAAGATAGATGATTCTTTAGGGCTAAAGGTTGTTTCTAACTACACGAGTTTACTGTGTTATTGGATATTTCTACATGTCCGAAAGTAAAACAATCCTAGTTCAAACAGCTTATAACAATATAGACGGCACGACTGAGTCTGAACTCAAGTATACAGCCGTTCATTGCCGAGGTACTACAAATAATTTATTATGTATGTAAGTAATCGTTTGAAAACCTTGACCTAATCCTTTTGAAGTTATGTTCCGTGTTCCAAAACTTTGATTATTTCACTGTGTGTGTATATTTTGAAGGACAAACCTTTCTTTTCTTTCTGCAGTAGGTCCCACAATGCGCGGCGCGCGGCGGGGTCAAGGCCGGACGTAGGCTCGTCCAGCAGTACCACGCGCGAGTTGCCGCACATTGCAGCCCCAACAGACAAACGCCGCTTCTGACCGCCTGACAACTTGTCAGACGTCATGTCTCGCTACAAAAAACATTCAACATCAATTTCCTTTACACTTTTTTACAATGATTCAGGTCAGACGGTGCGAAAATTTAATATATCAAGGTATTGAACTGTCGCTATTCGATATATCCATGGTGGCACTTCCAATACAAAAACCTTCTCTCGATATCTAATAACAACTTCACTGAAACGACGTCAAACTAGATAAATATCTACTTTAGCTTCATAAAATATTTATCTCATACATATTTCTGCCAAGTCATTGTTGGGTTTATATGTAGACGGTGACGGAGGTAGCTAAGGGGCAAAAACTAAACACTAACGTCATTTCTATATTTCTTATGACATTAATTATTAACGCAATGTGACAACATTTTACTAACCTTTTGTTCTAATTCAAGGAGTTTGACGAAATGATTTACTTCGTCCTTGATTTTACTTTTCGGAACACCTTTTAGCCTTGAATAAAATATGATGTGTTCCGCGACCGTGAGGTCTGGGAACAGTACGTTGTGTTGTGGACAGATGCCGAGTGACTTGCGCGCTAGACCAGTTTCCGTCACTATATTGTAGCCGTTGATGTACGCTTTCCCAGATGTGGGCGGAACCATGCCTGGATAGAAAAGTATTGTGACAACACGTTACAATTCAATGTAACATTTACAGCATCCACCAACGTATTATTAATTTGTTAGAGCAAACACGAAGATACATTCATTCAATGATTGATGTTGTTAATAGGACGAGCTACATTACAGTTAAGTGGACGTAATTGGGCAGTTGTTTAGCACGCAAGTGCTATTTAGGTACGCTTAGATGAACCGAAAAACGTCATTAACACCGAACAACCGAGTTTTTCCCATTGGTTCTCGGATCTTTGCCTGATTATGTAAGTATTCATTCGTACATCATACGACTGTGAGCCGAATTGTAGAAAATTATAGTGGAGAGTTCCAAATGCTCGTTATCACGAGACATTCTTTTTATAAGCCTTTACAAATGTTCTGTTTTGAATGAGAACGCGAAGCAAGATGTATTTGCTTAAAATTATAAGGTTTGTTCATTTCGTAATAGTTAACAACTAAGGAAAATCCTTTTTGCTTCGGTCGAGTGCCTACAGAACGAACACTACGATGTTGTGGAATATGAATATTTTATAAAGTTACATTTATACATATTTTAAGTTATGTCGAATGTAGGATAGTATAACATGAGTGACTATCCTAGATGGGAGTGGAGTACCTAGGCTTTCTAGTGAATTATGTTAATCATTCATATTTGATGGATGACTGTGTGGTATCAAACATCTAGTGACAAATGTCAAGGTAAGAAAGTACCTGTAAGCATGGATATAGTGGTTGTTTTCCCAGCGCCATTGTGACCCAATAACACGGTGATCTCGTTCTCATACATCCTGAGGTTCAAATTGTCTACGACTTTTTTACGACCCTTGTATATTTTCGTTAAATTCTGAAACGAAAGTTCACGTATAATATTTTTGTAGCCTAAGTCCATAAACTAGAGTTGTAATAAAATAGCGTGTTAATAAATTTTATTTACTTTTACGATTTTGATGTTTACTGCAAAGTTCTCTAGTACCTACATATTCACACAGCTCAATAGTATAAATCTAAATGTCTTAAAGAATTTTCTAATACAGTCAGGCTAGAAGTCACGGCAGGCGAGTTTCTTTAAGATAGGTACCTACAGTCCATAGCTAAGTAAAACTTGTACAACATAGTGATGGAGTCGTCCCCTCCGTTTATTTAGCGCAATATAGTGATGTTTGTACTACCCCTTATCGTTATTAAATTGATCAATAAGGATATTATGTGTTACTTGGAAAAGATCAGACGCCCACGAGTAGAACGAACCAAATATATTACAGCTGACAATTTATTATCCGACTACATTATTACTGAAACTAAGTGACTAGATCTGATGAAAGAGCAAATTACCTATTTTAAATGTACATTAAGTATAGGTAACATTAGTTCTGCCGTTCTTCATTATAAACAGTATAATTAATAAGACCTTATTTTACCAATTCCTATGTCTTCGATCATGGGCTCGCTGCCATCGCAGCGGTAGTCCCCTCTTTGAGGAGTGGCTTGAGAGACGCTACGGCGTCCTCACCTACCGCCTGACGCAGGTCCTCACCGGACATGGGAGTTTCGGGAGGTACCTGTGTCTGATGGGGCGGGAGGAAACGTCCGGGTGTCATCACTGCGAGGACCGCCCTGAGGACACGGTGGAACACACTGTCGCGGAATGCCCTGCGTGGGCTGAGCACCGCCGTGTCCTCAGGGAAGTGATCGGCGATGGCGACCTCTCGCGTCCGGGCCTAGTGCAGGCCATGATGCGGAGCGAGGGGGACTGGGAAGCCGTCTCCTCCTTTTGCGAAGCAGTCATGCTAGCTAAGGAGGAGGCGGGACGCGTGAGGCAGCGAAGCGCTGCCTCCTCGCAACCCAGCCATCGCGAAGGACACACCGGGCGTCGGGGATCGCGGGACGATCTCCAGCCACCGTAAGCGCGGGCCTGCGGACGGCGAGCATGGGTGGCTCCCCGTCCGACCAGAAACAGACCCGAGCGTACGGCGCGTCGCGTTCCGCGCGCGCCTCAAAGAGCCATCAGACCACCACAGATGGGGCCCAATAGGGCCGATGCCGATTCGGAGTCGCGGAGAACCTAACGGGTAACCGGGGCTCCGGCTCGACGTGCAGGAGAAGGAACGGGGTGGTTTTTAGTCAGTAAGAGTCTGACACTCCCTCCCGCCTCACCCAGGCGGGAGTAGTCATTCGATGACTTTCCCCCCTTAAAAAAAAAAAAAAAAATGTCTTCGATCACATCCATGCACCGAGACGAAAAGTATATTTATTTGTTTAACTAAGCCAACTAAGGTCAAACATGTGTAGGTATTCGTAATTTTCAGGAGTAGCTTGTTTACGTAAAATATTTGGTACCGTGTCGTGCTCGTGCGTGACTTACCTGTATGTTGACGCCCACTGGCACGCCTTTCGGTTCCTCGTCGTGGTCATGAACGACTTTCAATAAAGCATCATTGTACTCCGGATTATTTGAATCTTTCCCAGTTATCTCTGTGGAATATAAATAATTGATTGCCTGATCGGTATATAGCCACAATTGTGAAGGCCGAGCATGCGGTTATGGGATTCACTGTGGGCCAAGTATTTATTGTATCATTTTATAAAAATAATAATAGCATGGATACTTGTGGGTGTACGCTACTAGTCCCACTCCCTATTCAATGAAACTGTTGATAAGTGGGAGTTATGTAGTGAAATGTGCACCTCTGTCTATTCCTTTGGAAATTCAAGGTTTGATTCAGGATGTTATGTATGTGGGCAGAAATATATATTATAATTCATAGCAATGTGTAAATGATAACGAAGTAACAACCAACTTAGTCAGAAAAACATCGATGTAGGTATGCCGTTCCAAAGTTCACGATTTAATTCATCGTATCATAGTACCTAGTACAATCATTCACATTATGCGCTTTCAGTACATAATAAATAATTTACGAGCGATTAAAATTCTAATGCGATTAATAATGGCAGATAATTTGAACCTCGACAAACCGGTTTGATTCGAGATGTTCATTGTACAGTCGCAATGACAATGACCTTGATTGCATGGTTTTTGCGATGGTCGCTATTGATTCGTTACACTGACGAATTATGTAAGACATGTTATGTGTGTGTGTGTTATTTTTATTCATTCCAAACCTGACAGACGGACGTCAGTATATTTATTAAAAGTAAAGAGTAAACTTCATATCCGTTAATAAATATTGAAAGATATAACATGTTGAGTGACACTGACAAGCAAAGGGTTCTCGAGCTTGACGTGCGAATCGAGCAGTTATTGGGTTTGTCATATTTAGTTTTCAGTAAGTAATCAGCAGCACGGAGTCTCAAATTGTATGGCAAGTCTAGTCAATGTATAGCAAGGAGATAGTTCCTGTTTATATGGGCCTATTGGGCCTCATAACGTAACTGGCGAATAGTGGATACTACACTTAATAAAGAGAACCTCTTCAATACTATCGGGGATCATTCAGTAATGATGATGATGACTTAAAATATTAGTTGTTTTACAAACCTGCCACTTTATGCTTTTTCGGTTTCCAAAAGCTCCTCGTCAAGGGGAAGTACCAGGGCAACGGGACTCCATAGAGCCCTGGCCTTATCTTCTCGACATACATCGCTATCAACATGTACAGTATCGAGTCGAGTATCAGCATTAGAGCTATATGGCCCGGCTGAAGTTGATCCTGGTATGATATCGGAGTAAAGAACTCATCCCATTGTAGACCTTTTGGATATTGAAATAAGATTCAGTATTCAAATTATTGAAGTAAATGAAAATGAAAATTTGGCTGATGTTGAACAACCCATTTACAGCCGAAATTAATAATCGATGTATACGTAATATATTAGTAACTATAGAGTTTCTGTCAAGATTGATTTACGAACCAGGGACCAGGGGAAAGATTAGAACTGTATATTACTTCGGCCTATACACCATCAAAAGGTCCAGTTAGTACATATTATTATGGAATTGCAAAGTAAAATTTATTCTGTTCTATAGTTCTATGTAGTAAAAAAATACTATTTTTGTCAAGTACAATTTTATTATATTGCAGAAAAAAGAATCGTCGAGAGCCAAATAAATGATGATATGTAACTTTATAGGCAATTCGCAGTTTGTCAAGTATAACACCAAATAAAACGTAAGTGTATGTGTCGTAGGAAAAGAAAAATAAATGTACTTTATACCGCTTAGGATGACATTACTCATCTATTGTGTCTTTTAAGTTGTACTTATGTAGGCGTCGGTCGAAAGTTCAAAAGAGTAATTTAGTCTTTGTTCTAGCGATTCCAAATATTGTGCAAGTACCTCTACTACTTACTTATATTTTCTTTTATCAAACACATAAATTTAATTGGATTTCTGTTTAATACACTACTTAATTTGAACCTTTATTACAACCAGCATTTTTAAATGCTTAAATTACACTTAGCACTTTTTATTGCCAGCCAATTTACGTCATCAAATGATCCAAAAGCTAATCCGAGACTAACTATGGGGCACGTAGACGTACCTAGAGGTACTGGTATGTAGGAAGTATCTTTGAGTATGCAATTTTTTGTTCATACAGACATTTTGAATTAAGTAATATCTATCTAAGTCAAAAATAATACTATTTTATTTATGCTACCATTATATCCATATGCCACTATTCAAACCGATTAAACTATTGAAGTTGGAGTGAATAGGGCATAATAATAATGATCTTAGCCAATTTTTAGGAGTGGACAATTAAACATCGCAAAACAACTTCGCGACACTTACCTTTAGAAGTTCCTTCACACATGATGATAATTTGGAACGCATATCCCATAGCAGTGTTTGATATCAGACTTAATAACAGTTTCGTTGTCAGACTTATGTCTTCGTAAAGTACTTGGGTCAACATGTAAACAGAGTACGCGGCGAACCAGGCCAGGCCCATAAACGATGCAGCTGTATTGGCTGTGAAACATCAATAGCATTACTATACGATAACACGCGTCCGCACTACAGATAAAATCTATATTCATACGGAATATCTAATAGCTATTGTTTATTTTATTGGCTACTAGATAGACAGAAACTACCTATATAAAAATCAAACTACCCAAAATATCTCCTATACCATTAGACTACAAGACACACAACTGTAATTTGGGTAATAATGGCTTACCTCGAGAAAAGAAGACGCTGACCATAAAAGAAAATGATAATGAGGCAATGACGAACAAGATCATAAAGAAAAAAAGGACGCTCCATGGTGTAAATGTAAGTACAGAATAACCGTCGCCAGCCTGCGTCCGGTTGAATGGGGTCTAAAAACATACAATTCATTATTCTCTTGCTGATGTGTTTATAATAATAAACTAGAATACATATTCTCTCAGTTTATCTTCGGGATAACGGTATAAAACTGCTTTCAAGTCTGTGGAGACTTCATGCATAAATAACGATTTCAGCGAATGAATTTCTTTTCGAGCAAACGTTTTCGGAATTTAAATTGACGCATGAAATGAAGTATCATACAGTTTGAAGCGGTTAGCAGATCTCACGGATTTATTTAAAATTGAAATGGGTACAGAAATTAATAAAGTTAAGGTCAACGTTATCCCGGACATTTTAATTTCGGACATATTATCCCCTCCCCCAAATGGGAGCAATACCATCAATCAACTTACCTTGAACAGGATAACAATAAGGGCAACAGATATCAGCAGGAACGAAAACTGTTTGATGAACCATGCCAACCAATGTAACCACGATGGAAGGCCCATTATTGTCATAGTTTCCTGTCAAAACAATATCACGATCATTGAGTGCTTAAGTAAGTACCTACCTAGGTAGAATGCTTTGTAATTCTATAAGTGACATATTTACCTTCAACTGTAACTCTTTCTCGAATGTTACGACCCTGACAGTGTTGACGAAGGAATACGCAAAGCAGAGCATGATTATCATTGATATGAATCTTTCAAGTGCCACTAACAATTGATCTTCCCTGTATGCAAGTTGAGGTAGACGTTGTAGGTAAACTTTCGTGCCTATCGGCTTCCCGGCTTTCTGTTTTATAATTTCCTGTGATATAGCATGCTGAACCGCTAAGAACATTTCTGGCGAATATCCTAAAATGCAAAGATCAAGCTTAGTTCAGTCCGCTCCTAACATTACGTAGTGTATACCCATCTATATATGTAATTACTTTTATGTATATTTTTAGATTCGTTTATGAATTCTTAGTAAGTTCCTGGTTTTGCGTCAGTCGCTTGTAAATTTATAGGCCCTATTTTTAGCCTTTTTACAACACATTTCTAATTCAATGTCGCTCGTAAGGTGAGGTAGCTGTTTTTATCATAACATGTGTTTATTTAGCCTTGAAATTGTACGGGTATCATTCGTTAATAAGTTTTATTTTTGCGAATCATCCGAATAGTTTAAAAGTCAAAGGTCGCAAAAAGAAGGACTTACCTATAGTCCATAATTTTATCAGTTTCGTTGGCATATAGAATGGTATTTAATTAAAAATTAAAGTCAGTGAGTTTGCAATGTTATGGTAATCTACATACGACACATAGGTGTGTTGCGTAATAAAACTTGTGTAAACAATAGAGATTAATGTAACAGTAGGCACCAACCAACTTACTTATTTTAGTAAAACGCTTAGGACAGATATTTTTAGTACATACTTTAACGATCACAATATCAATTCAAATAGTTAGGTAAGGAAAGTAGCAATCAAGAAATGAATGAATAAGTAAGTAGGTAGCTATGATATTTTGTAGGGGTGAATAATGAGAGGTGAATAAATGGATTTATATGTACGGCACCTGGTGTTTTTCCACCGTACATGTCGTCGGGATCACGGGGACCAGGGCGCGGGAACAATGGATACAATAAATTCGTACGCCAACTAGCCCTAAGTGGGTGCTCCACCATCGGAGTTCTCATCACAGCTGGGAATCTCAGTGTTAGAGTTATGTCATCTGGCCATTCTGTAGCATCTGTAAATATTTATCAATTGCATTTTCTGCGAACTTTCGTTCTATTTATCTACATACTAGAGTAGGTATAGAATATTAACTCTCAGACATTCATGTACACATAATCTGATTTGTGAATATAATATTAGGTACTCACTTGCCATACTGTCATCAAATTGGATTCCAACAAGAATTTGGTTCATTGCATTAGGTTGAGTAAGAGCTAATTCCATTTCTTTAGCATTTTTGTAGCCTTTGGGTTGAGGTAAAACATTTGAATCAAATAGAAGAGCAAAAAGTATGCTAAAATTATCATCAGCTACCATCGCAATGGCATCCTTAGTTACCTTTCTAGTAAGAGGGTTTTCAGGGGAGAATGCTAGAGTTCCTGATTTTGTTGTTGTGAGATTGCCTCTGCATAAAAATACATTAAGATTTTATAAGCTGTAATTTTCTCTTTGATATATTATCAAGCAAAGTTTCATGTACTTACAAACTTCTTCCAGTTAGGTTGAAATATGTTGGGAGAAATGGAGGATAACTTATATCTGGTTTTGCTTTTGGGTCCACTAGGCATCTTGTTAGAATTAGAAATAAAGAAAATATCACAGGTGATGCAATTTCAAAAGCTGTTTGCCATTTGTGTCTCCTTTGTAAAAGAAAATTTTTCCAAATGAGGAGCTTTAGCTTCTCAAAGGCAGACATTCTGTCAGGAGGTGGTCATCTAAAATAAAAATTAAATAAGTGTTTGTGGGTACTCAAGTGAGTGTTTATCATATTAACATTCTCACACAGTATCTAATCCTTTTTATTACACACCAGTCTTTGATCCTATTTACAAATAGTTATTGATACATTACATTTCAAATAATTTATATACCTGTAGTAGCCTCTAATGTCCAGTTTTAATACAGCACAGATTTGACTTGATATATTTTTAAAATATATCATTACAGCTAATCTTCTCAGTTTTATTTTATAATTATTAATTTTATCTAAACATTCAGTTGAAGACAAGATTCTATATTGTTACAATGATAGAAAAATATAATAATTATGTGCACAATGCTATCTTATTTACGTCTGTTTAGACTGTAAAAAAATTTAAATAATTTTACAATTCTAATTAATAAATTATTCTTTCAGGGCTAAAAATACTTACCTTATTTAAAGTATATTTCATGGTGAATACATTAATTTATGAGTGAGAACTTAATTAACAGAAACTTAAGCGCGATTTTTTGTCCTAATAAATTGATTTTTTAAAGTCGAAATATGTAATAATATTTCGCTTCTCTTCTCAGGTTTGTCTTCCATTACATACAGCGTCGTACAGGCATCATATCAATTGATAAAAGACCTCGTTAAACATTGATTCAAATTATTGTTTCTATCGACTGTTACTACTTTCCTAGTCCTATTTTTAAGTGGCATTTTTTATTTTCGTCTCAGTAATCAATCTGCGAGAAAAATCTTACCTGCATATTACGCATACATCCTAATATTGTGGAATTTTCAAAGATACGCAGATCACTGTTATGGTATGGCACACTCACATACGATTTATTTAGTTGATACTATTTTTGAAGGTCAATATGAAACCGTACGCGAAACAATCCATTCTACAGGAGCCGAACCTCCCTTCCACTGTGATAATTCAATGAATGAAAATAATATGACAGCGACACCACAGAGCTTTGACAGAATTGACTATTTGACATTGTCAAGATCAACTGTCGCGTTTTGACAGTAATAAGTGTTACAAAATAAAAAATGTCTAATGAGTTCCATTGACAGATTTTTCATCGAGAACGTGTGTTACTGGCCTTATTTATAAGTACCGAACTGTGTTATTGTTTCTTTTCAAGTGATATTAAACTAGATAGAGCAATGACATCAAACGATTTTCCATTTTCTTGATGTCAACTTTAACTCTGGGTTCCGATTATTCCAACAACTTATAAAAAGATCACATATTCACGCATGGTCACGTATACAAAAAGTTACTGTGCGATATTTTATACGAAGCTGGTTCTGGTAACATAACAATAGAACCAGTACCTGGCCAGCGGTGGTGGCTTGTCTACTTGCATGATGTATGGAATGTATGGTAAAGTTTTCGTTGACAGTTCTTGTATGGTATTCTTTATGATATATATTTAGTCATGTGAATCATTGAAATCACTGATAACCATAGACAGATCGAGTATACTTTTCATTTTTTTTATCATGAAATAATCAAAATGGCGTTTACGTCAGTGACATATCAATGTTTTCTATTGGATTTTTTTGTTTAAAACTGTTATAAATGTAATTTTGCAACGATTATTTCTTTAATATGTCTACCAATAATTTATCTTCGGTTTTAAAATCTTGTTCAGAGAGTGAGTTGATTAATGAAGTATCCGATAACAGTATGACACAGAAGCAGGTGGAAGGATCCCGATTAAAACGTACATTTACCCTGCCTCGCAATCCATTTGGGACTACAAAACCTGGATCCAGTAAGAATAAAAGCAATGAGATTGAAAACAAACCAACAAGTGCCAGCTCCACGATAGTAGATGCCCCTAAAGACGAGAACGGCATAGAAAGGAAGTTGTTTAGAAGGCCATCATGGAAAAGATTTTTAAACAAGATAGCGCAACATATGAGCACTGTTCATGTATCAGGAGTAAGTATATTTTGATTTCTGGATCATTCATACACTTCGAGTGTCGAGAGAATACAAACTAAGTTATTATTTACTCTTATTGTCATTGTATAATGGTGAATCAGTCGTTATCTGCGTATTGTTGGTTGATTAATAACAAATGAAATACCTACTGCCGTCAAAACAAGCTAGAACATATATTTTCATTATATTAATTTCGAATTAGAACTGTCTTATTAGAATATCACTTGTAAAATGTAGATTTATAGTTACATTGCTTACAGGTGAAGTCTGCACCAGCTCTAGTGAACGGGGAGCGAGTTCCTTGTAGTGGGGATCCTCCATGGCCACCAGGCTCTACACCGGCTGCTACAGGAATAAAAAACCATGGCAACACTTGTTACATGAATGCTGTCTTGCAGTGTCTCTCACATACTGATGTTATTGCTGAATATTTTGTTTTGGACCATTACAAAGTGAGTGTGGTAAAATTTTTGATTAACAATTTAAGTTATACATATTTTGTACCGATTAGAGGTGTTATCTCAATGTTGTACATTGAATCTATGTTTTTTATAGGTTGATCTACAAAAAAGAAATAAAATAAACTCAAAGAAGTATGGTACCCGAGGTGAAGTGACTGAGCAATTGGCAGCAATTCTAAAAGCTCTCTGGGCTTGCCATTACACCCCTGATATGAGCACAGCTTTTAAGGTATCTAATTTAAGTACATTAAATTAGTTAAAAATTGAATATTCATAAATAGAACCAAAAAGAGAGTATCTGTTTCAATCTCGACCTTGTTTGCACTCTGGGTATATAATTATCTATCCTTGATAATGCCTCACTTGTAGCTGAGAATATTATAAAATTATTCATGTTTGGATTGGTGGTTTGCATTGAAAATAGTTTTATTATGATTATGTTCAAGGTTGTATAAATCATGACTAATCTTTGCAAAAAAATATATGTAACAGTAATGGCTTTTTTTATTTCCCTTTATAAGCATAAAATTTTGTACTATAAACCCTGATGAAATGAAAGAATGTCTGCATGTTGCAAAATTCAGTTTTAATTAGTTTATTATATTGCAGGGTGCAGTGGAAAGACATGGTACACAATATAGGGGCAATAGTCAACATGATGCACAAGAATTTTTATTTTGGTTATTGGATAAAGTTCATGAAGATTTAAATACAGCTACTAAGAAAAAATATAAAACCATTAAGGTAAATAGAAATTAATTTTTTTTTAAAAACGTTGCCTCACACTAGGATCTTCTCCTGTGTCGTGGGTGCGTTTACAAACATACAATATCACATACACACCACACCCAGACCCGAAACAACAATTTGTGGATCACACAAAGTGTTGTTCCGTGCGGGAATCGAACCCGCGACACGTTGCACGGTAGCCGGTTGCCCAGCCACCGCACCAACCGTGCAGTCAATTCATTGATGTTTATGGATTAAAAAGTTTTTTTTTTGCACTGTCACTTAATTTGATTTTAGAATACATGTGGCAAGCCTGATGAAGTGGTAGCAGCTGAAACATTAGCCAATCATGCTAGGAGAAATAGTTCATTTGTACAGGCCGTTTTTCAAGCTCAGTACAGGTATGGAAATGTTATATAGACTCTTCTTGTTGTTAACTTTTTATTCTTTTGATTGAATCAAACTTTTTTTATCACAGACTTTATTGCTTAGCTATATTCACCATTGTAAAAGTATTGTATTGCTCAATTTCATCATTAACTATCTAAACATCACTACAGGTCAGCACTGACATGTGCAAAATGTGAGCGCACATCATGTACATTTGACCCGTTCCACTGTGTGAGTGTGCAGCTACCTTCACGACTGGCCACGACCCAGCCCTCACCACTGCCTGTCAATGTAAGTGTTGTGTAGCATATTTTAATAATTTATCTAATAAGAAATCTCTATGCAAAAGTAGTTATAGGCTTGCAGCCATGTTCAAAGTATGTCACTATGACAAATTAGGAGCAATTTGCACACTGTCTTTGTAGGCTTGTTTGCAACTATGTTATGCATTATGTATTTATTTTGTGCCTTACCATTTATTGTGGTTTTCAGTCAAGAAGTATGTATAATTTTTTTGATACTGTGATTTGCTAATGATATCTCGGGTCAGTGTTGAGCAAGCCACAAAAAGTCGGGACATAGTAGTTATACTGAATGCCATTTTAGAGAAAAACAGATGTGATGACAATATGATTGGAACTTTTAATTTCAGGTTGTATATGTGAACCAGCAGCCTCGACAAGTGCGTATTGGTGTAGAACTTACACCAAACATGACTATGGATGACTTGCGAACAACATTACATAATGACACGGGAATTGATAGAGATCATATCATTATGGCAGAAATTAATGAAATGGGTAAATATATGGAATATTGCACTACGTTAATATTGATTACATTTTAAAGTTTCTGAGCTGGTTTTCAGAATACATTAATTATTTTGCAAAGTATCATGTCCATATGTATGTAATTTCAGGTTGGTGTAACGCCCGAGCAGGTTGGGAGGCAGCGGGCATAGACTTTGGTGCCTTATACTGTATGGAAGCGCCACCACTCCTGCAGACACCAACCACTCCTTACCTTCTTATTTTATGGGTTAATTTATTAGAAGGAGAGAGATTTGGTTAGTATTTATTAACAATTTGGTGCTTTTATGACTAGGCAAAATGATTTATTTTTCCACTATGTCTTTTCTTTTTTCATTCTTTTAGGATCACCTTACGCTATGCAAGTGCCTCGTGAGATTTCATACGAGGACTTGCAGAAGCTGATGCTGAAGGAGATGTGCCAGATTGTGGCTGAGCGAGTGTTGGAAAATTCACAAGGGCCCGAAATCTTTCGCGCGAGGATCGCTGAGGCGCACCGTCCTAGAGATCCTGCGTATTTACAACCTGAGGTACCTATAATGATAACTCCCAATCGTACATTCAGTCACCAATTTACACATAATAGATTTTTATGGTGGATTTGAGATAATTTAACGCGATTTAGCAATGGGAAATGCAAAAGTTTTTGAGCAACTAGAAAGCTTCGTTAGAAAACTGAATTAGTAAATATTGGTGACCAAAATCACTTCCTTGTTACAAGAATGTTTTGTAACTGGTATATGTTTCTCCCACAGCTCCCGCATCCGCTGTTTTCATTGGATGTGGAGCAAGCGTTGTGTGCTCACGACAAACATCCGCATCTTAGACTCGAACTTCTCTGGGACGCTGCGCATAGGGACAGGTAAATATGATTCTTATATTTATTATTTTATTATTTTTAAAATGCACTTACTGGCTTACAGTGGGTACCAACACGCCAGCAAGCTAGTTAATTAAAATAAGAAGAAAAAACATGTCATAAAAATAATAAAAATAGAATACAATACAAATAAATAATGTCAAATTAATAAATGTCAAATATTTGTAGTACATGTCCAAATACATAAAATCTAGGATATTGTATATTAAATCTACAAATAAAAAGAATCAATATGTCAATATCTCTACAATAGAAATAACTGTGAAGAGCCTTAATAATTAAGAAGTACCAAATCATATTTACGAATATCAAGTCACACATTTAGGTCAAAAGGTCATCATTATTGAATAGCGTTAAATAATTTATTGACAAATGTTTCGGTTTTAGAACATAGTTTTTTAAAGTGGTCGGCAAATATATCGATATCATTGTCATGAGCGACAATATAGACAATAAAGGTGTATTACATTTTTGAAAGTAAAGGACTGACTGGACTGTTTCTTTTTAATGAATTTAATATATCGCAATCAATCTCTAGTGGATATTAAAACTACTGATCGGACGTAAATAATTCATATGAAATACAGATAAACTTGTAGTATTTTAATTTCCAAAGTATTGAAATCAACTGCATTTGTAGTAGAAAATAAGTATTGAAATTAACTGCCTTTGTAGTAGGAAATGTTCCGATTTATTAAAATCGATTTGATAAAAGGGGCGTAATCGATAAATCGGTAATACAATATACAGTTAGTTCAAACAACATTTTCATGTCACACTGATTGATTGCACTTGACATTTGATCCAGCGGAAATTCACTTATCATGACGGAAAGCTGTTCTGCGTCCCATATTTCAGTCGCAGTCCATTTATAGAATGGCCTTGAACTCACATACATATAAATGTGACGTCCATTTAAACATGTAGGTATTTCTACTGCGGTACACTCTTAATCACCGTACTTTCATGACGAGATGTATTAATGGGATAGATTCTGAAGAAGGGTGGGTATGTTTAGTCACGGAAGCGGTAATTTTAAATGTGACGTAACAAACCCTTATCCCCCTCAAAATTATGCACATATTCCTTCTATGTAAAGTGAAAACGGAGGCATATGCCGCGACCGCTCACGCTGCTCATGACTTCATGAGGAAGACTCCCTCTGTGACTTGAAACTAGTAGAGCTTCTCTTCATATTTACGTGAGGAACTTGTATTTTCTATAATGAATTGAGTGTGATGTGTCGTGCGCAGTATCATCCGCTGGGCGCGCGAGGCGTGCGAGGTGCACGTGTCGGCGGGCCCCGCGCCGGCCGCGGCCGCGCCGCTCACGCTGCACGCGTGCCTCGCGCACTACACGCGCGCTGAGCATCTCGCGCAGGAAGATGCGTGGAGGTACTTATTTCTCGCCATCACGACCTTTATTACTTAGTGTTTCACCATATGAGGCTTCTCCCCCAATACCAAAAATGCACTTGTAACTGCTCTGATGTTGCATGTGTCCATGGGTGGCGCCGATTGCTTGCTATCAGATAGTGAATTGTGTAACAGATTTAATGTAACTTATTAAATAACCCCTTAAATTTTTGTACAGATGTCCTCAGTGTCAGCGGTATATGCCTGTGGTGAAGACCCTTGGTCTTTGGTCTCTTCCAGATATTTTAGTAATACATTTAAAACGGTTTCGACAGTAAGTAGAATCTGTAAATGATTTTCAAAATTATTTAACAATATGTAGATAAAAAATAATCTTAATTTATGCGTATTTTCAGGCAAGCAAAAGGTCGTACGAGCACAAAGTTAACAGCAATGGTAGAATTTCCTTTAAATGATTTTGATATGACGCCACATCTTGTTAGAAGGAACACACAACTGGCTGAGTCGCCCGGCCACTCGCGGTCGCCGAGACGAAGGCATTCTAAGACGCCCGCGAGTAATCCTCAGGAGAACATGTACGACCTCTATGCTATTTGTTATCACCACGGAGATGATCTTGAGACTGGACACTACACGGCAGCTTGTAAAAACCCGTATGACGGACATTGGTACAAATTCGATGACTCTAAAGTGACCGCAGTCGATGATGAAAATGCTTACAGTGAATTAGTAAATAATACCGCTTATATGCTATTTTATAAGCGCAAAAAGCCAATTGTTACGCATTCATGTTCCTCTGACGACCACAACGGCCATTGGGCGTTGCGTATGCCAAAATACGTGAAACGAACGACCGAAACTGTAAACGAACTAACTGAGGTGAAGGAAGAGAGCGTCATTGAAGAAGTTAAAGTGGAAGCACCGGCCAACGAGCCGGACTCCGAGTCTGATATCACGGCTCTCACGCACAGCCCCTCATTGTCGCGAAGTGTTGCCAGTCTTCCCGACGATAGCGTCAGCGAGGTGACGTCACCCGTGAAGCACACGGTGTGCGTCACCGTCATCCACAACAACTCCGCCGCCCTGCAGTCGCCCGCACTGCAGCGCCCGCTGCTACTCGAAGTCAACGGGAACAACGCCACTGACGACACCAGCGAACACGAAAACGAAACGAGCGTCTCTCTCGAGCCATACATTCACAAAGACGTCCACGTCAACCCTAAGATGACTCCCGTGGACACTCGCCGGCCGCGCTCTGTGGACTATCCGACTCGGTCCTCAGGCGCCACGCCCACCACCAGAGACACAAATAGGAACTATGAGAGTTCTCCGTTAGTTGCTAGTATAAATGAAGTCGAATATCACCCCACCACCGAAGATTTGATGTTGTCGATGTTCCAGGAATCGAAGTTTATTGTTCCTAGACATACTAATCATGTTACTGGGGAATCTCATAGGACAGGTTAGTACATACTAACTGCTTTAGCTTGTATTGCGATGTGCTATTTGCTGTCGTGGACGTCAGGGTACTTACTGTTAGTACTTACTGTAGAATAATATTATGTACATATTTCATGTATATCTTCTACATCATATTTACAGGAGAGAAGTCTGCTGTTTGGAAAACTCGAATATCCACATGAGAACAACAGATGATGTCGGAAGAATACCATATTTTATACATTTATTATTTATTTATTTTCTATACATACTTAGATCTGAGCATTTCGTGTAGCTGACACTTCATTTGTACATGGATTTAATTTGTGAATTTCGTAATAGGGCGCTATAACAGAGGCTTGTAATGTAGTTGCTGTAGTTAATTTAATTTATTACAACCTCGACGTTCATTCATACTCATTTAAAATTTAATTGTTATTATTATAATTAATTAACCAGCCAATATGCCAATGACTTCTACTAAACCTATCCTATGTTTGTATATGTTAAGGTCTTATCCCGAGGTAAGCGAACATGGCGAATATGCCAATATACTATTTAATAAATGTTTAACGTAATTTCGATTACGTTACAATACATGTAATTATATTTAAATTGAAGCGAAAGTAATTTATTAGGTAAAATAAATTCGATTGATTAGTATTGAAAATATTCATATTTAGGTATCTTGCATTTGGCAATTTTGTAAAATCATTGGCGCAATACTTGCTTAATTCAGTAGACTTCTGCTAGTACTGTAGTTTAGCGGCACTTTCTGTATTCGGCACTGTACATCGGGATTAGTATCTTCATCGAATCTTGCAGGAGATGAGGCCTTACATTTTTTGTTAAATAGTAGGTCAGAGTATATTGACAATATTAAATTCGTAGTTAACTAAATATTTGTTGAACAAATAGGACCAATCATGCTCTTGTATATTTCTGTTTCTCGTCTGATGTAATATAGTGTACCTATGTAACTTGCAACTCTGTAGATAACCCAATAACTTGAATTATATGAACGTAGCTAGAGGGCGTTATAAGTAATCACATTTGTGCCTTGGCCCTAGAGAAGTTGTGATTTTAAAATTGAACATAAATAAAATACAATATGGTGTGTACACTGTGACTAAAGTTTAATATTTGTACAGCTATTACGATATACATAAGTGTAAGCGAAAAATTACATGTATAAGTTGATCTTGATAACTGATAATGTAGAAGGAGGGAGATGTGTTGTGTTGGATATGTCTACCATATTAAAGCCACTTGCAAGAGGTACGTGAGATCATTGTGATTTAATTAATATTTTCTATTCGCAAAGTATTGTACATAGACGTGGGTTTTATGTATGTTTTAGATGTGATTTGCTATTATTTACCTAAACTGATATTCGAATTTGGATTATAATGACTTTTGTAAATAAGCAAAAATGTTTTTCGTAAATGCACATTATTTAGAATTTGTTTATGCATTTTACAGTGATGATTTTTTTATTAATTTATTATATTGAAAATGATTTAATAATAAAAAGACAATTGTTTATAGTATCACAATCAATAACGAAGGTATCGCATTACTGAGGAGCTTGCCGAACTGGGTAGTCAGCAGGCGTGTCATAGTGCGGTATCTTCGTCTGCCTGTACTGTAACGTGGCCTAAACTATGTACCTGTGATCCATTACTTTATCAGGATACACTTGCTAGGAAACTCTTCAGTTACATTTTAGCATTGATTACGATTAAGATAGATATGTCAAGTTTGATAGAATGAAATTCAAAGCTGCCTTTGTAGTTTTTGATCTATAAATAAATTATATCGTCGTAGAATTGGTTCAATACTGAAATGTAACTGGATATTTGCTGAAGTGGTAAATTTAAAAGATTACGCTAGTTTTGTTGTATTGGAAAGTTGATTATGTTATTAAATATAGATAAGTTTAAATGTCTGGCTCTCAACTTGATCGCAGATTAATTTATTTATAGGAACGGAGGGACGTCCCCTTTATTAAATTATTTTGTGTTATAAACACGATTCGCAACTTAAATTGATGAAACTTTCTACCTGAATAAACTTTCTAATAAACCTACTTAATTAGTACTGCAATATAGCTTTCCCAATTTTAATTACTTGTTAAAATATCTATAATATTATAGTATCTACTTAGACTACATAAAATGTTCAATGTTTGGGCCGACCTCCGAATATTTGTATTATGCGTTGTTTTAATTTAAAGATGTTTATTTTAATTTCACCATGTTATGTTACAATATAAGCGTTATGTCCACAGTTTAATGGTTTCATTTTATCTAAACATCCATTAATTAAGAAATGTCTAATCAAACGCTTAATTTATTAGTTTTTGCAACATATTGTTTTAGTGTAATTGGGTCACCTTGCCAACTCAAGTTGTTTGATCAGTGATATAGTATTACTTAGATCGAAACCCGTCAAACGGCAGACAACGCTCGAAAGGCGCCTACCTTGAACTAACTTGATAAATGGTTACTCTGTCCACGTAATGGGCTGTACAACCAAATTGATTCCGGATGCCTACTATTAGGATATAGGTGGACCTATATACCTACGCTATTGTAGCTTGTAAAGATTACTATTTAAATCTCTCAATCTTATCAGCTATTTATCTAAGTGCAGATATTTCTGCAATAGAAGTATAATTATCGTTACAGTTTTTTTCTAATTTATGCCAATCAAATCATATTGGCCAATTAGATAATTCTATGTGCAATAATTTAAATAATGACTATGTAACTTACCAAGTATTTCTATAAGGATTATAAGTCACCTGTTTTCTTTTGTTTGGCTAATTAGAAACCTAATAAACTATAGCTGTAGGAAGCGCAAAAATAATAAAAAAATAGTTTCATTTCAATGCAATTTTTTATTAACAAAAGTTATTTTATGATATGTTGGCGAATTCCCGCGAAGCGTAGTTAGATAGTCTGAGTCGAGGATTAGTAACACGGGTTTCAATGGATCCGCAGCTACCGATGTAGTGGCCAATCGAGGGCCGGCTGAGTGTATGTTGTCCAGACGGGATGAGTTGTAGGGCTCCCGCGTGTTCCACACCAGTACATCTGAGCACTCAACGTGACGGAGATACACGTAGTAACCATCTGCACCCAACAGCACCACTGACTTGCTATGCTCACCAAAAACTACGAAAAATAAATAGAAGAAATGAATGAAATGGTAAAATAAAAGCTTACCTACTTCTTGATTGAAGGCACCCTACGTGTATCTAGACTTAAATACTATAATGAGGTCACCTGTGAGTGGAGCAATCGAATCTCTTCTTCGCAAAGCTGTGGTGTCTAGTTCAACGATGCCAGGGTGGTGCAGTCTGACTACAATTAAGACGGTGTGTGCCATCCGCTTGATCAGAGAGATCTGTAAGCCAGTGGCTGGACCACAGGCAATTACTGACCACCCAGCGCCTGATGACATCTCATGCACGATAATTGCTCCACGTGACGCGTCTGATGCATATCTGGAGAAGACGAAAGGGGACTAATATATCTGGATGAGGTTGATAAAGAGCATATTCCGGTTGGTACTATCTATTATATTAACGCATCCAGACCCGTAACAACAATTAGCGGATCACACAAAGAGCCGTTCAGTACGTAATGGAACCCAAGACACATTGCGCAGAGTTCAACTGCCCAGCCACAGCCATGCAGTTTAGTTGATAGAACATGTAGTATAGTGGGTATAATAGTCAAGACTCATCATTTTATTCCACAGAAAATGCAGTTTTAAAACATTTGTAACACACTTGTGGCGTGAAACAATGCTTACGTTGTGTTTCGCCGTGTGAGTAAGGTCCAGATCCCCCCGGATCCAGAATCACTAAATTCCCATCCCCAAAAAGACAGCAACGCACTTGTAACGCTTCTGGTGTTTCGGGCGGCGTCGATTGCTTACTATCAGGTGAAACGTCTGATAATTTGCCGGCCCATAAAAAATGTGACTCTTCTAGTAGCGTTGCCAGGCATCCGGATAAAGCCGGACATTGGTAGGCTTTTTGATTGCTAGTCCGGCCAAAATAAACGGTGTCCGGCCTGTCCTGCTTCTATTAGGCTTTTTACCTAAAAAAGTAGTTTCGTTTGATTTTAGTTTTTAGTTTAAAAGAGAAGTTTTATTTTTTGTTTTTATGATAAGTTTACAGAGAAGAAGTATTGTTTTATTGTTTAACTTTTAAAAAAGAAGCTTTTTAAAAGTTAAACAATAAAACAATACTTCAGAGGTAAACACTCATTCAAATTAAACACATTCGGGGGCAGGTCATTTAGTACCATGTAGAGTCATAGACATTATCTAGATATATAGGTTCATACATTCGTTAGGTACCTACTTCAAGTGGGCAGGCTGGTTGTATTTCGAAATTATGTTATTGTTGGGCTTTGAATCAATGTAATTTAAATTCTTTGACTTTTTATTATTGCATTGTTGCAAAAGCTAGGCCTAAGTAACTAATAAAAATATATTTGAGCAATTAAGTAGGTACGTACCGATTAACTTCTGAAATATTATGGATTTCTTAATAAATAGGATAAGTACCTGCATACGTACATAAAAGTGTTTCCAGTTAAATCGTATTCAACGACTATATTCTGCAACAAAGAATTCGCTTCCAAATGAGAAGAACTGATGTCGATGCGTTTAACTAACTTTCCGAAGAGTAAATTGATGATGACGACTTTTGGAGGGCATGTGCATTTTGGATTATTTAGCGTATCGATGACTCCAGTGTCGAGGATCCACAGCTTTCCCTGTTGACAAAATGTGTAGGTACTTAGTTCAGATAAGTAGGTAAGCATACTGTAATTAATCTTTAGTGGTGTTTCTCGATGCGGAGCGAGGGGGACTGGGATGCCGTCTCCTCCTTTTGCGAAGCAGTCATGCTAGCTAAGGAGGAGGCGGGACGCGTGAGGCAGCGAAGCGCTGCCTCCTCGCAACCCAGCCATCGCGAAGGACACACCGGGCGTCGGGGATCGCGAGACGATCTCCGGCCACCGTAAGCAGGGGCCTGCGGACGGCGAGCATGGGTGGCTCCCCGTCCGACCAGAAACGGACCCGAGCGTGCGGCGCGTCGCGTTCCGCGCGCGCCTCAAAGAGCCATCAGACCACCACAGATGGGGCCCAATAGGGCCGATGCCGATTCGGAGTCGCGGAGAACCTAACGGGTAACCGGGGCTCCGGCTCGACGTGCAGGAGAAGGAACGGGGTGGTTTTTAGTCAGTAAGAGTCTGACACTCCCTTCCGCCTCACCCAGGCGGGGGCAGTCATTCGATGATATTCCCCCCTTAAAAAAAAAAAAAAGTTGTGTTTCTCTACTCTAGAATACGAACTCGAGCCCACATGCTAAGCTAATGAAGATGGCAGATCTCTCTTATGTAGAAGAGGCCCATATTTTAGCAGTGGCCTGCCATAGGGTGTTGATGTGTGTGTGTGTGTGTGTGTGTGTGTGTGTGTGTGTGTGTGTGTGTTTTCTATGGTAGAGCCTTGTTTGCAACTCGCGAATTCGATACAGCGACATTGACAGAAATTAAGTATCGACTTATGCAAACTTGCCAGGGGCCTATAAGGGCAGTTCGATGGTTAAAACATTTAGCAAATGACCTTGTTTACTATTGCTAACAAATAAAAGATTTATTACATAGCAATAGTTGATTTATTCATGAAGCAATTACGATATACCTATACTTTGGGTGCTATTTTTATATTTTTAACCGACTTCAAAACAAAGGTAGTTCTCCGTTTGACCTGGATGTATGCATGTATTATAAAAGAAATATTTGTGTTTCTATTGCTGCGGATGATTTTGTTATTAATTAGATAGAGTCTACATTTATCGATAAAATGTGAACGGTATGTAATATTGGACGGAGTGAACCTCCACGTATTCCCTGGTTTGCGGGCATTAGAATAAGTAGAAAATATATTGTAATTGTAACAGCGCATAGATTAAGGTCTGAACACATTCCTCACAACAAGTTCGGTTTCCTAATGAGAAAAATAAGCAGTCTACACTGTGACTGCCTCGTTGGCCGAGTGGTCGCATGTGCGATTGCCGGGCAAGGGGTCTCGGGTTCGATTCCCGGGTCGGGCAAAGCATTACTGGGTTTTTACAAAATTCTCAGTAGTAGCACGGAGTCTGGAATTGTGCCCGGTATATGGCAATAGGCTCACCCCCTATTACATGGGACTCATAACATAAATAGTGAAAAGTGGGTGTTACATTGTACAGTGGCATAATGTGCACCTCTGCCTACCCCTTCGGGAATAAAAGGCGTGATGTTATGGATGTTATGTAATGTCTAAACTGTGATTCATGCAGAGTTATTGGAAATGTCCAACACTTGTCACTGGAATGTGTCAGATATAAAAAAGAGAGAAATATTAATTCAAGAGTTGAATATTAATGCTACAGAGATAGGCTTTTCAGCCCATTCTGTCCAAAACATATTGTGACAAGTGTTGTCAAGATCTATGATGTGTATGTAGTTTGGACAGATCCTAATATTTCTCGCTACTCCAAAAATTCTCATGGTCACGATGAGCCTGGCATAACCCCCTAGATTTAAAAACTCTGACTGCCTCGTTGGCCGAGTGGTCGCGAGTGCTACTGCCGGGCAAGGGGTCTCGGGTTCGATACCCAGGTCGGGCAAAGTATTACTGGGTTTTAAAAAATCTCAATAATAGCACGGAGTCTGGAAATATGCCCGGTATATGGCAATAGGCTCACCCCCTATTACATGGGACTCATAACATAAATAGTGAAAAGTGGGTGTTACTTCTATGTGCACCTCTGCCTACCCCTTCGGGGATAAAAGGCGTGATGTTATGTTATGTTATATTTTAATCTTCGGCACGAATGGGCCGACTCAACCGGGACGATACCACGGCCTCACAGAAAACCGACGTGAAACAACGCTTGTATTGTGTTTCGTCTTGTGAGTGAAGTAACCGAAGGCCCAATCACCCCTCTCCCCAGTCTCCCCAATCCCCGAAGCCTCCACAATCCTCAAATTCCCAATTGCCAAAAGGCCGGTAACGCACTTGTAACGCCTCTGGTGTTTTAGGTGTCCATGAGCGTCGTTGATTGCTTAGATACCATCAGGTGATCCGTCTACTCGTTTACCTTATCCCATAAAAAACCTCCTTTTGCGAAGCAGTCATGCTAGCTAAGGAGGAGGCGGGACGCGTGAGGCAGCGAAGCGCTGCCTCCTCGCAACCCAGCCATCGCGAAGGACAGACCGGGCGTCGGGGATCGCGGGACGATCTCCGGCCACCGTAAGCGCGGGCCTGCGGACGGCGAGCATGGGTGGCTCCCCGTCCGACCAGAAAAAGACCCGAGCGTACGGCGCGTCGCGTTCCGCGCGCGCCTCAAAGAGCCATCAGACCACCACAGATGGGGCCCAATAGGGCCGATGCCGATTCGGAGTCGCGGAGAATCTAACGGGTAACCGGGGCTCCGGCTCGTCGTGCAGGAGAAGGAACGGGGTGGCTTTTAGTCAGTAAGAGTCTGACACTCCCTCCCGCCTCACCCAGGCGGGAGCAGTCATTCGATGATTTTCCCCCATTAAAAAAAATAAAAATCCCATAAAAAAAGAATTTTAGTTAGACGATCTAGTTATTAGTATTAGGTATACAAATAACTAAGTGAATAGGTTCGATCGGATGTTAATTTAAATAATAGCTACAATGATTGTAGGTACATAGCACAATCAGAAAAAATATTGCTGTTAGGTTTTCCGGTCTAATTGAATAATAATGTAAAACAATTTTATAGCAAAATGCAAACTGATATTGTTAGCCATATTTTATTGGTAGGTAGATTATTTAGTGAAATTAAAGACACAGCAGAACCCACTATTTTGACCTTGAAGTGAAAAATCCTCATAAAGATCCTTCGCCTGGGGCAGACATAGACGTTTTCTGAAAGCCCCCATGTGGCTTTTAATTGTCCCGTCTCATGTACTTATGCGTAAAGATGATGATACTTACAAGATGATCCAAATAGAAATCAACAGCGTTTTGTATAGCGTTGCAGTCAGTTAGCTTGTGATCGCGTAGTTCAGGATAAGGTTGGAGTTCCACATCATTTTTGTCTCGAATAATCAACCAAAGAGTTGCCAGTACATTTTGCTTCATTCTAAAAATAAACACATGTAATGCAGGACTAGAATTGAACATGTATATAGAGGTACACATAACTAATTTTTATAAATTCCTGGAAAATAAATGAACGTAAGAACGTACACACATACCTACTTTTTTTTAAGTTTATTGACTACTTAATAGACTTGTTCAAATTAGCTAAAAACTAATTTAGAACATTAATATAAAATAAAACCTAGATAACTCCTAATATAACTGTGGAACTCTAAAATTTAAGAATTGACTTCACAGTTAAATAGCATGTCGTGGTAAAAAGACGTAAGTAATAATGCAATATGATTAGGTATTAGGCAAATAAAAAATGTTTATGACACTAGGTCACCAGACTAGAAAAAGGTGATCGAGTCTATTTATAGACGAAAACTAGTTTAGAAGATCCTATATTTGGGGCAGTAGTGGATACTGGTTATGTGACAAGTCTAAGTTATGCTAGAAATATGATTAGTAACCAAATAAAAAATATTAGGTTATTGATAAAAGCCGCCCACCTAATGATCTTTTCACATATAGGTAGTCCAAAGAATTTGAATACAAAAAATATTATACCTTGGTGTGATGACATAGATATTATCTTGAAACTGTAACGCCTTTACAGCAATCACGTTTTCCTTCACATATCCATTGGTCCACAAATCTGAGCCGAACTCGCATTGAAGATTCACTGGTCCACCATTCCACGCTAAGTTCTTCGTATTATGACCATTTGACGTCCTTAATTGTAATGAAATCACCACTAAAACTATTAAGAATTTATACAGCATCTTTTTTAAATCGGTCAGTTCGAACCTGAAGTGTAATTGTAAATAATAATCGTCAATTACTGATTAGGTAGATTTCTTTGTATAACACTAAAATTAAAGAGCGAACGTGGAAAGTTTCATATCATTTCTGAGAAATAAATATTTTGCAATGTTCGAGTTAGTCAGAAGTCACAAATTTTTCGCGTTCGCAATTTTTATTGTACCTAAGTATTGTTTACAACACATTAAGTAAGTAGATAGAGTTACGAAACATAGATAATGTAAATCGATAGGACCCGAATTTCGTTTCGCTCTAATTGTTTTTGCAGGAACATGAGCTAACTCTTCCGACACTAGGGTTGGGCTCATGTTTCCTGTTGCTCTCACAGTCTCCAATACAGCTGTATTATATCGATTGAGGACAAAAACCGGCAATTGTGTAGCCTGGGAACCACTACATAGTTGCGACATTTATCTAGTACCTATAATAGGCACTAGTACATAGGTATGTTGCTGCGTCGGCGCCATAATACTCACCTGTACGTTACCTTCTACCATTATTGATACCTATTTAATTGTCTTAGTTTTAAAGTACAGGTTTGCGTGGAGGCTTGTAATTTAGAAAGGATATTCTAGGTACCTATGAGTTAGCTGATCAGTAGTTTGTTATTGTTCATTATTTAATTTGATCATTATTAAATTGTTTTCATTTAAAAATTACAATAACAAAGGTGCCTACGGAATTTGTTTAATTATTTTACTAACTTTCTGTGTGCCACCCGCGTGGAATCAGAAAGATCATCACGTTGATCCTAACACAGGACGAATATCGGGATAAAAATAACCGAGATACCGGAACTTGAAAAGTAAATCTAGGTACAAATAACCAGTAAAATATTTTTTCAAATCGGTCTAATGATTTTGCAGCCTATTTAATGCAAGCAGACAATCAAATATTAAGTAAAGATGCAGATATGAGATGAGTAATAGGGTATTGTCAATTGTTTGAAATGAAATCGGTATAACATCTTATGGTAGGTACTTGCTTTTCAGAATTTTCAGGTAAACTTTTCAATTATTTTTTAACTCTGTCAACGACGTATCTAGTATCTAAGATTTATTGAGGATTTTTGACAGATTTCGTGTCACGTCCCACATTAATTCTTATTATTGCAGCTGAAAGTAGTAAAAGACAGCTGAGGTCAATAAGTGCTTTATTTTAGGAGAGTCTAGATTATATTGTGAGAGACCTAGACAACCGAAATCTGATCTTGACATTTCCTTATTAAAATGCGTGATTGGCAAGCGTGATAGCTATCACGATTGGCAAGCCACGCACCTTGATAATAACATAATGTAGTGTAGGCAATGCCGAGTCACGGCTGTTGGCCGGCCGGCTGCCACGCCTTCGGGATCAAACACTTTTACTTTTAAGGTGTTATGTTGTGTAGAGGGGCGAGTAAAATCGGTGCGAGTGCGAAGGTTCTCTTCCAGTACAGGTCGTAGGCGGCGCACCGTGACACGCTTCGCCTCCCTGCGTAACTCGCGAATTTGTGATTGAACACGTGCTGCGACTTGCGACTTGCGGCTTGCGACCGATCGCACGCTTCCCCGGCTACCGGCGACAACGCCACGCTCCGATATACAGGTACACAGTGCAGTGTTATTTCATTATTAACGTTGAACATTTTGTGCAGTGCTTTCTTTGAAAACTAAAAATATATTACAGAAATAATTTAAATTTATACACCGTATTTTTTCTGTAAAATAATATTAGAGAGTATATAGATGTGCTTCTGTTTAAGCTGCTGATTTATCAAAGTGAATCTGAAAAATATCGATGTAGGTTATTTACGTAGCTTGTATTTTTATTGATATTAACCAAAAAGTACTGCTATTGGTGTTTAAGATGCTGGAGTTATAATTTTGGTCAATATAATTACTATTTTCTTTTTATAAATAACATTTCAATAGATAAGTAGAACACTAGTGATAAGATTCAGAATAAATAACGAAACATTCACAGTAAAGACGGATTGTTGAGATGTAAACATAGAGGTTAAAACTAATGAAACACATATATTTAAGTTTACTAGTAAAATCTTTATATTAATTAAAAATACGAGTCGAGTGAAAATAAAAAAAATATGTCTATCACTGACCACTGACCCTCTCTCATGACCCTATCACTTGAAATAAGAGCAGGAACTGAATAGAAAAAACTCAGAAAACACCAGAAGTGATGCGTCAGATGATTCAAAAAACAATTGACATATCGACCGAGAAAAAAGAACAATAGAATCCTGAATAGATAGACCTATTGTAATGAAAACAAAAACTTTGGCATAGCATTTGGAGAAAATATTCAGCAATGGGTATTAGTGGTAAATGTTGTAATTGAGTTTAGGCAATACCTATAATAATCTGAGGTAAACAATAGTTCATTGTGTGATAAATTGCCCGTTATATGTTTACAAACACTGGCACAATGACTGGACGTCCAACAAGCGGAGGAAGTTGTTTTAGCCAGCCAAGATGTCAAACTATGCTGCAAACAATTTTATTATTTATTTACTCATCTTTTAGGTATTGTTTACTTTGATACGTTTTACCTTAATCTAGATATGCACAGCTGACATTTAGTATAATTAATTACTGTTAGTAATGTAAATCGGAATTAAGATTTTTATCGATGTATTACGTTTTCACATTATCTATTTGGACTAGAATCTAGACTCTAGAGACCACGTGATGCAAAGAGTCGAAAAAGATAATCGATGATGTGACGTAGGTGCTTTTTTTTAAGAGGGAAATCATCGAATGATTGCTCCCGCCTGGGTGAGGCGGGAGGAAGTGTCAGACTCTTACTGACTGAAAACCACCCCGTTCCTTCTCCAGCACGTCGAGCCGGACCGTTACCCGTTAGGTTCTCCGCGACAGACGTATGTGCTTAGATATCTATTAATGAGTTTTTGTTTTCGTAATGTGTTTTGTTGTGGTTACGTTGTGTTAGTAATGCATCAGAGAAATACATAATTATATCATCAAAAATCTCTTTTGTTAATTCGCGAAGTGGCAGGCATTATACACATTTTGTTGTTGGTATAAACAATCTTTAATAAGTCTAGTCCTATGCTATGTATGTAATAGAAGCAAATCTATTGCCATGTCAATTTCGATACTACTAGTAACGTTCCAGTACCACTATGTAAATGTAGGAAAAAATAAATATCTAGCTAGGGACTTGTTCCAGTTCCTAATACATAGATGCTCGACTTCCTAACATCGGTCATAAAATCCGTTGAATGTGCGAATGTTTTGGTCTGGTTGAGCAACTAGTAAATATAAATTGCTTTTTTACCATAACTAAGTTATGGTGGTGATTGACCCACTTAGTGGAATGTTAACATAGCACAGAACATTTGTAAGACAGGTAGGTATCTAATTTACTTCAACCACGAGTCTCTAGTCTGATTGGATCTACTCAAACTGCAAACCGAATAACTGGTCATTACCTATGATATAATTCTTGATAGATTTAATTTCCTGAGGTTCTTACATAATTTACTTTGTTTATAGCGAATAGAATACATTATAGACGCGTGATTCAATCTAGTTGTTGGGTCGTAGCCTAGGTGTCACATTATTTGCCATATAATGAATTGCATATATGAAATTCTGATAACAATTTCTGTTTATAATTCAGTTAGTCATTACATGAATCATAGGTTTAATGGATTATATTTGACGAGGTATCTATTTAGTCATACGACAGTGGCTAAATTATCCCTTTTGTATGGAAAACAATCACTATAGTAGTCACATTATGTTTTTGGTAGATGCCCGTGTCTATGTGTCAAAATATTTACATTATGCACGTTCCCATACTGGCGTGCAAGTCAGCTATTGTTCTTAGCAAAAGTGGGTAAATATTACAATTGGTGTGAATAGGTTCTGGCTTCGTTGGCTCGATGTATATCGTGCCTTTGCGACATATTTAGCGAAAAAAGTGTGCTCTAAGCATAACTTACGTGACTAAGAATTGTACCTACATGGAAACCGAATGTATAAGGTACCAGCGTAAAAAAGTTATAATAAGTTAGCTTCAGCGTTTGAATTCAACTCTACATTTGTAGATAATTTTGTTACTAACCAAATCACAAATCAAGTAGTTTATATAAACAAAAATAAGGCACAACCTATAATATAGGGTGTTACATTGTACAGTGACATTAAGTGCCGTAATGTACACCTCTGCCTACCCCTTCGGGGATAAAAGGAGTGATGTTATGTTATAATATAGAAATAGGGATAACTACTAAAAATAGGACAATGGATTGTAGACATAAAAAAACAAATGTTATCTATTATTATTTGGCCAGGCAAGGTGTCAAGGGTGCAAAGGTGGAATAAAGGGCATGATGATATGTTATGTAAACACGGCCAAACAATAGGGATATGGAATCTTAAGAAATGAAATCATATGCTGCCATTATGACAACCAATTGTTTATTTATTATTTGGCATTATAATTGGCGTCTATTATTCGCTTTGGTCAGTATTACCTATATTACCCTAAGGTTATAAGTCTAGTTCTACCATTAATCCCCAACGTGACTGACGTGCGTGACTTAAATATTGTAAGTGCTTTTTTATATTTTCTCTGTTTTAAAATAATATCAGTGAGTTCTTCTAGTGTGTTCAAAAGTTAGTTCAATTTTAGTAGAATACAACTATATTATTTCATCAGCTGTAACAAGACTGCCGTTAAAATAATATTGAGTAATCACGAAATAAATTCACGTTGAAGCATCTACGTATTACAGGGAGGTAATTAATTACCAACAATAAAAGAAACGTTGTAAAAACTGCGCGTGGAAAGGTGTAAAAAGTAAATTCAGTTCGGTTGAAATATATTTTAGTTTTCGCACGTGTTTAATAAAATTGATATTACCTTTCGGAAGCCAGTTTTCAAACAAGGCTCAGTAGAGGTGTGTAAATTACGTTACTGACCATGTGCTGTGTAATGTGTAGCAATCCATCGGCTGTAAGGATTGCAAATGTGTTTCTGTGACAGGTGAACCGATTCCTGCATCCGGGCCCTTTTTGCAAAATACATACGTGATTATTACTGTTCATAAATAAATGTATTTTAATTACATCTTAGATGAAAAACGTACTTTTCTAACTAGGTATCTGTAAAGAGATTTCTCGTGCTACAAGTTTACGTTATAACTTTAAAAACATCTTGTAGTACAATAAACTGCTACCATTTCAGTTCCAGGCCAAAAAATATGTCAAGAGAAAACTGAATGACATAATTCAGAAAGAATCAAGTACTTGAGTCCATTTAAGGCAAGTTGTTCACGTAAATAAAATATTAAATACAATAAAATCAGGAAGTGTTGCGCCGTGGAAAATATTTTACATTGCTCGTAGACGACTGCACGTACAAACGAAACGAAACGCTACGCTATATTGAAATTAAAAATAAACTTGTTTATATGCTTTGGTACACTGAGTACCTTACTTATGTACCTACTTTGCCAAGTATATTGTTGTAAAATTACTTCATATCCTTGGAACGGTTTTGCAAAAGCGCGCCACTTTCGATCGCATATCTCTAAAGACAATAGAGCGTTTAATATTCGATTCAGGGATTTTGAATTAATTAGGCCTATTATTCATAGAGTAATATATATATATATATATAAAGTTCATGCAACAGGCATGAGAATTGTGATCGCCGTCTTGATTATTGTAACCTATTTGATTCTCCTTCACGAATGTAATTAAATTAAAATTAATAATTGTAATTAAATGATTATTATTTTCATATTAAAAATACTTGCATGCACAAATCTTGTTAATTCTTATTTATGTAATTAAAACGCAATCATACTTATGAGCAGTGTTAACTTAATTCCGGATTTGACTTATTTTGAGATATTTTAATTTCCTACTGTCAGATTAGACAGATTTACCGGTCGATAATATGTAAGCATTGACAACCTGTACCTGTACTGTATTTCTTCTTTATTATTTTGTAATTTTAAATTCGAAACGTACAGTTAAAAAAATAGTTTTCGTGATACGGATCTTTCCGATAGTGAACTTCACGCAGCGCCATCAGTGGTTAGTTGATCGATGCATCTTTAGGGCTAGCATGCATGAAAGTTAGATTTAGGAAAATTATTATTATTAAAATGAAGTCTTCTCTAGTTACTTTATCAATATTAGATAAGATCAATTATGTACTTTAGTCAGTACAAACGTTAAGATCTTTGTTTATTACATAGCTTATGTTAAGTTGCTTTATACTCACCTACTCATTCGTAATAACATACATGAACTGTGCTTTTGGTGAGCATTTATAGTTAGGCGGTTAGTTATTTAGACTTCCTTGTAATGGTGACTAACGAGTATTCTATGCAAACAAGGCCTAAGAAAGCAAGTCTACGCAGTTGTGTAATAAATACCGAAGATTTACTAACAATAAGGATATAATCAAAACCTGTACAAATTGCAATGTAGCTTAGAATCAGCATTAGTAGTGAGGTTTTCTTTTTTTATGTATTTGTGCATCATATAGTCAACCGCTTTATAAATAACTAGCAGCCCGTCCCGGCTTCGCACGGGGTAGCCTTTTTTTTTCAAAATGAAATGTAGCCTGTGTCAAATTGGAAGAATGTAGCATTCTATTTGGTGAAAGAATTTTTTAAATCGGCTCAGTACTTTTTGAGCCTATTCATTACAAACATACAAAAATAGGTACAAATCTTTCCTCTTTATAATATTAGTATAAATATAGATATAGACAGATATTTATTGTCACAGATACAATATCTTCTACCGCAATAGCTACTCCATAATAGTAAACTGCCACTGACAGTTAACGACTAGACTACGAGACTCTTTTGCATTACAAACTTCTTGCTATAATCGTCACACTTGATTGGAAGATTGAATCGCAATTTAAAAAAGTCAGAGAGCACTGTTATTTTTTGTATCAAATGTGTGCCTATTTTTTTAGTTGTTTTACTACACCCGCGGCCCGCGGTAAGACTTTTATATATAGATACAACTCTAATTGGTTGACTAGTCTAATAAGTAAGACAATACAAAATCCGCACCTAGGTGTATCTAAATTGTCGCATATTCAAAGAGAGTAGCTGTACTCGCCACAGCCCTAGTAGAAAGTGGTTTGTTGTGGTTCCAAGTGACGAAACGTCATCAGCTGATACATGCGTTCGTACTGTTACCGGTTTGCTCGTATTAACTTTTTGCTCACTTTCCGTTTCAATTGAACCACTTATTTCATTGATTCATGAATCTTCTTTAGTTCTTTTAACAGTTAGGATTTTTACAATAATATTATTGTTACGAATCATTAATCGACGCTAATTAAAGTATTGCAGTGTATTTGGTAGTACCTAATTAATGGATAAAAAAAAATTAAATCGATTTCTAATTACTATAAATATAGTGCAAAAGCCTAATTCCAGTAATCATAATAATTTTTTGCAGTAGGTTGTAAGAATAACACGCGAGTTTAATTAGTTTTTATATCAATTAGGCAGCCTTAGTTATATTTAGTGAAGTTTTATCTCTTGCATAACATAAAACAACAATCAGAGCAGATCGTCCATACATATTTAATTAAAAAATATGACGTTAATGTCTCGAAAATGGAAATAAAGGACATTTTAATGGTAATCTTTTGTCGTAGATCGTTAGAAAAGATATAATTAGCACATTTTACTGCATTCAGAGAAACTTACGACGCGTATAAACCGTCTAAGAGACTATAAATTTGCCTTAGACCGGGCAGAAGTTTTCTGATAAACCTGAACCTTTAATTAAACTGTAATCTTCAACCCAGAAACCGATAATAATCGTGGAGAATATAGGAGATCCAAAATGGTTTGCCTGTTTTGGATTATAGGCCACCTCTATAAGAATATAGACATGGTCCAGTATTAAATCGTTACGTCCTGTTGATGGCGACGATTATGAAGTAATCTCACCTATTAATAGGAACATGTAAAAACCTAACCAGGAATTACTTATAGGTAACGGAAAAGCTTGACACGGCTATTAATACTTAGGTATTACCTTGGACCTATAATTAGCCTAAGTTATTATTTAATATGCTAGTTTTATTAAAAAGGTAAAAAGATTTCAATATCAATGTCGGCAACCTTGAGTTTGGTACACATGTTGGTATGAACATGTTATTTCAATAACCATTCACTGCGACTACTGTTTTTGCAAACCTAATATTGCTTACGTAGGTACCTACTGGTGCAGATACCTATTACTTTTTGCAGGCAATTGCACGCAGTATTATTATAACTTTTTGTTTCAGTTCCAGTTTCAAATTAAATTACGTTTCGATTTGATTCCCAGTTTCCAATTAATTGGACTTTTTCAATTTTTCGTCCATATGTGATGTATCAATTTTACAATTCTAATAAAGTTTGCTTTATAAGAAGACTTCATTTATATTTAATGTGTCTATACAATATAATGAACACCGAGACACAATTATTAATTAATCTAATTATACTATAATTATGCAGACATTGTATAATAACTACTCGAGTATCAGTTTCCGATGACCACACACAACACATAGAAGTGGCACGGTCATTCGCGCCAATCATGCCAATCATTGTCGAAATCATGCACGACATACTGGACGTTAAAGTCATGTACTCATAGGTGGAAATGGAAGTAGATGGTAGCGTGCATACGACCACTAACTTATAAACAAACATTCAGTCCGGTTGTCAGAAATTACCATCTGAGTTTCACTCATTTTTTATGAACTGCATATGATTTATCATAACTAAGTATAGATAGGTACTCAGTTATGTTAAAAAGTAAAGAATACACTGTTGTATCTAATTGTGTGTGAAGTTATTAGTAATATCGTGAGTTTTTAAGTATACTTAGGTATGTGTATTGCAATGAGTTAATTTGTTTTTGAAGATCAAGGTTATGTATATAAGGAATGTCAGTGTTAATTTGAGTGAACTTTTTATTTAAAACTTTTTAATATAATCTAAGTATGAAAATAAATATAGAATGTTCACGCATGAACTGACAGAAATGATAGATATACATAATTATTATGCACCTTTTTTTCAAGCCACTGGTTGACGCTGGTGTAAGTATATTAAAAGTATATAGAAAAGATTACATTATTAAACTTTTATTGCCATTGTCAAAAAATATGCACGTCGCACGCGCCGTCATCGTAAAAGTTTTGTATAGGTGAAGGCATTTTCACATCACGTCTGGTTTCACTTAAATGTGACCTCGATTGCGTTCTCAGTGTTTTTAACCATCTGTTCTGTCCACTGCAATAATTTTGACAAAAGTCAAGAGATAAATCCGTGTTTATCGCCTAGATATTGCCGTCAGTGGCGTACCAGATCCTAGTTTTGATATCCAAACTTTGAAATCACCTACTATTTAAGTAGTACAGAATATCAAACCTTTTTTTACTGTTGAGAACCCATGCAAGAAAAGATATCTTCGAAAAGTAAAGTAAAGTTTAATATCCACTAAAGTATTGAAATATTGCATCAATAAATTAATCATGAACATTTTATGATTTGAAATTGTCTTCTTCCCTACTTAGTAAAAAAATCATGTTGTATATTTACGATTACATTAATATATTTTTAATTGCTATTATGTGCCCGGTTGTAACAGACTAGAAATGAATAGAATAGAGGTAAACCTACTTAGGTATACATCCTACTTGATTAAAGTTGTTAACTTACCTAATTATCTGGGTCTATTGCACTTTTATTGACGATTTCATATTTATTAAGCAACAATATCAGGTATATCCTAAAATAGTTTAATGATTTTTATGCAATAGAAATAGTTATTATTTTGCTTTTGAGGAATTTTAAATGTCACTTCCTTACCTAGTTTGGTTATATTTTTCAAATGGTTCTATCGTGGGCAGTAGTTTATTTGTAGTGTCTATATATGCATTTGTCTATACATAGGTGCATCTTAAATTGAGAGAAACATTAAATAATTATTTAATAAACTACTACTTTTTTTCATGTCGGTGAATTTATAGACTAAAACGTTCTCCTAATTGTAACAAATAGTTTTCTGAAAACCGTATCGAAATCGGTTCAGCTAATCGTCAGATAATCGTTCACAAACTGTATATATATATAGAGGTATACAAGTCGAACAGAGACTCTCCTTCTTTGAAGTCGGTAAATCATGCGGGTTTATTATGTTAATACCTAAGTTCTTTAAGTAATAACATCTTGGAAGATATATCTTCTGTTTTGATCGACGAAAATCCTAATAGATAAAAATCGTAGGTAATTAAAAACTGTAATAATACGTTTCAATTTACTTAATCTGTTGTTCAATCTCGTGGCAAATTGATTTATTTACTGTTGTTATATCGGTCAGCCAATCAAAACACCGCTTTTATTGTTATTACACATGCGCATTAGGTGCAAATTTTAAGATACACGGCAGTAACATACGAGGTTTTGTATAAATATTCGTGTATTGGTTATTTCTTCTAGGACACCGTAAGTGATTTTATATTGAAGTTGTTTTTTTCAATTTGATAGGCCTGCTTATTATCCTTTTTATGTATTTGATCTATATTTTTTATGTTTACGAGTGCACTATAAACTTATCGTGTTTTAGACGAATAAATACTTCATGATTCATACTAAGTAATATTAAAAAATATTGAAACGATTTATGGTCTGTAAATGTACCTATAATTTAATAATTATTTTGTGTATATCAGGTTTCTACGATAACCTTTGTGTCTCTCAAAAATGCTCTAATATTATATAATAATAGTCGCAATTATTCACGCACTGAAACTAATTTGTGTAATTTACAAAAATAATTTTACAAGTCTAGTAATGTTGAAAGTGTCTAGTAATTTAGTGCTCAATTATTTATTTATTCATGTTTACGTAACAGCTATTACTTACTTATTTTAATAGATACAAGGTAATCCAGTGTCTACGTATATATGTAAAGTATGAAACAATAACTACTACAGAAAATAACTAAAATCCTAATATAAAACCAATTTTAATAGACAGCATTGTGTGCACAGTTCTTTAGCTCTTATCTTTATTTTAACTTCTGATGTTGGAACACACTTTTCTAAAAAATAACATATAGAACGAGAACAATAGCACAGGTGCACATTAAGCCACTTAATGCCACTAAAATACAAGTACAATGTAACAACCACTTTTCACTATTTATGTTATGAGTCCCATGTAATAGGGGGTGAGCCTATTGCCATATACCGGGCACATTTCCAGACTCCGTGCTACTACTGAGAATGTTTCTAAAAACTACTGAGAATGTTTCTAAAAACTACTGGGTATCAAACCCGAGACCCCATGCAGTTGTATTTGCGACCACTCGGCCAACGAGGCAGTCAGTTTTAAAAAAATATTCGTTGAATGAAATGATAGTGATCTACCTGTGTATACTAACATAATAAGTATGTTTATACATCCTATATTGCTTTCGTCGGTTGTAATAATCGCAATAACTTTCATTGCTCTTGCAATTTTTTTCAATAAAACTGGTTTCATTCGACCTCTCGTTAACGCTGAATGACTTTAAATTCCTGTTGCTTTTATATATTTATTTATATCTGCAAATATTTTCGGTGGAAAATTATTTAATGTAGATATGATAATGTAATGAATTAAACATTTTTTAACAGTTAACTGCATTTGCAATGACATACACTACCTAAATATGTATTGTAATGTTGCTAATTATTTGCATAGTATTTGTTTCTAGTCACATAATGTTAAGTGAAATAGTTCAGCTTTCAGATGACAGTTATTTGAAGTTATAAACGTTGCAAGTACGACCAGGTGTGACTGGCTCACAAGGAATGTTAAACCCAATTGTTTCGCAATTTCGTGATTGTAGAGTCGATGTAATATCAAAATAATCGATCATTCATAAGAACATGACTCGTAATTCTGCTTGAAATTTATTAATACCCAAGTACCTCCGTTAGTAGTAGTAGAAGTAGAACTGCTCCGTTGTTTATAACGATTTTAGAATCGGGTAAGAAATTATTTGGGAACTCCCTACAGATATCTTACGAATTTTTAAAGGAGGAAGACAATAAAAATCGGAGTAACCTTTATCAATTATCTAGAAAATCAGTTTTGAAAACTAATTCAAGATACTGAAACTAAAAAACATAGGTACCTACACTTGTCTTGTCAATTGCAGTTTCTATACGATCTAAATCAATGATTCTATACAAACACACGATAAATAGTGATGTCAAAAGATTGAGGCGTAAACGGTTAACGATGTCAAATAGGGTCGTATGTATTCATTAATTCTTGCACTAATTAGTGTTACAAATAAGATTATATAGAGTATACTAGCATATGCCCTACATTGCGGTTTTTTATTACAATTTTGTAGTTTCTGTAGCTTAAGTGTAATGAACAGCTACTTTATAACTAATGAATAATACCCAAAAACTTTAATTCGATAAATTAGAGGAAATATTCATCATAATCAGTTACTGTACAAGGTAAAACAATGCATTACATTCACTAATTATTATTACTCACCTATGTTAGATGCTAATCATGAGTTAGCTACTAACATTTTAATTTAGGCTATAAACCTGTCCTTACTTTATTTTAATAATATAGGTAAGGTTATACTTTTTACTTTATTGACCATCGACTTTTTGCTAGAGGCACTTCCCTAATCGGTGAACGCACTTCAACCTTGGTTCCATATTACAATAAATCCGGCACGTGTATGGTACACTGATTTGTTCTATATTGCACTACGATAAATTATCGACCATTAGTACCTACATAGCTGAAAGTCTTAATACCTATGTACCTACCTAATAGCCTTTTTTCTCAACAACAGTTGTTGCTTGACATACTTACTAAAATTGTTCGTTTCATTCACCCTTTCAACTTACTTCGAAAGGGAAGAATGAGGTATTCAACGCCTACATTTTTTTTAGTAAAAGTATATGCGTATTGTACCTCTATGTAGGTACTTGGTAAGTTTGACATTCAAAAAGCAAATTTTTTGTTCGGCCTAGCCCTGCTTCCTGTGAATGTCGTAAGACCAGTGGACGCCATTGTCTCCGAAGGATGGGCGTCATTCAAAAACTACTATGATTGTAGTAATAGGTGCTCCAATTTGTCGGACATGCACACTTCTTTAACCTCGTTACGCTACAACACTATCCGTGTTCACTGATTTGTTACGCCTGTCAGCAAGGAATATTCCAACTCATTGCAATGTTTAATTAATTCTTAATCTTTCTAAATGTTAACAAGTATTAATGCAAAACAAGTGCAACCTAGTTTCTAAAATTAATTTGTCTTTCATAACTACTTACGTTACTTGAATCAGTATCGTAAAGTATATAAAGTATGGTTTATAAATAAACGGACAAAGATCTAAACATATTTCAGGTCTGTTCTAAGAAGATGTCAACACCAAACTGTATTATTTCCTCAAATCCGTTCACCAGCTGACATTTTGAGTGGCTTACTGACATGAAAATTGCACTTAATTTGATTTAATGCTTTATTCTTAACATGATAACTACATAATACGAGAACAATGGTCTACGCAACAATCAGGGGTGAAGACAGTCACTTTTGTGTAATAACTCTTTCTGTGACTGGTAACATTATTATTTGAAGGGTAAATAATTCAAGGTGCGGTTCATGAAAACTTAACCAACACCCTCGAATTGTTGTTATTTCGAAGCATTACCCAGGAAATCGTTAATTGGCATAACAAGTCCCGAAGAGTAGGTAGACGCTACAGCCTGTCGATTTAAAAAGATATATTTTGCTAATAATTCATAACTTCATTCAATGCAATATAAATCAAACAAATCGCTTGAGATACGATTTGACAGCGAATTTGATTAATTACCGTATCTGTATGAATGGGTGGTTATGTCTAATGAGGTATAAGCATTGGCTTCAATAAACCGGTCCACGGTCGCCCCACATTATGCCACATGCTAGATAGACCGTCAGCGTTCAACGCCTATGAATGACAGACCCGACTTTTGTTATTAGAAACTCGTTATCATTACCGTTATATAATCCGCACTATCCATACTTACATTGTGCACAGGCGCTACTATTTAGAAATGTGAATTGTTTGTTCTTAATATATAAATCTTAGAACAGTGCAAAACATTTATGAACGGGTGATAAAAGATTCTGAGAATAGGTAATTTAAGTACTTTTTACAGCGAATCTTTATTCTTATTTATCTTTATTTCTCAGGATGAAAGACTGGGAGAATAATTTATAAATCTATTTAGACCGACTTAGGTTTAAAATAAATTATTACCACAAATGACAAGTAAAAGAAATCAACCACTGAAATATACGGCTATCATAGATGGCACTGCTGTATTTTAAAAGCTCTTAGTGTTCGTTCACTTTATTTTCGTTTCTGTGGCAAAGAATGCCGTGGATAACAGATTATATAATATCATGTCTATTTATTTACATACTTCTATGTACACGAACTTATGAACTAATTCATCACTAAGGTTGATTCAAGTTGTGTAACATTCGCAACAAAAAATGTCGAGTACTAGTTTTTGATGGTCTAGTTTCAATGTGTCCGAATTTCTAGTATTCATTACATAGCATTATATAATTACTACATTGGAAGACTTCTTTATTTATTTTATTATCTCATACATATTTAATAGGGATTTTATCGTGGTTACCGTTATTTCTTACAGACTTGTTAGGTAGCTATGTGTATACTTATGTATTTATTTTGTTCATTACTTTACCAGACAATTAATATACGTATACTGAATTTATGACTAAACGATATTTTCGCACAAGATGATTTTATTCTAGATAAACGGATGGACTCAATAGAAGATTAGGTACATAATTTTATTCTCTAGGTAATCAGGCACCAATTTATTATTGCTAAGTACATACTTACTTTAACTACATAGTTACATTGCAAAAATTAGCATTAGCTTTTTATAGACTACTAATTTTCAACATACTATGTAGGTAAATATCGAGTTAGCTATGAAAATTACATTAATTTTAATAAATAAAACGTTATCCCAAAGTATTAATGCACTATTTCAAAATTTGTTAACATAATTATTTAAATAACTTTAAGAATTTATAAAAATAATTTCAATAATTTGTGCATGCATTCACGCAAAGATGTAACCATAAAACTAACATAAATGCATATTATTTAGTTTTAATATTTTAATGCAACTTACATATTTTACTTAACTTAGACTCTGTCGTTAGGGATCACTGAACTAACTTCTGGTTGCTATTGACGATTTTCTGAGTCAACAGAGACACGTTTTCCCTTCGGCTCAGCCTCTTTTGTATCTTTCATATCAAGATACAAAAATCAACATAATAAATATTAGACCCATTTCAGGTTAAGGTAAAGCAGGCCTTCTAAACGATGGAATCAAATGCATACTTATATTGTTATGCAGTCGTAGAATGAAAGTTAGGTAACTCAAGCAGTATGTGTTTAGTGCAAGTCATCTCTACGGAAGCGTCCTTGAACTATAAGTAAAAGTCGGTCAAATGCCACACTAGGTCATTACCAGGCATTTGTTTTTGACATGCAAGTGGATAAAAGACAGTAGTAATTTAATAATGACGTCTTGTTAAACGTCAATGTTTTAGTTTATTTATATTTATCAAGTATTTAATATATTCATTGGTTAAAGAAAAGTCGGGCAACGGGTCACAGGTCAGTGCGTTGGTTAAAAAACCGGGCAAGTTTGTGTCGGGGTCAGAATAAGGTTCCGCAATGTGAACACGAGAGTTTTGTTTAATTCTGAATTAGAATTGTAAGCTGTTTATTATTTTTGGAAGATGATTATTATTATTTGATTAAAGAAGGTAGTGTTCTATTATTAATAATGTTAAATGGTTAGTGTAGAAGACATATCAAAATAATGACCGATGTAGATGTAGGAAAAGCTACATGTAAGCTGATCGTTCATTTGTGCAATCCCAAAAGTAAAAAGTTGTCATACTATCCAATATCAAAGTTGACGCTGTTCCGCCATTGCATGGCGCACTGGTGCAATTTTTGGTTATTTGTGTTTGAATCTCAAATTCAAAATTCTTCATGTTACGTGACTGGAATTAAATGAAGTAGGAAGTCCTAAACTTGTATTATTTATACTTGATTGAATTTGTTACGGAATCGAATACGTATTGGTGAATTTGGAAATAATTGTAGTCAAATTGTACGTGATTACTCTAAACCCACCGCACCGTGGTGTAGTTCAAGGTCGTCCATTCTTTTCTACAAAAAAAATTTAGACTCATAATGACCACTATTGTTTCAGATCAATCACAATGAGGAGACACGTCGTACTTCTATTGGCTTACGTAGCTACTGCAAGTGCTACACTGGAAGTAGTCAACCAATGGAGCTACATGCAGTTTGATTTTCCCCCCGATCCAGTGCTCTTGGAGAAGTTCCAACCAGAGAACACCGTTCCCACGGGTCTTGAGATTGGCTGGGACAGGCTCTACTTGGGAATACCCCGATTGAGGGCAGGTGTACCTGCAACTTTGGCTTGGATACCACGCAGTTTGCCCCCAGGCGTCAGTCCTGTTCTTCAGGTGAGAACAAGAACAACTTTCTTTTATTGCGCCATAGATATATTACGCACGCGTGGCTCTGATTGTGACGTTATTAAATTGATTTATTTTCCATAATACAGTACAGTTCAACACGGTAGAAATAGTTAAGTAAATTGAATTGATTTCAACCTCGACGGACAATAGTATTCATGACATATCACGCCGTTGGCTCTCAGTTGCCTCGAGATTCGAGAGGCCGGTGAATATGCCAACAATTACTTAAAGACTAAATACTTACGTAAAACTAGAACATTTATCGAGGGACTGTACGTAACATTACTTGTGAAATAGACCAGTGTCATCAATCTTGCTTACGTCATGATGCATGATCTAGACAACTTGTGCTGGTTGAGCTTCATAGGTAATTGCTAAATGAAAATCGATTGACTCACTATTTGAGTTCATCTAAATTTTATTAAGATCGTGTCGGATTAATCTGTGTAAAAAGCATTTAATTTAGTACCTATCTGTCAAGTTTATTTGATATTCGCTTAACGTGTGTTTCATTGCTCAAAGTTATATCGAGGCAACTTCAGCTTTATGCGTTACTAAGCACATATGTTGAACATTTTCTCGCGTTCCGTTCCGTTTTATATTCCGCCAATAAGGTAAATTAATATAAAAAAATGTAGTTAGCCACAGATTCACCTTCATATCTACGGAAAATAGAAAAAAACTATATTCGGCGAACATCGAATACAACTAGTATAATATGCATTACAAGATTTCTTTATGAGTTAAGGTTTAGACTATAAACAAAGTAAGTAGATCATTGTTGTTAAGCTATTTCGACATGAATTTAGTTAAGCATAGTAATTTGTGTTTGCCGAGTTTAATGCTAAGCACCTTTACATGATTTTATAGAGCCAGTCGTGCTTTATGAGCAATCACCTAGATTGTTACGTCTTTCAAAGTTATTTTATTGGCATTGTTATGTTCGTGTATTATGCCTTTGGTATTATATTGAGTTTAATATCGAGGACGTGAGTGAAACCTGTTGCATTTGTTCTGGTGGAAGATATAATACGTTAAGAAACTTAATCGTAAAAAATGTTCGAGTAACCGATGTTACAAATAACAAATGTACCTATATCTCGATAGAGCTTCACCTAATAATCGAACCCCGACAGTTGTACACACGTCAATCAAGCTTAAGATAAAATTATTACAGCCTAAATAATCTCGTAGTAACACTAATCACTACATTTCAACTGTAATTAAAAGTAATTTGCTCTGATGAATATTAATGCGCAGCACAAATTAAATTATTTTTAAGTCGCGCATAGATGCATGTTATTCATTGCTTGAGAACTTGACATTAAGTTGTCCCCATAGAATGTCAAGCTCTCCTAAGTCAGCGCAGATTATACACATTAAATTCAACAGTCTCACTTTTATTGGAATCTAAAATATCTATTAAATATGTTATAAAAGTTATTACTTACCTATCTGTATGTTTTTTCGCAAAAACTGCTGCACTGATCTTGATAGGATTTGATACTAATATAAATTGTTGTAATCTGGAATAGCACATAGATTATAACACAATCTACCTCTACAGTCCCTTGGTTTATATGTTTTGGTCTTTATATGTTTAAATGAAAGTGCATCTCTTTGCGAAGGAACATTTTGGAAATTCGTTTCTTTTGTTGTTTCTTTAGAAACCTGTATTTTTTTTGTTTGACATTACACTATTTTCAGCGCGATTAAGGTCTCGTGTATTGCTCCTAGTAGCCTAATAATAAGAAATGAAACTAATCCGATCATATGGTTTGAAATAATTCTAAGGAAACATACCGCAGATTCGGATTTCAAATCGAGTTGCGCAATTATTTTGTAGGTAGAGCCTGTGTCGCCTTCGAAAGCTGAGTTTGTGTAAATACATTGAATAGGACCTAAGTACTGGCTGACCTACTTGTTGTACCTTAGTTTACAAGAGGAATTTTACTTTTAGAAAGTGTTCCAAACCAAGTCAATTAGTAGCTGCCTAGATAATAGATGGTTTAAAGTTAAAGATGTATGTTTCCTTATTTTTTCTTCCATGAGATAGGTATCAGTGTGATCTATCCTTACTTGGCCACTATCTGGTATTCATATAACAGTCATCTGTTGTAAAAAAACATACGGGCAAGGGTCATAACAAAAGTTCCTAATAGAACAGACGTAAAAATATTATCTATGACGTTATATAGAGGTATATAGTCTTGGGATTACTATGCAATATAAAACTTCGCATAATTTTTTAGATTAAATAAAAAATGAGAGGTGAAAATATTAAACCTAACCTTCAAAAAGCTATATAACTTTATTTGTCTAGATTGCATTTCGAAACGTAAATTGGTTCTGATCCAAATCTCTGATGCAAATGTATGAAGGTGTTCAAGTCTATCAAATATGTTTGTCTACAGCTCTGTCAGTATTATTTTCTTAGAATACCTACTAAAGAAGGTTCTTGGACAATATTCTCAATTCGACTTTGGGTAGGAACCGGCTAACGAACAAAATATTACATTAATTGTAGCATTTTGTTGCGCAAACCACAGATATTATTTAGATCTTAATAAACTAGATTAGAATAATTATGTCTTTTAATGTCAGCTTTATTGTTATAGATATAAAGTCTAGATTATCAGTAAAAAGCTTGAGGTTTAAGTCACGTTTCCAGTTTTATTTTTAATACGGTTAGTTGGATATGTTAATAAGCTGTTGTTATTATGTATTGGTCAAGATTAACTGCTCTATTCAGCATGCAGTTTTAGTACAAGTAATAAGGAGTGCCGATAAATTGCTTAATATTTCCTTTCAATGCAATTCGGAGGAGTAGATATTGTTTCAGTGTAAGGAGGTTGTAACCAGTTCAATACTTTGTCCAGATATAGAAGAGCGTAAAACTTATTTAGACGTTAAACATTCCTGGAAGTCTAAAAAGTTTTGGCATGTTTTCTTTATTTTTTCCTATGTACATTTATGTAGTTTTTTTATTTGTCTACATATGTTGGTTATGATGCAAGTATTGCCTACTGAACATAGGTCAATCAAACGTCAATCAAATTCACATAGAAAATACATTACTCGTATCAACAAATGTGTCACTTTTTATGATGAAAAACCGTAATGTGTGTGGGTGTTATGACTAGGTCAAAACTTATCGATTATCGGGAAAAACTGGGAAAAATACGAACGCGATTGTTACTTATGGCAGAGCGTAGAGAACCTGCTTACTATTCTATGGGATAAAGACGTGACAAAGGCGTAGAGTTATGCATGTAGTACACGTACGTGTCGGGAAGAAAAACTGAACTATTTTTATTTTTTCCTGTACTTCTTGAATTGGCCGAGCAAGTTGTAATATTTAGAAGGCAATCCGTATCCATTTCTAAACTGGCGAAGCGTATAAGGCGAACATGTTAAACCGAGTGATTATAATATTGTTCCGCGTCGGAATTAGATAACGTATTGGTGTTAATACTTGTTACAAATACGCGTTATGCGTAAGGCTTACTTGGAAAGCGTGAAGGGCACGCAGTTTGCAGTGTTGGCCTTGACGGACTGTGCTGTCTGTCACTTAGATGTGCCACATGCCTTGGACCAAAGTCGTATGTTTTATTGTATTTCGGCACTTTATATGTTATTGTCAGTACAAAATAAGATTTTAATAACTTAGACAGAGATTTGCAGTAATAGTAAAGCATACATTTTTGTTAGGATGATTAGGTACAAGCAATAACCGTCCTATTCCTCAAATTACTTATGGTATTCTAATGGCAAGGAGCTGCAAAAATAACTTTTGCAGTTCATAAAAGATTAAACAAAAGGCTGATAATATTTCCTTTCCGCTAATTGCGTTCGTAGTCTTTTAATTATTATTTGCGTAGCATAAGTAGTAGGTTCCTCTATACTATGAAGTATGTAGAATACCTAAATAAATATATTGTACTAGTCGGTTGAATTTAATTCAAGAGACGTTATAAATGTTTCCTGTTCTGAATTTAGATTCAAGAGAAAGTCTAGTATTTCTTATGGGTACCTTTACATAAATGATGTGCGAGCCTATTGAATTTAAGCACAATCTCGGTTTACCAATGCGGTAACGTGCAGACTTGTGGTAGTAATTAGACGACAATATTATATGGACACTAATAAACTTGTTAATTACATATCACAATTTTTATACTGAAATGTATAGTTAGTGTAGTGGTACATCTATGTACATAAATTCTCTAACTGGTAGGTATGGTGTCTGTCTACCGTAAAGGGACGAATTGAAGCGCAAATTTTCGTATGTTTGATCAATAGATCCATTACCTATGGTTACTTGGTGTTAATTTTAATGGTGAGGACACCTCACCATTAAATTTAATTGATGGACAGCTTATTATCAAGTACCGGACGCAACTACAGACATAATTTTCAAGAATTTAGTAAATTGAAAAGGTCATTACAATTTTTGAATGTTGAACTCGACTTGGTACTCAGTGAAATTATATTTAAGTATATTACAATTCAATTGTATTTATATTACACTCAATTTAAAGTTTGAACATGTAATTTTTAAATTGTATTCAATGCACTCTACATAAGTTATTTATACCATTGAAAATGCACATTGCAATGTCAAGAATATTACTCATCCTTTGTTCGATTTCTTATTTGTATGCGCGTCGAAAAATATTGTGATGTGTCAACTAGTAATTGAGATGTTTCCCATTCAACTACATGTTTTATGGTCAACATAATATGCTATGAATACCTAATAATTAGATATGTACGAATAATAACCTACCGTTTGTTTATTTCTTTATCCTTAGTAAAACACATATTTTGGCATACCTACCTACATTTAAAGCAGATAAATAAATAGAACAATGTAATTATGAAATCTAAAAAAGTAATAAGTAGAAATTAATTTGAATTTTGAAATTCACAATAACATTAGGTTCATTTAGCAACAGCACAAAATTTACAGCTTTTCAACGAAGTTTTGCAATTAGTTAAACGGTATAAATTAACGTTATGGCCAGTAAATTCATTCTATGAATATTTAATATATGAACACCTACATAGACGTCTTTAAAAGATAAATATTATGAATTGTTTATTTGACTAGAAAACAAATATTTTGTCTTACATATCTATTATTTACTACTGTAATACTGGATACTAGATCAATTATACGATGCGATACTAGATCATTACAATTAAAATTATAAATTATTATCTCTCTATTAAACTGAAATTAACATATTTTGTTATAATCAATTCATTATTTTTTTCTTCACAGGCATATCCTGACTGGTCATGGCATACGGCTGGTCGAGGTGATATCAACTGCACAGGTTTGATCTCCGTGTATCGCGTGCGAGCTGACAGATGCAACCGACTCTGGGTCTTAGATGCTGGAGTCGTTACCAGCATTGATGACTTCAGACGAGTCTGCCCTCCGAAGATCCTGATCTTTGATATGGCTACTGATCGCTTGGTAAGTTTAAACGGTTAAGATTTTAATTAAAATCGCGGGTTACTCAGAATATACTGAAAAAAGCCCTACTAGTTTCGAACCACAGAGGAGTTCCCAGTGAGCTGCGCGACACGTGTCGCCGCGACCGCGCACGCTACTCATGAGGAAGAACCCCTCTGTGGTTCGAAACAAGAAGTGCTTTTCTCAGTATAATCACGTGAGTAACCCGCGATTTTAGTTAATTTAGAATGTCTCACGATGGTTAACATTTTCTTAAAGATTTGTTTTAAGATATTTGGAATAGTGAAAAATATTAATAATGCATGTTTCTTTGTTACACGAAGGAGTACTCGTATCTCCAGCATCTTTTCTAGAGGATAAGAGCTACTCACTTTCACTAAAATGACAAAACTACATACGCGATGTTTTGATTCATAACACGTATAATAGAACTAGAACAACAGATTCTCTATTTACATAAACAAGACAAAAACGTGTGTTGCATATATTAGTTCCATATACATTCCTATGCAGTGCACGTATTTACAACGTTCTAAATGATTTCATCAAAAATAGAAAAAGTTGCTCTACTTAAATTGATCTCACAATAAGTACATTATTATAACATAACATAACATCACGCCTTTTATACCCGAAGGGGTAGGCAGAGGTGCACACAGAAGTAACACCCACTTTTCACAATTTATGTTATGAGTCCCATGTAATAGGGGGTGAGCCTATTGCTATATACCGGGCACATTTCCAGACTCCGTGCTACTACTGAGAATTTTTTAAAAACCCAGTAATACTTTGCCCGACTCGGGAATCGAACCCGAATACGTTATTATACCTTTCTTACAAGTTTTGTGCTATGTCATATTATATGGTTTTCCTAGTTCATATACTTATATCAAACTTCATTTCTTTATTGTTCTAAATAATTTCTGGAATTAAATCATCTGATTTCAAATGTGTTTGCATGTTGTAGTTGTTTGTTGAGGCTATTTAGATATTACTTCACTCTATTTTTCCATAGCGATGAAATAGGGGAACTGTTAGTAAAACCTGTCAATTTCTACTCGACTTGTGTGGTTTTGTATCACTGTCAGTTACGCAAAGATTGTCGCATATTGATGTCCAGTAACTAAGTCTTTAATTAGGTAATTGATTTTTTGCAGGCAACTCGTTACTCATATACATGACCAGTATTTTTATAGAGTTCCGTGTTCTTGAATGGTCTTCATGTAATTAATTAATTAATTTTATGCTTTGAGACTTGAAGAATTAGTGATCTGAATATGGTTAAGAAATAGTTCTAAGTTTTAATGTTACACATGGGTTAATTCTTCTTACGTACCTATAGCTATGCGTATCATTTTTGATTTGTGAATAATTACAAACTAGAGAAGACCTAGGTATTTCAGTTTCAACTGTATTGGATAAATGGTTTATAATTCCAAAGTAAACAACGGTTTACCAAACAATGTCGTGTCTAGTCTTGTGTTAAGTATATAATAATTGACATTTAATCAATCCTGCTAAGGATTAGTGTCAATCTAGAAAGGCCAGGAGTACTCACTCATAGCACTTGCTAAAATACCATTACGATAAACATTCCGTCTACAATGAATAATGCACACCTCCAGACAATAATAATCTCCATTACATATAAAACAGGATATAAATTTGCTAAATGTTAATTAGGAATGTGATCAATGACGTTAAATCAAGGAAATTACATTTCGTTGTCTCTGTTACGACCATCTGTTCCGTGCTTGCCGGAACTTGTTTATAGCACGGACTGACTAAGGTACAGTACTGGGCTCTGAGACATAAATAGGAAGCATTCAATAGAGAAAATCTATTTTATCTGTTAACAAACGTTAATAAGGGGCTTTTTGTCTTTCTGTAACTGTATACATATAGGTGCAATGAAATGAAATTAAGTTTTGTATTAAATTAATTAAAAATCTCGGGTTACTCACGTGAATATACTAAGAAAAGCTCTACTAGTTTCGAACCGCAGAGGGATTCGTCGTGCGGAATGGCAGCAACGGCTGTCGCAGCCGAGGGCTGGGCTCGTTGTCATTGCAGCGGTAAGTCCCCTCTTTGAGGAGTGGCTTGAGAGACGCTACGGCGTCCTCACCTACCGCCTGACGCAGGTACTTACCGGACACGGAAGTTTCGGTAGGTTCCTGTTTCGGATTGGGCGGGAGGAAACGCCCGAGTGTCTTCACTGCGAGGATCGCCCGGAGGACACGGTGGAGCATACGGTGGCGGTGTGTCCTGCGTGGGCTGAGCACCGTCGTGTCCTCAGGGATGTGATTGGCGACGGCGACCTCTCGCGTCCGGCTCTGGTTCAGACCATGGTACGGAGCGAGAGGGACTGGGATGCCGTCTCCTCCTTTTGCGAAGCAGTTATGCTAGCTAAGGAGGAGGCGGAGCGCGTGAGGGAACGAACCTCCTCACGCCCCGGCCGTCGCGAGAGACACTCCGGGCGTCGGGGATCGCGAGACGATCTCCGGCCACCGTAAGCATGGGCCTGCGGACGGCGAGCACGGGTGACTCGCCGCCCGACCAGAACCAGGCCCGAGCGTACGGCGCGTCGCGTTCCGCGCGCGCCTCAAAGAGCCATCAGACCACCACGGATGGGGCCCAATAGGGCTAATGCCGATACGGAGCCGCGGAAGACTTAACGGGTTGCCGGGGCTCCGGCTCGAAGTGCAGGAGTAGGAACGGGGTGGTTTTTAGTCAGTAAGAGTCTGACACTCCCTCTCGCCTCACCCGGGCGGGAGAAGTCATTGGATGATTTTCCCCCCTCAAAAAAAAAAAAAAAAAAAGAGGGATTCGTCGTTCGATTGTTCAATTCAAACCTTTTTCCTAGGACTCAATAGTTAGTATTTTTATTAACAGCTACCACAATCCATATAATTTATATAAAGCACTCAGTTATAATTTATTTGAAGGTCACTTCTATTAGATTTTAGATTTAGTGCTTAAAAATTAATACCACCCGGAACAAAACATTAACTTTTATACTATATAGTTCACATTTACCTGCAATTTGCATACAACTGTTGGCAATTCGTTCCGTGTAGGTCAATTATTTTAAACGTTTCACAAAACATGCATCGTGCCATAGGAACTAATCAAAGTCGTGCTGAGCTTATCTTGATTAGACGCAAGACGTTGACTAACATGGTACCAAGGGGACAAACGTTTCGCTTCGACAAGTGAACATTCAATGTTCTGGTGACAACCCTTCGTATCTACTTAATAAGAATGTAAATGGCTTTTAACTGCATAAACATGTACTAATTACCTATTTTGCCTCGTTGACCGAGTGGTCGCAAGTGCGACTGCCGGACAAGTGGTCTCGGGTTCGATTCCCGGGTCGGGCAAAGTATTCCTGGGTTTTAAAAAAATCTCAGTAGTAGCACGGAGTCTGGAATTGTGCTGGTATATGGCAATAGGCTCACCTCCTATTACGTACTCATAACATAAATAGTGGAAAGTGGTGTTACTTCTATGTGCACCTCTACCTACCCCTTCGGGGATAGGCGTGATATTGTGTTATGTATTTAGCCTTTTTTAAAGTGCACTCTAACTAATTAGGCATACAGTTGTTATAACTTGCTGTGTTCTAATTAGTAAAATGTAATTAAATTGACAGCGTTTGGTTAATCGTGCATGGCGACGATAATTGCAGATCAAGTGTATAATCTGACATATCGATATACATTTATGATGTGTTAACAATTGATAGAAAATAAATTAACTTATAAACATTAATTTGTGTGCATGTATAAACTTATACCGTTATAAAGAACTAATTGGACAGTCATAATCGGTTTTGAAAAAGAGGTATGGATGTACGTACCTACTGGTGAATTCGACCTTTGGAGCATGTAACTTCATTACAACTCAATAATACTTGTTAACACCAAGTTATAAATTAATCAATGCCTGTTAAATATTACATGCGAATGTTTTGCAATTCAATAATAACATTATTTGATTGAGCTTAAACAACCATTAAGTTATTTGTTTAGGTTTTGTTTCTTATTTATAACATTTTGTTTTTTGTTAAAAGTAGATATCTTTATAATCTAATACCTTTAGGGCCGAATTTTCAATCATCAGTTAATTCTTAATAAAATTCTGTATAATAAATAGACATTTGACAGATTTTAGTATGGAAGACTTGTCAAATACGGTGAAATGGGGTGAATAGGGATCAAGGTGTGAATAGAGACAGAAGAGGGGTGAATTGATACTATGAACATTTTTCCAAAATCGATTCACCCCTCTTCTGTCTCTATTCATCTTTCCATCCCTATCCACCCCATTTTACGGTAATCAAAGTTTTTCCTCATTTAAAAGTTATCTGGCGTTGGGATAATCGGCCCTAAAACAAGCAGTTCTTGTATATATGTATCAACGTCTTGAAAACGGCTCAAACGATTTTCTTGAAATTTTGTATTTTGGGGGTTTTGGGGCAATACATCGATCTAGCTAGGTTTCATTTTCAGAAAATGTTGTTTACTTAAAACAAAGACGAAGCAAAGCTCGATCATCCATGTAATGTTATTAATACTTATATATACTGGTTTACCTAGCTGTATGCATTTCACTGAAGTAATCATGAAAATATCGTTGTAACCTGAGTACCTAATTGTTGTTATTTTAACCATAATAATTATTACTGAGGGTTGATTTTTCCTAGACTAGATAACGATTTATCCAGTAATAATCTAATTTCTTCCTTCCAGTCAGGTTTTCGTCCTGGTCACAGCACCGTCACAGCTTTGCTCAAAGTTACAGATGACATTCGCTGGGCCATGGATAATAAATCTCTCACTCTTCTTGTTCTGTTGGACTTCAGTTCCGCCTTCAATTCCGTAGATTTTGATGTCCTGTTGGGTATTCTTAAGTCCAACAATTTCTCATCTTCTTCCTTATCCTGGTTCAACTCCTATCTCCGGGGCCGCCGTCAGCGGGTTCGCCTAGAGGATACCTTTTCCGATTGGTGTGACCTCGCTGCTGGCGTGCCTCAGGGTGGTGTCCTTTCTCCAGTTCTTTTTTCCATTTTTATTAACACCGTTGCCATGGTTATCACTTCTAATTTCCACCTCTACGCAGACGACTTGCAGCTTTACCGTCATTTCAAGCTGTCAGAGGTCGACTCTGCAATTGAAGCCATGAACCGTGACCTGGGTGGGGTCGACGAGTGGGCCAAATCCTTTGGCCTGCAAATCAACCCCCTCAAGTCCAAGGCTATGATAATTGGCGGTAGGTTTTACCGCAATGCATTGAGCATCTCTGCCCTTGATCCTTTGATCCTAAATGGCAATGTTATCCCTTACACTGATGTTGCCAAGAATCTGGGCGTGTTTATTAACTCTAACCTTTCGTGGGGTGAACAGGTGAACGAGATCAGTCGTAAAGTTCATTTCTCTTTGCATTCGCTGAAGCGTCTCCAGTCTCTTCTACCTCTGAAAACGAGGATCAACCTTATGCAGTCTCTGATCCGTCCATTGATCGACTACGCTGATGCTTGCTATTTGGATGCCACAGAAGAGCTTCTAAATAAACTTGAGCGCTTGCAAAATGTCTGTATACGCTTTGCCTTTGGTTTAAAAAAGTACGATCATATCTCTGAATTTCGCAAAAGGCTCAAGTGGCTCCCAATCCGACTTCACAGGAACACTCGCATCTTATGTCTTCTTTTCAATATACTTTTTAATCCTGATTATCCCTCTTACCTTCGTGAACGTTTTTCCTTTGCCCGCCCTCCTGAGGCTCTTTCCCGATCTCATCTTAAATCTAATCTTTCTGTTGTCTCACACAATACTGATTTTTACACATATTCCTTCACTGTTCATGCAGTGCGACTTTGGAATTCCCTACCACCTAATATCCGTGATTCTAAATCCATCCCAATCTTTAAAAGACTCGTAAGGGAGCACTACCTTTCCTCATCTTGTTCAAATTAGTGTCATATATATATATATATATATATATATATATATATAGGTATGTATAATATGTTTATTTGTAATATACTCTAATATGTGTATTATTTGATGTGTATCTATCATATGTATGTATAGGTTTATGTATTTTATTGTGATCTATTTATTTAATACATTTCATGTCATGTTACGCACAGTGTCTCTGTTTTTACCGTTTTTCCTGTCGAAGGACTGCAGGAAGAGATTCCTTCGGGAATATGTAGTACCTATGTACCTCCAAAATATTTATATATGTGTTCTCCTGTGTACTGTCTGTGTGTTGTGCATAAATAGATAAATAAAATAAATAAATAAATAAAACGATTAATTTAGAATTTTTGTCAGTGTCTTCTGTCTATATCTACTCTACTTATTATAACGAGGAACTGATTATACAATACGATATATAACATTAATAAGAAAGCAAAATTATTATACTTGAATTAGTTTTATTTGGTGTTATGAATACTTACCAAGACTATTGCACGAGACCACAGTTTGTACGTGAAAGTACCTATTCAATTCACATGGTAACGCCTACATCATTTTAATCTTAAGGTTTTTACAAGTTATTCTTTAACTAGCCGAGAGAATGGTATTCTTGACGAGATAATTGGTGAAAAGTGGATGTTACTTGTCCTGGGTGAACTATTTTATCGACTTTTCAAGATCAAATCATGATAAAAGCATGGCCATTGTTATTGAACTCAATTTGGAAACATATTTTGACAAGCCCATTTAGAGATAATTCGATCAATAATTTTGAGAAACGAAATTAAAAGTATCTGAAACTTTGGACTAGTTTTTGCAGATTTTTTGTTTGTCTGTACCCCTGTAATTGAGTACTCAATTGAAGTTGAAATCATTTGAATTGAAGTTAGCTTTAAAGTTATTCGTTTTAAAAAAACTAATGAATGAATTTATATGATCTATGATGCCGACCGTTTAATGTTAACTTTGTTCTTACTTTTCTTTGTATATTTGTAGGTTTCAATGCCTTCATTGAAGGAGCCGAACGTTATGCCGGTTTCGAGGAAAGCTCTATACAAACTTTCAAGGATGATCTTAATCTAGTAATCTTGTAAGATTAATACAATTATATTATTTAAGACAAGTAAAACAAAAGTCACGAACTAAAAAGAGGTTAATCTACTTAAAAGTAACCTTCTTGCTGGCTTTTGTTTGCATAGTCAAGTTATACATAAGCTTAGTCAGTCACGAAAATGATAAGCCGTTGATATTTATCAATTCACAGCCTCAATAATTTGGAGTGAAAGGAGATTTAGTTATATAGTTATTATTTGTCGTGCCATGATAACTAAGTAATAAATTCTTAACCGACTTGATACTGGTAAGCGGGACTAATGTACTTTAGTGTTTATTATGCAGGAACCGGAATCCCGCTAAAGTTATGTTAGAAAGGGACCCTACGACTATGAACTTACTGCATACTTATCTAATTCTACTGTGTCTAGGTTTCTCTCTGTTACCTAAAGCGGGAAACATCTCCGTTATAAATATTAATAAGATAATTTAGATTCAACTAGGGGTTTGTCACAAGAAAACTATGTAAAGTACTGACTCCTTGGCTCAAACCATTCTTGTAGATTGTCAAACTTTAGGTAAATGTATTGTTGTAATGGCTCTATTAAATATGTCATTATTGGTACCTGTCATTGATAACATTGTTTTGTTTCTTTAAACAAAAACTCGGATTTGATAATGCAGAACCCAATTCCTAAGCTCATGCGCGATAAAGATGTTCTAACTCGACAAAGTATTTGGTATCAAAATTACAATTAGGTACAACTTAGATACGAATGTCTAAACAACTGGTATAGTATCCTTATTGATCAAAGATGTGTGAGCCGTTTCCTTTAAGGGCAAACAATTTGAAAGTAGACCGCGGTGCAACATATTGCATCCGATAAAAGTTCAAGGTATGAATTGCATCGCAGTGTGAATCTATGCGTTCAGTTTTGATTACGGTGTGCATGAAAATAATTAGGCACTGTCTCATTATTCACTCATGCACAAAAGCTATTCAAGGTAATTTAGTGAAATCTTATGCGAATATTCCGTATACGCAAATACCTACATGTGTAATGATACTAGTAATATTTTAGACAATAGAACAAAAGGTATCGTGATATTCCAAAACTTCAAAAGGTGCCTATATGGTATTACATACCCTGATATCTAGTATCTATTGTCTATAAAATCCTTGAACAGAAATTACATTCTTGTTCTAGAGATTGATCTAGTTCATTAATTACTAATAGACATTGCCTTGTCTTTATTTTACTACATGATTAATTATTTTTTTTCTAGCAAGCAAATGATTCGGTGTCAGTATCAGCTAGCGAGGTCGTGTTATTATTTGAAAGGGTGTGCCCTGTCCAATACAATTGTCCGTGGTGCAATTGTACGTTCCGACTCAAATACGCACAATTTGTGGGTGACCAGTAACCATGCACTGTATAATTCTAAACTAGTGAATGGCGTTTAACCTCGCGAACGGCCACGCTGACTATTAAATTCGCGCGTTTGTTCTTCACGTAATCTGTTTGCACGCTACTTGGTTCATTTCTGACGGGAAGTGCCTTCTGCATTTCTTTACCCTAATCAGTTATTGCATAGATTAATCTTCTAATCAGTTATTGCATAGATTAATCGGGGCTGTCAGTAACCGTATGAAAAAAAACATACATATGAAGGAACGCAAGTTTTGTTATTTGGGAAATGTTTACATTGTGGCTCAATTTTTAGTTCTAGCTCTACTACGATGGGTATGTAGAGGTACTCATAAATCCGTCTAATGGTTTCTGATTAAAAAAAGCGCATCGCTATATTATTTTCTTTACATTACAGGTACGAAGCGTATACTTCCCTCGTGAGCTGCTGCGTCCTAGCTCGCTGCTCACCAACTTGGTGCTTGACGATACTCGCTCCTCCAACACCAGGCTTGCGTCTTCCTGTGACCATCTCTTCGCTTACATTAGTGACACGGTTGCACCAGGTTCGTTAACATTAAGGCTGTTTTAAACTATCTTGTTAAGTCTATTCTGACTACGCAGGTAGGTTGTATTTTATAAAACTTAGGTTCTGCGCATCTTTGATGAAATGGTTATTGATCCTATTCAGGTCATGGAACAGAATGAATACCTGAATGAGTACCTTTATAGATTGCTTTAATTTGTAAAGTAGCAAACTTCTAAATAATATATTTTTCTCTGTATAATATCACTTCAGAGGATTGTGATTTTTAATGAAAAGATCTTTTTTTATTCCAAGTTTTACATAAGACCTTTATTACTATGATTTTGCTAATAATGGTTTGTGTAAGCCGCCATATTGTGGCTATAATTGTGTGATAAAATTTTTGCACGTTCAAACATTCCTAGTAAATGTTCACCCGCGTTTCTCTGCGAAAATATAATAAGTGCAGTACGTGAGTATAACAACTTAGCAACATTAAAATTTAATGTTACATTGTAAAGTTTTTGGTTTCTTAAGATAGATATTAAAAATTGTTTCATGATTGAACTGTTGAACTATTACAAGCGCGTCATTTTTAGGTTTTTGTTACTTTAAAAATCCCGAGTCTAATCTATACCTATATATAAAATTGAAACCCGTTTTCCGTTGTCACGCCATAACTTGATAATGACTGGACCGATATGGCTGTTTTTTTGTTTTTTTTTTAATCTTTGTGTACTTATATATAAATGTATTGCGGTTTTTATCCATTAAGGATAAGCCAACCCCATCGTACCTTATTGTAAAGTAAGCACATGACATAAATTACATTTTCACATGATTTTTTTGTTGTTTGTTATTGTCAGGAGAAGGTTCTTATGAAATAAAAAAAACCTGAAAATCTTATGGGAACGGGAGAAAATGGGATGGCGCGTACGAAGTCGCGGGCAGAAGCTAGTGTAGGATAAAAAACAGTGGGAGGGCTGAGGTTTCTCGAATTAATTAATCTGATAATAGAAACTACAATGTAGTTAAAAGTATCTATAATTTTTTCTGTAACATCCTAATAATGAACCAAAAAAAATTAAGAAATAATTATTTAATTCTTTAAATAAGTCTTAATAGACTTATATTTATTGTACAATAGATATCATATTATAGGTATCTACAACAATTAAAGTATCATTAGAGGAGCAAATGTATTACAATTAGAATATTTACAGTGATATCCAAACGGACGTGATCAGTTTTAATAAATTATGGCCACTTGAAATACTTAATTGAGGATTTATAGTCAACACTTCAACAGTAATCGTCAGATAATTAGCGGCTGACTATAAGTGGCACATTGAATAATTGCAGACTAAATACATGAGTTTCGGTGTTTAGTGGCTATCGAACCGTAAAACTACGAAAATACTGCTTTCTCTGAAAATGTGACGTAACTACATACTTACCTACAATGACGTATTCAAAAATTCACAAGTTAGTGCCCGTCTACACGGCGCAGCAAAAATCGCGCGTATTTTTTTTTGCCATTCTGTAACCCTTTAAATCTTATGGAAGCCTCCGCGCACACGCGATAAAAAATCGCGGCAACAAAAATAAATTCGCGCGTATTTTATTTTTGTTATGCTGACAGCCGACAGTGCACTTACACTTGCCTACTAATTAAAATGGTCGATTGTATCATTTCAAGAAATTGTATCAATGCATAATTATAAATAACTGTTTAAAGAATTCGTGAACTGTAAAATTACGGAGGCAAGCAGTTTTAAGCATTTATTTGCATTTTATTATGCATTGTCTTATTTCTGTACAGCTAAAAGATAAATCATCTTGATTAATGATTAAGGAATCTTTTCTTGTAAAGAAATCGTTCTAACTTATTTATTTATTTATTTATCTATTTATGCACAACACACAGACAGTACACAGGAGAACACATATAAATATTTTGGAGGTGCATAGGTACTACATATTCCCGAAGGAATCTCTTCCTGCAGTCGTTCGACAGGAAAAACGGTAAAAACAGAGACACTGTGCGTAACATGACATGAAATGTATTAAATAAATAGATCGCAATAAAATACATAAACCTATACATACATATGATAGATACACATCAAATAATACACATATTAGAGTATATTACAAATAAACATGTATAATAATACATACCTATATATATATATATATATATATGACACTAATTTGAACAAGATGAGGAAAGGTAGTGCTCCCTTACGAGTCTTCCCATAAATCACCAAGCGGTCACCGGTGACCGCTTTCCACTAATATTATATTACATTATAGACCTTATTTCTAATGTTTAGAGAATACTTTTGTATGACCAAATTTTGGGGATGGATATCAACGGGTTAAAGATTGGGATGGATTTAGAATCACGGATATTAGGTGGTAGGGAATTCCATTATTCTTTACGAATAAGTGATTTGTGAAAAATGCATTTGAAGACCCCATATAATGTTTACGATCTTCTTGTGTCTATGTCTATAAGATTTGTATCTATCTTAATCAATTTCTATTGCATTTATTAATTGTTTACATCTTCTTATTACTTTAAGTAATTAATTTCTATAGGCTTTCATAAAGAAATCAATGAAAGTACCTAAGTTTGCATTTGATTATCTCTACCTACCCAAGCAGAAGACTAGTACCGGACGATATGTTAATTTTTACATATGTTTTGTATCGTCCAATTCCACTCAATCATGGTCTTGCAATATGAACAATGAACGTAAGAGTTACCTTTAAGCGGTTTGGGTTAATGAACTTTGAATTATCCACTCAAAATTATCTTGATCCGATAAGAGTGACTTAACAAACTTATTTTTTAACAAAACATCATATTTTTGGGTTTGGATACTTTATTTTTTGTGATTTTACAGCGACGAAAAGATGATAATAGGATATCTGATGATATCTACTTACTCAGCGTTTAAGGTTCTCCAGGAGACGTCTTCAGGCTGATGGTGACGATATTTTTAAACGTTTGGTATACGCAGTATATACCTACGTCATAGTTTCCAATATCAAAAGTTTTCATCTTTCGATCATTATTTCATGTCTATTATACATATTTATATTCACTGGAATTCAATTTCACGGCACAGTGCACAGCGCTGTTTTTTGGTCTACCTACACCAGAATGTGCAGAGAAATGACTAAATGTAGGAATAATTATTTTGCATATTGTACCTATATAGTAAATTGGTTTCTATATCGAAAATTAGGTGATTAAGATAGGTACAGAGAGTCTTATAAATTGATGGACGACGAAGTGATAGAACGTGTCTTGAATTAAGGCATTTCTTGAGAAATCTAACCTACGCTTGATGCAGATGCAGATTTGAGGCTCGCAGTTTGGTTACCAAAAGTCTAGAAGTTGCGGCCGCCCGTGTCTCAGTAGCTGGTGGCAATCAGAATCTTTCTATAGTTCCCTTTACAGCAGTCATATGAACAATTCCATTACCAAACATAAAATACATGCCCATGTATCAAAGTTGAAATGGCTTAAAAAGCATTTGATACAAATGCGTACGTCTGTAACAAAGCTAGACCTAAGTGTCGTGTGAACTGTTACTGTGTTTTACCAAGTACTAGATTGTAGATATAATACCTTTAACCTCCTAAAGAAGTTTCCCACAATTGATATGTATTTATCGCCATCTCATACGATAAACTCACATGCTGGATACTCCATCTTCATTACTTGTCTATGGGAACAATGCAAATGATGCAATTTGCTCGGGATGGACAAAGCAATATTGTTAACTGCTGAAGATATTGTGATTACAAACCGTGAGTGTAAAGTACAGTGTTTGGAAATTGATGAATGAAACTTGTTATCATCTACCTATGAATATTTATTTTGAGAACGCATTATGAGGATGTATCAATACTTAATTACTTGATCGACTAAGTGATTTGAAGAAGTACACTAAAGGTACAGTACATACATACAACTTGGCCAATCTCCTCGGAGAATATAATAAGTAGGTACCCATAATTTAATGTATGCATCCCTACATGTTGTTTGATTTTATTTTCGTAAATTCCAGGTATCATCGTGTACGATGGTCGTCGTGACAACGCGTGGAGAGTCACGCACGCCTCCATGTACCCCGACCCTGACCTTGGAGAGTACGACATTGGCGGCGAAAGGTTCACCCTCATGGACGGTATTGTGGGTCTCGCTCACTCCCCTGCTCAAGGCTTGCTGTACTATCAACCTTTGGCTACTGACAGGTACCTACTAATACATTCACCTGTCCATTTATGTTTCTTGGTGACTGCATCAAATTACATCAAGGAGCTAACAGGTCATATTATATCTTTGAAAGAAAGCTACATAAAACATAACAACACAGGTTTGATTTGCCAAAAGGCGTTGACATGTGTGCACGTGTTAAATGTTACGTCCACTTATAATAAGAGAATTATTATTCTGAGTACTCTACAGATTCTATTAAAAAACCTTTTGCTCTGTTCGGAATTCAAACGACACTTGTTCGTCTGTCAAAGTTTCTTATAGAGTTTCTGTTTGATTTCAGACTGTTCAGCGTGTCGACTGCGGTACTTGCATCTGGTCCCCCGGCGGAAGGCACAGACTTGCCCGTAAACCTCGTGGGACGCAAGTCCTCGCAGGGTCTCGGAGTGGCGGTAGACCCGAGAGATGACACCATCATCTTCAGTCCCATGACTGAGACTGCTATTGCGGCCTGGAACCCCATCACAAACACACACAAGTAAGATATTGTGCTTATTGCAAAATGATTTAACAAAATATTGACATTTTTAAAGCCTACCAACGAAGTTGCTAGATTTTAGTTAATTTATTTTGGAATAAGAAAAAATTGTGGCAGTAGTTAAATGATTGTAACTTATGAAGCCTTCGAGGTATTAAACACGGTTTTATAAGGTACTAGGTTCTGCCCGCGACTTCGTACGCGTAATCCCGTTTTCATCCGTGTCCGTAGGATTTTCGGGATATTTTTCTGTCATAAGAACCTTCTCCTGACAATAACAAACATAACTAAAAAAAATCAGTCAAATCGGTCTAGCCGTTCTCAAGTTATGGCGTGACAACGAGAAACTGGTTTCATTTTTATATATATAGATAAGTATTTGTAACAAACCTTTATAATATACTTATACGTCTAATTCTTTTGTCATCATAAAACTTTGCATAGCTTGTATTAATTAAAGGCGTACCATATTTAGATTTTATCCTTATAATTTTGGGTCTGACGTCATTAGCGTGTCATTTATTTTTATTTTGCAATTGACCTGGCAAACAGTTCAATAATGACGTATTTGTTAAATGTGACAATAATGGATAGATAGATGGATGTCAGAAGAATTTTTAAGAGAATAGAAAATTGTCGCATTTACTCGTTTCAATTTCTATATATTTACCACATTTTAAGCCTTTCTAACAAATATTTCAGGTCCAAAATTAACAACTCGGTCTTCACAGTTCAGCGAGACTAACGAACATAATTATCTGAATATTTTCCGACTAGGAATCTATGTACATTGATAAAGAAATCACTGTTTACTATCGTTGGTACTACAATTTCCTTATTCCACAACTCGATTTAAATAAAGTCAGTCACGACTCTATAAATGTAGGTATCACGTAAATTAATGAGTCATCGATAAAAAACAATTGAATGGGGGTTATGTTTAGTTTTCCTTTTCATAATGAATCAGTTTTTTCTAAAACGTGGGAATTTCCAATAGATTGCGGTTACTACAACCGCGTTAACCTTACTTGCAATAAGTGTATATAGGCAGGTACTTATTGTAAGTGGGGCTATAAATTATTATGAAAGATCGTTGTAATTCTTGCAATGAGGATGTAGCGGGAAGACGCTCATTAAATGACAAGTGTGACCTCACACATCTCATTTAATAAGCGTGATTATTTCCTAATAATATATGAGAATATATTGTTAAAAATATTTTGAAGAGGTTTGATTTATTTGTATACATGAAATAGAAAACAATAATAAATATGTACAACTGAAAATAAATTTAAACTACTAAAGAAAATAAAAGAAAACTAAAAATAATTTCATTATTTACAGGGAGTATCAAAAAATTCATAGATTGCTTGGTTGACAAACTTAAGCACCTTTATTATGGGAAATAGGGATGAAGTAAATACCATAGAGACTTATCGTATTCTCAAAATTTTCTGTTGCCTAATGTTGATCTAAGAGCAATCCGCCAATAGCAAAGTTCTTCTTCGGTTAGAATAGGCAATAGAGTCAATGACTAGTGATGACATACCTGTATGTATAGTGCCCCTATCGATGAAGTGTGTGATCTTCTATTGGGGTATTTACTTTCTACTTAGCGACACTTCTTTAGCAGGTTTTTTACATACTAATGTTTAGGTATGTAGCTATAACGATTCAGTAATTAGCGTCATAGTTAGTATTTTTCTGTTACCTATAAAAAATCTACTAATCGATGCGGTCACGCTTATCGAGGTTTTCTTCTTAATGGGTGATCAATTCAAAGAAAGTTATTTAACTTATGTTTTAGATCTAGATCACATAAATAAATTATCAGTTGCGGTAATCTACCTATGTAAGATCGCAATAATCGTTGATTATTATAATGTTTTTTTTTTACATTTTATTCAGTATTTATATTTTTTCTATTGTGTTCTTTTTTCAGGGTGCTGGCCCAAGACCCGGAGAAGCTGCAGTTCTGCGCCGAGGTGAGATGGGCCGAGCGCGACAACGGCGCCATCTGGGCTCTTTCTACACGATTCCACAAGTTCTTCCGACGCTCCGCTTCTAAACATGAGGTATGAACTAATGAAATAAGTAAAAGAAACATTGACTGTGACTAGGTTTACTAAAAATGGATTTAGAACTATTTACTGTAACAAGATAATCAATTTTATCCACTTTTAATTTAGTAGGTACTTCCCTTCAAGACGTTTTAATTATTTTTGTTTTCAGACCAATATTCGTATCTTACGCGTGGTAGACAGTGGATTCGTCTCCCTGCAACCGCATGTGCTTCGTCGAGCTGTGCAGTTCAACGCTACCTCCATCTCTCCGCACTAAAGCATAACTTCCTGCACAAACAAGTGCACAATATTAGTATATTACACAATAGTAGCACGGGTCTGGTCCCAAGCCAACGTCCAATGACGTTCACTGCCAAAGTCAATACAGATTCCGAGTCCAATAAATATAATTTTATTACTTTTATACTTATAGCGGTTTGTGATGATAGTCTAATATTGTGGAAGAAGACCCATAAGACGGTTAGATAAAAAATACTGTTTAAGTATATTTGATACAGTACTGAATCCTAAAAAAGGAATGATAATTAGTTATGTATTATTAATGCCCGTTGTGGTTCAGTTACCATAATGTTATTACGCCTAAAATATTTAGACGTCATCACAAATTAAGCCACCATATACAATGTGAGCAACGGATACTGAAAAATTTGCATCAACAACCTTCTTCATAAGAATGAACATTCCGAAATACTTTTAGTTACCACCTTGTTATAATTGCATTTATGCATTGAAAAAAAGAAATCAGTGCATAACAGTTATTCATTTATTTATTTTTTACTGTACGCAGACAGATCTCAGTTGCTTACAAAACAAAAAGTCAGTGTCGTAAGTGTTCAACAAAATGTACGTATAACATACGTATGTAGAGGTCATTGACCAATAAGTTTGGAGAATTACAATGGTCGTTATATCAAAGACATTTTTTATTTAAAGTATTAGTGTTACTTCTTCTAAGATCAGTAAAAAAAAATAATTTGACCGAAATACATAAGTTAACTTAAACAACCTATATTCATTATTATTGTTATTGATTTAATCTCTTGTATATAACTTTCGTTACCATGAGCAAATTAACTGCGTTGTATTAAAGTTAGCCGACATTACAAGAATACGGACACGCTACCTCTAGCACGAACCCGACAAAGTAACGTAACGTATTTTATGTCATGTGTAACTTACGAATTACGATACGAGTAATTAGCTTTTAAAATTATTATTATTAATTTAAAATTTTGTTCTGTTTCATCTGTGCATAGTCCGAGTTCGAAACCTGTCGGGCACAACCGAAGTACTTACCATTAAGAATTGTAATGTAGTATATTATAGTTTTGTTTTGTGCTAGAGGTGTCCTCTTGAGTTGTGATGCTATAGTACCTTAATACCGTATTAAAGTTATTGTATCATCAATGAGTAATCAATATTGTGTTCACAAATACTCATTCCATTCATACGAATGTGAGAAGAGGCTAGATTAATACTTTTCATTTGATACTTATTTACATTTTTATACACCGCGGGTAATTTGAAGATATGTGTGAATATGAGTGCTAAGTGAGTTTCGACATAAAATGTGCTTTGAATGAATTTTTATTTATATATCTACTGTATTAGGGCTTATTTTTCGATCTCCAGTAAATTATACTATAAGTTACCTATCAAGTAACTAAAGATTTCTTAATCGGATTTAGCAAAATGAGTCCTGCTTCCTCGTATCCAATGTATAGGTATTGCTTTTTGTGTGTAATCATAAAAGTAGTGAACGCAGATTTATTTTATAGACAAACGAACAAAAATAGTTTAGAATAAGGACGCTAGTTGATTTATATTTTTCATATTTTATTAAAAAATACCCTTGTCTATCGCTCACAGTAATAAAATAGATCGCTAAGTTATTTTAATGTTTAAGATAATATAAATCAATGGATAATAAATTCTATTGTTTCACATTTGCTACACAGATAAATTACGTTACAACTTCTGTAAAAAAGTATCTAATACTATAATAATAATCAACAAGGCTTTCTCTTGTGCCATACTATTATGGTATTCCAAGATATTTGATATCATTTTGTATATAAAAATACTTTATACTAAGTTAAAAATACTGCACAACTGACAAATATAATTTGAGTTAACATGTAATTAGAACGCAGAATTAGTTTTCACATCGCATAACAGTCTAGTAAATAAAATAGTGTGATATATAGGTACATTACATTGTTAACATTTCTGTCTTTTTTGTTATAAATGGTATGTTATGCGTATGAGCCAACTTTCGTAAATAACTATAGACATTTATTTCTAGTTCATATCTATTCACGTTATCTTCAATAACTCCATAGTTTCATAACTATCTAAGTATCTTTCCGCAATATGACAATTTCCTGTAAACAGACGGATTCATCACAAAAATATAATTATGATAACATTTTGTCAACAAAACAAAGAAAATAAATATCCTAATTGTAACCTTTTATTATTAGTTTTTCATATAATTACATGTTGAAGCCTTGTGTCAGTAAACACAACTCATAGTACTAAATGATAATTTTCTTAATGAATTTTCTTATCGAAGTGGGCCAAGGCATTATTTTGAGACTTCTGAGAACATATTTGACGTGTTACTATACTGTCTCGCGGTATTTCCCGTTTTACTTGTACCTTTTCTAATATTTAATTTTCATGTCAAAAATAATCTTAGAATTTTGATGTTTGACTACCATCGTTAGCAGTATTTATTTATCTGAGTAAATTATTCTCGTAAGTTGGTTGTTAACAATAATTAAAGATGTTACTACAAATTAGTATGATTTTTACCAACTAGTAAATAGTACCCAGTGCAATATTTCTACACCAGCGTAAAATTACTCGATGTTAGCTTAAATCTACACTTTTGTAAAATTAATTCCTATGTTTATGCTTATTTATAATTGTAATTAGTCTACCGATACGTCTATTTGTACCTATGCTATTTTTATACTTTTAAAATAAAATAAAATATTTAATGTGAATTGCGTTTAAATTATCCTACTTACGTTTTCTTAATATAAGGAAAGGGTTCATTATTACTTTCATCCTACATCCGAATCAAGTCAGCGACACGTTGCTACTCATTATATATTTTACGCGTTACAATAACCACACACATCATATTACCAGTTTAAAATAAATGGATCTTCAAATATCATTATATCTATCCGATACGGAATAAAAAAAAATCTCCAATTAACAATCATCAATATTAAATACATTCGAAAAAATTTAATGTAAAAAAGTTGTTTATTGCATAGCTATTGTACCTGACTGGTAGTGAATGGTTTCTAAGTGTTCTAGGTAGGAGCTGTTACCATGTTCTTACTATTGTAAAAATGGTAATAGTGTAATTCCAGACTAATCGCCAATTAGTGTCTATTCAGCTAGATAAAGATTTTTTACAATACTCAACAATTAACCAGTCTGGAATATTCATGCAATAATTAGCCAAACTTACTGGAAACAGATCTTTTGGCTTGAATCATACATAGTTTAAACGCTCATACTTGGAATGTTACTAGATCATAAGAGAGTTTGTCATACTCTTCTTGCTTGGCATGAGGGTTGGAGATTGTAGATTAAACGGTTTAAGTTTATCGAGAGCACTAGAGAGACTTTATAATAACTATCGTGAGACATACTAAATTAACTAAAAATCGCCGCGACATCGCCGCGATCGCGCACGCTGCTCAGGAGGAACCCCTCTATGGTTCGAAACTAGTAGAGCTTTTCTTAGTATAGTCACGTGAGTAACCCGCGTTTTTAGTTAATTTAGCAGTAGAGAGTGCTAGAGATAAGGACAACATGGCTTAAGCCAAACAAAATGGCTTTTAAACGTAGTGTTCGTGAGGCCTATTTAACTCGTCGAATACCGGTTTTGTAGACACAATTATAGAACAATAGGTTGCGGTCACCGGTGACCGCTTGGTATTTGACAGTTTAAAGGCGCTACAACGCTGAGTTCGTGTCTTCTTTAATTTATATCTTCGTCAATTTACCTATATTATATTATAATTATATATATGAAGTTATTTATGTATGTACATATTTTGTGTTTATTATATATTTTTATACAGTATGTTATACAGTATTTATTATTACTATTAGTTATTTATTTTGTTTTTTTTTTTTTGGCATTAAGTCCGCCTTATGTACCTTATTTTGTGTGCATTAAAGTGTAAAATAAATAAATAAGGGTTAACATACATAGTTGGCAGAGGCCAAATATTTAAACCCTTAATAGTCTTAGGTTAACACTCTACGATATATATGAAAACATTGTAAAACAGATCTGCCTACCCCTTCGGGGATAAAAGGCGTGATGTTATGTATGTATGTATGTAAAACAGATCAGATCTTACTGACGTGATTAGACAGATTTATTCGAATACTTACATTGATAGCCTACCCATATAATGATTTGTTGTTAGTAGCATGTGTAGGTACACATAAAATCATTACTATCCACTGTATTAGGGGAATTTTCAGGCCCATTGATGATTCATTAAAAAAATAATAGATACATATGTTATTTAAACCATTATTTCTTATCTAAATCTACATTTATTGTTGTGCTACAAATCATAAACTGCATAGTTTGTAGGCAGTAATTACCTTTGCATAATTAATAGAGATCGTGAGTCGTGACGTCTATGTGTTAAGAAGAATAGATTAGCATAATACGTGTTTGTAGAGATGTACCCGCTTTAATGTTTGTCCTGCAAACAAAACGGACTAATGACGTCATCAAATCATGCTTCCATCTAAGTAAGAAACTGCAGATCCTGTATACAAATATGTTTTGTAAAAAGTTTGGGGTTTTCCATCTATGTAGCTAATACCTAATCAGATACTATTGAAAGCCGTTTTCCTTTAGCTCATTATTTTCTATAATCGACTATTTTGTATTAGTACTGGACAATTTTAATACCAAATAGCAACGGCAACGTGATCACATAGGTACTTATCTTGTTATCAATACCTAAAATGTACCTATTAAATTATAATAGGTAGGTAAAGGCATAACTAATATTATTGCCGCAAATAATTCTATTACTAATATATTTTAAACGACTTTTTAATCTTATATTCTATCCTTACTAAGTATTTTTGCAAAAATGCGTAACCCACCTGCCTTGCGGTCCATTAACAACGATATAAACTGACGAAATATTTCCCTAATTTACACATTTTCCTGCAAAAATGCACGATTCCATTAGGAACGTCATATCATCCATATAACGTGTTTCTTAACGAGTTTTATAAGTCCTAAATAAAGACAGAATTACATAAGTTATGAGTATACTGCCGATGAATCCGAACAGGGTCATGCAATCGTGAGGTGAGTATTCATTGGATTTTCCTGGGGAAATCCAAAATTGTTTCGTTACAAATAAACTTTAATGGAGAAAGTCATTGAAAGGATTAGAAATGGAGGCTATGTATTGTATTTGCATGACATACTTAAAAGGTACTTATAATCCGATTTTTATAATTATTATGAATATTGCAACAATTCAGCAATCGAAATGTGCGATAAGTACTTAAAGGAGAATTAACACGAATTGTTTTAAATAGAGGTAGTAAATTAAATATGCAATATGCATTTTTCTGTTACACAATAAGGATTCTTGTTTCATAACATAATATTATCCCCGAAGTGGTAGGCAGAGGTGCACACAGAAGTAACACCCACTTTTCACTATTTATGTTATGAGGCTTCTTGTAATAAAGTTTCGAAATAGAAAAGTTAACCTTTATTTTTGACCTTGAAAACTCGAGACAACGCACAAGACAAGTATCTATATAGGTATATATATATATCTACTGAAGTAAATAATAAATTATTTATAGTGCATTCCAATGGAATTTACCTTCATTGGCTGTACAAATAGACAGTTATAGAAACTATTGAAAAAATTCAGTCATGCGTTTAGTTTTTTTTATATATATACCAGTGTTGATTACATAGCCCACGTGACAAGGAGTTAGTGAGTGTGTCACAATCTATTGTATGAAATGTTAGTGTAATTATTTGGCATACTATCGCAGGTACTATTTCATCCGGCTTTTGTTGATTATGTGGATCGAAGTATCCATTATCACCTATATATGAACAATGTACCTACATGAATATGTGTATATTTATAAATACTTATGGAATCAATGGTAACTACAACATTTTTTTAAGCGGGGAAAATCGTCGAATGGCTGCTCCCGCCTGGGTGAGGCGGGAGGGAGTGTCAGACTCTTACTGACTAAAACCACCCCGTTCCTTCTCCTGCACGTCGAGCCGGAGCCACGGTTACCCGTTAGGTTCTCCGTGACTCCAAACATTTATGATAACAAATAGACATGAAGAAGAGGTGAGCAGATATGCACATCATTATTATATTATATCAGCCACAATATATCCTCTGCTAGAAACATCGAGTACAATATTCGTTTCTGCGCAATTAATGAACTTTTAAAGTTCGAAAATCAAATTACCAGGTAAAAATTTTAGAAAAAAATTGCCCCAACTCTTTGGTATGTAAACGCGCTTACGATTAGTTGGCAGCCCATTTTTATATAATCTTAGCAAAATATGTGAAATATTAACGATAGCACTATTTTACTTCCTTACTCTATTATATGTAGTAAATACGTGATATAATGCTATTACTTAATGGCTTAAAAATCTGCGCGATGTTAATTGCAAGCCCAGCTATTTGGGCAAACTGCGTTTAAACACGTTTGTTGTCACATTAAAATACAGTTTTGTGTTATGGTTTCTGTATTTTAAAATTTAATTTAATTCATTTGGCGTTAGAAGCGAGTGTGGTTCGGTAGAAGCTTATTTTTTGATTATTTATTTTTAGTTTATTTAAGTAGTCGCTTAGTAGTAAAAATCTCTCATTAATCAAAATTTGTGGAGAATAGACTAACGCCAGTACAAAGTGGTTCTACAGTGAAGCGAAGCGTGATTAGTGATAGTACAATCTGTGAAGGGCCGGGCTGCTTTACTCGCGATTCGCGTCGTACTACGAACTACGGGGAGGAAGAATCGAAGATGTCATCAGAAAATTTCCGGCCAAATACAATTCACGGCTATTATTTATAGCATTTTGACGGCTTTCGCAACAGTACACGCTCGTCTCTCGCGAGAGACACCCGTATACGTAAAATTATAATAACACCATAAGAGTCATTATTATTTAACACTAAAGAAGCGAGGTTACCGGCATTTTAATAAGGTATGTGAATTTAAGAATCAAATCGAAACATTTAAATTTTTGATTTTTTTGTTAGAAACTTGATTTTATAATCGTGAGTTCTTAAGCGATTAGCTTTTTTTATAATGGATAACACAGGTTTTTAAATATAAAATAACATTAAAGTTGAATCGATTGATGTTTTTTTGTTAACTTAGTACCTATGTATTGTTACGATTTCTAATAGGTATTGTATTTTTGTTATTTTGGATGATATGCTGTTTCGAATTACCATTTATTATGGATGATTTTGTCAATAGGGTCCTACTATGTGATGACATTAACATTAACGCCCAAATACCTTCTTCTTCTTCTTCAATAACTAAACATAAGAACTGGCTGTTTGAAAATAATATCAGGTATGGGCAAACATTGATTGACATTTGATAACAGGTTTTCAAGTCATTTTTATTAATTTAAGACGTCCAATATGAATTCTTACCATATCTATTGGTCAGCTTGTTTATTAGTGAATTCTTACGATTTTTTTGTATAATCTGGAGTCACTAGAGTCACTGGACAATGCAGGGCTTTCTTACTATATTATATTTAGCTAGTCCCTGCATTATACACAAATAAGTACCAAAATACGCATTGCATTAAAATGAATTCAAACATTGATAAAATAAATTGTGAAGAAGTATTTCACTAGTTGAAGTTACCACTGCTTACTTTAATTTAGTCTTGTTCGTACAATTATTTAAAAATTACATTTAACACAAATAACTACCTAATAAATAATTTAGCATGTCAATAATGTAAGTACCTAATTAAGATATCGAAACAGTTGTATAAGTAAGTTCAATGACCTTAGTCAAATCTTCATTAAAGTAACATACATAAAAAAATAATAAGTAACTTAGCTACCACAATGACTCAGCGAAATATTTTAAACAATAACCCTAAACATTTCTTACTAGGACTTATTTAATTTAAAAAAAGAACATATCCTGCTAATTTTAACATGTGTCGAACTAGATAATTCTTTAATTCCATGCCAAGTTCGTACAAGTACGCTGCTTACCTGTAAGGGTCAAAATCTCTGGCCGTCCTTACAGTACAACAGTTAACGATAACGCGACCGAATATGTAATGATAATACTCATACTAGGTGTTTTGACCATATTCCGATATATCTCTTCTAAAATTCCTATATTGTTTTAGAACAGCGCGTATTCCTAAAAACATCTTGCACCTACCTACTGATCATTAAAATAATAGACAGGTAGGTACTAGAATTTAACAAGTAGTTAGCCATTATCTCTGCCCCTCAAATCATCTAAAATTTCTCAGTAATAAAATGTAATCTTAGTATTAACTGCATGAAGTTTTCAATTAAGCAATTATAGGAAATTAGCGATCAGGTTTTTGTTATAGTATCTACCTACTTAACTTACATAATATTTTATTTTCCTCGGCAGGGAAGTTTTTACTTGTTATACCTATCATTCGTTAACGCTAATGACGTAAAAAGTATTTATTTAAAAAGTTATTACCTACTATAGTTTCGAGTTTTATTAAAGTAGGGACAGGTTAAAAAGAAATAAGTTGCAAGAAAAAATAAATTATGCCAAAAAAAACGACGATAGTGGGATCATCTGCATTAAAATTCGAGAGGTGATGTCATCAAAAACATATCTTTTTATTTTTACTCCATGTTTAATGATTTTTCCTGTATCATTGGTTATTTATAAACACAGAGACATACCATACCTTCATCAGATATAAGAATACGTGCATTTTATCTCTTTCTCTTGATAATAATTCGACTATAGAGACGACTATAGACGCTTTCTATATCATTATAAATATGATCACACTAACAAAACAATCACACTTACGAAATATTATTACTTAATACTAATATCTCATATAATAATAAACAAATAAATAAAATAAATAATAATTATGAAGCCTTTCGTATTACATACAGCCAAGATAATAATTCGACTATTATAGAGAAGATAGAGAAAGAATATCGCTTTCTATGTATGTCGTTATAAATAGTAATATGATCACACTAACAAAACAATCACACTTACTAAATATTATTAAATAATACTAATATTTCACATGATAATAAAAAAATATTTAATATGAAGCCCTATAGACACTGACATAACAAACGATACAGTAATAGATCGCTTGGCTATCTAATAAAAATATGGGAACGCGGAAAAACAGACAGAACACGATAAAAAATTATTTACATCTGGCTAATTGATCAATAAACAAAGAACAATAATTTAACGATTATGTATTTATTTATGTCGATACTTATGCATTAGTTATTACTATTAATCCTTGGGAAACAATTACTTACAGACCAGTATTTTACAAGATCTGTGCACAGATATGCATAAACCGCAAATATAATAATCACTGAAAAAGAAAGCATAATACACGCACGTGCACGAAAACAATCTTGTTATATTGATTCCCAATTCCTTGGGTCATAGGGTTAGGCTGAAGGCTAATCTACTCTATTCGTGACCAGAGGGCTGGCTATTTCTTCGGGCAGAAAATAAGCATTGCCATTCAACGTGGCAATGCCGCTAGTCTTTTGTGCACGTTCCCCAGTAACAGTGATACGGACAAATTCTTCGACGCATTCTTCGATTTTTTTTTGTCTTTTTTTATTATTTTTTTAAAGTTGTACATTATGCATAATATTACGGTATTTAAATGTATTATTAAATTAAACGTAACCGTCTCTTTTAGAATTTTCCACCAGTTTTACAAGACCCATATAAAAGAGTAAACCTATTATCAAGTTTCATATAAGAGACCCCTAAAACATCTCTAACTTAATGCAATTACATAATTCCAAACTACATGCTGCTTCTTATAATCTAAATTAATCTCTTGTCTTGTCGAAAACACTCAAACACGGGATTCAACGCAAAATAACCAAAAAGGTTAAAGTTTAGGATCTACAACAATAATACTAGTTAGGTATGATAACAAAAAAACGATGATACAAAACATCGCACCGGTCGTCACGTGTCCGACCAGCTGTCTGTCTGTTGGACGGTTGTACCTAATTATTATGTACTATGATGTCAGTATTAGCTATTATTATTGCCCATTTTGAAGTTTTATTTATCAGGGTGTCGTGTAGAAATATAGAGGTATTAGAAACCAGGAGTCCAGTCTTGTGTTTGTGCATTGAGTCAGGCTAAGAATTGATTTTTCAATGATAATTATCATTATATGTATAATAGCGATGTATGATAGAAATTAGTTATTTGTTCTGCTATTATTTGGGACTCAAAACCAAACTGTCACATTGTATGTTTGCGCCACCGCCTATGGGTATATTATTATATATTAAAAGAGCTGACTGTCTCGTTGGTCGCAAGTGCGACTGCCGGGTTCTCGGGTTCGATTCCCGGGCCGGGCAAAGTATTACTGAATTAAAAAAAAAAACTCAGTAGTAACAGGCTCACCCCCTATTACATGGGACTCATAACATAAATAGTGAAAAGTGGGTGTTACATTGTACAGTGGCTCAGTAGGCTGCACATGAGGAAGAGCCTCTCTGTGCCTCGAAACTAGTAGAGCTTTTCTCAGTATATATTCACGTGAGTAACCCGAGATTTTTAGTTAGCTTAATGGGCTCTCCGCGGTAGAGTAACAATCTATCACAATAGCATGATCCTTTCATACTAATAAATTTGTAGTATCATCGTAATGTAGTGGGTATAAAAAACTTCATGTTATATACAAAAGCAATTATATTAACAAGTACGAATGAATTATAGTCCCTGTGAGGAATAACAAACCTATCGTTCAAAACAGTACATGGAACGCATTGTCGTCAAGTTACCATTAGGGCGGAAAAGAAATCTTTACAAGATAGAGCCAATGAATAGTTGACCTATACATACATATATGATGTGAACACAATTAACTACACACTCAGTTTAATGGTGCACTGCACGGTTCGTGCGGTGGCCGGGCGACTGGCTGCCATGCAACGCGGGTTTGATTCCCGCACGGGACAACACATTGTTGTTTCGGGTCTGGGTGTCATTGTGTATGTGAACTTGTATGTTTGTAAACGCACCCACGGCACAGGACAAAATCCTAGTGTGGGGCAACGTTTTTTTTTTTAATATATATGTACAGATTGCTCATTACGATAGCATCATTTTAATCAAACGGATCATTGTTTAAAGATCGCGTAACAAGAAGAAACAAACGGAAATTTTGATTTATTTATTTTAATTACTCATTTCCCTTTTCCAGATAAAAGATAATCAGTACATAAATGTTTTCAGTGATAGACTTTATTCAGTAGGTCGAACATACGTCACTTGCATCAATTTATAACAAAATAAATTAAATGAAGGACAATTATCGCCGTTTAACTGGTTAAATTGTGCCACCCAAGATACCGTTTCTTTTAATTTCATTTGAATTTCAATAATTCTTGTTCAACCCTGACTGATTGTAGTTTCTTTTAAAGAATGATTAATGAGAGAATTATGTATACTCGTATTTCGTCACTATTGTTTTCAAGTCATGAAAGGATTGTACTCATCCTTATTAGGATATCTTTTAGAATCACTTTGAATGATTTAGAGTTTGTAATTAGGTGCGAAACCTTTACTTTTTTGCTTTTGACTAGAGCTAGCTGTTATTAGCATTATTCATTGTTGAATAGAAGTTTGTTGCTTCATGAGACCAATCTACTATGATATGATACTATGATCAATACTGTCCATCATCAGTTTAACTTCTTAAGCTACGAGAATAGGGTAGTTGCCTTTTTTTTTTTTTTTTTAAGGGCGGAAAATCATCGAATGACTTCTCCCGCCTGGGTGAGGCGGGAGGGAGTGTCAGACTTATTCAGGTATTGAGTGGTTTCAAATAATTTGAATAAGATTTCTTTCAACACATTTATTATAACAGAAAAACAACAGCTAATACAAATCAAAATGGAGGAACGAAAAAGAAATGACAAAGAGAACCAAAACGCCACCTGTGGCCATATCTAGAAACTTAGCTCTATAAAGACACCTATAAATTTACCTCTTTTCAATACTCCCACTTAAATTTATAAAAATGTTATGTCTATTTGTTTATTTATTTATATAAAGTCAGAATCTGAATATCCAACCAATTCAGAATTACAATCATAAACAATTGATCTATCCTTTGTATTAATTAAATAACGAATTATTCGTTTTACAGCATTTACATGGATAGATGCAGGGCTATTAACATATCTACTTACTAAATTCACTGCATAGGCTATGTCTGGCCTAGATACTGATGATAGAAACAGTAATGCTCCCACTGCTTCCCTATATGGAAAATTAATAACCATTTCCTCATCATTTTTACATAGTTGTACATTTATATCTACTGGGGTACTACAGCCCTTAGCATCAGACATATTAAACTTATTTATCAAGTTTTCAATGTAATTTCTTTGATTTATAGTTATACAATGTTCTGTTTTATTTACCTCCACGCCAACAAATGAATTAAAATTCAATATCTTAATTTCAAAATTATTTCTTAGATCTCGTAATATTACGTTCAAAATCTCTCTATCTTTGACCAACAATAAGCCATCATCAACGTAAATTATTAACAGTACCTTGATATTATTAAAATTTCCAACAAAAACACAACTGTCAGAAGGACATGGCTTGAACCCATAAGTAGTAAGAAATGAGGTAAACTTTTTATTCCAACAGCGAGAAGACTGTTTGAGTCCATATAATGATTTGTTTAACTTACATACTTGAGACGGTTCAACTTCGATGCCCTCTGGTGGCTCCATGTAGATCTCCTCCAAGAGCTCCCCGTACAGAAAGGCGGTCTTCACATCAAATTGTTCAACTTCTAAATCTTCTCTTGCTGCAATACTCAATAATAATCTAATGGAGTCATACCTAGTTGTGGGTGAGAAAGTTTCCTTGTAATCTATACCTTTCACTTGAGTAAAACCACGGGCACAGAGACGAGCTTTGTACCGTTCAATTCCTCCTTCTTTATTTTTCTTAATGCAAAATACCCATTTGCATGTAATAGGCTTCTTTTCTGTTCTTTCAGTTATTGTCCATGTATTGTTGTTTTCATGAGATCTCAGCTCCTCTTCTATAGCTTTCTTCCAATTCTGACTATTATTGCCCGTCATTGCTTCTTCATATGTATTTGGTATGTCTATCTCTGTCAGGTTCAATTCTATGTTTCTATTCCTTCGAGGTCGTAGATTCAGATCAATGGGTTGACCAAAAGTTATGTTTCTAGGTGGATGATAAGACACATCATGATCTTCTGTGCTCTCCATACTATCATCTGATGATGTTTCATTATGATCTGAGCTTCGTGACGGATTCATTTCCGGAGTCACATTGTTTTGGTCATCCACATTTAGTTTATCAATGTTGATTTCAATAGAATTTTGTTTTTGTTCCATTACACTACTGTTCTCATCAAACTTCACATCTCTTGAGATAACTATACTTTTAGTCTGTTGATTATACATTCTATAGTTTTCTTGCTCATATCCCACTAGTATCATTTTTGTACTTTTCTTATCTAATTTCTTTCTTCTTTCTTTAGGAATGTGCACATACCCAACAGATCCAAATATCTTAACATGTGACAAATTTGGTTTTTGATTATGCCACAGTTCATAGGGTGAAATATCAACAGTTTGGCTAGATGAGCTCCTGTTTAATAAATAGACAGCACAGCTTACTGCCTCAGCCCACAAGTTTAAAGGAACATCTTTTGCATAAAGCATTGACCTTGCACTTTCCATTATTGTACGTAATTCCCTCTCTGCCCTGCCATTTTGCTGCGGGGTGTAAGGGGCTGTACATTCGTGAACTATCCCTTTTCTTTCTAAGTACTCTTTAAAATCGTTGTTTACATATTCCCCACCATTGTCTGTGTGTAGGATGCGCACATCGTGTTGAAATTGATTATTTACTAAAGCATTATATTTCTTGAAATACTCTAGTGCTTCATTCTTGCACTTCAGGAAATACACATGGCGATAACCTGTGGCACTATCTTTAAACAAAACGAAGTAACGTTTACCTGACACAGATGGTTCCTCAATGGGTCCGCAAACGTCACTGTAGACTATATCACCAGCCTGTGTTGGACCCCTTGTTGACTTATAAAATGGTAATCTTGCTTGCTTGCCATATTGACAAGCCTCACAAATAAAATTATCATTACCTGTCAATGTTACAGGAATTATTCCATTTTTGCTCATTTTCTGAAGTTCTTTAACATTAAGGTGTCCTAGACGTTGATGCCATACTTTAATATCAGTTTGAACGATGTTACAATTTTCTTCAATAACTGTTTTCATCTCTAATTCATACAAATTATTGTCTTTTAAATATGCATGCATAACCACCAAATTGTTCTTCATTATTTTGGCACGTAAATTATTTTTCACAATAATATAGCCTCTTCTGGTTGCCGCACCCTCAGAAAAAAGGTTTCTTCGCAGCTCAGGAACATAAATTACGTTCTCTAATATGCTCTCCTCCCACTGGCCATTATTTCTTCTTTTAATTAATATTGAACCTTCTCCACAAACTTTAATATTCTGTTTGTTTCCTAATTTGACAGTTCTGTCACAATCATGGTTGTCATATTCAATAAAATTATGAAAAAATTCTCGCCTGTATGTCATGTGCATGGATGCTCCGCTGTCCAATATCCACACATCATCGTCGCTCGTAGATAACGAATACTTTTCTGCACTAAATGCTAACATATTTTGCTGCTCTTGTTTCTTATAAACAGATTTCTTAGGTGCTCTACATTCCCTTGCAAAATGACTTCTCTTGTTACAGTTGTAGCAAATAAACCTGTGACTTTGATTTGCATTACTCGTAAAATTGCTTGACTTCACATTGTGCCCAACTTGCTTTGAGTTTTTCTTTGACATCACTAATGCTGACTCACTATTGGTATCATTCATCAAGCTTGCCTCTTCATCGATCAAACGTGATGTTAAGTTTTGTATAGTCTGATTACCTGGATCTAGTGACAACCACGCTTGCCGTAGGGAACGATATGAAGGTGGCAGCGTGCTCAATATTTTGGTCATCACTGCTGTATCACTCAACTTTTCACCACATTCTCTCAGTTGCTTCGCTAAACCTTCAACTTTTGAGACATGCTGCGCCATTGTATCATTTGAACAATATGTATATTGATAGAACTGTTCGTGCACTATCATTTTGTTGAACTCGGATTTGTGTTCGTAAATAGCTTCTAATTTGTTCATTACTTCTTTCGCCGTTTCGCATGTTTCTATCAGAGAAATTTGGTTCAGATCCATTGAAGATGTCAAAATGAACATGGCCATTCCATCTTGTTTGTTCCATTGAGCTAGCTCTGCAATATTAGTGGGTCTTGGGTTATTTAAATCCAATCCTTTTGCTCGCAAAGCGCATTTAATCTGAAACTTCCATTGCTTAAAGTTCTTCCCGTCAAACTTTTCTACTTTCATCGAATTCGTGACTTCCATAGTGAAAAAAATTTATCAAAGGTTATGTTTTCCGCGTGCCGGTTATTCTCTATTTCTATTATACTGCTCTTTATTCAATTCTTGCGCTCCTGGGCCCATAACCTATTCAGGTATTGAGTGGTTTCAAATAATTTGAATAAGATTTCTTTCAACACATTTATTATAACAGAAAAACAACAGCTAATACAAATCAAAATGGAGGAACGAAAAAGAAATGACAAAGAGAACCAAAACGCCACCTGTGGCCATATCTAGAAACTTAGCTCTATAAAGACACCTATAAATTTACCTCTTTTCAATAAGACTCTTACTGACTAAAAACCACCCCGTTCCTTCTCCTGCACGTCGAGCCGGAGCCCCGGTTACCCGTTAGGTTCTCCACGACTCCGAATCGGCATCGGCCGTATTGGGCCCCATCTGTGGTGGTCTGATGGCTCTTTGAGGCGCGCGCGGAACGCGACGCGCCGTACGCTGGGGTAGGGTAGTTGCCTAATTGCTTTTTAATGTCTGTGTGTTAGATTAATTTAAAACATTAGACACGTATTATTTTCTCACAAAACTAAATCGAGTAAGAAATATCGTGTAACGTCACTATGCGCTACACAGTGACGTAACGGCCTCCCACTCCAACTCCATTTTATCTAAGTACCTATTGTAACTTTATTCGAGAAAATAAAAAAATACGTGTCTAATATTTCTTCATTATCTAACTGATGGACTAATTAGATTTTTAATTTTCATTCCCTGGCAACTACCTCAATAATTTTATTTATTGAAAACACAACTACCTATAGCTCTTTAAACAGAAGTTGACATATTTAGGTAAATTAACATTCTAAAATTATTCGCCTAACAACTTAGAATAGTAATGTATAAACAATGAACTGATGGCAAAACAAATTAATTAATTATACAAAATGTAACCAAAAATAAACATAGCTATGTATGTACGTATCTAAATATTTTTTGTTTTCATTGTGCAAGTTGCAAAATTTAAATTGTTGTGGTAATCAGCTACTTAAATATGTATATGCTCATTAGAGTAATTAACTTTTTGGTTTACATTTTATTTATAAGTTATACAGTTAATAACTGATTCATGTTTACCGGAAATTAGAACAAACTGTTTAAATCTTGAGCACAGAACTGAATTCGTACTTCTATTTTGTGTAGGTGCTTTATATTTTATTCAGAAGCAACACAGCATACGGGCCACTTAATACTAAGCCGACAATAAAGTTTAAGGTATAAGTACTCCGCGCGCGCCTCAAAGAGCCATCAGACCACCACAGATGGGGCCCAACAGGACCGATGCCGATTCGGAGTCGCGGAGAACCTAATGGGTTACCGGAGCTCCGGCTCCGGCTCGACGTGCAAGAGAAGGAACGGGGTGGTTTTTAGTCAGTAAAAGTCTGACACTCCCTTCCGCCTCACCCAGGCGGGTGATTCGATGATTTACTGCCCTTAAAAAAAGGTATAGGTACTTGTAAAACCAGAGGCACCGCGTGTTGCCAACCGTAAACAAAATTGATACCATAGATATAATTTTAAAGATTTCTGTGGTTGACATGATCTTTAAAAAACCATACACGTGGAGTGAACCGCGGTTGGGTTTATTTCTAATTACAAGGACCTTTACTCAGTGTCAGCAACGCGTTTGTTGATTTTATTTAAACGTATTCATTTAGTATGACAATAAGTGATTTCTTATTGATAAGTTTATTATTATTGACAGTACATAAGCCGGTGGAAGTTTTAAAGTATTCATTAGTGCATCGTTTTCCGTGGTAAGTGTTCAATAATTTACTTTTGGAAGTATGGTTGAATGAACTCAAAGCTTTTCTATCTATCTGTTAATCACAAGATCAGTGAAACGAATCACCGGAAAAATTGAAGATTTTTTGAGGCTAAGCCTACTGTAACACTGAGTTAGAAAGCAGAGAAGTCATTATCAAAAAAAAGAAACCATAACGTTTGGTAAGGTCAGTGATCCTATGAACATAAACCGGACTATTATATACCGTTATTTACGCACATATTAAGACAATACCTATTCTATGGTCGTCCAGTAGGCGAATTTCGGCCACTCGTGTCATTTATTATAATAATTAATTATAACTTGAATATTTATGGCCCGATACGGAACCGCGGAAGGCCTAACTGGTTGCTGGGGTTCCGAATCGAATAGCAAGAGTAGGAACGGGGTGATTTTAGTCACTCCCTCTCGCTAACCCAAGGCGGGAGAAGTCGTTGGATGATTTTCCTCCCTCAAAAAAAGCTACTATTGTACAAATGAATTGGAGAAAATCCAATACTCAACGTAACAAAATAAAACTACAATTATACCATAGAATACGGAAGTAAAAAGTAGCAATTAGATACAGAAGTGACAATCTATAAAAAGACAATGATTAGTGAAAGTGTTTGGAGGTGAACTCCATGGGGCAGCTCCATGAATACTGCACGGTATGACAACTGTTAAATCCGAATGAATGGTAAATCGATCTTTATATAAAATATACGATTGTGTAATCGGAATTCATGAATGATTTTGGATCGATTGCATCGGTTAAGTGACCACAAGCGTGATTGTGTTAGGCGACTCAGGCGAAGTATTATTGAGTATTTTCGATCGAGTAATTTCATTAAAAAATTAATTGTCATAGTGTCATAATAAAGATATCAAATAGGTACTAGGTGATGAAAACAATGATCATACTACGAAATATTTCTTGTAATTAAATTGATCACCTGTTTAATCGTTGCACATACTGGTTGCAAATGGAGTATTAAATAGGTATTAGTATAGTGTAGTCTTAATAATTCGTCCATGACAATATAGGTTATTACATTGTTGACTTGGCTACTGACTTTTTGCCCTTGCCGTTATGTAGACGGGACCGGTCTTGTTTTATGATGATGACTTATGTACTACCTTCATGTACATACATATGTGTATTTATGTAGATATAGAAGTTTCTAGAAACAATTTCCAAGCATGCACAAACAGGAAATAATTGCTCAACAATTAAAGTTAAATACTGATCTATTTAAATTAAACTCGAGTTATTTTCACTCCAATGCCACAGGGTCAAAAGGTGCCATTGTCAATTTTTTCTTAAACTTTTTACTAAAAACGTACACAATGTAAGCATTCAATTATATTGCGTTCTGATATAAGGGCAGGTATTCAACAATTGGGTGGATTGGTGGATATTCTAGTTTCCCGATCACATTAAAACTATTTTCTTCAGCAATTAAGAAGGTCGGTCGGTTGGAACCAACAATATTCAATTTTAAATACTTAATCTTTGTGATTAGAAACGGATAAGGGTATCTAACACCTGTTTGTCTAGAAAGAGCGCAAATGGTTGTGGCCATATGCGCGAGAGTGTTAAATGTTCATAAGGGCAGGCGCATCATTCGAGGCCGACCAAAATAAATTAAACAGCAACTGTATCTCAATTATTTGTAAAGAGTTGCAACGGATATCTAGTGTCGTAATATTTTACAGTGTTCAAGAGCTGGCCCGCAACCGACACCACAAGATTCAGTTAATAATTTGCGTGTAGTGCTTCACAGTGTTCTATTCAGTTTATTTATTTTTTATATTATAATGGGTTTTAGTACGACATATTGTGAGAAATGGGCAAATAGAAACGCTGCTTTGTACAGGGATTATATTCGAAATGAAACCAAATCTTACTCAGGTAATGTACCTACTAATTGAAAACCTTTTTAAATATCTTACACGCGTAGTCGTAAATGTGTTAATCAATATCATCCTTATTCTTAGAATTGTAGATGCGCGTAACTAAATTGACCGTAACCTCAAGCGAAACACAAATAATCTAAGAATATACGTTAATCCTTATGTGAAATTGGACCTCCCTTTTTGTAAAACTAACATGGCTATCAAATAAAGTAATGTAAAATTCACGTAATACTGAAGTGTCGGGAGTAAAAATAAGGCAACGTCTACTTATAGCAATGCGTATATTGCGAACATCGGTTACAATTCTGTAAGCTTATTTATACGTTATCTTACTTAATAACATCTTATGTGGGTAAACCTAAATATATTACAAATACAATAAATTGATACATTATACGCCATGGGGTCACCGGTGTCCGACGTTTTCTAATGACAGTCAAAACCTTAAAGATAACGCCATCTTACGCTGAGTACACCCAAAGTAATCATTATAATTTGAGTAAAGTATATCAATAGGTATGTGTATTTACTACAAAATATTCTATTTTGACGTTTAACGAACTGATTACACAGTTAATTTGCTCTATGCGGCCATCGAACCCGTAGGTACCCAGTATCCATAGCGCAGCTGATTGCTCAGTCACTACGCTAAGCATTAAGCTTGAATCAATATTACCATAGTGTGTCACATCAATCACATTATCCTCAATACTCTTTGTTTCAATTTATTTCCAACTAACCTTTGTACGTTATTTGATGACAATATTAATCTTATGTACATATGTGAACTATGCAATGTTCTTAACCAATCAACCCGCGTAACCTCGGTACAGGATAATTCAATAACATTCTCAATGACACTAATAATTTAGATGAAGTAATTACTAGGTTATTGTATAAGGATGTTTCACACAATCCTATTGATGATCAAGGATTTTAATCAAACTGTAGCGGGTATAAATATCAGGAATATAACGCACTTAGTTTAGATGTACGTTATCAGTTTTGCGTGCCATGCAAGCTCTAATTTATTCAAAGAAAGGCCAAGTAGTTTCCCGTTGTTGAAGAATAGTGCATCTACTTTTCACCATAGAGGTTTTCCTTACATTATTGTACTTATTTTCAGCCTGAGCTGCTCTCCGTTGTCTCATTTCCAAGTTGAGTTTCATCGCTCTCGGTTCAAATTAGTGTGTTAAGTTTATGTTAGTGCAATCATTTTCATAACCAGTGTAAGAAATAATATTTTGTAACTACAGTTCATAGGTACTATAACAGTTTAAAAAGTTATTCTCGTTGGAAGACAATTATTGTGTTTTATGGTTTATTTCTTAATGATACCGTCGAGCTTTAGTGAGCCCTTTCCGTGGGTCGATATCAATATAATGCCATTCTAAAATATTAAGGGACAATAGAGATGAAGATAACATAAAATTGCTGGATAATGGTATTAAAATATTTGAGTGTGTTATTGGGCTAATGGATTTTGTAATATTGTTGTAAATTTTATTTTATTTCTATTTGAATTATAGTCCATACTTATAGTCCATACATGTATGCTAAGACGAAAATCGTTATTTTTATTTATTTTGAATAATATTCACGCAATAATAGTACGTAACCTCGTACGTCTGACATCTGCAGTAATTAATAAGCTGGTTCTTTCGTCTCTACTGTACGTTGTCGAGCCAGTGATTTATGCGGAGTGTCTAGAGAATGTGTAGGAATACCCTACATGGCCCATAAAGCGGTCAGCACCTATCAGTGCCCATCGAGACTCAGTTTTGAATGAAAAAAGAGTAGCGACAGACGTCCCGCGATGTAAAGTCCATGTCGTTCGCGTGACTTTCATTATATTTCCTTACAACGAGATAATTAACTATTGCAATATATACCTAATACCTATACAAATAAGATAGTAATTTTAATAAATAATGTGAACTGTGATATAATTAATTTGTCAAACCAATTAAAAATACAATACCAGTGCATATCGAGAGAGGTTTTCCTGAATGCAATATTAATTAGATAATTTCTATGCAGTTTTGCAATTTTTTATTTTATTTCTACGTGAATTTAAAGGTTAGATAATTTAATGCTGAAAAAAATAACCAAGTGTTGCGAATGGGGTTCCAAAAAATGTGTTTTGTTGGTGCAAAATCAATATTGGTGGTGATATTTTGTATTCACGTGAAGCAAGTTACCATGGTCTCGATTTTCGAACGCGAGGAGTACTGCGGAGTGTTGTTGAGTCAATATGGTAATAACTTCGTTAATTAGTTGGTATTCACTTACTTGTACTCTTTAAAGAACAAACGTTCATTCTTCTTTGCACTTTCTACTGAAGCTGTGGTTACCACAAATGCACTGCTTACGAGAAAGTGCGATTGAAAATGTATAGAGGTATTTAATCTATTAACTTATTAAGTAACTTTATTGTTTTGTATCTGATCGGTTAATATTAAGAAATATGCTGTAAAGTATAAATTATAAATACTGATGGGGATTCCAGTTTTATCTGTGTGAGATGAGTCCACAATATATTTAATTTGTCATACTCGGCGAAATAATTAGGTAACCTCAGATATACACTTCATTTGAGCAGAACTATGTGTACAATTCTATAGTATTCTGTAGCAAAACAAATAACCTGTCATTACACCTTTTATATACAAGTTCACGCTTTTTTGCTGTGAATCATATTGGTATATGTTACACATTGTTGGCTTTTGCGATTTGTTCTGCAGCGTAATGGTAAATTGAATTTAGTATAAAAATGTCAAAACGGTTTTGTTATATAATTGTTCTGAACCTATCATTTTGTTGTGCCAGATGAAAGACTGTATTTCCATATACCCCAAAAATAAATAATGGAGAGAAACAGAACAAACAAACAAACAAAATTTACTTACCTACCAATATCCAGATCTATATACCACAACATTAAATATTTCCTTTTTATAGCATAATTATATTATATATTTATATATTTCCTCCGTACTAAAAGGTCGTCTGAAGCAGCATACATCCACAAGTCGTAACTATTAATAAAATCAAAACGATTGTTGTTTATAAATGTCGTGCAACCGGTAGGTAAAAAAAAAAGTATGTTTTTCTATGGATACCTACTTTATACGCATAATTTTTGTCCTTCAGATCCCCATTTACTGGACACTTTCAAATTGGAAATGTCGCAAGGAATCGAGAGGTTTTTCCTGTTGTCCTACTGCTTGGCATGTTGCTGGCCCGGGCTGGGTGCCAAGAGTGACCTACGAGTGGTGAGACAATGGGCAGAACTGGACTTCGTGTTCCCCAGTGAGGAAGCCAAACAAATAGCTATTCAAAAGCGCTACTATGTACCTGGAAATTCCGTGCCCATAGACGTCGATGTGCATCATAGACAAGGTATGTTTAATGAATGAATAGTAAGTAGGTTAGTCAAGATGAATATAATTATAATGTTCAACTCATCCCGACCCGGAGCCATGTACGTTATAAAATTGCGTTCACCCATTCAGGGAGGGGCAGCTCTATTATGTAAAATTTTGGTGATCTAACTAAACGATACAATTTTACTTACTTAAGGCATATTTTGCACTTTTGAATTACGAATATTGTTTTTATTAAATGAATAAAGACAACGTCTCCAGTTCACGCTTTACTCTAAAAGGAAATATATCTATTTACTGTTACTATAATTTATGTTTTGTGTGATGATTTGTCACTCCTCTGGTCAATATATGCTTAGACAAAAGGCTATATGTATTCGCTATTGTGCTTCGATTTCACTGACCGCAAGAAGTAATTTATATTTTATTGTCATGATATTGAAATTTAAGTTTAACAACATTCACAGACCTGTGATTGAACTCAGTCGTCATATCAAACATTAAACGAATAATTTTCTGTATGCAACTTCTCCCGTGTGGACTTTACATGGTCTCTCTGTTTAAAATATAATAGAAGTTAGCTTTTCAGTAATAAAAGAATTTTTCAAATCGGTCCAGTAGTTTCGGAGCCTATTCCATGTTAACAAACATACAGTCAAATCTTTCGTCTTTGAAACAATAGTAGTAAGTAAGATACATGTGGAAACAGAACCAATATGATGTTAATTTGTAAAGTGACACCCACGTGTAGTGACAACCGACCAATGAAGCAACAGTTCAAAGTAAAACAAGTGAATTACGAAATGTCTCCTTTTCAATTAAATTGGCGAAGTTTGGCAACTGAATTTACCTTATGAAGACAAAGCTAGTAAATTACCATTGTTATGTACTGTAATATATAACGTTAATATATGTAGTTGGTTTTCTATTATAGAGACTAAACCACTTAGTTACAGTAAGTATACATTCACAGATATTTACCAGATGCGAGCGCAATTGAAACTTTGACTCTAGGTTGAACATATTAGCTTCTGCCAGCGGCTTTGCCCGTAATCCCATAGGATAGAAAGTAGCCTATGTGTTATTCCAGACCGTACTCTACCCCTGTTTCAAATTTCATATCAACCCCTTCAGCCGTTTTGACGCGAAAGAATAAGAAACACACACACACTCACATACATCATCACAAGTTTTCGCATTCATAATATTAGTAGGATAATTATTGACCTGTTTCCGTCCACTGTACATGAATCTCTCCAATAGTATACCACTATGATCTTCAGATCTTCGCAAACAAATCACTGTTAGCCACCTCTCAAATATGTACTGGTAAAAAGTAATAATTTCATTGAATGAATATCCGTACAAAGAACATGTTATGTAAAGGTGTTACTTGTCATAGGGATAATTATGGGAATATTTAACTCTTGAGTGCCTCGTTGGCCGAGTGGTCGCAAGTGCGACTGACGGGCAAGGGGTCTCGGGTTCGATTCCCGGGTCAGGCAAAGTATTACTGGGTTTTAAAAATTCTCAGTAGTAGCACGGAGTCTGGAATTGTGCCCGATATATGGAAATAGGCTTACCCCATGGGACTCATAACATAGAGGTAACTAGTGAAAAGTGGGTGTTACATTGTACAGTGGCATAATGTGCATCTCTGCCTACCCCTGCGGTGATAAAAGTTTTTTTTTGGAAACAAGAATGACTGTTCATTTTTAAACTGTTGTAATAGGTGCTTGTTAACCCGTAATGTTTAGTTTTTGTATGAATAGGTCATTGGCTAATAAGTAGGTACAGGGGATTTTCGTTTTTTTACCAACATATCGCAAAAAACAGTCGAAAACGTTTGTGTTTATGTGGTTTTACATTGAGTCGTAAATCTTGATATGTTATTACCGTGAGTTATTACGATTCTCTTGGCTTTATACCTCTAAGTTGTGTGATCCACAAATTGTTGTTTCGGGTCTGGGTGTCATTGTGTATGGGAACTTGTATGTTTGTAAACGCACCCACGACACAGGAGAAAATCCTAATGTGGGGCAACGTTTTTTTTAAAAAAAAAAGAATTTCTCTTGAATTCTAAGAATATTTATTAGACTGTGGCTGATTTAATGCTTTTGCAGTAGATAATATATATTTTTATAGCGATAACTCCAAAAGATCTGCTCGGAAACAAGTTGACTTGTTGTTAATTAAACAAAAGACAGTCGTGGTTTAGGTCAATGGCGTGTGGACAAAAGTATCTTATGTGCGATCTTTGTATAACGGCATAGTATTACGCATTGCATTCTACCTTTATATGTTCTGTGCATTCTGCTAAGAGTTTACTCTAACATTCCACACATACATAGAAGTTATGGATGCAAACCGATTCAATTCCAAGTTTCGTATTGACATGGATTTCTGAAATCAAAAAATCTGGAAATGGAATTCCACACACTTTACATTTTAATAGAGAACTCGTAATAAAGGCTGTTTTCTTCGATAAATGAATGCATAACATAACATAACATCACGCCTTTTTATCCTCGAAGGGGTAGGCAGAGGTGCATATTTCGGCACGTAATTGACGTAATGCCACTGTACAATGTAACACCCACTTTTCACGATTTATGTTATGAGCCCCATGTAATAGGGGGTGAGCCTATTACCATATACCGGGCACATTTCCATGCCCCGGCTGTACTACTGGGTTTTTAAAAACCCAGTAATACTTTGCCCGACCCGGGAATCGAACCCGAGATCCCTTGCCCGGCAGTCGCACTTGCGACCACTTGGCCAACGAGGCAGTCAGATAAATAAATGATGTCGAAATTTTCGCCAAAACATAACCACATAAGTTATATTTTTGTTATATGTATTTGGACACTACCTCTAAATATTAGCTGTATTTAAGATACTGACCGCACCTTGTTAACCTTGAAACGACTGACTTTAGAGAATGAGTTCTTCATTTGTTTTACTTGGATACCAAAGATTATACCGGATTATTTTTTTAGTTGCGTTTAGCGTTTACGTAGGTATGGCCAATTCGATGACGCGCGTTAAGATCAACGTAAATTTTTATTGGTCAGTTAAGACAATAATTAAAATTCTTATTTTAACCTGTGAACACAAATAGATACAAATGAAAACTTTTACTGTATGTACTCGATTCGGTGATGAATTCATGACTCACACGTATTATTTTATTTAGTTTAGCACTTCAGCAGAAGTTCCGTATAGTGAAAGGCGTAAATAGGTATGCATTATACCTACACCTATCGTACCTATAAGTATCACTGGTATTACTCGTTGTTCAAATGCTAGCATGACATTTCCAGTGTATTCAATAGATTATTCCAAAACCTCGTCCGTGTGATATCTACTTAAGCTTTAAAATACATAGACTATAATTTCTGCTGAATTAAACTAATAAGATATATTTCTTATTTGCAGGACCATACCCATCCCGTATCTTCGTGACAAACCCTCGGTTTGATGTAGGTCGGCCGATCACATTAGGTACCGTGGATGAATCTGGCAGAATCGTCGCCTACCCAGACTACTCTTGGCATGACAACCAGGGATCTAACTGCGCCGGCATGTCCTCGGTCTTCAGAGTTGCTGTAAGTGAGATTATAGACACATGCTTATGCTTACTATCGTAGATCTGATTTTCGGTTCGAGGTATTCGTTATTGAATTTTGAATCTTTTCACCATAGCTTAAAGCCTAAAATCTGCCTATAACACAGATTTAATTATATTAATATCTATAAGATATACGATGGCGCCTCGTCGTGAAAAATGAGTGCATTACATACAGCACTGCCGGTAAAAATAAATTGCGAAATTATGTAAGTAGTAATAAGGACTTATGTATGTACATATGATTTTTTACTGATTAGATGAAAACCAGAGCCTTGACTATGTCTATGCTTGCATGTTAAGGAATAATCATATCATAGGTTGAGTTCAAATCGTTTGCCATCACATAAATGTCTATTTATAGTATCAAGTCACCTTGCTTCACCATAAATCAGATTATTGCTGTAAAAAAAACAATATGAAGACACGAACCTTTTATTCCATTAATGTTATATCAAGGACAAGGAGGACAAGGCATACATTGCATACTGTGTACTTAAAACTATAACAAGCACTTCGCGATAAAGAGAGGAAGCCTATTTCAGACTACGTAGTATACGTACCTACCAATATATATGAAATGTGTAGATATTTATCTATTGAATATTATTTTCGGTATTCGAAAATTAAACGTTACCACACCAATATAAACCTTAATTAGGTATGTTAAGTGTTATGTAGTTTTCGTAATTAACACGTAAACTGAAGACGAAGGGAAAACCTTGTATGTTCATACTAGTTCAATATAAATCAACAATGGCCTTTGTTAACTTAACGACTCGGTTTATGGGTTTTATTGCATAGGTACAGTCACCTATCGTTCTTTTCTTCTCTTCTTATAATATCTTCTGATTCATTTCGTTGCGGGAACCAAAACAGTTATTCATGAACCTAGGACGCGCAGGACTTCAGTGGTCCGGCGTTTTCATGGTTGATTCTACAGTAGATCCTGGCTTACAAGAGTGGCAGAGGTTTTGAGAGGTTACCAATACAAAAGACACGGCTTCATAAAAATATACAATGAGACTAGGCAGCAGCGGTTATAAACCTTTTAAATTGCAATCTCCAACCCGTAACACTTTGGCAATGCGTAGAGATGTAGCTTCTTTGTGCATTTTCTATCGCTTATACCACGGGGAGTGCTCTGAGGAATAGTTTGACCTGATACCTGCCGCATCTTTTCGCCATCGACCCTCACTATAGTACATATGCATCCCCATCATATAGATGGTTGGCAGGCCACAACTGTGCGCTTCTCACGTAGCTTCCTGCCTCGCAGTGTGTGGAATGATCTGTCGTCGGCGGTATTACTGAACCGATGCGACCTTCAAACCTTCTAGAAAAGAATGTACTCCTTTTTAACAGGCCGGCAACGCACCTGTGACTCCTCTGGTGTTGCGGGTGTCCATGGGCGGCGCTGATCGCTTACCATCAGTTGATCCGTCTGATCGTTCGCCTCCTATTCCATAAAAAAAATGTGTGGAAATTATGGCAAATGACAGCAGTGAACGGTCACAGGGTCGTGATGTGAATACATCAAGGATTTGGTATGAATATAGCTGGAAACGAAATAACTTGTTTGACTGTACCTAGGTAAAGATGTCCTTTGAAGAATATCTATCTAAGAATACCTCAGTATTTCCGTGTCTGACGTAAGTATGGTTTAAGTTAGGTAACTTAGGAGAGGATGTACCTGTGCCTGGGTCTAGAACACGCGATGAATAGAAGAAGTCTAATTATGGATTTCTTGTAACAGGATTTATGATTTCACCATTATAATTGAGTAGGTATTGCGATTATGGCCGCTTTTTTCTGCTTCTTGATATCAGGCAATCTTGCGGCGAAGGTCCTTTGAGAATTATTATTGCTATTGATAACGGTCAACTTTGATTCCGGGTTGTTACTGGAGATGTTTTGAAAGAGATGATACTCATTGAAACTGAAAATGTTTGTTTATCTGTAAGCCTAAGCCTAAGCCTAAGCCTTATATCTAATAGTAAATTATATCAATATATAATTTACTATTTAAGTACCTATAATTGTGTCAATACACAATTATAGGTACTTTGGATCTAGAGGCAATATTGCTCAATATGGAGTTATGACATCTGGCCTATAAACAAACATTTATGAAATATTATGTAACAATTAAATTCTGTACATAATAATAATTATGTATGTACAAACTAGTTCAAACAGCTTGTATTTTTTTCTTAGAATCAATAGGTCACATATATTTTCCAGTCAAGTTACATCTTAGAAAAAAGCGGAGGTTGTGACGAGTATATTTCCTTTGCCTTTAAAAGTCATTAACAAGTAAAAACAAACAAACGAATCAGTGACATCATCAGTGGTTCCGCAGGACAATAGACCCGGATTTAACGGATGCTTAAAATGAATTTGTTTGTGGTCACATTCGGCTGACACGAAATTGTATCTATAAGACATAAGTAACCTCTACAAAAGGTTTAAATTATTTAGGTACTTTACAAGACTTTATTTTAATATAAGTACATACAAAAAAGAAAACTCTTCTTGAACTACAGCCTTGGCCAAAAGTATTAGGCACCCTATGAATTATTGCATATTTTTGATTTAGAGAGAAACAAACTACTTTTATTGATTAATGAACTTTATTTCTATTAAAAACATACAAAAACATTAATATTTTGTTGGACCACCCTGTGATTTTATCGTAGCAGCAACTCTGTGAGGTATACTGCGTACACGGTTTACGCATACCTCTTGCGAAATTGCTCCCATTCGTGAACTAAAGCGTGTTTTAATGCAGTTTTTGATGTTGTGGAATATATTTTGATTTCTTTATTTAAAATACCCCACAAATGTTCAATTGGATTTAGATCCGGGAACTGGGCAGGCCAATCTAACAGGTCAATACAGTTGTCAGTAAACCAGTGCAATGTGTCGCTGAATTATGACAAGGCGCGTTTTCCTGATGAAATTTAACAAAGTGTAAATTAGTGTCACCAAAAATACACGAAAATGAAGGTATAACAGCATTTTCTAATACATTTATGAATTTTGCACTGTTCATGTGACCTTCGTAAATGCACATTATGCCGACTTCATTCACAGCCATGCAGCCCCAAATCATAACGAGGCTTCTGCCGTGGTTTATGGTTGGGACTACACAATCTGAGTGATATTCTTCGCCTCTGCATCGGCTTACAAACGTCACACCTGGTGTTCCAAATACCTGAAATGATAAAACAAAATTGACACAATACAAACCTTTATAACACTTGAGTTTGAAGACTAATGCAATAATAATTGTTGCAATTGTGTTATAGACTCAATTAATAAAACTTACTTCTAAGTTTGATTCGTCGACCATAGTACATTTGATCAATCCTCCTCTGTGAAATGTTGGTGTCTCAGAGCTCAATCAAGACATTTTCTTTTGTTCTCTACTGTAAGCCACGGCTTCTTTCTGGGTTTGTAACCTTTTAAACCTGCTTCTATTAGCCTTCGTCTTGCAATCCCAGAGGTTATAAGTTTACCAGTCTCTTCAGTTAAAGCTGCAGCAAGCTCCAAAGTATTTTTTTTTGGTCTTTGATACGCTCGCAGTTATGTTTCCTGTCCTAGTGGCTAGCAGTCACGCTATTTCTGCCTGTTTTTATTTTATTCGCATCAGTATCGGTCTCAACAAAACGTTTAATAGAAGATTGAACTGCGCATCGCGAATATTTTACCAACTTCGCAATTTCTTTCTGGGTCTCTCCTTGCTAATGAAAAAATTTGATTTACACACGATTTTAAGACTATTTTCGTTTCTTTTTAGCATTTTCAAATAAATTTGTTCTCTATTTAATCAAAAAACTGTAAATTTTCTGTCTTTATGCGAAGACTTCGAAATACAGACTGATCAGACATTAAAAGTAAGTTTTGTAAAAAAAAATATTTCGATATTGATGCTCTAGATGTTATACAACCACTTAAATATTACCGCCCCATATCTTAAATAGTGGTTTATGACCCCGAGATCATCTTTCAAAAGAATATTTACTCACTGTTTAAATAGCACGGGTGCACGGGAACTTTATTGGGGGTGCCTAATACTTTTGGCCAAGGCTGTATGTATCAATGGTATATGAACACAAAAAGACAGAGTTCAGTAGAATGCTATTGGTGGAAAGGAAAGACCTCTCCAGCCATCCAATATACATCCTATATTGACAGAAAACAGGCAGCGCTTGCTTGAAATAGTTCGATCATTAGGAAGGATATATGGGGTTACTTGGAAAGATTTCCAGAACTTTTGAAAATCGGCAATTTTGTAGATTTTAATATGATCTTTCCGATGTCCATTTTGCACCTTTCTACCTAGTACATGCGCCGCTCATCGCTATCTTGGAATAATGGCGGCCAAAAACAGTTTTTTTAAATATTTCTTTTCCTGTGCACTTCACGAGAAAAACGTTAACTACAAAATTATACTACTCACATTTTTCTACAATTTATATCTGGATAAGTTTTTTTTGTAAAACACATAGGTAGTTTTGGCGTCAGTATATCGCAATGTACATTTTTACGAGGATTCCATAAATAAGAATTTATATATAGCTTTTCATGGGGCTTTGATGATCATATTTAGTAATAAAACTGATAATAATGATATAATTGTATGCTAAAAATGCTATTATCCTTATTTCAGATAGATGAATGCCAGCGACTATGGGTCATGGACGCCGGTAAGATCGAAGACAAGCAAGTGTGTCCTCCTCAGCTGCTCGCCTTCGACCTGGCGACCGACCAACTCATCTACCGCCATGTCGTCAACTCCTCAAACTATGTGGAACAGACCCTGTATGTCACACCTGTGAGTAATTGTCAATTTATGATTATATACATTCGAATATTTCATTTTATACAAACAAGAGTAATACAAATAAGCATCGGTATACATATTCTATTCAAATTCAAAACTATACATTAATATTAATGAAAAATAGTCTAATATAACTTTAATTTCAGATTGTGGATGTGCGTCCTCGCGGGCCCGGTGATTGTGCAGACACATTCGTGTATGTAGCTGATGTGTCGGCCTTCAGTATTCTAGTGGTCGATGTGATGAGAGACCAGGCCTGGCGCACCACTCACCGACTTTTCTACCCCTTCCCGTCTCGAGGAACTTTCACTATTGATGGTTAGTAATAACACCTATCTATAAGGTTATACTGGCCATGAGTTAAAAGGGCGAGATTTTTTCCTAAATCCCATTAATAGATATCTATGCAATTCCATATTACAAGCCAACACGTGTTAAATCGTCAACGGCCAGTGACAATCCCCTGCGCTATGACCCCTCGTTTTTTAATACAAAAATGTTAATTTGTTTTAGGGGAAAGCTTTGACCTGATGGACGGTATATTAGGTATGGCTCTCTCACCATACCATCCCGGCAGAGATCGCTTCCTCTACTTCCACTCACTCGCTGCCACTACGGAGAACGTAGTGAACACGAAAGTCCTCAGGAATAATTCTTACATGCATGACCCTAGCATTGACCCAGACGCAATTTATGTAAGTAAATGCCTATATACATTTTATGGTTTTATATCTGACCTAAATGTCAAATGAAGTATCGAAGAGAAGGAAAATGTCTCAAAAGATCCTGATTCGGCTAAAATATTAAATGTTATCATTCATTTCAGATCTTCCCGAAACAACGCTCGTCGCAATCAGCAGCTGAAGCCATAGACCGCAACGGCATTATGTACTTCGGTCTCATGGACCCACCCAGTATTCTGTGTTGGAATACTGCCACCGAATTCTCTTCTCAAAATTTCCACACAGTAGCTGCCGATAAGGAAACCTTACAGTTTGCAAGTGGTGTAAAAATTGTATTAAACGCCAGAGGAGAAGAGGAACTTTGGGTGTTAACATCAAGTTTTCAAAGATTAATGACAGGAACGCTTTCGGCGGACAGAATAAACTTCAGGATACATGCTGAGAAAGTTCCAATAATCTTAGCGAACTCACCGTGCAAAGATTCCCCAAATGGTCGAAAGGGCTATCATGCCAACCTGGTCGACAGGTCCTCGGACGGTCACACGTATCGGCCGAGCAGATATGGCAGTGCCTCGTATCTGTAGAGATTAGTGCCATATCAGACCGATTGCTCAGGAAATTTGTGAGAAATAATATGCCATAAGACATCTAAGTTACTTCATTGTCATCAAAAGTTGCTCAGAGTCCTTTCTTATAAATATGGCTACGGTGTAGCCAGGTGAAACCGTAAAGTGGCATCTTAATAAATTTTAAATTTGATAAATTTTCGTAATTTATTTAACAAGTGGCACGTAATCTCTTCTTACTGAAACCTTAGCAGAGACAGTTTTCTTAACATGCTGTTGTGTTTTTATTTTATGTAAAATTATAAAAAGTCTGTAACATGCTTGAACACCAAAGTCATTCCTTAAATTATAATGTCCCGTTAATATTTCATGTTATGTTAGTTACCTATGTTATGTAACCGATTTAATATTAAATAATAAAACGATTTAAATATTATTCTGATTTTACTCCCATAAAACCCATTTTATGATTGTACATGGTTAGAATTGTTGTGGTTATGTTGACAACTACGAAAGGTTTGATCTGAATGTATACTTTTGTGAAAGTTATTTGTTAAATCAATTTCCGAGGAAAGTGATAGACATCTACATAAAATAAAACCAAAATTATACAGGTTGCAGTGATTCGCGATAGTCATTCAGACTCCTCGCGATGCTGAGATCGACGTGTTTGTTCTCAAATCCGACAATAATACCACCAATGATATCTTCAGAAATTTTTTTGCCAGACTTAATAAACTTTCGTTAGATATCCCTTAGTGCACGCTTGGTACGATTGTCTAGTGGTTCAGCGGTGATCACCTCACATAGAGCCTCATTTCTGTGGGTGACCATCACAGTATGGTATAGGTTTATCATACGACACAAATGTTTCAGACGACCATAATTCTCAGCTACTATATGTTACTATATGCTATAGTCATATAAATTACGACTACCAGACATTGTCAATGTGCTTTACATGCAATTTTAAAGCACATAAACTAAAAATAAAACTGCAGATGTCACCACAAACAGTACTGCACATTTGATGTCCCCAGTCAATTCAATGTTGCACGAGTTTAGAGTGGGTGAAAAACATTTGGAATTCTAACAATATGAGTTATCTACTACATATGTAGCTACATGTGAAATAGAGAACAATATAAAATAGAAGCATCAAGTATATATTGCATTTATTACATCCAAATAGAACAAATGGAAGAGAAGCACTTATTTCAACTCCAAGCGTTTATCACTGCCTTCATGTAAATAGCAATTATTATAAAATAGAATAACAAAAGCACTTACTTGCTACTTTACCGATATCCATAAGTAACTTAGCCTTAACTGGTCGAGGTACAAAACTTGTTGCTATGAAGTCTACGACCTTAGGCCGAGTCAGCACTTTCTGCAAGCCACGTAGACTATTCTCTTTAGCTTCCAACTCATGATTTTGGTAAGCTGCACTATAGGAGGCGCTCACGGAGCGACCATCTAGACCTTTGGTGGGGGGAAACAATTTTATTTAGGAATCATCATTATTATTAAAGTACATGAAAATAAGTTAGTATTTTTTTAATAGAATATATATTTTTAGATTTATTATAAATATTTATTTTTTTCATTATGCAAGTTCAATATTTTTAATTGTTGTGGCAGTCAGTTACTTAAATAATTATTTAGGTATTTATTTATTTTTATTGGAAATTAGAACAATCAGTTTAAATCTTGAGTGAAGAACTGAATTCGTACTTCAATTTTGTGTACTTTATATTTTATTCAGAAGCAACACAGCTTAGGGGCCACCTAATACTAAGCTGTCCACGAAGTCTATACTATATGTTGCGGAGAACCCAACGGGTAACCGGGGCTCCGGCTCGACGTGCAGGATAAGGAACGGGGTGGTTTTTAGTCAGTAAGAGTCTGACACTCCCTCCCGCCTCACCCAGGCGAGAGCAGTCAATCGATGATTTTCCCCCCTTAAAAAAAAAATACTTATACATACATATATAGTTGCAAAGCCAAAAGCATCGCGAGTGTTTTGCCAATCGCAAACAAAGTTGACTCCATCCTCAAAAAACCCCATACACGTGGTGAGGATTGCGATTCAGTTTATTTCTAAGTACAAGCACCTTCACTCCAATTTTATATCGATAATAGTTTTATACCGACTTTTCTTATCCAGTAGGTAATTAGCTAATATATGTATAGCACTAAAACTCGTTTTGATACAGTAACTTGTTTGTTGCACATACAAAGATAATACAAGTAATACATAATTTGACCTTTCTGTCGAAATTGTCGGAGGGTACTTATTGTACGTTACCCATTTCTTAAATTATTAATCCTATTTTAGTTTGTCGCAAGTCAGCGTAAATGGACCATTTATCTAGAGGTATTTTTTTCGATATCTTCTAGCTGCCCACTCCTGCTTCGCACGGATCCCACCGCAGTGTCAGTAAGAATAGAGCTGATATTTCACATTTTTCTTTTAACGAATTGGCGAAACTAAAATTGGAATCCCTTTTCATAGGTATAGGTATAGATTTAGGTCTTCTGTTCAGATCATTTATACAGTACTAGCTACTTCCGCGCGGTTTCACACGCTCTGCTCAGCTTCTATTGGTCGTAGCGTGATATTTTATAGCCTATAGCCATCCTCGATAAATGCGCTATCCAACACAAAAATTATTCAAATCAGACTTGTAGTTACGAAGATTAGCGCGTTCAAACAAACAAACAAAAAAAACAAACTCTTGCGCTTTATATAATAGTATAAGATGTGCTTATAGTTGTCACTTTTTACTAGTTCCCATAATTTTATCAAATAGACCAGACATTGTTGTACTTTTTGGTCTGAAGTCGAAAGGAATCATATGTATAAGTACCTAGCAGTTTTAGTTTAAAGTCAATTAATTATTACTGCACTAATTAGATAATCAGTTTATTAAGGTAATAGGATCGAAGTAGACTCGTGGATGATTGAATGAATAAATTTAAATATATAACTCAATATACCTCTATTTAAATTTATTCATTCAGTATGACAATAAGTGATTACTTATTGATACGTTTTTTTTTAATTATTGACAGTACATAAGCCGTTGAGTGGTATAAAGTATTCATTAGTGCATCGTTTTCCGTGGTGAGTGTTTAATAATTAATCTTTGGAAGTACGGTTAAATGAACTTAAACCTTTCTTTGTGTCTTTCGTTTCGTCCGGTCGGCTCCATCATCAGGTGCACTACTCATCTTTGACAACACCATCAGTTTTACAACCCTCAAAAACCACGAAAACGACACTCATGACGACTATTTGGATAACTTTATATTACCGCCATCTTGGAATAATGTTTAATTTTAATACTACAAAATATGATTATGGTCACCCAGACCACCTATTGTAAAATAATTACAACGAAGCTAAACGCGTAGTGCAAATATTGCAGAACGTTTCGCATTGACAATACGGCTAATAGTGCTGCCGCCGTATCCCAAAACTACCCTGCTTTTCTAAAAGCCTAGCCGTAATGAAATACGGCGGATTATACAATTCGCCTGCGACATATATACTACAGCCTTAGATTATAAATATGTTTCTTTTTAAAGGGGGAAAATCACCGCCTGGCTGAGGCGGGAGGGAGTGTCAGACTGACTAAAAACCATCCCGTTCCTTCTCTTGCACGTCGAGCCGGAGCCCTGGTTACCCGTTAGGTTCTCCGCGATAGACTAAAAATTAAATATTGTAATTTGTAATTGCTTAACGACAGCTATGTGATCTGTTTAATACTTTTTAACTGTCATTTATCATTTTAGCACAATTTTATGGAGCATTAGACCATTTTAGCAGTATACAGTTTTGTTTACAATTTTATTTTCTAGCGTGCATGCACGTAGTGACGCATAGGTGACACAATTTGGTACTACTTGACGGAAAAGTGCATTGCAGTGAACAGTTTATTGCAAATTTTTTGAATGCTTTTGTTGAACTGATACTTCATCTAGAAATCATATATTCAAAGACCACAACATTAAATATTATTATTCCCTCTTTATTAAAAGGTCGCATCGCACATCCTCAAGTCTCGTAACTATTTATAAAATCAAAACGATTGTTATTTATAAATGTCGTGCAACCGGTAGGTAAAAAAGAAGTACCTATGTTTTTCTATGGATACCTACTTAAACTGTCAAACACCAAGCGGTCACCGGTGACCGCAACCTATAGTTCTATAATTGTGTCTATAATGACGGTACTCGACGAGTTAAAGCGCATAATTTTTCACCTTCAGATCCCCATCTCTTTCAAATTGAAAATGTCGCAAGGAATCGAGAGGTTTTTTCTGTTATCCTACTGCCTGGCATGTTGCTGGCCCGGGCTGGGTGCCAAGAGTGACCTTCGAGTGGTGAGACAATGGGCAGAACTGGACTTCGTGTTCCCCAGCGAGGAAGCCAAACAAATAGCTATTCAAAAGCGCTACTATGTACCTGGAAATTCCGTGCCCATAGACGTCGATGCGCATTATAGAAAAGGTATGTTATATGAGTGAATGGTAAGTATACTAACCGGCTGTTCGGGTAACGACTAACCAGTCGTTATCCGAACAGCCGGGCAGCCGTATCATCTATCGGAGATATGCTGCGATTCCCAAGTCACCTGCGAAAATTGAGAATTATGTTTTCCTCTTAAGAAGGAGGTATTTTCTCAATCGTGGACGCGTACCTTATTGGTGACATTTGGTTTTTTAGATAACGTCGATCAACTTGGCTAATGATGTAGATTTCAAATAAGATGGATACTATGGACAACGTCTCACATTTTACTCTAATAGGAAATATCTATTTTTTGTTACCATAAATAATATCTGTGATGACTTGTCACTCCTCTGGTCAATATATACACAAACTAGCGACCTGCCCCGGCTGCATATAAACCTTGGTTAAGAATCACTCTATCTATTAAAAAACCGCATCCCGTTGCGTAGTTTTAAAAATCTAAGCATACATAGGGACAGACAGACGGCAGATAGCGACTTTGTTTTATACTATGTAGTGACGCAGTCGTCGTATCAAACATTAAACGACTAGGTTCCTGGAAGCGGCTTCTCTCGTGTGGAACGTTGTTATGTATTAATTTAATATATGTAGTTGGTTTTCTAATATAGTGAACTAAACCACTTAGTTACAGTAAGTTTACATTCACAGTTTTACCAGACGCGCGATTGAAAGTTAAACTCTACGTTTAAGCATATAGTTTATAAGATTGTATAATGTAGTATTAACAGTCTGTTTTTGTCCATTACAGGACATGAGTCTCTTCTATTGTTACTACCGTGACTTGTTAAAATTATCTTGACTTCATAAGTTAGCTAGTTTTTTAAGTGTAATACAGCATAGATTTATATAGTATTTTTAATGTCTCATAAATTCTAGAGAATATTCTTTAGACTGTGGTCGATTCAATCCTTTTGCAATAGATAATATATAAAGATTATAGTACCTATTAGTAACATAAACTGGTATTGCTCATTGTTCAAACGCTTGCAGAACATTTCCAAAGTCTTCAATAGATTTTCGTCATTGTTCCTAAACCTCATCTGTGTGATATCTGGGCTATAAAGTACATAGACTAGATTCCTGCTGAATTAACTCGTCGAGTACCGTCATTATAGAAACAATTATAGAACAATAGGTTGCGGTCACCGGTGACCGCTTGGTGTTTGACAGTTTAAACTAATAATATGCATTTCTTATTGACAGGACCAGACCTACCCCGCATCTTTGTGGCAATCCCTCGGTTTAGTGAAGGTCGGCCGATCACATTGGGCACCGTGGATGAATCTGGCAGAATTGTCGCCTACCCAGACTACTCATGGCATGACAACCAGGGTACCAACTGCACCGGCATGTCCTCAGTCTTCAGAGTTGCCGTAAGTAAGACTATAAAATGAATGCGATCTTAGATCCGATTTTAAGTTCCAGTAAGGTGTTCGTTATTAAATAATGAATTTTTCACCATATAGCTATTATGCAGATTTAATTATATTACCTTTTATACCTATGGGAAATGCGTTGGCAGTTCCTCGTGTGAGAATTGGCGAATTTTTTATGTGATATGCTTCATACAGCACCCCTGGTTACAAAAAATTAAGTAATAGGTAAGCACTTGCATATTATTTTTTACTGATGAGAAGAAAACCAGCAGAAAACCGGCATAATCATAGATTGAGTTTAAATCGTTTGCCGTCCCATAAATATCTATTTATAGTATCAAGTCACCTTGCATCACCATAAATAAGATTGCTGCTTTAAAAATAAGTAACAATTTCAAAGACACGAACCTTTTTTATTTTATACTAGCTGACCCGGCGAACTTCGTACCGCCTTATCAAAGCTTTGATACACTATTTTATTTTGTATAGTTGACCTATCTTAGGTATGAGTACCTATTCAATTTAAACTGAAATCTATAAGATCCCCCATATAAAAATGAATCCCTATTTCCCTGGTCTCGCCATACCTGAGAAGGAATAGACTAATTTAATTAAATAAAAAAACAAAATATATATTTTCATGTACATACGTCTGGTTGGTGGCATTGTTAAAAACGAAAATCCAACTGAAAATAAAAAGGTCTTGTATATTTTCTGTATAACCATGTATACCAAATTGTAATATTATGTAGTCACCAAAAGTTACCAAAAATTGATATGAAGCTGTCAACTTACCGTAATTAACAAACACTTATTAACAAACAAAAACCATAAGAAGGTTTTTGTTGAATTAAAATTCCGAGTATAGTTGTGCCGAATTGGCCATCTTAGTCCCCGTTATCAGTGCATGTCAGTGGTACATCAGCTGTCAAAGCATTGATCAACAAATTTTGTTACGAAAATTTGTAGAATTCCTGTTGTTTTTGTGCGTGATAAACAAAGAAATTATTGGTTAGTGAGAAGAACTATGCCCGGGTGCAGTGTTATTGGATGTAGCACTAAAAATATTACTAAACCTGCAGGTGTAACATTACATCGGTTAGTACTGTAATTTTTCATTAAAATATCTCTGTTTTTCAAACTATTCAAGTGTGGTTGCTGCAAATTGCCTAAATACAATACTTTTCTAACTAATGCAGTGCTTATTTTCATTAATTTTACTTGAAATACGTCTAAAACATTTTTCATTAAAAAATAGTGATGTACATGATTGTTCCCGTATCGATAATTTTATCGTACATAATAAATGCGTCAAAAGTAGAAAAGAAAGAACTATACTAAATTCTGAATGATAAAGTGCATTAATTTGACATAATGACAAAATGCAAAAAACATTAAGTACTCGTCAAAAATTTCATTTTATCGACAAAATTCCACCATCGTCAATACCTACGTAATGTAATAAATAATTAATACAATAGAGGAATATTTTTTGTACAATATGAGATAAGGAAAAATATTGTGGAAAATGCATGTATTTTTTCAAAATTGATTTTTTTATCAAATACCGCTCGAGGGATTCAAATGAAGCAAACAAATGAAATATAACTTTAGGGTAATTTTAGAGTATTTATTAGAATGTGTCGAACTCTGTCAATAATTTTAATAAGATTATAAATTTTCTTTTTAGTTTATGCTTGAACCACGCAGAAGTGCTTGGCTGGAAATAATTAATGTGGGAAATATAGATACTAGAAGGAAACATATCTTTGTTTGTTAACTTTATTTTGAAGATTAATGTTTTAACCGAACAATAAATTAATCGTAAATCTACGTGATGGGGCCCTATCGCTACAAGCTCTATTGGTAAATCATAATGTAAACTATTCATTATGTGTTTTGTTATATTAGTTTTGAAAGCATTTTTTGAAGAGGTGCAAACTTAACATTTTATTTAACATTTATATCAAGTTCATAACTAACCGGGTTCTTGTATATGTTTCTGTTTTCCTCCGCTATCTATCACTATTATTGTTTTTTTACAAAAACATTTTCGTTCAGAGCTTAGTACAGTACCTATTACCTATAGAATCTATAGAGAAATCTATGTTCGATTGGATCAAGTAAGTTAAATTATACTATTTATGTTGCAGCCTCTAGCCAGATATGTGCATGAAAATTAATTGGAACCAGTTCTGGAGTCTTCTCGAAAGATGGTTTTGCTGATTACATTCCAGGGTTTTCCTGTAATGTAATCTGCAAAAAATACTACGAAAAATACGAAGATATTGTATATTATAAACCTTAATTTTATCAATACATAATAGTTTTATTTTTCAACCCTCAAAAATTACTTAACCTTAAGTATGTAAATGTTGACCAGTTGATGGAAAATTCTTTTCATAAATTTCGATACATATTATGTATCCTGCAGCTGTAGCCAAATGCCACTTAGCGCTTGTCTACATGTAGAATAGAAAACCAAATTATATGGAATTGACGTAAATTTTGACACCTTGTCAGTGTCATCCCCATACATTTTGATTTCTACTCTCTCTGTAGACAAGCGCTAAAGTGGCGTTTGGCTAGAGGCCCTGAAAGTTATGATGTGAATGTATGGACACGATCGACTGGAGTGATAGTGCACGCAGCAACTACTTAATATATTTCGCTAATATTTTGGTAATGTTTAGTAGCTAGATAAAAATTAAACCCAGACGAATCATAAAATAATGATATTTTATTGATAAGTCAATTAAAACCAATACTAAAATATCGATATTTCTACAGTTTTAAAAGTCACATCCCTAGTTCTATCTGCCATTACAGATGACCAAGTGAAGTTTATGTAGGCACGATTTTTTCGTAGTTGTTTCTTATCCATACTCTTATCATATCAGTGATGGATGTGATGCCATAGATTACCACAGATTTTTTTTTAAATTGGCTTGGTTGTTCAGCCATTCGCCAATGTCAAGTTAGGGAAACAGATAGGTACTACCACAAATTACTAAATAGGTTGTGCGAAATTTGTATAGGTTTACTATTCCGTGGTGACTTATTTTCAAAAATTAATAAATTAGTGCAATAGAATTTAATTAAGTAACCACATTTCCGAACAAACTTAATTAGGTAACCACGTTTTCGAACAAACGATGCTCTTTCAATATAGTCTATGGCTGTGAATGACGTTGACATTCGTTCCGCGCGTTTTATAAAATAATTAAAATATGCAAAATTAAATGTATATTTTTCAATATTTCTGAAAGATTTTCTTAATATTTTTTCCGTAAGAAATGGTTCTTACGGAAAAAATATTAATGTTTATGGAAGTCCAAGGATGGTCCTTGGACTTCCATAAACATTTAAAAAAATAATTATCGCAATTAGTTCAGCCGTTCATCCGTGATGCCGTGACAACGCGAAACGGGTTTCATTTTATATAATACATATATAGATTTATTATGTGACAAGGTATACATTGCATATTGTGTTATATCTATAACAAGCGCTTCACTACTTGCCCTATAAACTTCATTATGTAGAGAGGCAGCCTATTCCAGACTATGTAGTATACGCACCTACCTATGTATGTGTATTGGAAATATGTACATATTTATCTATTGAATATTATTTTCTGCATTCTCTGCAATGAGTTGTTTCGCAAAACCATAAAACGTTACCACGCTAAACCTTAATTAGGTATGTTAAGTGTTATGTACTTTTCGTAATTAACATGTGAACTGAAAACCAAGGAAAAACACGTACATATGTTGAATGTTCATTCTAGTTTAACTAGTTCATACATCAATGGTATGTGAACATATGAAGACAGAGTTCAGTGGAATGCTATTGGAGAGGTCTTTGCCATCTTATACATTCGACAGAAAATATGCAGCACTACTTCAAATAGTGCGATCACTAGGGACAAAATAGGAGGGTTATCTGGAGAGTGGTCCGGGAGTTTTGAAAATCGGCATTTTATAGATTTGCTCTTTCCGATTTCTATTTTGCACCTTTGTACATTAGTGTGCCAGTTGCGCCGCTTTTTAAATATATTTTTTCCTGTCTATTTCACGAATAACAACTACAAAATTAAACTGCTTACAATTTATGTCAAAAGTTTTTTGTAAAATAAGTAGTTTGGCGCCAGGGTACCGTAATGAACATTTTTATTAGGATTCCTTAGATAAGAATTTATATAGATCACGGGGCTTTGATGATCAAATCTAGACTGATATAAATGATAAATGGTGAAATTTTATGCTAAAAATGCTATAATCCTTATTTCAGATAGATGAATGCCAGCGACTATGGGTCATGGACGCCGGTAAGATTGGAGGCAAGCAAGTGTGTCCTCCTCAGCTGCTTGCCTTCGACCTGACGACCGACCAACTCATCTACCGCCATGTCGTCAACTCCTCAAATTATGTGGAAAATACTCAGTATATCACACCTGTGAGTAACTGTCACTTAAATATTACAAATATTCGAATAAAAATAGTTATTATTTTTATTCGAATTAAAATGTTTAATATAACATTAATTTTAGATTGTGGACGTGCGTCCCCGCGAGCCCGGTGATTGTACAGACACATACGTGTACGTAGCTGATGGGTCGTCCTTCAGTCTTCTAGTGGTCGATGTGGCAAGAAACCAGGCCTGGCGCACCACTCACAGACTTTTCTACCCTTTTCCGTCTCGAGGAAATTTCACTATTGATGGTTAGTACATTATACTGGTTATGAGTTATAAGGCGAGATTATTTCCTAAATCCTATAAATATCTATTAATATGCAATCCTAAATTACAAGCCAACACGTGTTAAATCATAAACTATCATGAAATACCTGTGACATTCCTCTGCGCTATGACCCCTCGTTTTTATAATGCAATAATGACGATTTGTTTTAGGGGTACGCTTCGACATGATGGACGGTGTATTAGGTATGGCTCTCTCACCATACCATCCCGGCAGAGATCGCTTCCTCTACTTCCACTCACTCGCTGCAACTACGGAGAACGTAGTGAACACGAAGGTCCTCAGGAACAATTCTTACATACGTGCCCCTAGCATTGCCTCAGACGCAATTTATGTAAGTAAATGCCTATACGGTTTATGGTTTTATGTCAGACGAAGTATCGAAGAGAAGGAAAAGCTTCAAATATTAAATGTTCTCATTTTTTTCAGGTCTTCCCGAAAGAACGCTCATCGCAATCAGCAGCTGAAGCCATAGACAGTAACGGCATTATGTACTTCGGTCACATGGACCCACCCAGTATTCTGTGTTGGAATACTGCCACCGAATTCTCTTCTTACAATTTCCACACAGTAGCTGCCGATAAGGAAACCTTACAGTTTGCAAGTGGTGTAAAAATTGTATTAAACGCCAGAGGAGAAGAGGAGCTTTGGGTGTTAACATCAAGTTTGCAAAGATTTATGACAGGAACGCTTTCATCAGACAGAATAAACTTCAGGATACATGTTGAGAAAGTTCCGACAATCCTAGCAAACTCACCGTGCAAGAATTCCCGAAATTGTCGAAAGGGCTAACATGCCAACCTCGTCGACACGTCCTCGGACGGTCACACGTATCGGCCGAGCAGATATGGCAGTGCCTCGTATCTGAGATTAGTGCCATGTCAGACCGATTGCTCAGATGTGAAAAATAATATGCCCTATATTACACCTAAGTTACATACTTCATTGTCATCATAAGTTGTTCAGAGTCCTTTCTTATAAATATGGCTACGGTGTACCTAAGTAAAACCGTGAATCTTAATGATAAATTTTCGTAATTTATTTAACAACTGGCACGTAATCTGTTCTAACTGAAACCTTAGCATAGATTTTTTTATAAACACGCTGTTGTGTTTTATGTAAAACTATAAAAAGTTTGTAAGATGCTTGAACACCAAAGTCATTCCTTAAATTATATTGTCCCGTTAATATTTCATGTTATGTTAGTTACCTATGTTATGTAACCGATTTAATATTAAATAATAAAACGATTTACACATTATTCTGATTTTACTCCCATAAAACCCATTTTATGATTGTACATGGTTAGTATAGTTGTGGTTATGTTGACAACTACGAAAGGTTTAATCTGAATGTATACTTTTGTGAAAGTTATTTGTTAAATCAATTTCTGTATTACTTCAGATTAGAAATTAAAAGTGAATATCACAATAAAATCAATTTATTAAACCAAAATTATACAGGCTGTTTAAGTAATTCGCTATATTTATTTAGACTCCTTGCGATGCTGAGGTCGACGTGTTTGTTCTCAAACCCGACAATAATACCACCAATGATATCTTCGGATATTTTTTCTGTGATTTGAATTTTTTTGCCAGACTTAACAAACTTTTGTAAGATATCCCTTAGTGCATGCTTGGTACGATTGTCTAGTGGTTCAGCGGTGATCACCTCACATAGAGCCTCATTTCTGTGGGCGACCATCACAGTATGGTACAGGTTTATCATACGACGCAAATGCTTCAGACGACCATTCTCAGCTACTATGCCAAGGAAGTTGATTGCTGTTCGTGGCATTGCTGAATTAAAACATTTACAATATTTTTTTTATAAGTTTTATGTAATTTATCGAAATTAGATTGTCGATTGACTTGAATCGCCAAGTCATGTAAATTACTACTACCACCAGACATTGTCAATATGCTTTACATATTTTAAAACACATAGTAGTATAATAATTATAAAGTAGAATAAATAAAATAAAAGCACTTACTTGCTGCTTTACCGATATCCATAAGTAACTTAGCCTTAACTGGTCGAGGTATAAGACTTGTTGCTATGAAGTCTACGACCTTAGGCCGAATCAGCACTTTCTGGAAGTCACGTAGACTATTCTCTACAGCCTCCAACTCATGATTTTGGTGAGCTGCACTATAGAGGGCGCTCACGTAGCGTCCTTCTAAGCCTTTGGGTGAGAAATTTTTTTTAAGAATCTTTATTTACATGTCAATAAGTTAGCTACTGTACTACTTAAGAAAGTTTTGCATCTTTTATGTGTCTCTAACATCAAGGTTTTTATTTCTTCAGTACCTACATATTCATTATTAAACTGTCACACACCAAGCGGTCACCGGTGACCGCAACCTATTGTGCTATAATTGTGTCTACAAAACCGGTACTCGACGAGTTAATATTATCATTAACTACCACCTTACAACTACAGTGACGAAAGAGATAAAGTATCAGATCAGTGTAAGGAACCTGAATTATTTCAATGTCAATGAAAGTTGTAACGGCATCTTGGTTAGTGAGTATCCTTGTCTTTGGATATTTTGGTAAAAAAATAATGAATGGAATGTTGCAAAAGAGTTTTTTCTTATGTAAACAGCAAGTAAATTTTAACTTTAATACTGTAAATGTATAAGTTTCTTTGTTTGGATGTTCATACGTCAATAACGCTAAAACGAATGAACTGATTTTGATGAAATTTAGTATACAGGCAGGGTATGGGCTGACTTAGGTGATAGGATACATTTATCCCGATTAAATGCTCCCATGGGATAAAATAGGAATCATATTCTACGCGGAAGAAGTCTTGGGCAACAGGTACCTACTAAGAAATATGTTACCTATATAAAGGTCTACCAATTTGCGCTCGATATGAATTTTATGGACTTTAATAAATCCACATGGAAAGGAAATAACCTACCCTTAACCTATAACCTTTAATTATATAATGTCTAGATGGAGTGTCAGTTCACGACAAGCGTCCTAAAAAATTGCAGTGAACTGTTCACTGCAATGCACTTTCCTGACAACTGTCCGTCACTACGTGCATGCGCGCTACAAAATAAATTTATAAACAAAAAAGTAGACGTCAAAGATAGCCACAAGCTTCATACAATTGTGCTAAAATTATACATGATGGTTAAAAGTACTAAATAGGTCACTTATCCATCGCTAAGTTATAAAAATTACATTATTCAATATATGTTTTTATCCTAACTAATTGCTGCCATATTTTATCATATTAATAAGGAAAAATAAATTGGCAACATTGATTCTCTTCTGATGAGTCTCATAAAGAGGGAAGTATTGACAAAAAAAATCTCACGTGCTTGTAAATTAAAAATAAAATAATAAGTTTAAGTATTATTTATTGAACTAACGCTTACCTACGCTTTAATGTACTATTTATTCCATCCGACTTAAAAGAGTATTTACCTAATTATTATTTCCGTACGGAAAATAAATTATTTATATGATAAAATATAAATATCAACGAAGTCCAAACGTGTAAACAGATAGTTAATTTTTATTCTAAAGAGATAGTTATTATTTCTAAATGGTCTGGTACATAATTATAATATTTAAGGGTGATATAAATTTGATGGCAGAATTTTTTTCGTAACTGGTATCATTTTTGCTGCGTGTAAACTACATGCCGCAGGCACACATGCAATACATTTTGGAACGCCATTTTTGTTGTTATTGATTGACGCTATATGGTGACGCTCTATCTAGACATTATATATCCAAAACCTATAATATAACCTATGCCTTTAGCGTAGTCTTATAATATAATTATGGTATTTGAAAATATTAACGCCTTTACAGCAATCACGTTTTCCTTCACATATCCATTAGTCCACAAATCTGAGCCGAACTCGCATTGAAGATTCACTGGTCCACCATTCCACGCTAAGTTCTTCGTTTTTATGACCATTTGACGTCCTTAATTGTAATGAAATCACCACTAAAACTATTAAAAAGAAAGACTTAGCAATTAAACCTGCTGCTTCGTACGTTTCTATTTCCCAAATTGTTACTTCGATTATTTGAACCCTTGTCATCTATGCGCTTTCCTAATCTAGACTTCAATCTTCTGCTCAGTTGGTTATTTCTTGTGTAAAAATGCATGAGGTAAAATAACAGAAACCTACCAAATACTGAAATCGGCGGCTTGTTTTTAATCGTCGATGTACACATCGTTCGGACAAACATTCGCAGCATTTTCAAATGGTTTATTTTGTTCTTATTTCAATAAATATTATTTTATAAAATTGTTATTATAATAAACTGACAGAAATACAAATAGAAATCAAAGATACTGCCAGAATGACAGAACAGAAAAGCATAAACAATTTATTTAAAACACGCATTCAAAGAAGTACGAAATACAAATTCTATAATATTTGAACATTCAAGTCAGTACATCGTATTGGAAAGCTTGGTCTGTCTCCAACAAGGCTCTAATGTAGATGACTAGGGAACCGAGAGCCATCGCCGATGTCAGAGAGTTGCAGGTCCCACCTTCTGAAGAAGCTGCTTTCATCACTCTATATTCTTCCTAGGAAGAAAATTATGACAAAGTAAGTAAGTAAGTTAGGGATTTGATTGTTTGATTTTCTAAAGAAGAAAATTACATATAAAACTTAATTCTATTGAACTTAAATCGAACAGCTTAAGAGTCTGTTTTACAATGTTTATATAGCCACTATTTAACAGATATGAACTAATTATCACTTCACGTATCACTTTATCGAGCATTTATAAAAGTGGTGAATCAGGCTCTTAATAGTTTACTTCTACTAAACGTGGAAGCAAAAGACTCTCCTGTTTAGTAATACAATTCATAGAAAAATGTTTGTTACATTCTAAACATAGATGTAGTACTTCATAAATTACATTTGTTTAATTATATGGCTATACAGTGATACGTGAAATGTGAAGTTACAATTAGTTCAATGTTATAATTGGATTTAATATTATATTCCACATTTGTACACCAGAAATGGTCAAACATGTTGATACTATGCTCACTGCTCATCTGTACAACTTATAATGTGCATTTATGATGTATTATTATTTAACACGTGTTTTTGCAAATAAATAATCTTTGTCTTTGTCTTTGTCTTTGTTCATATCTGGTACATACTAGTACACATTGTAAAACAGACTCAAGCTTTTCGTTTTAAGTTCAATAGATTTTACTATTATTATTTGTTTCTTTCTAAGATAGACAATACACCATTTATGATAGACATTTAGTCAGATTAGATATTAAAACTCATTGGAAACATGAAGCAATAAGTCCGTTAGGACTTACCTCTACCTCTAGATAAATAGTGTTTTGCATTACCTAGTTCTGCCTGAGACTTGTGTAATAATAAGATGACTTATAATTATTATTAATTATTATCAGTAAACTATAATGCATTTTTTTTTCTTTTTTTTTTTCTTTTCTTAATAATGTTGCACACTAGGACATTGTCCTGTGTCGTGGGTGCGTTTACAAGCATACAAGTTCACAAACACAATGACACCCAGACCCGAAACAACAATTTGTGGATCACACAAAGTGTTGGACCGTGCGGGAATCGAACCCGCGACATGTTGCACGGCAGCCGGTTGCCCAGCAACCGCATCAACCGTGCTGTCAATTGTCCAATTAGTATGTCATAAGATTTGACAAGGTTCTGTCAGAATAATGTAACTAGAAAATACAACAGCAATTGTAAGGCACGTCAAGGAACCACAAGAATTATAATTTGACTTCAGACACCTACAAAAACTCGCTGGTGACTATATTGGTGTTAAAAACGGAGTAAATAATGATTATTTAGCTGAAATCATGTCTCATTTTACAGTTTTTGTTATTGTCTTTTCTACAAAATGTCTACATAATGACTGAATTGTCTAGGCGTGATCATTTGTTTCGTTCTAATGGGACACAACTGATTTATTATGTGCGCGTTAAAATAATAACGAAACGAGGGCGACGACCCATACTATTTGATCAAATGTTTCATAAGGTGAATGTGATTTTATATATCTTTAACACGCATATAATTCAGTTTCACTAGGAACCGGGTGTTTTCAAAATATACAATAGGCCGTAGAGGGATGTGCACCAGCATTTAAATTGTATCATGTTCTGCACAAATTCCATCTTCTTCTTCGTCTTTAAGAGCCTTTTATTTATTTGTTTAATATTATATGTATTCCAGCTGAACATGACGATGTTATTCAGAAGAACTTACTTCTCTCTCTTTCTGTGATGGTACCGATGTAAGTCCCACAAATCCAGTGAGCTTCATGAACGGTTGGCGATCATCTGAGTAGCAACCTTTTGGCTCCTGCCAGGCTAAAATCCGGTTCATCCAGCGAGGTTTTATGAACTCTCCATACCCTTGTGTAGAGCAATAGAGCACTGAAATACAAAATTAATCGCTATTTCATACTAAACATTAATTTTTTTTTATTGGCAGTATATACGAGTAGGTAAGCAAGGGATTCGATTGTGGTGAGTATTCGATGTAAGTTCGAAATGTTAGATTAAATATTATACCTCAACCTCTACTTGGGGAATTTCTTATTTTGCTGTATTTATTTTTAAATTATTTGAAATTTATAACCACTCACTTTGTTGCATAAACAAAGTCCTTGTTCCAGGTGGAAGATCCCAGGCTTCTAAAGACTTGGTTTCTTTGTAGACTTGAATGCAAAGTTTATAGATATGAGCTGCAATGTCAACGCCCTCCAAGCAATCGAAGAGATACGCTAAAGCTGCAGCTCTAATACGACTGGTCTGCTGGAAAGCTAGACCAGAACCCTTGAGTATCTGGGCAGAGCATTCTGGAGTTAGCTCACATGTCCCGTCAGTCTGGGTTGTCTGCGATTCCATAGCTGATATCAACAGCTGCATTGTACATGCATCTAGAATCAAACATTTGAAATTAAACCTTATCAATTGCCTCGTTACGTTTGTCAAGTCATCATTATGTTCGTTAATAAAGATACCCGGGTAGACCAAAGTAAGTACTATTAGGTTTTGTACCGTGTAATAATGGTGATGGTCTTGAATAAAAAGAATACCAGTTACTTATAGAATATGCTACATTCAATGTACTCCTCTACCTGCGTCACCTCTGCGTTTACTTTATTTGGGTAAATAAAACTAGAAATGGTAAATTAAAACTAGACCGACAAGCTTTCACCTCATTTCTGTCCACAATGTTGATTGATATCAAGTGGCGACACTATGTGATTATTAGTGGAACTGTTATAAAAAAAAGTCGGCCTTCGAAGAAGCCGACCGTGTCAGGGTCTGCATTGAAAACTAGCTTTACATTGAATACTAAAGTATGTTACGCAGCAACGCAGATAGAATAATGATCCTATTTCGGTAAATTTCACTATTAGGTAAGCTTAAAAAATTCGGCTGCATTTATGAATGTTGTAGAGTGACTTTGTTAATCATAATAGTGATGAACTAAATTATCTGCAGTTAGTGAAGTGCCTACTTTTTAACTAACAAATAGTTACATAGCATTATTGTTTTCTATATAATTGTACCTGCTCTAATACATCCACTATTTTTATCTGCATTACTTAATAATTATCATTGTATTGTAGCAGCAGTAGGCATTTATAGGCTGTTGATGATGATATTGTAACTTTGATCTTGATGTTGAAACTTGGACATAACTAAAATAAGAGATACATACTTTAAGTACTTTGTCCCACACATTTTACTACGTAATATTTACCTAAATATAGGTACTCATTACGCAAAATCTTGCATTTCTAAACCAAACAATTACCAAACTTACTATAAATTGCAACCAATTGCACTTAAAATGTAGCCGCCGAAAATATTAATGTTGTTTAAATAACTAAATGCACTAACATTTTAAATTGCCCAATAACTAACCTGCTGCCTTCCTGGTCGGCATTTTCGTCTTCGCTTCCTGCACATACTGTTCGAACGAGAACCGATAAGGCTTCTGTGTGCCCATAGTACCGATCGATATTGGCTCCATTAAACTCGATAACACATCCATATTCTCGAATATTGCTTTTGCCACTGTAAAAAAGTAAAGACTCAGCTAATCCTCGATTTGGTTATCAAAATCTAATAACTTCGTTTACAGATATTTAGGAAACATAATAGATACAGATTATATACATTCTAAGATTATTTAGACACCACAGACAAACGGTGAAGGAAAAACATCGTGAGGAAACCTGGACTTAGAATTTCTAATTATAAGTTTGATATCGCCAATCCGCATTGAGCAAGCGTGGTGATTAATGCTCAAACCTTCTCCGTGTGAGAAGAGGCTTTGCTCAGCAGTGGGCGTTTAATGGCTGTTGATGATGATGATGATGATGAATAGATACAGAATTATGGAGCACTCTTCTGTATAATCTATTAAATAAATCTCGAAAAATATCTTGATTTGATATACTTAATATTTTGCTTTTCTAAACAAGCAGTTAAGGGTTTAACCTTAAAAGTGTGTCTTTATTTATAGTTAAAGGTCTTAATAGGTTTTATCATATTGTCACGAAGTTTTAGTTCAGTAATGTTAACAAATGCTCTACATATAATAAGCACTCAAACAGTCGTCTAACATACAATAAATCCAGCGAAAGTGCGCATTCAATGATATAACTCCAATAAAATCCATTTAAGATAGAAACTATCCACTTTACTGTCGTAAACCATAATAGAACCTATATTTATTTATAACTATTTGAGATAATGTTTTATTCCGTGATCTAAGGCTAGGGATGGGTCTCGGCGCAGATAAAGCTGCTCGAGGCCCGGCCTCTGAGGTGCTACCGTTGTCACGTGGGGGAGCACGTGAGCGCCAAATGCACCTCGGAGGTGGACCGCAGCGACTGTTGCTTCCGCTGCGGTCGGCCCGGTCACAGGGCCGGCTCCTGCAATGCCCCGCTGCACTGCAACGCATGTGCGGCGGCTGGCAAGCCGGCCAATCACCGGGTCGGGAGCAAGGGCTGCTCCCCTCCTGCCAAACCCAAGGGCAAAGGTAGGCCCTCCGCCGCCCCTGCCGTTTCCGCCGCCGCCGCCACTGCCACCGCAGTCGCCGCTGCCGCCTCTGAGGAGATCGGAATGGACTGCCAATAATGGCTCCATTCCGCCTCCTCCAGGCGAATATCAACCACTGCGCCGCTGCTCAGGATCTCCTGCTCCAGAGCATGGCGCAGTGGTCGATCAATGTCGCCGTGGTCTCCGAGCCGTATTTTGTCCCGCCCAGGGATCACTGGGTGGCGGACCTGGACGGCTCGGTGACCATCATCTCGTCGGCCGCCGCCGGTACCCCGACTCTTGAGGCTGCTCAAAGAGGCCGGGGTTGTGTCGCAGCACGGTTCGGAGAGCTCGCTGTGGTGGGCGTGTACTTCTCTCCGAACCGAACTCTCGCCGAGTTCCACAACTCCTTGAGGGAGTTGGTCACAGTCGTCGTCGGGTTTCGTTCCCTCCCCGTGCTCGTCCTCGGGGACTTCAATGCCAAAAACTTGGCTTGGGGTTCCCGGTTCACTGACGTCCGGGGTAGGATGGTGGAAGACTGGGCCCTTGAGACAGGCCTAGTCGTCCTGAACCGGGGTTCTGTCCCCACGTGCGTGCGGATGCAGGGCGAGTCGGTGGTGGACATTTCGTTCGCCAGCCCTGCTCTGGCACCACGTATAGTTGGCTGGCGCGTCATGGAGGAGGTGGAGACGTACTCCGACCACCGGTATATCCGGTTCGACGTCTCCGCCGAGTCCGCGGACCCGCCGGTCAGACAGGCCCCATGTGGCCCGCGTTGGGCGCTGAAACAGCTGGACCGGGAGCTGCTCCTGGAAGCCGCCATCGTGCAGGCCTGGGTGTTACCACCGGTCAGGCCTGCCGACATAGACGAGGAGGCTAAGTGGCTCCAGGACGCCATGTCCAGGATTTGTGACGTGGCGATGCCCCGGATCCGGTCGAGCCAACAAAAGCGCCAGGTGTACTGGTGGTCGCAGGAGCTGGCAGCTCTGCGCAAGGCGTGCACTACTGCGCGACGCCAGTACACTAGGTACCGCAGGCGCCGTATCCGTCCTCCGAATGCGGATGCGAGAGAGGCGGAGTTGTATGAGGGATACAGGGCGGCGAAAGCCGTCCTCAAGGCGGAAATCCTGCGGGCCAAGGAGGAGGCCCGCCGAGAGATGCTGGGGACTCTGGACAGAGATCCGTGGGGACGCCCGTACCGCATGGTACGCGACAAGCTCCGCGCTTGGGCACCCCCGCTCACCCAGAGTCTCCGGCCAGAGGTCTTAGAGGAGGTGATTGGCGCCCTGTTCCCCCGACTGTGGAGGGGCTTCACCCCTCCGTATATGACTCCGCCCCCTGCGGTGCCCGACGCGGGCTACAGCGACGACGACGACGACATCGTCCCAGAGGTGACCGAGGCAGAACTGAGAGCGGCGGTGCGCCGGATGGGCGCCAAGAACACCGCCCCAGGACCCGACGGCTTGCATGGCAAAGCATGGGTCCTGGCCTCAGAGGCTCTCGGGCCTCGATTAATCGGTCTCTACAGCGCATGCTTGGAGAGAGGCCAGTTCCCGCTTCTCTGGAAAGCGGGCAAACTGGTCCTCGTGCGGAAGACGGGGCGCCCTGCGGACTCTCCGTCCGCATACCGGCCCATAGTGCTGCTCGACGAGGTGGGGAAAGTCTTCGAAAGAATCATTTCGAACCGCCTCGTCGCGCACTTGACGGACATTGGGCCGGACCTATCGGACGGCCAGTTCGGCTTCCGCAGAGGGCGCTCCACGGTGGACGCCATCATGCGCGTTAGGGACCGGACGACGGGGACTGCAGTGTCCAGGGGTAAGGTCGTAGTGGCGGTGTCTCTGGACATCGCCAACGCCTTCAACTCCCTGCCCTGGAGCTGCATCTTGGAGGCACTCCGATATCATCGGGTGCCTACCTACCTCCGTCGTGTAATCGAGGCATACCTGACGGACAGGTCCGTCATTTACCCCGGTCATCGGGGCGAGTGGAATCGGCGAGAGATGTCACGCGGTGTTCCGCAGGGTTCGGTTCTGGGGCCGCTCCTGTGGAACATCGGTTATGACTGGGTGCTGCGCACCGACCTCCCGAACGGCGTTAGCACAATATGCTACGCCGACGATACGCTGGTGCTAGCGCACGGGAGGTCGCACCAGGCGGCGGCCGATCTAATGGCGACAGCGGTTGCGACAGTCGTTGAGAGAATCCGGCAGTTGGGACTCGAGGTGGCGCTCCACAAGTCCGAGGCCATGTGTTTTCATGGCCGCGGGAACGCGCCACCTCCGGGTGGGTCCCAAATAACGGCGGGAGGAGTTACCATCGGCGTCGAGACGACGATGAAGTACCTAGGACTCGTCCTCGACAGTCGGTGGAACTTCATTGAGCACTTCCGACGTTTGGCTCCAAAGTTGGAGAGGACGGGGGCTGCGTTTAAACGCATCCTCCCCAACCTCGGGGGCCAAACGCCTCCTGCCGGAGGTTATACGCCGGGGTCGTGCGGTCCATGGCCCTCTACGGCGCCCCTGTTTGGGCGCCAAACCTGTTGCGGCGTCCCGCTCGGACGCTGCTCATGGCACAGAGGGTCATGGCGATCCGAATGATCCGCGGATACCGCACGATCTCCGGGGAGTCGGCGAACCTCCTTGCCGGGTTACCGCCGTGGGATCTGGAGGCGAAGGTGCTCGCGCGCGTGCACAGCATGCGCGCGGAGGCACGTCGCCGGGGCGAAACTCCGCTGCCGCGCCAAATAAGTGCGTGGCGGGATGAGCTCCGGCGCGATCTCATGGCGGAATGGCAGCAACGACTGTCGCAACCGAGGGCTGGGCTCGCTGCCATCGCAGCGGTAAGTCCCCTCTTTGAGGAGTGGCTTGAGAGACGCTACGGCGTCCTCACCTACCGCCTGACGCAGGTCCTCACCGGACATGGGAGTTTCGGGAGGTACCTGTGTCTGATGGGGCGGGAGGAAACGCCCGGGTGTCATCACTGCGAGGACCGCCCTGAGGACACGGTGGAACACACGGTGGGAGAATGCCCTGCGTGGGCTGAGCACCGCCGTGTCCTCAGGGAAGTGATCGGCGATGGCGACCTCTCGCGTCCGGGCCTAGTGCAGGCCATGATGCGGAGCGAGGGGGATTGGGATGCCGTCTCCTCCTTTTGCGAAGCAGTCATGCTAGCTAAGGAGGAGGCGGGACGCGTGAGGCAGCGAAGCGCTGCCTCCTCGCAACCCAGCCATCGCGAAGGACACACCGGGCGTCGGGGATCGCGGGACGATCTCCGGCCACCGTAAGCGCGGGCCTGCGGACGGCGAGCATGGGTGGCTCCCCGTCCGACCAGAAACAGACTCGAGCGTACGGCGCGTCGCGTTCCGCGCGCGCCTCAAAGAGCCATCAGACCACCACAGATGGGGCCCAATACGGCCGATGCCGATTCGGAGTCGCGGAGAACCTAACGGGTAACCGGGGCTCCGGCTCGACGTGCAGGAGAAGGAACGGGGTGGTTTTTAGTCAGTAAGAGTCTGACACTCCCTCCCGCCTCACCCAGGCGGGGGCAGTCATTCGATGATTTTCCCCCCTTAAAAAAAAAAAAAAAAAAAAGGCTACGTTTTCACGGTTTTTCTTAATAAAACCTTTTTCTTAATACTTCCTTTAAACATTTATGTATTTTTCAGATTATATCTAAAATAAATTATAACGTAATAATTATTTCTTTCTATTTATGTTGCTTTCTTACTTATTTATGTTGTGGTTTTTTACATATACAAATAAAAGTTTCTGTGATTCAAGAAGCCAATTTGTTACGTATATATTACCACAAGCTACTTAATATACCTAATTATGGATGTAATAAAGTCATGTGTTTAAAATTTAAATATGTAAGTGAAATAGATAGGTATGTAAGTAATAAATATATTTGTACCTAGTTGTTTTTCAATAATTATGTTTGTTTTTTGAACAATTAAACTTCGAGGTACAGAATTCGACTTGAAGCTTGATTGATACCTACTTTGATAGAGTAATTGGGTATGCACCTTTACGTGAAAGTTATTACCGAGACTGGGTGATAGAAAAAATCTGAGCGTTCAAAACATTAGTACATATATTATTACGCATATAATACGCAATTTAAAAATAAATTTAAATGAAACACCGTATACCTCTAGTAATTAGACGAAGATCTTATAATGAACACATTTTTATATGTGACTATTTTTTTAACCTATGGGCTTGGACTGTATCTGAATTAGGTAGGTATAGAGGTACAGTATGTCCCTTAATTCAGGTTCATAGGTTATTCATAGTAACATCCAGACATAGAAGGCATTTATAAAACTATAATTTATTCTTGATATTATTCAACTCTTAATAGAAAAAGATTAATATTTAAATAATTCAAACATTTGTTTTACTAATTTACATTCTACATTTTCACAAATACGAGATCGCTATGCGCTCTTGTTGGGTTAGGTCATGAGTCGTTGATGTCGTCTAGCGGTTGTAAAGCTGTGATACGAATTCATAAACAGACATTATATAATTTACATACTTCCATTTGTATACATTTACTAAGAAGTTGTTACATGTAGACGATAATAATAATCAACTAACATTAGTTATGGTAAAATTCCACGGTAATTGAAATTAGTTAGACTACATACAACTTGATTTAGATGAGCAATTTCATTTAACATTTTAAACCACCTATGTTACTCAATTCGTAAGTAAGAGAGAATGTCTAGCTGGCGTCTCTGCAGGTTTTCTGCCTGCACAACGTTGGGTAACTAAGCATGAACAGATGCCTAAATGATTTATTGTTGGTTTAAATGTAGATTGCCTTGTTAGTCGAGAGGTAGTAAGTGTGGCTATCGAACAAAGACATCTTAGTTTCAATTCCCAGAGGGCCTAATATATTTTTCGTATTTTTTATGAGATAAGTCGGTAAACTAGCAGACGGATCAACTGATATGGTATGGTAAGCAATCGGCGCCGCCTATGAACACGTAAAATACCAGATGTGTTACATTTATAAAAAGCTCGGACCGTACTTGCGTTCCCGGCCTTTTAGGGAGTAGAAATTTGAGGATTGTTTGGGATTTCAAAGATTGGAGAGATTGGGGAAAGGGGAATTGAGCTTTCGGTACGTTTAACGATCGAAACATTTAGCGCCATTGGTTGGTTCATTGGAGTAGGCCAATCAGAGTGCCGAACGCGGTAACGTTTTAAACTTGTTAAACGTAAGACACCAAGTATCAAGACAGTAAGTATTATCAAATTTCTTCCTGATTTTCGAGTCTGGAATTGTGCCTTGCGTAAGCCCACCCCCTTTTACAGGGGATTCTGATTAACTTTGACATCCTGATTACTAAAAAATATTCTATCCCCAATCATACTTAGGCCCATACGGAAAACGAATCCGAAACCCCTTACCTGAAATTGCAACCAATCAAGCAAGACAGTCTTTGTTTTACAGTACAAAATATAATAATCATTATGTAGAACTCTTACTAAAACCTAAGGTACCCTAAAACTTCCAAAATGTTTGCGCAACTTTTTTATAATGTGTAACAACTAGATGGATATCTGTTCTTCTATTGAGGTGTAGACCCAGCTTTAACTATTGTGCACTTAAAACCAATTAGGTAATGGTGTTAAGTAACCTTTGGCTTCGAGTATAGCCTTAACTGATGGACGCAGCCATAAACGATAGAGAAAAAAAAACAAAAATGATTCAATATTTAAGCTGTGACGAGAGGTCCATAGACCATCACGGGCTTGACAATGATGATACACCAATAAATAAACTATTTTAACTTTTTTTTAAGAAATTTTGAATTTTGAATTTAATTTTATAACCTTTTTTTAATGATTGGGTGGACCTGTCGCATATCACTTTGAATTACCCAATAGACAAAATAACAAATGTTTGTGTTAGGAAAATACATATTGTAGATACCGTAACCATCGATTTATCATTATGAAGAATAAAAAACAACTAAATCGTTTTAAGTATTATTACGATCGAGTTAGATTTAATTCTTTATAATCGTCACTACCAACTAATGATCAGTGCTATTGTATAGCGTGGAACCTTCATTCTTTAATATGGCCTTCTTTAGCATCATACGTATTATGTTGTTTAACATTAATACACCTTAATGCCTGGTACAATCCACACTAATAATATAAAGAGTAAGCTCTAAAAGTACATAATATATTGAATTGAAAAATTCATTGGAAAATATACTTCTCTGAGAGTAACTATGAATACTGATTCTTAACTTAACCCAAAGGTTGACTGGGACAAAATGTCACCTTACCTTCACCTTATGTACCTTATTTATGTGTGCATTAAAAAGTTAATAAAATAATAATTAAAAAAATACTTTCTATCCCGATATTTCTACAAAATCGGTACATACATTACTTATAGAAATCTAAATTCCATGCGATATGAGACAAATTGAAATTCTGTGCGAGTGAAGTAGCAGACAGAAAGCTAAGTAAATGAAGCTTAAAAATATTAATATGATTCCGACTAACTGACTTTCAATCACGCTGAACTATCTCAAGGATACTAAATAGCCTATTCACCTAGTCGTTGCAGACTTCGTGACTGCATCGTTAGTCTAATACCGCTGCAGGGTAAACCATTATTGGGTTCGATTACGAAACTATTACCAACAATATGGATCCCCAAAAACACTACAAATGTAAAAATGTATGATGTTGGATGGAGTAACATGCTGTGGTTATTTGTTCTTGATGATATTACGTTATCGATGGATAATTTTGACGTGCATGCAAGCGAAACCATAAACAAAAATGAATTGTGTGATCATTGTGTTCATTTTATTTCATAGCAAAGTTTTGTCCCCTTGTCAAAGAATAAACTACTGCGGCTACTGCAAGCAGGCGTCACCATTACCTAAATTATGAAAAATATTAGACATGATGTAACAAACCGTATTCATAATCTTTGCTCCGATATACGAAGCTGGAGAAATCAGTATTGTTTTTGATGCGGTCCATTCGCCGGGTGAGGTTCTGCAAGTTCTCTTTAAGCTTGCCTGGCACTGACTTATCTAGCTCATTTATCGTGTACTCCAGTTGACCTGAAATTATTTGCAACACTTGGTAAGGTCAAACTCCTTTGGTGTGTACCTACCTTTCATTCTCATGAACTGATTTACATAGATACATCTTTATAATTTTGCAACTGTGCGTGAGACTGCAAAAGTATAATTCATTATGTAAACTTGGCAGTGTTCTTAAAAGATGTTTTTAATATTAATGTTCAAGGATGTGGACCTCTCCTGTGCGAAATTATTGAATGAAAGAGATAAGTTAGTACATTATTAAAATGCAATAAATTTACCTCTAGCCATTCCCAGAGCGATGTACCATTCAGGATCTTTCGAAGGCTTCTTTTCATAGTACTCTAACAATTTGTCCAGCGTGATAGATATTCTATATACTTTAGGAACATTGTATATGAAGTCTTGAGTATCAAAGTACGGATATATCCCGTAAGAAACTTTCGCAGTTAAAATAGTTAACAAGACGATATACTTTATACACATTTTGTAGAAAACTAACCGGTCTAAAAGAAAAACTAATAGTGTTGTAAAAACTATAAAAATGGCCACCCGGCAACCACTGATTGGGCCATTTGTACGTATTTTATTGAAGTTTATCGTAAATTTGTGGTTCCAATTCAGATCGAAGTCAATTGAGGCTTTGATGATATTTACCTACGTGTTTCTGATACAAAATAGTACTAAAATCACTAAAATAATAAAAGTATTCGGCGTAGACCTTATTAGCCCTGTACATGTACGTGTTGATTTACGAAATAACTACAACAGTTACATGTATGTATAATAGGTTTACCTATAATATATAAAATAAAGTAAACTTATTTTACATCTTTGTAATATTACACATTTATATAAATAGTTACTACATCACCGTTGTTAGCATGATTACATTTTAGTCTAATACCGTTTCCAATTAAAGTGATCAATTTGAAGGTGGTATTAAAGGTGACCTACACGTGAATTCATTTCAATCACAAACTACAACTGCCTATCAATCTAGATTTATCTATATTATTTGTTGGTGCTTATTCTATACTAATATTATAAAGAGGAAAGATTTGTATTTTTGTATGTTTGTAATGAATAAACTCAAAAACTACTGGACCGATTGCAATAATTTTTTCACCATTAGAAAGCTGCATTATTCAGAAGTAACATAGGCTATATAATATCACGCTAGGTCCTATAGTTGTGGAGCAGTAATCAAAAATGTTTTAAAAACAGGGGAAAAGTATCGTTTCTGAGGCCTTCCGTGGCGTGCGCTGAGCATATAGTTAAAGTTATACAAAAATGCTCTATAGATGAATTGTTCATCTTAACATTATTTTTAAAAAAGTCCGCGAGAGCTTATGTCTACCTTTTATAGTTTACCCATAAGTATTTCAAAAATACATAAAAAAGATGAAGTCCGGAAAAATATTTTCAAAAGGTAAATACTTCCTAAATAAAAAAAAACTGAGAATAAATATAAATAAAACGTAAAACTATGTAAAAAATCTTAAGTCCCCCCGTGCGAAGCCGGGACGGGCCGCTAGTTATTTAATAAAGTCGTGATATAGCTTTAGTTTGCAGTCATATTAACCCATACGTACAAAACGATAACATGTCACGAAGAAGACAAAATATCGTCAATATAGATTCGCAAATTACTCTGCAATTATTGTAGAGAAATGTTAGCGTGAGTCTGCATTGTAAGCCTCGTTAATCTTAGATGTTTCGTAATAAAACGTGATTTATCGACGATCCCTCCAATTAAATGCAGAAGCTGCTAGTATGTGTGTCAAAATCGCGAAAGCTAACCTAAGAGGGGCTGAACGTAGTAGTATGGAAAGGGCGCGAGTACGCACCGCCAGACAAATTCAAGTGGCGAACTCGTGCTCACGTATTTTTTGCGATGCAGACAATTGTATCGTATCCGTTCTGCCATCTCCGTGATAAGCTTAGAAGTGACAAGTTTCAGTTATAGTGTATAAATAGATATTTGCATGTTACGCAAAGCATGGCGGTGTCGCATCAGTGGTTCGTGCAGTGGTCCGCCCCGCCGATGCTCTTCGCGGATATTACTAGTCAATACAATGACGTCAATGACCGATGGAAAAGTGATGAACCAACATGGAGTAACCCTGCAGTGGTTCCTGAACTTAGTGACGATAGTTATAAAGACCCGGACAGCTTGATAGAAACTAATCATAAGTATAAGTCAGATAGATCCAAAAATAAAGGTAAGTTTTATGATTACTCGTATAATGATGTGTTATGTTCTGTTTCCTTATTATGTTAGATAAGTAATATAATGATGTCTATATCAATATTGTAATCTAAAGCTAGATAAAGCGTAGGAAGCTATTATCATTTCATTACGTGTTTTATTATTATGTGAAGAAAACTTATTTATTCATCGATCTTGAAAAAGTTTAACGTTACATTTGTTGATCGAGATGCGGTACAAAAACATTAGATGCCACTAAAAAAACTAATTATAATTTAGCATCAAAGCACCTAGTAATCAAAACAACTGCATGAAGAAAATTGCTTACAATTAATCCATCATTTAGCTACCTAATAACATAACATAACATAACATCACGCCTTTTTATCCCCGAAAGGGTAGGCAGAGGTGCACATAACGGCACTTAATGCCACTGTAATGTAACACCCACTTTTCACTATTTATGTTATGAGTCCCATGTAATAGGGGGTGAGCCTATTGCCATATACCGGGCACAGTTCCAGACTCCGTGCTACCACTGAGAAAAACCCAGTAATACTTTGCCCGACCCGGGAATCGAACCCAAGACCCCTTGCCCGGCAGTCGCACTTGCGGCCACTCGGCCAATGAGGCAGTCACCTAATATTAGATCAGTAATCGCTATAAACATTGAAATCGTGTTCACTGATCGTCAAAATTGCGAGGAGCACGCCAGTAGCCATAGGCCACTCTGCCAATCAAGTGGAAATATGCAATTTTTTTTTTTTTTTTTTTTAAACGTTGCCCCACACTAGGATTTTCTCCTGTGTCGTGGGTGCGTTTACAAACATACAAGTTCACATACACAATGACACCCAGACCCGAAACAACAATTTGTGGATCACACAAAGTGTTGTTCCGTGCGGGAATCGAACCCGCGACACGTTGCACGGCAGCCGGTTGCCCAGCCACCGCACCAACCGTGCAGTCATCAATTATTTAACTGCTCAACACAACTATCCGATTATGCACTAATTACAGGCTATTTAACAGGTAACGTTTGCCATAACATGAATATATTGTGAACCAAATCATCTATGATACTTAGTTTCCCTCTTTGCAGGAAATTGAACATTTTACTGGTATTAACTATTGGTAGGTAGGTAATTTTGTATATAAAGAAGGTTTGAACAGCACTCGTGATTATTTATGATTGGTGTTGATTATGTTACTAGTTAGCTAATCATATGTACTGTTTATCCTTATTTAGTTTGATGTTGAGCACTATAAATTGTTTTTTACGCATGCGAGTTTTTAACAAAACGTAACTTAGTCAGAGCAGACGGAAAACACAAACCAACTAAATGTAGAATCTCATGGTAGAATCTAGTAATAGTAGCGAGTGCATTGTCTGGAAGGAAATCATTAAATACATTGCACAGTGGCATTAAGTGCCGTATTAGGCACCTCTGCCTACCCCTTCGGGAATAAAATGCGTGATGTTATGTTATGTGTGTGTTCATTGTCACACAACGGGCACAACTGGAAACTCTATGGTTATTAAGATTTACTAAATACTCGTAACAGTCGTAAATTCAGATCAGTAGATGACAGCATAAGCTTGAAATTTCGTGTGCATAAAAAACTGGAGAAAGAAACTTACTTGTAAAATGTAATAAATTGTATGTCAGTCATGGTCAACTGTCTCACAGTCTACTCACAATTCATTCGATTATTTTGTAGACGTGCAAATGTGAACTTTAAACTAAAATTAATATAATATCTTAGTAGTAACGTAGATTGATAGAACTATAATGTTCATATTACGCCTAATATAGACATTCCACACTTTACATACATTAGATAACTTTCCTCGTATATTACCTAACATAGGTACTATAATAGTAAATAAACTATTATATAAACTGCAACCGACGAGCACGCCTGAAGAGATTGATGAATGTCGATGAGGAGAAAGAGGCATAATAAAATAAAAGCACTTCTTCGTATTTTCCTTAAAATAAAGTTAACCTTATCCCGCTTTGTAATAGATATGTCTTAACAGAAATTATTAGTGTTAACTTTAAAAAAATTATTAACTTTTTAATACCAGTGAAGGTGCGACGAGTCCATGACATAGACGGACGCTTTTCGATGTCATTACCTGCTGCGAGTTACGTTGTAAGTCAAGGAATGACATGTAATGTGTAATCTGCAGCTGTAACCAAACGCCATTTAGCGCTTGTATACTTTTCTATTAGAAAACTAAATTACATGGAATTGACGTAAATTTTTAAACTTGTCAGTGTCATCCCCATACATATAGTTTTCTACTCTCTCTGTAGACAAGCGCTAAATATTATGATTACAACTTTAATTAGATACGACCTCTAACTATAAATTGTGTAGAAAAATGAGTAACGAACTTGACAAAATTGAACAACAAAACAATCGCACTCAACAGCATCAACCGAGTCGATCTTACAAAATTATAAAATGTAAAAAATTAAAAACGGCTGCATGTGTACAGTTAATAGTAATATGTAACCTACACACCGTTTTCTTGAGCAATATCGAGCATTCGAAGTAGTGAAAGTGAAGTCGATTACACTTATCGGTCACAAAGCCATAGCAGGCTGAATATGCCTCTAATTGTAGTGTACCGCACGCAAATTTTTAACAACAGACTCTAAACGTATTTAACTGATTCTATCTAGTTTTTACCAGTAAATTATGTTGTATAACTGGAGTTAATGATCAGAGGTTAGTGTTCCGAAGACAATGTAGAGGTATGTAAAATTAAAAAAACCTCGATGAACTTATAAATACCTATGTGATGCTGCCTCTATAGTAGTTAATCTGAATTGTAAGCACAACACCGTATCTAATTTCAGATTAGGTTTATGCCATACTAGCTTCTGCCATCGGCATCGCCTGTGTTGTTGCCTTTTCAAATTTTATCTCGATCCCTTCAGCCGTTTTGACGCGAAGGAGTAAGAAACAAACATACAAACTTTTACATTTATAATATTAGTTGGATGGTTCACCTAATAAAACACAAAAGTGTTATGATCTTCTTAACTACAATTTTAGTTGATCGAAGTTAGTGGACGCTTACATCAAAATAACAAGTAAAGTAAAGTCCTTTACAAAATTCTATATGCATTCTCTACATGTATGTTTGCTTTAAGATAACAATTTTAATTATAAAATACTACATTTCATTACTTAAATTGACTCTCCTAAATATATTCAGGGGGACAGGAAAATTGAAGCTGTCGATAAAATATTTCTCAAGTTGCTAATAAATCGTTATCGGTTTAAAGTTACGAAAGAGACTCTATCTGTCTGAAACATTTCCATATTTAATCCAAAGAACTAGGAGGAAACTTTGTAAGGAAATAGTTTAAAAAACTAAGCAAGAATATGTTTTTATTCCAGAAATTCTCCTCTTACTAAATTTACTGTGGATTTTTTCACCAAAACCAACATTGTAAGTAACCTTAAGTTTATCGAACGTCTACGCTCGATAAACACTAGTGTGAAGGCGCTCTAAAGCTTAAACATTGTACAGTAGGTAGGTATTACTGTATCCTCGCTCTATTGGTTAGTTTAATAAAATTATCGAGCATCATTATGTTCATTATCTGCATAACGTAAAGAAGTTATATGTAGCTACAATGTATTTGTTAATTTGTATTCTATATCGATTCTCTATATCTATACGTCGTGGTCAAATCGTAGATTTGCACGTTTCATGAAATGGTGGTCAGTTTAATCTATATAAATAGTAAATTTTGTATAATAGAAATATAATAACTAAGTGTGGGAGAGCCGATGTGAAACAACGCTTGCATTGTGTTTTGTCGTGTGGAATTCCCAACCATCGTTAAATTCCTAATCCCCAAAAGTTGGTAACGCACTTGTAACACCTCTAGTGTATCGGATGTCCATGGGCGACGCCGATTGCTACCATCAGGTGCTCTGTCTGCTCTTTTACCGGCTAATCCTACAAAAATGTATTATAATAGATTTCAGAGAAAGAAAGGCGTAAGGATCAAATTTTTGAAAATGTCCCCTGTTAAGATAAAGGCCTTTATTTATCAGCAGACGCATTTTGGTTCACTATGATGATGAAGGACTAAAGTATCTAGTAATAGTTAATGTTTAGGGAGTTTCCTTAAATATTAAATTTCTATTACATATTTATTGCTCTGGCATATAATGGGGTTTTATTCTATTGTGTAAGTACTTATCACATTTCAGGTGCTAATATTACAAGTGACATGACATGTTACGATTGAAAACGTATACCTACGGCTTGTTGCCTAACTTATAACAATGATATTTTATCGCATAATGTATTATATTACTTATAACCTTCCTTTTGTTCTAATTTTACACAATAATGTAAAAGGCTTCCGTAGAAATGTAATATCTCAGTCCCATTTCCCACGCGAATATACAAAAGTATTAAGAGGTAAATTGTTCAAGGTGATTATCAATTTCATTTAAAAATTATACTTGCTTTAATTTTATAATTAAAGCATATTAACATATTAACATCCATAGCATTAACAAGAACTTTGACCAACTGCGAGTACTACTAACAATGACCGATTTAACGTTCGACGTCGTTATTCTGACTGAATGTTGGCTACGCGGAATAGCTAACTTACCTACTTTAGAGGGGTACACTGCTTACTCCACAAACTCCGCGCTCAATCAGAATGACGGTGTCGTTATCTACGCTAAAACAAACCTGTCATGTAAAATACGCGAACCAACTTTTAAAGACGCAAGTTGTTTGATTTGTCAAATAGAACAAAAGATTTCAATCGTGGCTGTATATCGTTCACCTTCTCTAAAGACCCGAGAAAACTTCAACAACTTTGTAAGTAGCCTATCCGAAGTGTACGACAGCCTACCCACCGATAAAGTCGTAGTTGGCGACATTAACATCGACATATGTACTAACAGCTCCGACCCCCTACGTGATGAATATTTGACCTTCAATGCGACCCACGGACTTTTCCCAACCCACACCTTCCCCACGAGAAAAACAACTTGCCTAGACCATTTTCTCACAAAACCTAATTTGTTCGCTAAAACTCTAGTACTTGAATCCCACGTAACAGATCATTTGCCAATAACCCTATCCATAGAAACAAATACCTCTTCCCGCAAACCGGATACAACTAAAACTCTTTTAAACTACGACAAAATAAAAACAGATCTAGAGAGCGCCGATTTTACAAACGTGTTTAAAACTAATGATGCAAACCTAGCTACCAACACACTTATAACTACCATCTCAAATGTCATACGGGTTAATACTAAAACCGTCACAGTAACTAGAAAATGCAGAATCTTAAAGCCGTGGATATCACCAGGATTACTCCGTTGCATGAAGCATCGAGATAGACTGCATAGCAAAGCCAAAAAATCGCCAGACAACATGACCACTAAATTAATCTACACGCGGTACAGAAATTTTTGCAACAGCCTTCTACGTAAACTAAAGACTACTTACGAAAAAAGCCTAATTGACAAAGCTGGTAATGATACAAAAGCCCTCTGGACAGCAATTAAAAATATAACAAACACTCAAAAAGTTAAAGTTAATGCCACAGAACTCCTTCAATCACACAATGACCCCAAAACATCTGTGAATCACGTTTGCGGTTTTTTCGCTAGCATAGGAAAAAACCTGGCAGACAAAATACTCGCCTCCACACCCACCCAAAGCAACAATCCAGAAACACTAAGTCTTAAAAATCTGGCCTCTCTAAATAGCCCGACCAATTCAATAGCTCTTTTAGAAGTAGAAGAGTCGGATATTGAACTCATAATAATGCAACTACGCTCTGATTGTGCCACGTGATGGGACGGGATCTCATCACAAATAATAAAATTTTGTCGTCACACTCTAATACCTCCCCTCACCCATATTTGTAACCTCGCAATAAGCTCAGGAGTATTTCCAGAAATGCTCAAAAAAGCGATCGTACACCCGATTTACAAGAATGGGGACAGAGACTGTGTCAACAATTATCGCCCTATTGCGGTTCTTTCCTGCATCTTGAAAATTCTTGAGAAAATTCTAAATCAGTCACTCAAGGGATTTTTGGAGAAATTTAAAATATTAGCTGAGAATCAATACGGTTTTCGCTCTAGTTACTCTACCGAGGATGCCGTAATTTACTTGACAACAGAAATTGCTAAAAACTTGGACACTAAAAACAAATGCTTATGTATCTTCCTGGATCTCTCTAAAGAATTTGACACGGTCTCTGTTCCCATCCTCCTTGCCAAGTTGGAAAAACTAGGCATACGAGGTAATGCATTTAATATACTTAAGGAATACTTATCCAATAGAAAACAACAAGTTAAAGTAGGTAGTATGAATAGCGATGATGACAGTGTAGTACGGTGTTCCACAGGGGAGTATTTTAAGCCCAACCATTTTTCAACTCTACATGAATGATCTCTGTCGAATCTCTCTTCCAAACACTAACATCTTTACGTATGCAGACGATACAGCAATTTTCGTCTGGGGTCCGAACTGAAATGCCGTAAAGGAGATAGCCGAATATTCCCTATCTAAAATCAGGAACTGGCTTTCAAACAACCTGCTGACGTTAAACCTCTCCAAAACACACTATATTGCCTTCTCGATCAGGAAAACTAATTCCCCACCACAAAACTTCTCTATCATAGCCCATAATTGTTCTCTTCGGGAAGTTTGTACATGCCAACAAATCGAACGAGCCGAGCATGTCAAGTACCTAGGTGTATATATTGATGGTGGACTGAGGTGGGACAAGCAGATAGACACAGTCACCTCCAGAGTGAGGAGACTTATACATATATTTAAAACACTCAGAGACTGTGTTCCATTTGAGAAACTAAAACTCATCTATCTAGCCCTTTGTCAGTCCATTATTCAGTATTGCATTCCAGTTTGGGGTAGCGCTGGCAAGACGCTCCTTCTCAGTCTGGAAAGAGCACAGAGAGCTGTGCTCAAAGTAATGACCAAAAAGCCTTATAGATACTCCACCGAAAAACTTTATTCAGACTGCAAGGTCTTAACAGTTCGACAACTCTTTGTGCTCAAGTCCACCATGAGAAGACACCGAAGCATCCCCCGTTCCGATCCAGGCAAACGTAGCGGGAAGTCTGTATGCCCACGCACTCTCTGTAAGACCTCCTTTGCCAGAAGACAATTTAACAATATGAGCATATCAATTATACAACGACATCCACAAGAAACTGAATATCGCTGGACTAAGCAGACACAAACTTAAAACCAGCCTGACTAACTGGCTCCAAAATAAAGACAATAAAAAATTGGAAGAATTACTGACATACATCGCATAGAATAACCCTCACATACAAACACACGTCACCATTACCTACATAACACCACACTCCCATACAACACAAACACAAAATCCCACATATCCCTACACACTTACACCCACACTACACACACTCACTTATACTCATTATCACTCAACAATCCACGGTCCACATTAGTAATATGTACATGTATATGCATTATTATCTTTTTAATTATTTTTTATTTTTTTCTCTTGAATCTCCAGCGACAACGTTCACCCGCATGCATAAATATTAAACAGTAATCATTGAGCCTCATTAAATGACTGAACACTGCCACCCAAAATACAAGCTTTCGCTTAGTTTGGGAGACAGCATCAGTACCTATAGCACATTACATTTTGAACCTGTGTCTAGATATAAGTCACCCAAAGAACTGTATAACCTTTGCGACAATAAAGATTTATTATTATTATTATGTATATCTTTACCATTCACGGGACCACAGGGTCCCGGTCATTTGGGAGGCGTACGAGGGGCCGAAGCCAACTGCGCAGAGGCCCTTTAGACAACTTTAATCTAAATGTAATGGAGACACAAACCGGCGACTATCCCTGTATGCACTATGGAAATGCACCCAAGGACAATCCCCGGTTAGTGTAGGACTATTGTGAATAATGGAAAAAAAGGTAGGGCTATGGATGGGTTGCTGTGGACTGGTAAATTGGGAACTATGGATGACTATGGCACCTGCCGAAACAATGTAATTTTTACACGTAAAAATGGCAGGCGGAGACTCGCCAACTCACCGACCGGGCCCCGGGAATGGTTGCTAGATATAGCAACAGAGGGGCAACGAGAATGTGAGTGGCTGAAGGGTTAAGAAACTACCACCGCTTTCTACTCAGATCATCTGCTCCAGCCGAAGCTTCCTGCATCCCTGGCCCACTCGCGACTTACGAATAGTTTCTTACCCTCCGAGCAGGATCACTGCTCTCGCGACTCCGCTCTGGACGGCCAAAGCCAAAGGTGGGAGACCTGTTCCTTGTCATCGTTCACTCCAGCCAGCCAATTAAGGCAAGCCGGAGAAGAAGGAACGGTGACTTCTCCCTGGAGCACTCGGGATGATGATAGCCCGCGGGGTCGCTAATGCCCGTCACCTCGCCTCAAGGTGCCCTGCGGGCTTATTATTATTATTATTATTTTAGAGTTTCATCTGTCAGATTTCAACACCTAGGACTTGATTCTCCCCTAATCGAAAGTAGGATCTAAAGCAGTTGCCATTAAATTGAGACAGAACTCAATACAATAATAGAGGGAAGTGAGTCGGTCACGCATGAAATCGATTAACTATGTTTTACGGCTCGATCCCTATTGTGTGCAGAATGCGTAGACAAGTGACGACAGGTACCGGCGCTCGATGGTATCGCATCATTAAACTCAAAACGATTATATCCGATTGATACATCATTATTGTTTTACAGGACGGGCATGTCTTTACAAAGATTAACATAAATTTCGAATTAATCACCACCACACGGCACTTATGTGGCATAATAACGTAAATACTTATCCAACTCTGTAATTATGTATTTGCCCATCATATCATAACAAACAAATCAAATGCTCGTCATTACAAGATTGTTACTAAAATTACTGACGAATTAAAAAAAAATAACGTTTCGCATGATTTTCTCACAAAATTCGTTTTTATTAGAAGCACGTAAACTGGATTTCGTAATTATGAATAGAATGTAAGGGTTAAACAAAATGGAAACGAAAGTGATTACGAACAATAATGATACCTATAAAGCATGGAATAGAAAAACTAAAGCGTGTTAGGTGTTATGTTGTGAATTTAGAACTAATTATGTTTTTAAAACGAATGAGCAAAGTACGTACCTATGTAACGAATAAAGGTTCATCGAATGCTTCAAAGTAAACACTCAAACAAATATAAGGCTTGTTGAACACATATAAAGTAATGAATGTATCGAAATGTTATAATACTTACATGAATGTTAAAACACAAATATTTGGGCAAAGTACCATTGTTACAATGAAACGATAACATTATTAGGTCGAAGGTTTACACTCAATTGGGTCCTTATTTTAAACAATTAAACAAGACATTTGTCGGTCGGTACGCAATTGGAATTCAGTTGTGACTTACCCCTGACCGAGGTGCCAGTTTAAAGTGATTATTGGATTTCTTATATATACAAATGTTTATGGGTATGTATTTGCTGGACTCATTACCTTTTAAATGTAATTATCTTAAATCTTACTCATTTCTCCTCACTATTCAGTTTGTTGACTTCATTTTTTTATGCGATGGGATATCCAAATTATTTGTGTTATTATTAAATTATAATCAAGTTATGTGCTACAAATAAATCGTTTAAAAGACAACTTTTAAAGAAAAGTGCTTGATTATAACCAGCAAAGAACGGAGAGAGTTATATTGACAGCGAAAGTGCCCGGAACTGTTATCCGTGAAGCCAATAAGTTGAATTAACAGTCTTTCATCAAGTTGTGACAGAAACGGAAGATTTTCTATTATCTTCACAAATAATAATATAGGTTCATTATAATATTTATTATAAGTACTTCCTTTCATAATTGGAACTCTGGAATTCCGGAACGTAGCAATAGGCTCTCGATTACAAGGGAGTTCCAAAATAAGTGGCGAAAATAGTGGAGTATGTCCTTTAACCACGTATTTAAAAAATGTCATTTAACCACAGCATAACAGTCACACATGTACTTACATTAAAAATGGTCGCGGCGATGTCGTGCAGCCTACTGAGGCAGGCGTAGGCTGCGACATCGCCGCGACTGCGCACACTGCTCATGAGGAAGAACTATCTGTGGTTCGAAACTAGTAGAACTTTTCTCGGTAATTTCACGTGATTAACCCGAGATTTTTAGTTAATTTAGTATGTCTCATGATAGTTAGTAGTATATTCTATAGGCATTCTGGACAACCGGAGTTATATGGCGAACTTTTCGCCGACCGAAAGTGGTCCAGAATGCCCAATCATATACTTCTATACTTATTATAAAAACGAAGTATGTAGTTTGTACCAAAGACACGAACTGTAATGTTTTATTAGTTACATTTCACTGATTTGTAACCATTCAATATGTTTTTTATATTAACCATTTGTAATTTTGCGTGTCCACAAACTATAAGTCAATGTTGCTGTCAACTGATCTTTATTTAATCAATGATATCAAATCAATTAGTAATACGAAAAAAACTTGAGAGTTTAAATCATTCGTAGAAATAGTATAATTTACTTGATTGCGTAATTGTTAGGTATTCGTTATAATTGTGTTTTCCATATCAAACCGCAAAATATTTGTAGTTAGTAAAACCAATGGCGAGCAATAAACATGACCGTTTAGTTTAACCTGTTAGAATAGAGAACGCATTTATACAACACTACATCGTGTCTGCATCGTACTGTTGCAAAAAATTAGAATTATGAAAATGAATGTGGCGACACATGTCACAAGTCAACGGATGACGTCATAAAATCCTACATCGCACATGCGAAATTTACATTCGATTTAACACGGATAGAAAATCCCAACGAGCAACTGTTGGGCAGAAAGCCCGCCAGGCACGATCACCTCGCCTGGTCGGAGGATCCTCCTTTTCCGATCTTATGGAAATATACTCTCTGTTCCCTAAAGTGGTGACCCCGACGTGATTGGAAGTAACCTTCACTTAACGGAGCAGATCAGCACCGTCATCCGTATCGCCATCCCTCTCATTCATCATTTCTCCGCTGAGCGGTAATCAAGTCGCAGCCAACCAGCATCCCTCAGCCTCATCAGGGACCACCATCGCCTGCAATGAAGTTGTGCAGCCTGGTTCTTCCCTACGGCCTCACCAGCGTCTAGGCACAGCACTTCTGCACACGGTTCTGAAGGACATCTCCTCCCGTCAACGCAGACGCCAGCCACTACGCACCTACCCTCGCAGCATCTCTTCCCCGACTCACCGTGGGACATTGCGAACTCATCTCTCCGACTCACTGGAGTATCGCCCTGCACCGCTCACCCGACTCACTGGGGGCACTCAGCGGCACAGTTCCGACTCACTGGAACTAGGGACTCTTTCTACACTGGCTCTGGCACTGCTCATCTCAAGCATCGACAGCCGTCTCAGCGGGATCGACCTCCGGTCTTGGGAGGGAGTGATGTGGCGACACATGTCACAAGTCAACGGATGACGTCATAAAATCCTACATCGCACATGCGAAATTTACATTCGATTTAACACGGATAGAAAATCCCAACGAGTAACTAGTGGGCAGAAAGCCCGCCAGGCACGATCACCTCGCCTGGTCGGAGGATCCTCCTTTTCCGATCTTAGGGAACTATACTCTCTGTTCCCTAAATGAAGAATAATAGATATGTATGTAGGTACTTATTTTAATAGAGTAGTTTCCTAAATTTTATTTTAATATCCGTCTGGTTGATTATTTAAAATATTAGACACGTATATTTCTTTTCTCACAAAATGAAATACTTTCGATATATTAATAATTATTTCCCTATAGAAATCGATTAGACCAATCTTATATGTGCACTTTCTGGCCATGACAAATTGGTTATGTGATACCTAGTATACTCTTTGGTTACGTGTTCGATTGGTTACGGTTATGTGACATAAAACGCACATGTCAGAAGTTGCTGCATCACATAGATAGTTTGGCAGATTGAATATCAACAGTTTTTGTTTAAATTTTTTACCGTTTTCTAAGATAAATCATCAGATTTATCTGACTAAAATAATATGCACCAAAATCGAAAATAAAATTATTGGGGATGAACAGTACATGTTATCATTTTCACTTTTATCTCAGTTATTTTATCATAATTTTTGCCATCATACTGCATTTTTAATTTATTGCTAAGTCCATCAACCTTTCAGTGCAAGTGTAAAAAATAGTTTATTATCTCCTCCTGAAAACTTGACCAAATACACATAACAGTGTTGGCAGGTGCACCGACGTTATATAATCTTTCAGATACAGAAGTAGAAAAGGCGAAAACTGTTTTAGCCAATTTAGAAATAGTATAATCTAATAAATACGTGTCTAATATTGTTTTTTATCTAACTGATGGACTAATTAGATTTTTAATTTTGATACCTTGGAAACTACACAATTACATGCACTAACAACTTAAAATTTTTGGCCATGTTTTCTTTTGGTTTGTAATATATGTACACCTTTCCAGGCCCCGTGCTAACTAAAAATTATTATTATTAACTGTGCCCGATCGATTAATTGGTCTTCTTGTAGTTCTAGGAGTTACAATTTTTCACTTTGATGTTTCAGATCGTGCCAGTGCCGCAGGAGTCACGTTGTGGCTCACAATGTTAGGGGTGATGCGCGCGCAGTCCGTGCCCGCTGACAACGACACCCCTCCTTTCAGTACCCTGTATAAATGGAAGCAAGTCGACTTCGAGTTCCCCACGCCCAGACACCGGAGACATGCACTATCCACGGGGTAAACATCATTGTAACTCATTTGTTACTCACGATCTATTCAAAATACTTTTACTATTATGTCATTGTTATTTCCTTACACTTATAAATTAATCAATTTTAAAACAATACATTTACGCTTGGTACTTAATTATGGATTTTGTAAGAAGTATTTTCGATATAATAGTTATTTACTACCCCGTTGTTTTATATTCTGCATCAGAATTTCTTTATATTTTACACTAAACCATATTCCTTCATAACTTGATTGAACTTAATCACTATGTCTAAAATATCTATTAATAATATTAATTTAATATACATATGTATATTAGATACAGGAACTTCTTGAGGTTTAAGTCGCAGAAATTGCTGAGCATGTCCTGTTTTTTGCGCACGCATACATGACGCACAATATTAGGGCAATGGGTTACACTTGCATCAAGTACCTATTATGGCTTCGTATTGTTTTATTATAGTTAAACATATATTCCTTTATCCAATTCTATGAACTATGCAACTATTTAGGTATGATAATATAAATGAAGTAATGGGGTGCTCCTTGTCTATGGTCCACAGATAATATTAGATATTAAGTACCTATTCTATCATTACACCAAAATAATAAGTCTGTGGACTATGGACAAGACTTCATTTTTCATTTTTTAGCTTATATTTTATTTTTATTTTTAATTATGTTATGTGTGTTCTGCGCAAAAGAGAATTGGTTTTTCTTTTCTTTTCTTTCTTCATGCAATAAAATAGGAATCGCATATGTATAAAGTCACTAATGAGAATTCCAAAATTAATTTCAGGAAATTTATACCTGCCAATGTGCTTCCCCTGGGCATCGAGGTGTGGGGTCACCGAGTGTGGGTGACAATACCAGCGTGGAGACGAGGCGTACCCGCCACGCTCGCTACTTTACCCAGGCAAGGGGGACTTGCCTCGCCTCAACTCAAGCCATACCCTGACTGGAGCTTTCATAGAGCATTTGGTGAGTTTATCTATTCGTATTTTTCTAAAAATCATGTGGATGGTACGTTTGAAACGATTTTTTTTTAATATGTTTCATAACATAACATCACGCTTTTTATCCCCGAAAGGTAGGCAGAGGTGCACATTACGGCACTTAATGCCACTGTAATGTATATAATATGTTTCCTAATACAAAATTATTGAAATTCATATATTCATATTTCCCTACCGTGTCACTTTAGATTTTGGAGAACGGTAATATGGCAACTGGCAGTAAGATATGGCGCTTTTACTTGACTACACAACCTACTAGATATTGTTTATGTTTCCAGGTGACCCGAGGAATTGCACGGGGCTAACTTCTGTGTTCCGGATACACGCCGACCACTGCGGGCGACTCTGGGTATTGGATTCCGGTCAGATAGACTCACAGGACAATCCGAAACAATTGTGTCCGCCCAGCATAGTAGTGTTCGATCTTAAATCAGATACATTGATCGCGCGATACACGATTCCTAAACAATTTGTATTACAAGATTCTTTATTCTCCAACATCGTCATAGACTCTAGAACAGTAGACTGTTCAGACCTTCACCTGTACATAGCAGACACCTGGCGATTCGGCCTACTAGTGTTTAGAGAAAAAGACCACAAATTTTGGAGATTCTCAAATCCATTATTCTTCCCTGACCCATTAGCATCAAATTTTACACTGCACGGTATAAACTTTCAGTGGACCGATGGTATTTTTGGTTTAGCATTAACCCCGATTGATCCATACGAGGAGCGCATATTATTCTTCCATCCTATGTCAGGTTATAGGGAGTTCTACGTGTCAACAGAAGTATTACGAGATCCATTCAGAGTTACTAACAGTTCCCAGGAATTCAATATAGCCGGAGAGAGTAGAGGATTGAATGGTCAAGCGTCTGCGTCTGCTGTCGATAGGAGTGGAGTGATGTTTTATGGCTTAGTCAGCCGGGACAGTATCGGATGTTGGAATACAAAGAAACTCTATAAGAGGAGAAATATTGGGATTGTGGCATCTAATACGGAGACATTGATATTTCCAAATGACATTAAAGTTGATCAAGATTTAAGGCAAAATTTATGGGTTATAACGAATCGGTTGCCGATGTTCCAAGCAGGACCACTGGATGCTGACGACTATAACTATCGCATCTTATATGCTGACACTAAGGAAGCCGTGCGAGGAACAGTTTGCGACATGGACCCTGATCACCCGTCTCCTGCCGATATCATACACAGAGGATGGCTGCCATAAAAATGTACCTCAAAAATATAATTATTTAATTAAATCGCACTTTTATAAAACTTCGGTATTTTCATTTAGCGCCTACTCGTATAGACATTGCAAATCTCTATGCAGTGACTTAGCCTCAAGTTTCTATAAGGATTTTATTAGTTGTTCTAATTCAAATCTATAGTTATCATGTAAGTCATTTCGAAACATTAGTTTTATTTAGGAACTGTGACTGCTTAAATAGGGGGCTTAGTTAATTCCAGGGTGGGTATTTTTATTCTGCGGAACTTAATTTAACAATAGCGCATAGTCTGAAGTCGTATATCGCAATAGGCTCAACTCTTTTACATAGGACTGTGAGACTGGCAAAGAGTGTAATGTATAAATTATAAATAAGTATATGCGCATTGCTGCCTACCCTCTCAGGGGCTAAAAGGCATTATCTATTTATGTACGTAAAACAGAAAACTATGTAGTTCAATGTTAACATAGATTCAATGTCCAGAGTATTTATTTTTTCCTTTCCTTATAGAGGTATTGTAAATATCCCAGTTTTAATAAAATACTTCATATCCAGAGTTATTATTCATTATTTTCGCAATGTTAAAATCGATATATTTATATTAATTTTGTATGAGATTGCGTTTTTGACGTCAATGGTTTTTTGACGTTAGCATCAATGTTACGAAAATGTGTTTATTATCACATCAATGAATGAAACAAAGTGTATATAGAGGTATTAGAATATTCATTTAATTATTTAATAACATCGACCACGGTAATAACCAAGGAACATATTCAAATATTGACAGGCAGACGTAATAAGTATGTATATCGGTGATTGACTCCTGCGTACAGCGTCATGGGTGGAATCCTTTTCAGATTTGTTCCGTATGAAAATACTAAACAAATCTTTCCACTTTGTTCTAGAAAACGATTTTCCAGTATCGTGCCTCCACTGTACGTAATGTACTTATTAAAATTACGTAAGTGACATTTATATCTTTATTTTAAAAGTAAATAATGTGTATGTTATGATAATATTTCAAGATTCAGTTTAAGATTCGATATCTATAGGAACCTAATTGTAAAATGCGTATTGTGAAATGCCCTGCCATACAAAACCAGGTTATATAAACAAATACTAAAAGTCTGCGTAGCCGAGCCGTTAAGCGCATAATTATTACTATCAGATCTTAAGAAATAATACTTAAATAAATACTAATCATTGACCTCCTTTAAATTCTAATTTAATGTTAATATTTATACGTTAAATACTACGCCTACGTGAGGTCCACGCCACGTCTATTTATGGTTACGCAGCGTCTACGCAGGGTTACGTAGTGCCTACGCAGGGCTACGTAGTGCCTACGCAGGGCTACGTAGCATCTTCATTAGGACTAAGTAGTGACTACGCTGGGCTATGCAGAGCTACGCAGCATTTATGCAGGGCTACGAAACGTCTACGCAGGGTTACGTGGTGAGTACGCGGGATTTACACCACATTTGATCGAAATAATCATGTTATACTGAATGTTGATTAAAATGATAAATCATAGTTATTTTTTACAGGCCTGAAATAAACAAAAGGCCTTTAGAAGTTATCCTTATTAGATATTTCTAATTACAACCAGCACAGTTAAATCACCCACAACATAACTGTTACACTTTAACTCATTATAGACATCCACGACTCGACATACAAAACAATTTAAACGTTACAATCTATGTTATTATCCAAACTAGTTATTCAGTTTTATCACGATTCTAAAAACAGCTTAGTACAGTATACCAGTTGGGGGTATTACACCACTCCTTGAATACAGTTCCGAGTTATACAAAACTGGTGGGCGACGCCAAAACTATTTATGTAATAACTTCTTTAATTCATGTTTAGTCCTCGATGTTAACATAACAGTTCTAAGCCACCGACCGAACGGACGTGCTACATTATATATGTATCTTAATTCCATGCAAGTGAATCAGTGTTAACGCCAAAATGGAAAAGGTGAGTTCTTATTTACTTATTTCTGAATCTATCTAAATAATTATAATAATTTTAGCGTGTTCATTTTTTTGGTAACTGTAAGATTAAAGTTCTAAATTGTATGTCCTTGCATTTTTCTTGTTACCGAAATATGAGTTTAATACCAATTACTACAATAAACAAAAGCTTAGAGATATCATTCTTGTGATTATTTGTCTATTTTTTGTCGGGACAGTCTTAAACAACTCAATACATACATACATACATACATATTAAATGATTAGATGCGTGTAGATGTAACGAATAAAAAAAGTATGTTTGTAAGGATCGTTGCAGACGCTCCATTTGTACTCAAGAAATATATGGGACAAAGGAGGGAGTTTATATTATGGTAATTTACATAATACTCATGTCTAAATTTGGTGTATATACTTAAGAATGTTGTGCTCACAAATTTTGTAATAAACACAAAGCATGTTTTGTTGATTGAGACCGCGACCTATGTCAAACACAAATCCAACATTCTGTAATAGCAGTAATTCAGTAAGTAGTTCAAATTGTTCTAATTAGCATATTGGAGTAGTGATTACAAGTTTATATAATTAGATACTAAGACCTAGAATTACAGATAGCTCTTGCAAAATCTAAACATAAACGTATATATGAATTAATTTAACAGTTAACGTGTTGACATAGCTGATCCATTAGCATTAACTTAGGCGCACAGTGACATCTATATACGTAATATCCTAGCGTCAGGTAGATATAAGTTTTTTGGAAGGATGCACAAAGGTGATTTCTCAAGAGCACATGCTATACTTTTCATGTTTTGTCGGGACTAATTCGTCATGTCGCTAGTTTGTAGTCACATTGAGTCACCCACACAGTTAACGAATTTGTTTAGTTATTCTATCAGTTGGATTTTGTTTATGATGTGCTAATTCTTTTTATGTTCCTAAAATTAATGAAATAGATAAAATTTTGCTTCTCTTTTAGTGTACGATCTGAATTACTTGGACTATTGATAAAAACGAATACACTTTATTCATAATTCAAAATTTCAAAATACAAAAACAAATCTTGAGGACCTACGTACAAATTGGCCTCACAAAGTTGATGCCTGCACTGGGTCTATGCTGTATCCCAAGCGAGAGGATGGCTTTCTTCAAATTCGATAATCTTTGTCGATAAACAGGGCTTGAAACTAGAGAAAATCTTGATACTTGACTAGACGTTAGCAATTTTATGTACGTTTTGCTTACAATTTGTAAAAACTGATCAATCATTATTTAAGTTACGTACTCGGGTACAACAATTTCAGTGACGAAACTGAATCTATCTAAGCCCAACCTAACATGCTTTTGCTCCCAATTTCGACACAAATCTCGAAGGTATGGAAAAGTACGAAGGTTTAAACTGTCAAACACCAAGCGGTCACCGGTGACCGCAACCTATTGTTCTATAATTGTTTCTACAAAACCGGTACTCGACGAGTTAATGAATAAGAATGTCTTAATAAGTAACTGTCGTCAAGAATATATCAGCTGATTTCCTCGGATTTTAACTTGAGCGACAAATAGCGAGCATATTTTGATAGCAACTGGTTCATAAAGTCGTTGTCCTCGGCGGCCACACGTAATTAAGTAACCCTACAGTAACAAAGTCAGCCTTGTCAATGCTTTTAATAACATACAAGTAGTGCAAGTACTTTAAACTTTATTTCTAGAGGAATATGGATGTTTGTTAAACAGCCACACGCAACTGAATATCATTGACCAAAATTATTTGGATGTTAATATATTTATTTTAATTCGTCTTTAAAGGAATGTGAATATTTTGGAACATTTTGAAGTAGGTAGGTACCTACTGGCATATGAATTTTCTACGGTTATGTTTGAATTTGCATAAGAGCTCTCTCATTAGGTGTAATTATTGTTACACCATTCCTCGTCAGTAATTTAAGAAAATAGATATTATTAGTTTCTTGGAGAAGAGGAGATCTTATTCTCAAACACAATCGAAACTAGTCCAACTAGATATGATATGAGAGTTTTGAATGGCATAAAAGTATTGGAGTTTAGAACCAGCCATTTTTACGACAAAATGCAAAATATGCTAAACTATTTAAATAAATAAACACGCCTCAATTTTATTTAGTCAAGGTTTTTGACCTCTGTTTTAAAAACAACATTATCTACGAATTAAGTACCTATAATCTTTTAACTATTCCATCTACATCATCAAGAGCGTATGATAGTCCACTTTTGGATAAAGGGCGTCCTCAACATAAGAGGGATGAGCCCTAAAATTCACGCTTAACAGACGGGTTTTTTTTAATGTTAAATATTTTAATTCTCCATGGACTTCGTGCCCTTGTCATACAATTTTTTTATACAATAAGTGTAATAAATATTTATAAAGTACCTATGTTACACACTACAATAAATTAACCACGTCTATAATTATTACTACAAGAATTGACAGACGGTTTGAACATTGTAGTTTTAACGTTCGGGTCAAAGAAGGGCGCTGCTTTAGTCTCTGTGAGGGCTCGTACACAAAACTGCGATGCGACGTCGCATCGCAAAAGTGTGGGAGCTGTTTTACAAGAACTTGCAAGAACTTGCGAATTGATTCGCATCGCGCATCAAAATCTTATCTTGCCAAAATCTTATTTGTTTCTTTTTCCTGTATCTCCTAAGCAATAATAGAAGTGCACAGTTCTTTTTACGACCTAGTTTTCAATTTAAATTTCGTACGGTTGACGGTCGTCAAAGAAATGGTCACACTGGGAGACGCCTTGTCGCACAAAATCGCATCGCAGCAATTAGCATCGTAATTTTGTGCGTTACGAATTCGCATCGCATCACAGTTTTGTGTACGAGCCCTGATAGGTGTAGTCTCTCTGTCATCTCTTACGATATAGATGTGTCAAGATGCTGAAATACGTCTACTTTACAGTCACTACACGGCGGCATTTGTAATACTCGTCTTTTATGATAATTTATATCTTGTCCATAGGAACACGAAACATTTATGATGCATCATGAATAATGAGACATTATTTACTAATTAACATTTACAATTTTTTCAAATACTTATGCATTTATGTTGATACAGCTGGGTACGAACAGCTGTTGAATATTGACTTCATACCTATCTCATTAAACATTGAAACCAATTTTAAGTACTTGTTTAAAAACTATTTCTTGTTACCTATTAGTACTTACTTACTCTCAAAAAGTTATCTACCTACCATAAATATGAGATTTAATCAAGAGGACAAGGTATGCTAAACTAATATATTTCATTAATCTGCTATTAATAACCGTTAGGACTTAAATATACATATAAATGTGGTATTTAACATTTTTTTTGCGTTAAAGATATCACGAAGAACTCGATATTAAATAGCTTTCTAGAATGTATGCTATTTCTTTACCTACTATTGAATAAGTTACGTAATAACTATTCTTGAATTATCCTGTACTTATACATTATTACATTACTTGATAAATATGCTAAGAGTACCTACAAACGAAAAAGGTAGGTATTATTGAGTATGTATTTGTGCATGTTTGAAGGTTTCAACACATCAATCAGTTACCACACCCAATGAATAATGCAGTGCTAAGAACATCGTAGAATAACAAAATAATTAGTTACATACCTACTTAAGAGCAAAATGTGTATGCTAACATTGAAATAATGCCTGATAAATCCTTGAAAAGTAGGATCATATAGGATAGGTATACTGTTGTTTTCTCAAAGCATATAAATGTGTTAAATTTTTCACCCACATAGCCAACTGCGTCATGCGACGAACATAATTATTTACAGATTCAGTGGTATTACTGCGAATCACAAAACTAAAACTAATTGTTATATTATTGGTACTTTTGCAGATATAATATTTAAACCCGATACCAAAACAAAACATAATCATCTAAGTAGTACTAATCACGGAATATAGAATACAATGGAAGTAGCAAGTAGGCGTGGCACGCGTGCCACAACTAAGCAGTGTACTGCTTACTCGAGGCAAATTCGAGTTCAGTCTCGTTCGAACATCGCGTCGAGTTGCTAGTCTCGTGACAAATACATATTTCCTCAACTATGCCGTTTTGTTCCGTTTTGGCGTGTAAAAATGATAGCAGCCGAAAAATCGTAAAAATGGAGGTGTTTCGTATCATCGGTAAGTACAATTTTCATTGTTTTCTTGTAGAAATCTTATTTTATTTCATTTTACAAAAACTGTTATTAAAATAATATTATTTACTAAAACGGTTAGTCAAAATTAACCTTCAAGATAAAGTTTATTTTGGATCTATTCCATTCAATAGAACATTCTCGCCAGTTCTACGCTACTCAAATAGTGATGTAGTAAAATCACATATTGAATTGAATCATCGTTTGATATCGATGCAAGTGTAATGTAACATTTATTTAGATTGTTTTTTTATTATTATTTTAGTGGTGACCCCGACGTGATTGGAAGCAACCTTCACTTCACTTAGCAGATCAGCACCGCCATCCTTATCGCCATCCCTCTCATTTATCACATTATCCATATAAAGTTTGTAAAAAATTATGTAATAGTTGTTACTTATATTGCCTATGTGAAATAAAAAAAAATATTTTTTGAAAAAAGAAACTAATAAAAAATACGAACAAAATGGTTTTTGATTTACATGTAAATAAATACTTACCCTTTTTTGTTACGTTTAAAAAGTTATCAACGACTTATTAATTTTATTATTTTAATACTGTCACACTATCGCAGTCAATATATTTTTTCACATTATTTTTAAAACACATTTTCATATTATCGATATTATTTTTATCGAATTAGGCTACATCAGTATCTGAGTAGAGACCCGCATTCGAGCCAGTAATAAGCCATTCAAATATCACCTTTATTCTTACGACAGTTCAAACCAAGTACCACTTTTCGTCGCTAGAAGGCATTGTTAAACGCCATCTAGCGACGAATGGCGGTACTTGGTAGTCCAAAATATACTTTTTTATTTCGATTTATAGTGCATTGATTTTAAAGTTGTATATCGTATGATATTTTTTTGCATTTCGTTTACGCCCATTTTTTTTCTAACCAATCGTAACTTCCGATTTATAGTATGAGTAAATTATAAAGGTATTAGTTTGGCGACACCGGTTCTGGCAAAAATATTGTTTCAAGCTACGTCCATTGTATTCTATATTCCGTGGTACTAATACGTAGCATGTAACTTATACTATATTAATTTTTACAGCTCCTGCTTGGGTTGATACTGTCGAGTATCGTGGCATCGAGTTTCGCCTACATACAGATTGCTAGTAAAAAGCCGCTAGGCACTCTGTATAGATGGAAACAAATCGATTATGCATACCCCACACCACAAGCTCGCCAGGCTGCTATCAACAACGGGTAATTGTTATGAGAAAACTATGATTATTTTATTATACTAAGTTCCAGAATAAAACTTTCAACAAAAATAAAAAGCAACAGATGCTGTTAATCTTCAATACATAAACATCCTTTTGTAATTATTAATCTGACGAAAATCCGATAACAACTGGTACCTACGATTTGAGTAATTTAAAATATGGAAAATTTGATTGAACTCTGACACAGTACTAATATTATAGGTATAAATAAGAAAGTTCGCGTGTAACTAAATCACTTCAAAATGGCCGAAGGAATCGAGATGTTTGGGTATTACTCCAGACGTTTTATTTTTCGATCTTTTTGACTGGATTTTAGTGCTATATTGTTCTCGCACAATCCAAGCAACATAACTATGTATGTAACTAGAGAATTGTATTGTGAACCTGATTGAAAAAGATTAACCTATGGAGTTTCTTACTCGTTCTTCTCCATAGGAATCTTCACCTTAGAATGAGCTTCACTTTATTTTTTTGTTGACGTTCAAAAGTGCCTTGTCTAATCGAAATAAATGATTTCGACTATGAATTTGACGCTTTAATAACACATAGGCTACTTTTATTTTCCGGGAACGTAGACAAAGCCACTATCAGAAGCTAGTCCCTTAATAATTAGAAATTGTTATTGTTGTTATACCTATCCTAATGTTTACATTGCACACTTTACATAATAAATATTTTTCCTGCAGACAATTCAATCAACTTAACGTAATACCGCTTGGAGTAGAACGTTGGAAGGATCGCGTGTTCATCAGCACACCGCGTTGGAAGAAGGGCACTCCAGCCACGCTATCATCTGTTCCCATTGGTGCTCAAACTGAATCACCACCTCTAGAACCATACCCTAACTGGAACTGGCACACTGCAGGTAAACCTCTATACAGCAGTTGCTTGCATATACCACATCCTTCAATTTCTTTTAAAAATATTTTAATTGCCTTTTTTATTCCAACAGATAACTGCACGGGCTTCACTTCGGTATTCCGTATGGCCATAGACCACTGTGGCGTTATGTGGGCCCTTGACTCTGGTCAGGTGGAAGCTTTTGAATCACCACGTCAACTCTGTCCACCCACGTTATATGCCATAAATCTAGCCACTGATACAGTCATAGGACGTTACCCCATACCAAGTGAATTTGTTCTGCAAAACTCATTAATCACCAACATCGTGGTAGACTCGAGAGACGTCCGCTGCAGGGACTTACACGTTTACATAGCAGATGCATGGCGTTTCGGGTTGATCGTATTTAGAAATGAAGACACATCTTTTTGGCGATTCAGTCACTACAGCTTTTACCCTGAGCCACTACTCTCGAACTATACTTTACATGGACTAAACTATCAATGGTCTGACGGTCTGTTTGGTATGTCCCTCGGTAAGTACCACCAAGGCGACCGACCGCTGTACTATCACTCTATGTCCAGTTCCCTGGAATTCGTGGTGAGTACGTCGGTAATACGCGATCCGACGCGCGTGAGCAACTCCGTGGGCGAGTTCAAGCTGCTCGGCGACAGTCGCGGTGCGAACGGACAGGTCTCAGCCGCAGCCGTCGACCGCAACGGTGTTATGTTCTTTAACCTCATTTCGCGAGACAGTATCGGATGTTGGGACACACGCAAACCTTATACAAACCGGAATCTAGTGGTAGTAGCCCAGAACAATAACACAATGATCTTTCCAAACGATTTACGAATAGATCACGAAGTACCACAAATGGCGTGGATTATTACTAACAGACTACCGATGTACCAGTTTAATTTGATTGATCCTCATGATTACAATTACCGTGTCATGTATTTAGATCCAGTGGCAGCTGTTCAAAACAGTGTGTGTCAACCAGAAATACGTTTAGGTGATAATCAAGATATTATGTTGTAGTTGTTGTTAGTTTAGTTTATTTTATTTTGTAAATACATAATTAAATAAAGTCTACATACAATTTAATTGTTTGATTATTTCCCTATTTAAAGCAATCCTTTCAAATAAACTTACATTTTATGCATTTCTTTTTGTGTTTTCACTGCTATTCGGTTTACTATCATCGTTAGTATCTGTAGAGTCTTTACTAGGATCTTTCTTCAATGTTTTATTTTTTTCTTGATTCAACACATTATTTTGTGATGTTTCTCGTTTAGATTCAGTAGGAGTGACTCCTTTGCCTTTATCAGTAGCTGATCTTAGCTGTCTCACAGTAGGTGTTCTTTCAGGGCCCAAGTTATCTTCACTCGACATTATACGTAAAGGTACTTCTTTAGGTTTATAGTAATGGCGCATTTTTTTGTCTGTAACATCTTCTATTTTGATACCTTGTGTAATTTCTTCTATTTTGATACCTTCTGTCAAATCTTCTATTTTGATATCTTGTGTTAAATCTTTTAAATCTTGTGTTAAATCTTCTGGTTTCATTCTTTGTGGCATATCTTCTGTTTTTGTATCTTTTGTTAAATCATCTATTTTAGTGTCCTCGGTAAAATCTTCATTTTTTCCTACGTTTACAATATTATTTTGCATCAAATTTTTCATGTTGTCACCACTTGAAATTTTAATGTCAGGAGATTCTTTGTTTATTTCATTGTCTGATTTGCTATCATGTTTTAAACCATCAGTTGCGTGTTTTCTACATTTTACATCAGATTGGGGCTCGTCGTTAGTTAATATTTTACTATCACTATTATTATCACATCCGTCTTCATTTGCTGTTTTAGGCGATGAATTCGTATCGATGCCATTTGATACTTTACGAAACATAAAATTTTCTTGACTATCTAAATGATAAATTTCAGGTAAATCTGAATCTTTGTTGTAATTATGAAATACGGCATCATCTGAGGGTTGATTTGATGTTTCGCTTTCAAATAAATGCCTGTTTCTTAATTCTTTAGCTACACTGTTAAGCACAAACTCTCCGTCGTGTTCTAAATTTAACATTTGAGCAAGAGTAGATGTACTGTTGCTTAATTCATTAAATTCATTAATTATGAAATCATCGGAAATTTCTCTGCTGTGATCATCACTATTCATTATTTTATTGTACACCATACTTGTATACTCTTCCAAAAGTTTTAGATTAATCTCTCTATTTTGATTTGCCCATTGTATTATATTTGCTATTGACTTTTCGCTGTCTGCATTTGCATTTACTAACAGTGGGTCGTTTGATTTCTCACTCTGATTTAAATTGCTATTTGACGATTTGTTTGTGTTATCTCCGGCAACTTTATTAATTTGAACAGAATTATTTGTGTTACCACTTAATTGACTACTTCTAATTCTTAATGGCGTCCCTATTTTACCTTGTTTATCAAATGTTAGTTTTCCTTTTGTTGCTTCCATTCCTGACACATTTTTTGATTGTGAATCTTGTTCAGTATTCGTATCTAATGTAGTTACATTCTTTTTGGTCGAATTTTGTTCCAGCTCCACTGGTATTGACAATGTTTCATGGGATTCACTAGGCGAATTTCGCTTTGTTTTGTGTTTAAATTCGTCAGGTTCACCATTACTATGAACTGTTTTCAAAGGAGCTGTTGTTGGCTCTGTCTGGAGTTTATCTGTGGTAGTTTTTTTCATAAATATTTGTGGATATTCCTGTAAATACGAAGCTGTATTTCCTCTACTACTGCCTACATTTTGAGGTGTATCGGAATCGCCTGCATTGATAGTGCAGTCAATATTATCACTATGCCACAATGCAGGTACTGCTGAACTGAATCTCTCAGGGTCAAGTATAGATTCTGTTACATCCTTCTTCATATAAGCACTTACGCGTAACAACATTAAAACTATCTGTTCTAGAATCCTATCAGTATCTCGAGGTATTATTATTTCACTCCCGAACCAATCTTCGTACGCTCCGCTGTCGGAACAGCACCCAGTTGATGGTTTTATGGCGTCCGGCTCTGGCACGTCTTCTTCTGCACTGGTGTCGGTGGAATGCACCATTTTCGACGATATATCCAGTTGTGGTCTTAAATATGATTCATTTGTTGTGCTTAACCCTTCCCCGTAACTGTGGACAAACAAATTACGTATAGTATTTTAAATATAAAATAACCGGGGCGGATCGCTAGAGTAATAACTCTAGCGACCTAAAAAAACCACATCAAAATCCGTTGCGTACTTTTAAAGATCTAAGCATACATAGGGACAGACAGACCCACTTAGTTTTTAGTCAAATTTCCGTGGTGCTTGGCGACTGGGCTTCACCCAGTTTTACAGTCTCTTCTTTGTGCCTTTAGGCTTAATTCATTCTGTCTCCTGCAGTAATTCACCGAGGGAAGTGAAAACCATAGTTTTTTCTTCTTCTCCTCTTATAATATCTTCTGATTCACTTCGTTGCGGGAACCAAGACAGTTACTCATGTCCCTGGGACGCGCCGGACTTCAGTGTTCCGGTGTTTTCATGGTTCTATCTACTGTAGATCCTGGCTTACAGGAGTTGCAACGGTTTTGGGAGGTTGAGGCGGGCTTGTCCCAAAAAAAAAAAAACGACAGACGGCGGATAGCGAGTTTGTTTTAAACAATGTAGTGATTTACGATAATCTAAATCAAAGTCAGGATTTGAATTATTGTTAGTAATATAAAAAGTAATTACAAGCTTGCGACTAATTTTTTGCGGAGTTGGTCTTCTCCCAGCAGGGACTTGGTCCGTCTCCTTCGAACAGCCAGCTCCAGCCCGTAGTCATTGTCGCTGGGGGGTAGGACGGCGGGAAACGTTTTGAATGCTGTGGCCACTTTGAGTGCATGGTAATAACTGTGAAATAAAATTATAGTAGAAGGACATAAATATTTAGGTACTTTGAAAAGAAATGTGATTGAGTAGGTTTACTTAAATTTTTTATACTCATATTTATGTCGTCTTTTACTAACAGTTATTTGCTTTTTATTACTTTATTATTTTTTTATGTATGAAATTAAATCCCTTCATATTTATTATAAGTCTTGTGATACACGCCAGTACATCAATGTTTTCTAATCTGTCAAACTTTAACAATTTTCGACTTTATTTCAAAGGCATACCTACAGCTATAAATCATAATCACCTGAATACTAGCATCCACATGTAAAATGCAGGCATGATTGTCGTGAACTTGACCACGACGAACTTGATACAGGGTGTCCTAGCAGGTCCTAGGAGCACACATGTGCCGAGACCGAGGGCGAGACTCGTCAGCTCACACAGCAGCTTCCTGATAGCAGCCAGGAGCAACCAGGGCAGCACCAATGTGGGTCGCTCTTCCTAAACCGAACCAATCAATAAATTGATACTTATTTCTTAACATAAGGACCTAGATTTGAATTCTGTCGTACTATACTTTGATTTTTAAATGCTCTTGATTTATTAAATTGCATGGCTGACCAATCTGCTAATTCTTTTAAACAATTTTAATTAAAATATGGTTTCTTTGTTTATGTCATAATTTATTCCCTTGGGACCTTACCTCGATGGAATGTAGTGTGTGTGACGAACTGACTGTCATTGTGGTTACACTATATTTAATGGAATCATGTTTGGAATGACACAACTACCAGATATTTTTCCGTTAGTCCATGAATGGGTAAAACATGGGCCCCTATCCAATATCCTCAGTTGATTATTCATAATATAATGGCAACTTATGAATCATATTGTAAAGCAACGAATAGCAAATATTGATTTATCATAATATCAAAATAGTACATTACAATTATATGAACCAATGCGTTATACATAATATAATATGAATAACGCATAACGCGTAAACGTTTTTTTGTTGCCAGTTACCCGCCACTGCGCCAAGAACGGTGCAATCCCTCAATATCGATCGATTCTTTCATCTACTCTTACGTACCAGGAATACAGGATAGAGCAGCACTATGTACGAAGCCAGGTAGATATAGACAGTGAAGCACTGGACCAGCATTATGCCCGACACCATGGTCCGCAGCGCGCGCTGCACCGGCATCGACAGCTCCTCTGGCATGTTCATCTGCCATACCTGGTCACAAAACAAATACCTATTAGGTATTAAGCTATACATACCTGCGTAGTATCTGAAACTTTGTAGTAGTCGGTAGCTGTAGATAGATTTGTTTACTCCAATTGGAAACTGTGAGTTTTAGCATTTATCGCTCTATGGACCCCTGTAGGTACAACATAAATCAGTTTCTACGAGCTTTCCTCATCTTACGAGCTACATCAGTAACTACCTCTAGATCCTTTTCTTTCTAGATATAGGTACAGGTTTTTCATTAGTCCCATGTAAAAGTGGAGAAATCGTATTACTGTGCCGTTATTACTTATAGGTATCTATGACTTTCCCTGGGTACCTAGAAGGTACATAATACTCAATTAAATTGTTTATCTAAAGACCTAAATATGCAATCCTTCATAAAAGTTATTGAGTAATAACGATAACGAACTCTAGTCATTCATTGACTGATTTGAGGAAAATCCACAATAAACTATAAATTAGTAATCCATCAACATAAGGCGCTTTATTCATTCATTTCGTAATAATAATAATAATAAGCCCGCAGGGCACCTTGAGGCGAGGTGACGGGCATTAGCGATCCCGCGGGCTATCATCATCCCGAGTGCTCCAGGGAGAAGTCACCGTTCCTTCTTCTCCGGCTTGCCTTAATTGGCTGGCTGGAGTGAACAATGACAAGGAACAGGTCTCCCACCTCTGGCTTGCCTTCATTGGCCGTCCAGAGTGGAGTCGCGAGAGCAGTGATCCTGCTCGCAGGGTAAGAAACTATTCGTAAGTCGCGAGTGGGCCAGGGATGCAGAAAGCTTCGGCTGGAGCAAATGATCTGAGTAGAAAGCGGTGGTAGTTTCTTAACCCTTCAGCCACTCATATTCTCGTTGCCCTTCTGTTGCTATGTCTAGCAACCATTCCCGGGGCCCGGTCGGTGAGTTGGCGAGTCTCCGCCTGCCATTTTTACGTGTAATAATTACATTGTTTCGGCAGGTGCCATAGTCATCCATAGTTCCCAATTTGCAGTCCACAGCAACCCATCCATAGCCCTACCTTTTTTTTCCATTATCCACAATAGTTCTACATTAACCGGGGACTGTCCTTGGGTGCATTTCCATAGTGCATACAGGGATAGTCGCCGGTTTGTGTGTCCATTACATTTAGATTAAAGTTGTCTAAAGCAATATCCTGTACATATGGGATAGTCGCCGGTATGTGTGTCCATTACATTTAGATTTTTTTTTTAAAAACGTTGCCCCACACTAGGATTTTCTCCTGTGTCGTGGGTGCGTTTACAAACATACAAGTTCACATACACAATGACACCCAGACCCGAAACAACACTTTGTGGACCATACAAAGTGTTGTTCCGTGCGGGAATCGAACCCGCGACACGTTGCACGGCAGCTGGTTACCCAGCCACCGCGCCAACCGTGCAGCCGATTAAAGTTGTCTAAAGGGCCTTTGCGCAATTGGCTTCGGCCCCTCGTACGCCTCCCAAATGACCGGGACCCTGTGGTACCGTGAATGGTAAAGACATACATAATAATAATAATATGCTTTATTGTACACCAAGCGAGTAATTATACAGTATCAAGAAATTACAGAAAATAAAGGGGTACCAGGCAACCTTTGGGTGTATGGAGCATTGATTAATTTAAGATAAGTTATTTGCACAACGAAATACTCAGAATAGACGTCAGTTTTCTAACCAATAAATTCCTAAGACCAACAGTATCTATTGCATTAGCATTCTATGTACACCGTTTCAAACATTCACTGTTCAATCTTCGTGTGCACGAAAACTTCTGATATAGTAAAGATAATTTTACGCTATGCACAACACGTGTTGACTGCGAACACCTTAACACAGAGATAACGAACCAATGGCACGCATGCTATTGATGCACGCAGCATGCAGCGTAGAATTTTGGGAACATGACTGACCATAACATTTAGTTTATCCCTCATCATGTTAAAATGTCTATCTATAATTTTTCAAAAATTCTTTAAAATATTACTTGAACGTGTTGTTACATAGGTTCGCCATCCCTGCCTTAATATAATTAAACTCAAATAAGAATATTTATAAAATCCGTCGTCGCTAGCACCTGTTTAAGATTGGCGTTCACTTTGAAGAGTGTAGCGTCGAAGATAGTCCGCAGAAGCCCCAGTAAACACCATAAACAAACTTCGGACTGCAAATTCATACCCACGTACGAAAGTATATTTATCATTTTGATATGAGAAATGACACCCAATTACGTAAACACCGAAAACATTTTTTTAACTTAGATTATTTATCATTTAATAAAATATTTACTTTATTTTTGATTATTTGTACATTTAGATTGATTTATTCTACCCGTCAGATGATTGATGTTATTGATGACATTTTATTTAGTTATTTTTTATATTTTGTGGTGCAAAACTTTATTTTATTCAGCCGGATTGTAACCTCTTTAGTTTTATTAAAGCTACATTGGCTGCAACGAGTTAAAAATAAAGAGGATTGTTTTTATTTTAATGTTTGTTATCGCTCTTACGCTTCAGTGAAAAAGACATTATCAGTTAAAAATTAAATCATAAACATACAAACCTGTACTTTAAAAAAAATAGTTGTAAACACGTAGGTGATAAGTTTAACACATTTATCACGATACCTAAATACAACTGCTGAATATTTAACGCGTATGATTACTGACTCAAAAAAAGAAGAAGGTACTGTATTCGGAAAATTGTTATACTAACAACTTTTCTTGAACACTATTCTCTATTGTTTACACAAAACAGAATGGCTGTCATGTTTATTTATATAAATTATTTAATTATATTAAAGACGTGAATTGGATTGAAGTCAACGGGTGCTGCAGTATGATTAGCGCTGCGCGCATCATCAGTGTGCGTCAGCGTGAATCCGTCAGCGTCGGCGTTGTACCAGCCCAGTGGGTATAGTGGTACAGTCGCGCGCTTCCTTCAGACGAGCCCAGACCACCGAACAGTCACATCGTGTACCACCGCGCACAAACTTCTCTCGACAAACAGTGATCATTTAAATTACCCAAGTGATTAAAAGTGGTAAACAGTGATAAGAAGTGATTTACTTTATTAGTTCGAACCTCATTATAAAGGTAAAGCTTAGATCATATTTACCTCTATAAATAACTTTTGTTTTATTACTTTTTACTTATAAAATAATACTTTTTCTCCATAATATCGATGTGTGTGGTAAAGGCCTTGATTTTGTTTTATAATATATTTAGGTTACGCGTCCTTACCTTGAACAGTGTGACTCGCGAGTTATTTTTGAGATTTCAGTCTTAACGTACCACCCACCAATGTTTATGGAGATTTGCGAATACGTCATGATCTATGAAATAATAGAAACAACACGATGCGAGTCCACGGAGCGTGCATAAATAAATATTATTTAATTAAAACTTCAGACAAACATTACCAATCCTAATTTATTCTACACACGCCTTTATTAGGAGAATACCTCTATAATATCTATCAAAATATATCCAATATTTCCAGTAGGTATAGTAGATACCTACGTGAAACACCGAATTTGAATAGTAATTAAAATAAAATTAATATGAATAACTAATCAGCTAAATTAATGTCACAATGTGAAAACCAGAACACTTGGTATTTATAAATCGTTTTATAATAATTATCTTTAAAAGAAATAAATGTTCACATTACGTCAATAAGCAGTGGAATAATAAAACCAGAAGCTGGAATAATCTTCGTTTTGATCTTCAAAAATTATAGAACAAAGATCAATTAAGATTCTTGACTCTATCTACTACGTAGGAATTTGAAAGAAAGTGCTTAGTTTTCATTATCATTAAACCTTAGTTATCTTTACTAATAACTAGCTTCTACCCGCGCTTCTCCCGCGTAGTCAGTGTTAGCCTATGTGTTATTGCAGACCATTACCCCTGTTTCAAATTTAATCCCGATCCCTTCAGCCGTTTTGATGTGATTGAATAACAAACATACACACAAACACACAAACTTTCGCATTTATAATATTAATTAATAATAAGAGGTAAGATTTATCATAATTATTTAATGTTCAACTTATTACTTAATGATTAGTTGTAGTACCTATAGATTACATCTAAATTAAGTAGTCGCTAGATTTTATAATACCTTATTCTCGCATTATGTTCTAAACCTGTAATGTTAACTTGTGTGTGTAATAAATAAATAAATCTACGTTTCAAAATTATATTAGGTACAAATAATTTATATTACACAATGTAGTTACTTATATACCTACAATAGTTCAATCTGCACTTCATAATAATTATGTGAATTGTATTGTGCAAATATACATATTGTCAGTATAAAGACAAAAATGTATATATTTAATACATTTATAGCTAGGTTACATTAACTGAGAACAATAAGAATCGTAGTAATTGGCGTTCCTTAGTCTCTGCCTACCCCCATGGGAGACAGGCGTGAAGTTATGTATGTATGTATGTATTAACTGAGAACAGACTATCAGTCAAAGTGTGGTTTTAACTTTTAAAGTAACATAAAACTGACATACGGAACTTATTTATGAATGAGACGTGGGATGATGGTATATGGTACCTTCATAAATGTATCGTCCAAGCAATAATTAACATTCATTATCAATATTTTTATTACGTTGTCGTCTTTCAAAAGTAGTATTATAGCTAGTAGTTTTATAATGACCAATGTAGTTTTGTTTGACTTAAAATAATGTAGAAGATGAACACGGCAGTTTGTAATTTTAGAAGTCGCACTTCGAGGGTTATACCTGAGGTACTATTTCCTTCGGGTTTGGTTCTCGGGTTGGGCGACACTTTGAAGACGTCTTGAGTTGTGTGTGAACTAAGCTGTCTATTTCTAATTCAGCAAATATCTCAATTAACCATATTTGCCGAAGTGTAACAAACACATTAGTAGTATGTAGTGTAAGAACAGAATTTGACTATGATGTCATTCATATACACACTGTAATTTAAAGTCACTTAGCTCCTAACATGCAGTACAATTTGTCCAAGGACCTAATTCTATTTTCGCGCACTTATTTCAGTTGTGTTCTATCGTAAAACTGTTTGAATTAGTAGCGAATTAGATCATCGATTAAGTTATGCTCAAAGACTATAATGGACTGTAATATCAATTATTAAACAAAGCTAAAATTGTTTAATAATTAATTTATTTTACCTAGATTAACACGTCGTGTGTCTAAACGTGGATCCACGTGAGACACAATGTATTTTCTGGTGGGTCTCATAGCGGTGCATTCAAGCAGTTAATTAAAATGAGGGAAGAAGGGGGAAATAAATTGTGTTTACGCCCAAAACTCATGAAAAGGCATTTTGCTATTTGCCTAATAAATATTATAATTTGCATTACTATATTATAGTTAGAAAATATACACAAAGGAAAATAAATATTGAGAAATATAGCGTGATAGCGTGAAAGGAAAAAACATATTGTTTGTTTCTACCCACTCAGTTAATAAGTTTTACCTAAATTGCATATAATCTATAGGCACCATGATCCGTAAAGAGTAAATGACCTCTAGACAAGTCTGTTTTATCAAATATTTAGCAACAGTATTATTATCTTACTACCTTAAGCCTGTGGCTTTCTAATAGCAGGTTATAAAGGCGCCAAAATGCCGGGTACACAACACATAAGATACGGACTTAACATAGAAGAATTTTAAATACAACTACATCCCGTATATGAAATCAATCTAAATCTAATGGCTCAACTAATCTCAAATCGATCATACCATAAAGAAAGTCATGACCAAATTTCCGTTATGAAAAAAAATTTTTAAAGGTAGTGTCGCTACAACAGTTAGTTAACTAACGCTAAACAAAAAGTAACTGTTAAATGTTAACGACTGTTAAATATCACCATAAAACGATAGTTAGCACGTTACAGTTTTCTGTTACGAGAAACCTGACAACGGAAACATGTGTACATAGATATAAATGAATCGGAATACTTTCGTGATGGCTCAGCTGCGGATACTACTACGTCAAAACCTCGACTCGGTTTATTGGTCAAGGTATTCATAAATGTTCAGATCCAGAGATATAAAATTTCATAAAGAATATTAAATAAACAAAGTTGGTTCAGTAATTCAATTCAAGATTTTGAACGTAATGATGAGCTAATGCACCTAACTGATAAGAGATTAAAGGGTTTTGTACTGAAACTTGTAAATACATTTAGTTTTAAATTGGTTTTTCATAAAAGACTTTGAAAAACAGTTGGGTCAATAGTGGGCATCCAATGGCAAACGGTACGAGTGGTTGTGTCATTCTTGATATACGTGAGAACACGTCTATGTTCCCTACTCTAACCATATAAGGGATCATGACTGCATATGGCAGTACTAACATGCCTTGTGAACTCGCCAAGTAATTTATCCCCGGTTTCCCTGCTTTCTACTTAACAACTACATGAGAACCAGACAGTAGCCCACGCATCTATGTATCCTCTTTGTTATACCACTGTGATTCTTACAATTAACGTACGGAAGTAAAACAAAAAGGTTTGAAAACGTTGAACCTCCTCCGTCCGATGTTTACCGTCTGACGAATCGTTCTCAATAATTATCATTCATCTGGAACAACGAAGCGTATCAACATTCCAAATGAAAGATACATGAACTGTAACCTGATTTGGTCATCAAATTAGATACAGTTGAAGTCAATGAACGGATTAATTGAAAATTAACTGCCATGATTTGCGACTGAGTCAGCCCTACATAACTGATAAAAATGCTTTAAGGACGATTATTCATCCTCACGAATATCGCTATTCTGCCATGGAGTTTGTGGAATCAACAGTACCTACATAACATAACACTGTTTGTGAGTCATTTCTGTTGCATATTGTATTACACATCGCTATAATATCAGTGTTTTGGGTGATGTCATCCACGTCGACCAGCACTTTTATGTCGATTTAAGATTCTATGTGACTTGGGAAGACAGGGTTGTTTGTTCATGTGTGTTCGGACAGCAGTTCAAATGTCACATGTGAATGTCGCCAAGATGACTGATTTGTACCTAGACTAGACGAGGTGAACACTACTAAAGATTACGTCACTTGAATATAAACCTTGACCGAATAATGAATAATGGGTAAATCTGAGGATATTCTGCACCTTAGTAAAGAAATTGCGTTGACATTTGCCTATGAAGAAAACCTCATACCTCAATATTGAGGAGCTCTATAGGCTAACGCTTTACCAGCGTTTGGTTTTGCTACGACAACGTGCCTTGACAACAACCAGAAGTGAATGAAATAAAAATATTTATAGATTTTTTATTAAATCTGTAGTTAATAGTGGTTAACCTTGGTCTCCGGCAGCAGTCGCCGAGATCTACAGCCATATATAGTTTTTGCGTGAGTTCACTGCTTCGTCGAATCGTAATCTACTAACCAAGCTTGACACTGACATTGTGGTCTGACTATCGGAACCTTGTTACTCACTCTATACTATTTTAGTTGTTTACACTTTTTTTTTTTTTTTAAGGGGGGAAAATCATCGAATGACTTCTCCCGCCTGGGTGAGGCGGGAGGGAGTGTCAGACTCTTACTGATTAAAAACCACCCCGTTCCTTCTCCTGCACGTCGAGCCGGAGCCCCGGTTACCCGTTAGGTTCTCCGCGACAGTTGTTTACACTAGAGTAAATATCTTAATACAATTCTATTTTCTTGTAAATGTTCTTTATTCAAGGTGCGGTGACACTATTGAAATTATTATTAATTGTCTTTGAAAACAAAACGTTTAATCTAACTTTATACACACACACATAAACGTACAAGCAGTATCTAACGCATAAAGACCATACAAGTTTCCTAACGTACAAAAAACGTAATAAAACCACGACCGTATTACAGAGATACGGGTAAATAAACACACACCGAGTCACATGCGAGGACTACAAAATATTTTTATTAAGGTGTGAAAGTAAATCTTGTCACGATAAAAGGGACCGACGTCTTTGTTGAGTAAGAGGAGAATTCATTGTTTACAATATACATTCTTGTACAAATGAGTGAGCGTCACACAACGTGAACCTGGTGACGTCACGCTGCCTTCTGCGGCTGTACGTGCGCTGGCCTTCGCGTACGGCGTATCTGTCCAAAACGAGGTAAACTGCGCTCCTCGTGAGACGTGGGCTACAGTGACATCACTTCTTATTGTCCTTACACGATTTCTCAAACTTTCATGTAAATGTACCTTAATTGTCGCTCTACATTATTCAACAGTCGAGTACGGACAACGAGCCATAAGATTGGGTAATGCATGTCATAGATAACCAAAATCTGGGTCGGTATTCTTAGTTTGGTTATTCGTATCGTATCCATAACATTCACGGCGCCATAAAACAATCAAAGACGGTTTTCGTTGAATGGGGCATTGAATACAAACATTCGTGTGATGTGTTTAAACGTTTACACAGTTAGTGGGCACACAGCAGCGCTGAACAAGGCCCCATGTTAATTAGTTAATGACACTGACTTTGCTCCACTGACTGGTACCCGTTTGACCTTCTAAAAACGTATTTACTCCAACGCTATGAATATGTATTATGAATATGCATCTATTTGTTTATACAACTCAGAAAAGAAAATGAAATGTCATTCATTTTACCTTCTGTTTTGTTTTTCTCTTAATATTTATAGATGCAACAATGTCATTTTTCATTTCTTTACAAGGTTCTATTGACGCGATAAGACCATACTCATTATCATAAAGAATCAGTGTAACTGTATTGTCGAGGCACATCAGTGGGATTATGTAGTGTATGGGCGTTTCAATCGGGAGCAAGCATCTGGGACTAGTGGGGCACGAAGTGGAATGCCCGGATCAATTGCATACAGATGCCTGCAACGGACTCTTGATTGCGTTACTTAACATCGATTAAATGAATTGGGAGCGATAGTATAGATGATACGGACATGTGAACAGTTGTAAGTGGATCTCGTCAATTTATCGTCCCGTTTTGTTAATGGTAGTGCACTGTCAATGAAATTATGTATGAGAATGTTGATTAGATTTGTGTTTGGTTGTGTTTTATTATAGACTATTCATATTTTTAGTACGTGTAGTAAGTAGTCATGTAAGCATGCCAATTGAAAGAAAAACTGTTTTCACATGGCAAGTTTAGTATATTTTAAGATAGATTAGAGAGATGTGTTTTAGGAATCTCCTCATCGTCCCATTCTGCTGGAACATACTATTGAAAGATACCTGTTACTACTATTATAAGATTTGGCCAGTCGGATCTCTAAACATTTCTGCTCTAATAGACTTTTAACTTTTACTATCGTGAAAAAAATCACAATAGCCGTCTGTGACAATGACACAGAATCAGAAAGCTCTGTTTTAAAGACGACCTTCGCTTGTTTAATGACCGGTAGTCAAGAACGCACAACGCTTGCCAAACTCCACTTTCAATAGTGTAAATATCTATACCAACATGATATAACAGGTCTATTTTAGATGATCTGACTCAGGAGAGTTACGGATCACCGATTGTTGAGGAGCAAGGTAATCAGTAAGAGGGGAATTAAAAAGGGGAATGTAACGCTCACTCTTGTCTACATATTCATAATTCTATCGCTTCCTCCCAACTTCCAAACCTATCATAACTGACGAATAGTATTACAGTATTAGAGTATCCGTATCTGCTAGACTTTTGAGAAAATCAGAAGTAGTGTTCAAAGTGAATTCCTTCAGCAGTCATCTACTTATTAAATACAAAGACCACTAATATAATAAACAAAATTGCCTCTTCAAACGATTTAACCGAAGCGAAGACAGGAAAGCACCCGTTAACCGATAGTTTCCTACTTCAACGTACCTAGAGGTAGATAGATATAAAACAATACATAAACAAAGTCAGAAGCAGCTTTACAAAGATGGTACCCGACACAATGTAACAAAGAAATCAGTAAGCGGTGCTCACGAACCATATCAAGTCTATAAAAGTACAAGGATTACTAATCTAATGTACCCAATGAATCTTAACATGGAGTGAAAATACAGTAAAACCTTATGTGAAGGTAGTACTATACAGTTTATTCCGCAACTGTATACGGGCTGTGTAGACGATAGAGTTCCGTCCAGTGTCCAGTGGACAAACTTCATTCTAGGATTTTGAAAAGATCCATCAATTGCTCAAAAATGCTTCACATAGAAAGTTTGACTGGACGGCTGGGAAAGAAGGATAATTTAGTAGATCATATAGATCTTTTATACCATACTGAATATCTACCGAAGAGGATGAGTCCTCTATGATGCAGTTGGGTCAAGTCCATCAGACAAAGGTCCCTATTTTTTCTCTAGACAAGCCCTAACAATGAGGAGGAAGAACTATATTTAAAGTAATTCTTTATTTTAAACAATAGATAGAAGTCCATAGAATACGTTTCCATATTGCATTTCCACGTATTTGAGACTACAAGGAACGTAAAGATGGAAATCGAAGACAAACGGAACTAGAGCAGTTTAGTGGCATCTATTACGTTCCTCATATTGCGCAATGTCCCTGACAAAGACAACTATGTGGGGACCCGGTTCTACTTGGTTTTAGCTCATCATTGGATTTCCAACTTTATAGCGTTGATACAAAGTTGAAAATCGGTATGACAAATTGGAATAGGTTGATGTGGTGATGTCTACCTACTGAGTATTCCGCTGCCTACTGAACCACGCGGAAATTACGCACTTAGATTTATTACTCACTCGCCGCTGTTTACATTCATATCAACTGAACATCACAATTAAACATTCTAAACTAAGTACATATAAAAATCAAATACCAATTGTTAGAAAGCGTTTGCTTAGAACTTTCTTGTGTAATGCTAAATACACTTAACATGAATGCGAGAATATCATCAGAATATGACTTTTGAAAGTTATTTAATTAACCACTTGAGTTTGAGTACGTGCCTACTTCAGACCTCATTCCACATTTTGCAAGGAAAATAATAAACTTTCCTCATGGTCCCATTAAAAAACCAAGGTGAATTAAGTGTAAATGGTATGTTTAATGGACTAAGATAATATTTGCAGTAAAAGCTTTCAAGATAAAATCACTGCAAATGGTAATGGGGTGTAAACTGTCTAGGTGTGTCCCATAGCCCATAGAATGGGTGTAGCTATATAGGCGAGGCATTTGTTCTAATGGGGCCGATCTGCGAACTGGGTCAGGTCAATGCCAGCGATAATGGAGCGAGGGTTATCGTCTCCCTATTTATTACCTACATACTATTTGCAAATCAGTTTCAATCCAGTACCTCAAATACTAGGTACTGGTTGACATGTTCTATACTTAGGTTCATAATTTAGGTACCATATTAGTAGTATCTATGTAAAACATTGGATTAATCTCTTGAAATCCTACTATTGGCTAATGCCTGATACCATTTCTAATTGCTTGTGTCGATAAATTTTTGTTTACGCAATATAAATACGTAAGGAAAAGCAAAACATTCAATCATAATATGCTTATTTTTGTTATAAATGGGCCATTACAGTGTAATTGCGCTCACGCATGATGGGTCAACAAATAAAAATAGTTGATACGCATACGACTAATGGACGAGCAGTTATTGATTGATTGCCCAAATCAAAAGGGAGCACAATACAATCCCATTACCGTCGTCAGTTTCAATCCAGTTCATAAAATACGTAATCGAACCACGCGTGATCCACAATCGATTTTGATACCTGTTACCCAACTCGTCTAATTCTGGACCGAAACGTTACTGCAGTCAATCAAAATAGATTGTTCTTGCGAAATTTTTAATGTAAGCCATCGGTAAATTGTTACGACCGCTTTGATATTCAATTTATGTCTAATTCTTATAAAGAAACGTCTATGTATTGACATTTAAATTATTGTAGCAGCTACAGAAACCGGTCTCACAGGAAGCTACTATCGTACTTATGTTTTTTTTCTGTCTCGACTTCATGGCACAAATTAATAAGTAGTAGTTACTTAATAAACGGTAGAGAATTGCAATGCATAATCTTATTAAAATATTCTAAAATTGATGTCATAGTTAGATAAGTAAGTAAGTAAATATAATCATGTTAATTAAATCTAAATCAAAGCATATCATCGATAGCAATCAAATTAAAAAAAGTTGCTCGATCACATACTTTTTTATTATTCTAGATCAAAAAGGCGATATGATACTAGAATCACATTCGCCGACACATGTATGTAAATAAATAAGAATGTTACCCTGATCTAGATCTATAAGTATAAATCTCCTCATTCAGAAAGACTAAAATAAATGGTTGTTACACTTATAAATTCTTAGCGCCGTCTCACCTAGAATAGATGGACGATGAAATCTTCGATTTTATTTTCTTGTTTTCGTCCAACTCATGTTCATACAGAGTGGGTTTAATTTTGCAAACGCAATAGGTCGCAGTTCCTTTATGACTGAACAACAAAGAAAGACATCTCGATCGTCGTATTGATCGCGATCTACCAACCGTTTAATAAGAAAAAATTGTATGGCTACGGTGTTGGTCGTCTTAATGAGTAGGCACGTGTCACCAAACCAGAAATAGCCCCAAACACCAAGGAACCGATAACAGGCGGTTTGACGGTGTGACGGTGCGCCAGTGTCGCACTTTGGACGAGTTGCGAACGGAAGTCGCCGTAGAGCCAATGATGCAATGTTTTTACGGCTTTCCACTCGGTTTATGGCGCCAACACCGATATTTGTCTACACTTGTCATAAATATTAAACGTTATAACTTTGAAATGAATATTATTTTGTCTTAGAACTTAGAACCAAACACGATAGACAACGCACCTGCACTGTATCATCATCAACAGCCTATAAATGCCCACTGCTGAGCAAAGCCTCTGCTCACACGGAGAAGGTTAGAGCGTTAATCACCACGCTTGCTCAATGCGGGTTGGCGATTTCAAACTTATAATTAGAAACTATAAGTCCAGGTTTCCTCACGATGTTTTTCCTTCACCGTTTGTCAGTGGTGTCTAAATAATCTTAGAAAGTACATATAACTCAGAAAAAGTCACATTGGTACTTGCCGTTGGTAGGTTTCGAACCCGCACCCTCATGCATGAGAAGCGAGCGTCTTAAACCTCTATTTATCATTCAGATCATAATTCCTTGTATGTGCATGCAAGCATGTACAATTGTACAATCCACCAACATAATAAAAGACTGACTTTTAGATAAGCTTATATGAATTTTATTTCCAAGTCTCGAGCAAGGCCATGTCTTTTGTTGCTGGAAATATTAACTTGTACCTACTCTGATACATAATAATATGTAATCCACACTGTAAATATATGTATCACGTCAGCATACATTTTGTACCTTCTTATGCGTCTAAACATTTAAATTTATGCGTGATGTCGCAACATTCGAATAGCAATGAGATCTCTATCTCATATTAGTGATATCCCAAACTTGTAGACCCGTAAGAGATCACTAAAGTCATTGGCGACGCGGAAGTAACGGGTCAAGCCAATGACGACCGCCCACGCCTTCGACTGTAGTTAGCTAGCTAACTCATATTTACAAAACAATCAGCGAGATGGAGATAAAACACCGACTGCAATAGGTTATACAATTCTCGTAGATTAGGCACTTAGTATATTCTCGAAAAGAGCGAACATATCATAACAATGTGCATGTTATTAGGGAAAATAAAAATAAATACTGAAATCTTCATTTTCTCATGGTCTTTGTTTTGTTTCAGAGATGAGGCGGTGAGACTACATCACAGAGTATTGGGACTTGAAGTAACATAGAACGAACACAATGAAGAGGTTACAGAAATTTTGTTACTGCGCATCGACGCGGACTGGCACGCTGATCACAGCGTTTCTTGGAATCGTGCTCTCTATCGCCACCATAATTATAGTATGGGTCGTAAAGAAGCATAGGATCACATTCAGCACATTCATCTTTGATGAAGACTTCGATAGGAAACTTTCAGACTTAGACAGTAAGTTGAATTATCTATTTACACAAAAAGTCTAATAATCAAAATACACTGTACCATAATATAGGAAATCTTCATGCTTAGCTGACATAAACGTTATCATAAATCATCGTTGTTTCGACATGAATATTAGTGAATATTCTAGAAATATTACAATGAATGCTGAGACCCAGGAACATAATCATTTATGGAGCACGTTAGTTAAATCTGATCGCAATACCCATCAATCTATCGATAGCTAATTAATATGTGCACCAAAGCATCACATGAATGATTGCTCCGTTCATGTTTTGGCATTGTAGTGTCTATCAGTTTACTTGATTAGAATTTCTAATGAGACTGACTTGGGTTACCTACCTCTTGCTGGTCATAACATAACATCACACCCCACAATACACCGAAGACGCAACCTGAGTGTAATGACCGTTAATTTTCGCTATTGATGTCATTAATAGTCCCTATGTAAAAATGGACGAGGTTATTGCCAAGACCCAGACGTCATTCTGGCTTTCGTATATTTACTAAATATTATTTTGTATCTCTAGAAACCTAAAACACCTTACCAGATCTGAGAATTGGACCCAACATTTTGATATCTTCATATTTTATAACAACAGCTTCTCGTTGCACTCGCAACCAGTATTATAATAGACTACGTTGGCGTCTTTACTAATAATATTTCGTTTTTTTTTCAGTTCCGAGGATAATATTAACAATTAATTTATGCTTCACCATACTGATATGCACGCTACTGATGATAGCCGTACATAAAGTAAGTAAATGGTTTTCTTATCACCTGTAGCCTATAGTCACAGCACGTTGAATACGTAGATAGCCAACTAATTCACTTTTGATATTGCATGCAACTAACAGACGTCATTTTCGGTAAGTTCATAGTATATACTAATATGTAGTAATGGCTCGTTCTTGGAAAATAGTAAACTTAAACATGTGTTGCAATACCTATGTAATATACTTTGTATAGGATGTTGCTATCATGCATGAAAATATGATTTGTAACGCTTTAACAAGTAAAGTATTTTAATGGATTATGAGATGGAAGTAATGAAATAGTAAAATAAAATAGTTTATTTTGTACTGCAGGAAAACGTTAGTTTAATGCTTATTATAAATCTTCATCATAATTTAGTCTATCATTTGTTTGTATTAATGTATTTAATAGAAGTTGTAGCAATAGGTGTTTAAAGGTAGGCGTATTCTTCTGGCTATTCATGACACAATAAATAAATTCACCCTGTATGCTTAGACTTACTCTTTGTATGTTTAATTGGTTATGTCTTCGTTATTGTAGGTATGTGTGTGTGTCGCAATAATGTAACGGCATTACCTTACTGCGCAATTATTACTCATATACTGTAAACTGCATTATATTAGTGCACTCCTGACTCTGGTACTAAATTACCTAAATCAGAACATATTTTTTGTTTTATAGCCCAGGAAGTCTGATATATTCATTCGTTATAATAATGTACCGTAACTGGCGTAGCACAGTAGACATTTAAATAGTAGAGAGCTTCAGAGCTAGTCTATAGAGAGCACTTCAATAGGTGTCTAGCTTTTGAAATTAAAGTCTTTTTTTTAAGGGGGATAATCATCGAATGACTGCTCCTGCCTGACTGAGGCGGGAGGGAGTGTCCGACTCTTACTGACTAAAAACCACCCCGTTTTTTCTCCGGCACGTTAGATGAAATTAAAGTCTAGAGAAGTGTTTAGCCATGTTACAAGTAGAAAACTTTACTACAACCACACTGGTGACCACCAGCAGCAACCTATAAGGAACAACGGATCTTCTAAATAGAGCTTACTGCTCTAGACTGTTTAGGTGGCCGCATGGCTCTTGTAGATGCTGGTGCTTCATATGGTCACGAACCATCTTTGTTCCAAGAGGTTAGACACCGTTAAGGCTGTCCTCTCGGTATAAAATAAGTTATGTATAGAAGTTCTAAACTAATTTTAATTACATTTTTGTGATACAGCGGCGGTCATGGCTAATGCTTCCGTGGGTAGTGCTGGGAATCGTGCTGGCGATCGGCCTGCTGATCAGCGTGCTGCACACCTCCATCACCTACTATCTCGACAAGGAAGACCACGTCATTCTCGCCACAATCATATTGATTGGTGGACTTCTATATTTATGTGAGTATTTTGTTATGAGGTAGATACATGTTTGAACTACAGTACCTATTTAGTGAAATTAAATAGTTCATCGTATAGGCATACGATGAACGTAAATCGTATCTAAATAGACGTATAGAGTCTAAAAATTGTGATGTAAATACACCTTGTTTTTCTAGTTAGGTATTAATTTTTTTTGTGAATCGTGTCTTACACAATTTCTCCATATTTTTCAGGTCTGTACCTCTACCTATGGGCAGTGGTGTTCAGTCATTACCTGGACGTCCGTGACGAAGAAGAACGAGGTCGATACAGAAAGGCCCCCTACAGGCGATAAACAACCACCTACACTCAACTACTTAGACTGCATAATATTCAAAAATCTCGTCACCATCTAATCTCAACATTTTTACTTGTAATATTTAAGGTTTAATGTAAGATAATAATTGTTTACCTATAAGTACAATTTCGTACAGATAGTAAACTACCTAACAGTGCCTTATTTATCTAGGATTTTTAAATTACTTACTTATTACATGGATAATGAAGTGTTTGGTATATTGATGACTTTTTAAAAGTTAATGATATCTAAAAAATTATGATATTTATATAAATGATGTTGCCGTGTGTTGAAAGAAGAAAAAATATTTGTGGCGGATGTCTTACAAACCTAACAAGTTGAGTCCTAATTCACAGGAGTTAGATCACCACGGAATATAAAAATCTAGTTTTCTATTCCATGGATACCACGCTATCTTGAAGTGCCTTATTCAAATGTCATGTGGTGATAAAAAATAAGAGTACCTAATATATTATTGAAACTAAGTACCTACTTTCTATTTCTCTACCTACTTATTTAACATACTTAGGTACCAAACGACAACAAATAAATGTTCAAGAATAAACTTATAGGTAAATATAAGTACCTAAATGGGTACCTAATGTATAAATATCAAATTATCTACTTACAAAGGCATGTAAAATTATAATAATAGATAATATTTTAGAGCTTCACCTATCCAGTTACTACATAAAAGAAGATATTACGGTAAATAATACTTGTCTAATATAATTTCGAAACGTCTTTCGTTTCGAATCTGTCTCATTAGAGATTACAATTTTATAAATTGTTAATAATTTATTTTTATATTTATTTAACAAGTTTTAGATATAAAATATTGTTTAAGTTTAAGAATTGATGTTTAATAAACTTTTAGGAATTAATAAGGTTTTTTTGCGATATCGCTTACTACTCCATTAGAAAACCCTCTTTTCCTGAATCATGAATAAAACACAACACCTATACCTAAATACCAGCGGCGGAGACCTTAACGGGTTACCGGAAGTGCAGGAGTAGGAACGTCACTATGAGTCTGGTACTCCCTCCCGCCTCACCCAGGCGGTAGAAGTGATTCGACGATTTTCCCCCCTTAAAAAAATACCTACCTAAATAAATGATTGACGGATTGATAAGGTTAACGACCAACAGCTGAGTATTTTATGCGTCCTACAAAGCTTTATATAATGTGCATTATGTAGGCAGGTAATTTGGGTAATATTAACAAAATATCAAACTTTGTACATATGCATCAAAACTTCAACTGAAAGAGGTAAAGCGCAACTAAGTATACAGTGGCGCCGCCTATAACGAAATTTTTGTACGTCTTTTGAGACTGACTGAATCGAATAACTACTTACTTATTTATTCTTAAGTAATGTATTCCTCTCTCCCACATTGTTATTTCAAATATTTGATGAAGTTGAATCTATTCAGTTATATTACATTGCAGTCACATCTTTGCTCAAAAATGCAGAGAACAAAACGCGATTGCCAAAGTAAAGTCACTGTAATCTACTGCCACTGCCAAAGTCACAATAATATTGTCAATGTCAAACCAATTTAGTTTATTAGTTAGCGAGAGCCGCTGTGCGGATTGCGGACTTGTCGACTATGCGTATTATATTAAATTAAGCTGTTATTGTTGGCATACGTTACTATATATTTAACTACTGCTTCAGAAAAATATCTGTTTTAAAAATGGAAATCTCATTTAAAGGGAAGAGAATACTCGTTACCGGTGCTGGCCAAGGTGAGTTTACGTTATCTCTTTATTGTTTAATGTTTAATTTCTTGGTCATGTTGTAGCTATTAATTTACATTATTGGAAACAACATAAAGTGTGTATGACTTTAGCTCGTAATGACGTTACAGTTACATGCGTGGTATTTAACTACTGGTATTGTTAACTTCAGGTATTGGCCGGGGTATCGCCGTGGAGCTATGGCGTGCTGGAGCAAATATAGTCGCATTATCTCGAACAAGATCTCATTTGGAATCGCTTCAGATTGAATATCCCTCAATAGATATAGTGGACGTCGATATTGAGGACTGGGATAAAACGCGTGAAGTGGTGGAGTCTCTTGGTCACTTTGATGCATTAGTGAACAACGCCGCGGTAGCTGTTTGCGAGCCTTTTCTCGATTGTTCACCTTCAGACTTTGATAAGTATGCAAAACAACTGTTCATTTTACTGTAATATAGGTACATATGTTCAGGCATGACTTAAATACTGATAACATAATATTAAAGTTATATAGAAGTATATAGCCAACTGAGTAACCAAACATGAATACATATGTAATTGGATTATACAGGTTGCTACATCATATGTCATTATGAACAATGTTATTTTTTTCAGAATGTTTAATGTTAATGTAAAAGCAGTTCTTAATATTAGTCAAGTGGTAGCAAGGAAGATGGTAGAAAACAAAACTCATGGTGCCATTGTCAACATATCATCACAGGCTTCAAAGGTATTATCAATTCATTGAAATGGTTTACTTTATCTTCCAACAATCGGTGGGGCTTACACATGTAATCCTTATCTTTGATAAATATCTTGTTATTAAAATGTAAATACAAATTTTACCTTCTGAGATAAGCAAAAGTGAATAACACTGGCAGCAATGTTTTAATTTGGTACCGTAAGGGTAGTTTTAACAGTTTTAATGTATTTCCTGTAAAGAATTAATAAAGAATTTTCCTAGTCTGTCTTACAACACAAATATTAATTCTTGTGATCACCATGTAATAATTCTTACAATTTCAGGCTGCGTTGAAAGACCATGCTATTTACTGTGCATCGAAAGCAGCTTTGGATGCTCTTACTCGTTCCATGGCTCTTGAGCTGGGACCTTACGGCATTAGAGTGAATACTGTTAACCCTACTGTCATAATGACAGAAATGGCCAAAGTGGGATGGTCAGATCCAGACAAAGCTAAAGAAATGCTTTCTAAAATTCCTTTGGGAAGGTAATGAAACCATATTACATTTAAACATCTTCACTTCTATAGTATATTTGACATTTGGTTGAACACTAATCTCTGGAAATATTGGTTTAAAACATCATTGTATGACCAATAGAAGCTGAGCAGTGAGTGGAATCATGCAGGACTGGTTTACTTGTATTAAACCATTTAACTTACCTCTACTGTGTTTTCAGTCTTACGTTTCAAGCTATAACAATACAACTTTATATTACACCAACGTAAACAACTTGTGACATGTGATTACATCATTTTAACCCTAATTTTATATATTTACATATAAACAGATAAATGTTATCAGTACTTACAATGAATGTGTTATCCAATTTCAGGTTTGGTGAAGTTTCTGAAGTGGTGAATGCTGTAGTTTTTCTCTTGAGTGAAAGATCTAGTATGATCAACGGAGTCCAGCTGCCTATTGATGGGGGTTTCCTTGCCACATAAAGTTACAAATTGCTAAAATCTACCAAATAGCAAGAGTGAATATATTTGTGGCTTTCAATATGAACATATTTTTAACAATTGCATATTTTAGTCTTAAGTGTATTAAATTTTGATTTATGTTTATTAGCAAATCAACCAAAGATGGTACTTTAAATACAAATGGCCATGATTATAGTTATCATGTTTGTTTTATGTTGTGATAATATTATTTATTATCAATTTTGAATTATTGACTTTTCTGACATCTATTTAACTCGTCGAGTACCAGTTTTGTAGACACAATTATAGAACAATAGGTTGCGGTCACCGGTGACCGCTTGGTGTTTGACAGTTTAATGTAATAACCAATTAACTGTAGATCTTATAAATGTGTTGCATATGGGAAATAATATCTACTTTTTAATTGTATCATAAGATCTGTTTGATAATACTTTGTTATCATTGTTATTATTATATTTTGTCAGTGTCGAAACTTAGACTAACATTATTGATGAATAATAAAATTAATATTACACAAACCTAATCATTTGAGACTATTATTATGCAATAATAGAATATACAAAGAGTATATAAACATAAGTTATTACTTAGCAATTATTAAAATCTGATGACTTGAAAATAGCTAGGTATTATTTTTTTAGTAGGTACCAGCAAAAACGTAAATATGAATTAATATTGGACAAGACACTAAATCTCCTTATGATTTAACGCTTGCATAATGCATTTATATACCTGATTCATAAAAACTAATTACTAATGTAAAAGTTATTATGTTGAATAAATGCAATTTGTTAAAAATTTATGGTTACTTTTATTTATTTTTTTATTTATCTATTTATGCACAACACACAGACAGTACACAGGAGAACACATATATAAATATTTTGGAGGTACATAGGTACTACATATTCCCGAAGGAATCTCTTCCTGCAGTCCTTCGACAGGAAAAACGGTAAAAACAGAGACACTGCGTAACATGACATGAAAAATAAATAGATCACAATAAAATACATAAACCTATACATACATATGATAGATACACATCAGATAATACACATATTAGAGTAAATTACAAATAAACATATTATACATACCTATATATATATATATATATATGACACTAATTTGAACAAGATGAGGAAAGGTAGTGCTCCCTTACGAGTCTTTTAAAGATTGGGATGGATTTAGAACTGCATGAACAGTGAAGGAATAGGTGTAAAAATCAGTATTGTGTGAGACAACAGAAAGATTAGATTTAAGATGAGATCGGGAAAGAGCCTCAGGAGGGCGGGCAAAGGAAAAACGTTCACGAAGGTAAGAGGGATAATCGGGATTAAAAAGTATAAAAGAAGACATAAGATGCGAGTGTTCCTGTGAAGTCGGATTGGGAGCCACTTGAGCCTTTTGCGAAATTCAGAGATATGATCGTACTTTTTTAAACCAAAGGCAAAGCGTATACAGACATTTTGCAAGCGCTCAAGTTTATTTAGAAGCTCCTCCGTGGCATCCAAATAGCAAGCATTTATTTTTCTATTTATAAGGAGTAGAGATTTATGTTAGTGTTATTTTTTATTGCCGTTAAAAGGCGACACAAATCTATTTCTTTATTTCTGATTTAGAACGATGATAGTTTTTTTCAAATCTGGTTTAATGTTAGTAATCGATTATCTTATTTCGTTAAAACCGTAAACAAACTTCTTATCTAAATTATACATAAATGGTATGGTATACGTGCCATTTAGATAACCCTGGCCTTATCAAATACGATAGAGACTTTAAAAATATTTTCAGTAAACTGTGATTATTTATAATTCTGAAGTAAGTCGAGCGACATACTTAGGTACTAGAGTCCGTACAGCATAGTAATTTAAATCTTCTCAAACAATGGATAAATATTTTAAAGGAAAAAGGATACTCGTTACTGGAGGATGTCAAGGTAAAATTTTCAAATAAATACCTACCAAAATAACTCATGTTACTCATTTATTATTAAAGATATTATTTAATATGTTGTAATACAATATTTATAGGTATTGGACGTGGAATAGCTTTAGAATTATGGAGACAAGGTTCAAATGTTGTCGTCATCTCAAATCAACGCGATAATTTAGAAAATCTAAAAAAAGAATATCCTACTATAGACATAGTGTGTGTTGACCTAGCAGACTGGGACAAAACCAGAGAAGCTGTAGATTCTTTAGGTGTCTTCGAAGGACTCGTCAATAATGCTGGAGTAGCTATTACTGCACCATTTTTTGAATGCTCTCCAGAAAGTTTCGACAGGTGATCCGATATCAAATATTTTTTTAAAGCATGGTGACACTAAGATACAGTTTTTAAAGCCGTTACTATTTTTACAGGACAATGGCAGTAAATGTAAAGTCTATCCTTAATATTAGTCAAATTGTGGCAAAGAAAATGATTGATAACAAAATAAAAGGATCTATTGTAAATATTTCATCACAGGCTTCCAAAGTAAGTTTGATAAATACCATACAGATTCATATCTTATTTACAAGAACCCAGGTAGTTATCTACTTACATAATTAGTATTAGTACCTACTTATAGGTAGGTAACGCACGTAAGAAGTTCTCATTGCATCTTCTATTTTACAGAGTGCTCTAAAGGACCACACTGCATACTGTGCCTCAAAAAGTGCCGTTGACTCTTTAACAAGAGTAATGGCCTTAGAACTGGGACCACATGGAATTCGTATCAACACTGTTAATCCAACAGTTATAATGACAGATCTGGGGCGCAAGGTCTGGTTCTCAGATCCGTCAAATGCGGAGGCTATGCTTTCGAAGATACCTTTGGGAAGGTAAGTTTCTTTTATTACATTCATTTCTTAAAATTATGAAATATATTCGTAATTTTAAGTCAAACTTACAACTTATCAGATTCACAAAAGTCTTGATTATATGATAATTTATAAAATTTGGTATGCTTCACTAAAATTAATTTACTTTTTAGATTTGGAGAGGTACACGAAGTGGTTAATACAGTTCTGTTTCTCCTGAGTGACGCCGCCAGTATGATCACAGGAGTAAATCTGCCAGTGGACGGAGGATACCTAGCTACATAGAATTTTTATATTAATTTTATATTATATTAAATGTGTCTAAATCATTACAAGAAAACAAAATGTTATTTTACTCAGTTTATTGTGCCAAAGGAATTTATACATACTGGACATAGAAAACAATGCAAGCATAACAATTTATTTATAATGCATATGCTAAAGCTAACTAGCACATTATGTATTTTGTAATGAAAACATACCACTTGTGAAGGTAAATAATGGCATAGAATGGTTAGACAGTTTTAAGCCTTGTTGTTAATATAATAGTGCATATTATTCGCCACTGGAGGGAACAAAACCTGTGGTCACTTAAATTTAAATTATGCCCAATCAAAGCAGATGTTTTTCTACGTCATTTTTGCATTCTAAATCTACTATGTGTGTTACAAAGTGTGTTCCCTCCTTCAAACAGGACTAACTGAATGAATACTAACAGGCAACTTCTGATCTCAAAGACATCGTAATGTATCGTATGGTTCGTGAATCGTGACATGTCTACAAAAAATACAATTACAGCAAAATAACTTCAATGACATTATCGCTACAACAGTTATGTATGTATTTATTCCATTACCTAGAATATTGTAAAAAACAGTGTGTCTGCTTATCTAATTATCTTAAAAATATTATTATTTACAAAATTAAGTCCATAAAGTCTTTCGTCGTTTATAGCGTACACTTAACTTTAGGAGCAAGCTACGACTTTCCTCCGCCAAAGCATTTGAGATACACGTTGCGCACTTCACACACTGACGACAAGCACAGGACAATACAGCACGGCCGCGCCTCGGCTCCACACATCACTTACTATTCACGACATCGTCGCCTCCATATATTTGAACACGAAAACATCATCTAATATACATTAATTAATATAAATTCATAAGAATTAGTAACACAATATCATCAAAATATTTGGGTACTAACATATTACGAATTCTCCTAAATGAAGGAATTAACTAAAACACACTCGTATTGTAAACATTAAAAATATAATGATATCAATATTGGCACAGCGTTGAAAAGTAAGACGACTGTCACTTCCACTTGTGAATCAAATCTTGTAACCGTCTATAAAACAAATTCAAACAGAAAACTGAAATTCTCAAAATGCTACAAAATACCCTGTAGATCTAATTAATATTGGATTCAAACTTAAATAATGTGCAATAATACAAAACTGAACAATAGATGATGGCTACAATATCAACAATACAAAGTCATACTCTCGTGCCTGATCGTAAAAATAATATTTAGATGATTTATGTATTCTAAACTAAACCCCTATCTATCTAACTATACAATATCATGACAACAGGATGATTCTGAAATCTCAAAGCTTTGCGATACAAACCCTTGAAATGAAATCGGATATATTAACCATTAAGTATTTATTTACATAAGATTGAACCTAATTCTCAGTCATATTAAGAGGTGTCATTGTTTAAATAAGATACGGTCCAATACAATATCACTTTATAAAAAAATCATATTACTTTTTCAACTTTCATATTTACAAACTATTCATCATAATCATAATATTAACAGAGAATAGGACATATCTATTACTCTGCAGTTCAAGGCAAATTAACAAAACCACACTTTCAGAATATGAGAATTGGTAACAGGTTTAATTGAACTAGGTACATTATGTATGAGAAAATTTGGTAATTTATATGAGATCATAGATTCCCAGCATTTCTAGATCGGTAATAAGGATAACATAGAGGACAGCAATAGCTCTAGCGGGAATGTAGGTATACGTCTACATGAACGTGATACTACAAAATATAAAATCAGATTTTATTTCTACACTTTTTTAAATTAGTCAATGCAATACTCCATAAAGAAAATGAACAAAAACTTATGAGTGCAATGTTTTCTCCGGCCAATTTATTTTCGAATAAACCTTACCTAGTTAAAACTATGGCAGTGGCTGGACATACATTGTTAGACTATCATTACTTAGGCCGCCTATCCACAATCAGAGGAACAATCAAGAGACACATGAAATTTAACAATCATAATCAAATTGATCAATCAAAAACAAGAAATCTATTACATCAATTGGTTCAACAACAATCACTCTCTATACTGACTTTGCTTTAGACAGACGACCTATACGTCACATTCACTTATATTACTTCCTTCGGCATAAAACAAAGATGTTGGTTATATTTCAACTCAACTTGGAAGACAAAATGCTAAATTCAATAAAAATAAATTGAAAAAAAGTTTGGTAAAGATCAAAGATACTATATTGCACAAAATAGTGTTGAATAAAAGATAAGCATTATCAATAAAGACCTTTTTGATTATTATTAAAGCCCATTGATAGGATAAATTAGTCAAAATATGGTACCACAAAAAATATCGGCCATCCTAATAGGAAGGACCACAAACTAATAATAAAACTAAAAAACATTCTTCCTAATACCATGTACCAAATAAGAATAGTCTTTTTGGCAGTTACAATTCCAAAACTGTAGTCAAACAACTATCCGATACATAATTCGTAATATTAAGTTTTGTATTCCTTTCATTTAACAAAAATGTTGGACCATTCTATGAAATGCTTAACTTTCAAGAATCAGTGATCACTTGGAATACAGTTTGTTTATCGGAGTTGGAATGCTACAGTAAAATTGTTAAATCAGATGGTACATGGCAATATCACTTTTTATTACTTAAACTTATGGCTATTTTAATTGTGCTATGATGAACATATCCCATAAGCCAAATCTTCACCAAGTGGGATCACTAAGCTTGTCAGAATAGTGCTTTATTTTTAATTCACAGTCTCATGACCGATTTTCTTGGGACCAATTGACAAATTACTGTTTAATCTTACCAATATGATAGAATATGTATCTTACTTCTAAATATAACTGAGCATAAAGTACAACGATGCATGGGTAGGCCTATCAATTAACTCTATGCTTAAACAAGTGTTATTCAAACAAATAACTTCATTTCACGGCCCACTCATCATCATACTTAGTCTATAATTAAATAATTTACAATAATATGAATGTTAACACGAATGCATACAAAATTGTTTCCTTATTTTAATACCGAATCTATTATCTCGAAACGTTAACGTCCAAAGACGTTTCACGCTCACGCCTCAATTCCTACAGCGCGGTTCGATGACGTGATAAGTCGTCGTTAAAACACACCGTCAAATACGTGAATATATCGAGTCTGTGTAATGTTCGTCCATACGAACAGAACATGCAAGTCACAATACGAACGTGGTTCCATTTAGGTGGTGTTAACACTGCGACGACAGGAAGGTCCCTCACCGCCACTCCGAGATGGCCGCTACAGTGGTGCTGGGCTGCCCGGCCGCGCCCGCCGCTGTACACGTACGTTACACGTTAGTCTAGTACCAATCAACACTTGCTGCCGACACGCCAACCCGATATGTATAGACAAATATCTCCAGAAACACCTCTCCAGTAAGTGAACTCAAATTACTTACTGTTCTCTTGTTCCTGATTTTGTTCATGACGTCTTAACGTGCGGTCATTGCCACCTGATTGGTAATTACCACGTTGACCACCTGGAAACATGAAAAATGAAATGAGTAAAAAAAATACGTCGTTTATAAAATATTCAATTCAAAGTATACAAATGAAAAATATTTCTTACCAAATTTGAGCATGTTCCAATCAAACACATAGTCATATGTGAATCCTTGTCGATGGAAGAGTGTGCGGAATAGTTGACGGAGATGACTGTAGTCAGGTCTCTCCTCGAAACGTAGTCGCCGGCAATACTTTAAATACAGTTGGAACTCGATAGGGTGGTTCTGGAATAATGTAAGTCATTAATGAGCACTTCATATAACAAACCAAAAGAAGGACTATGTACAATATTTTTCTATAAAACTTACTTTGCAAAGTTCATCAAAAGGTGTGGATAATTTCTTTTCAGATATTCTCTCGTATTTCTGGCGTTTGGTAGCAGCTTTCAGCCCTTGCCAGGGAAGACTTCCACGATTGAAATACATGAGTACATAGCCCAATGACTCCAGATCATCGCGTCGTGATTGTTCGATGCCTAAATGTGTGTTTATCGATGCGTATCTCGCTGTTCCTATAACGATTACATTGATCCATTAGTTTTAATATAAATCTCAAACATTATGGGATAAATAATATTTATGTAGAGACAGTTAGTATACAAATACTTGTGAGATTGCATCTTTGAAAGAGACAAAAATGCTTTTTAGCTTTCAGCAACTGTTTTCAGAAAGATGAAAATATAATGAAGATATCAACATGTCATCCAATTTTGGTTACAGCAATTGCTGAATTGATCTAACAAAGCAACAAAAGAGATATTGTGATTCAGTTGTTGAAATATTTACACAAAGTATGAAATACATGCAACATTCACTGTATAATATATACATATTGCCTGTTGCATTGACAAGTAACAATATCAATGAAAATTATGATGTCATTTTAAAAAGAATGCATAATGCATACAACTAAGAAAATTGCATAGACATAAAACAAGAATTTATGCTGTTATAGAACTGAGTAAATCAGGTTTACAACATTTGAATAATGTAATCAACTTTATATCTTACCTGTTAAGTTTTTGTTTTCTCTGTATGGAATATGTTGCAATGTGCGTGCATCTTTGTACTTTTTCGCTAAGCCAAAATCTATTATGTACACTAAATTCCCTTTTTTACCTAGGCCCATAAGAAAATTATCTGGTTTTATATCCCTGTAATGGAAAAAAAAAACACAATATTTAATACATTAAGAATATGAAAATATACATTGAGACAGTGTACTGTAAAATTGTATAATTTACTTGATTAGATTTACAAGCATACAATCAATGTCAGTGATAAATGCAAAGTAATGAGCTGTGTAAACAGGTAGTTATTATCTTTTACCCTTCCAGCTGACCTGCAAAGAGTATCTATATCTGTCCTTATTACTGCAGATAGTCCAGATTCATTATCTTTATACAAGTAAGTAAGGTCTCAATCAAATAAAAAAAATTGCAATGTAATTATTACTTTAACTGTTATTTTCACGAAAACTAAGACATTTCTAGGTAACATACTCAACAGTGAGGGTCATTGTTATCTATATCTATACTAATCTATACTAATATTATAAAGAGGAAAGATTTGTATTTTTGTATGTTTGTATTGAATAAACTCAAAAACTACTGGACCTATTGCAATAATTTTTTCACCATTAGAAAGCTGCATTATTCAGAAGTAACATAGGCTGTATAATATCACGCTAGGTCCTATAGTTGTGGAGCAGTAACCAAAAATGTTTTAAAAACGGGGGAAAAGTATCGTTTCTGAGGCCTTCCGTGGCGTGCGCTGAGCATATAGTTAAAGTTATACAAAAATGCTCTATAGATGAATTGTTCATCTTAACATTATTTTTAAAAAAGTCCGCGAGAGCATATGTCTACCTTTTATAGTTTACCCATAACAATCGTCTTAATGAATGGTTCAAGAAAAATATTTTCAAAAGGTAAATACTTCCTAAATAAAAAAAAACTGAGAATAAATATAAATAAAACGTAAAACTATTTAAAAAAATCTTAAGTCCCCCTGTGCGAAGCCGGGACGGGCCGCTAGTAAGCTATATTATTTAAATGGATGATAGTTCGAAGACAGATAATAAGCATTATTATCTATTTTCTATCTCTTAGTCTTTAGGTTTAAGAGAATAAACATAAAAGAAATACTTATTTATGATTCTATACATTATAAATATTCATTGGGGAAGTACAATGTAGAAGCAGTAAAGTCATAATTTGTTACCTATGAATGAAGTTCCTGTAATGTATGTCTTCAATGCGCGTGATGAGTTGATCAGCAAGAAGTAGAACAGTCTTGAGGGAGAAGCGACGTGAGCAGAAGTTAAACAGGTCTTCCAAAGAGGGTCCAAGCAGTTCCATTACCATTACATTGTAGTCTCCTTCTGAGCCGCACCATTTTATTGCAGGTATACCAACTGTTAACAATAAATAAATTATAGATTATTGTGGTAGCGATATTCTTATATGATTTTTTCTTTATATTTCATTTTCCTTAATCACTAAAACCACACCCGCACTTTGGTTTACATGATTTTTCATGTAAATTAGTTAAGAGATTACAAAAACTTTAGATTTGATAAACATACAGGTCCTTCAAACATTGCAATACATTGATATGCAGTTCTTTATGAAGGGAGTACCATTTGTAGAGAAAAAAAATATGATTTGTAAATCGACATAATTAGTTAAAAACAATCAAGACTTTTTGGTCTTTAACAAACAAACAAACAGAATCTATGATCAGTTGATTCAATGAAATATGCAGTAACTTACAAGCAGAAACACTAAATAGCATATTTACATAGGTTATTCAATAACATTCATCACAGGCATTACATTACCTGAATACACAAGACATAAATATTTTCATAAAAACATGACTGAGATGAATAATAAATACACAAACATTTATCTGTTTGCAATAGTATGTGAAAATATGTATTCCAAACTCAATTTATTTCATCCTATAGTTTACACTGTTGCTAAACCACATAATAAACATTATTATTATAACTGAAATTACTCACCACCTCCTTGCATAAGTTTGTAAAACTTGCTCTCTATGTGTAATTGAGGGTGCCTTGTCTTTATACATTCTAATTTAATAGCTACCTCCTCTTTGGTGACAATATTAGTTCCTGAAAAGCAGAAATAGCATCTTATACAACCAAGGCAGACCAAGACGAATCAGCCCAATCAAACATTGTGAAACATGAAACTGAGAACTTGACAGAATCAAGGCTGCCCCTGTACATGTTCTTTGACCATTTAAGTGGGTAACTACACAAAAAAGGCGTAGAAGCAGTACTACGGATTCAATAGTCAATCACATGTTATCGTCAGACTTTGACTAACACATAAAAATGATAAGCCACTTTATAACCTAACATTAGCTAATAAGAAACACTCGAGATCAGTTACTAACAATAAGCCACTGATATAAAAAGGTATGCTAGCTATTTCGAAACGAAAAAAACTGCAGCTGGCCTACCAAATGACCACTTTTCTTTGTTTACTATAATCTCTCAACACACTTACCAAGATAAATGTCTCCAAAAGATCCTGAGCCAATTTTACGGCCCAGCCGGTATTTATTACCGACTCGAAGCTCCATTTTGGTATTTAGCATACAATGAAATCACAATAATATTACTGGCCACCAAATCATTACAGGACGGCCATATTGCGATAGACGCAGAATGTATCTAAGTGAAGTATGTAACTTAATTTGGGTGGAATTGGTTACAAACTGTGTTTTCTTGCAAGCTCTATTCGTTTATTACTTGTATATTCAACTTTAAATCACGTATAAAGTTTCTTACACAAAATTGCTCTAAAATTGATCTAATCTAACTACACACGCACATGAGGATTTTTTTCGTAGACAATCAGTTGGTGTTGGTGGAACTGGGTGATAGAGCGCTTCGCTACAAGCAATCGAATAGAATCGAGAATATCATAGTAAGAATCGATTCAACTTTTGATACTAAAGGTAATGTTGGCAACACTTATCCAAATAGTCGATTTTTCACAAATGTGATTACAACTCAAAAATATTTTAATTTAAATTAAAACATTTATCAATCTTATGCTCTCCGGCAATGTGCACAAATCCGTCATCGACGTTTTGTACGGGGCCAATCTATGTGCCCTACGCAAGAAGGATGGCGGTATTCGTCCCATTGCCGTGGGAACAACTTATCGTCGCATGGCAGCCAAGATTTATTGCAAATTTTATAATAATCTTCTTTCGGAAAAATTCCAGCCCCTTCAACTCGGGTATGGATCTAGAGGGGGCTGCGAGGCTGCCGTGCATGCGTTGTCGACCTACCTGAATTCCAGGAAAGGTGATATCATCCTGAAGGTTGACATTAAGAATGCTTTTAATTCGGTCAATAGAGATACTCTGTTGACAGAAGTTAAAAAGGAAGTACCCCACATTTTTAGTTTTCTCTGGCAATGTTATAGACACCCTACAAAATTATTATATCAGGACAACCTTTTGGAATCAGCCGTTGGCTGTCAACAAGGCGATCCCCTTGGGCCAGTGATTTTTAGCCTGGCCATTAATCCTATTATACGACAGCTAAATTCTAAATTTAATGTGTGGTACCTCGATGACGGTACCCTGGGAGGCGATGCAGATACAGTTTTAAATGATTTCCAATTTTTAAAAAACGAACTTCATGCTATTGGCCTTGACCTAAATTATTCCAAGTGTGAGATATTTTTACATGACTCTACCGACAGACAGATCATATCAAAATTTACTACTTTTGCGCCTAATATCTCGGTTGTCGATAAATGTTCGCTTCGCCTCCTAGGTGCGCCCGTCTTCGAGGACTCTTCAAAGTTTTATTGATGAAAAAATTCAAAATTTTTCTGTCGTTTCAGAAAGACTGTATCACATTAGAATGCATTCGGCCTATACTATTATTCGTTTTTGTTGTTTTGATCCCAAATTTATGTATTTTTTGCGCTCGACCCACCTATGGTCTGCACCCCTTCTTTTAGAAAAAATTGACCGAAGCATTAGACAAACTTTATCCTTAATTTTGAATGTGGCTCTCGACGACCGAGCCTGGACACAAGCTACTCTGCCTGTCCGCATGGGTGGGCTTGGCGTCCGTAAAATTTCCAGTGTAAGCCTACCAGCTTTCATATCTTCCGCCCATGGTACTGAATAATTAATCAGGAAAATTCTTTCTCAATCACTGGTTAATTTTGATGTACCATTTTTAGTGGAAGCTGTGAAAGCTTGGAAAATCGCTTGCCCAAATATTGACCCCCCCGTCAAATCACTCTCCCAGAGACAATGGGACGAGCCGCTCTGCAGGAAAGTGAGCGAAAATCTATTGAACTCCGCTTGTTCAACTGCAGAGCGAGCTCGCCTTTTGGCTGTGGGTGAGTGGGAGTCAGGGTTATGGCTTCTTGCTTTGCCTTCGTCCAACTTAAGTACTTTTTTGGACGACACCACATTCCGCGCTGCAATTTGTTTAAGGCTTGGGGCTTCATTTTATTCACCTCATCGTTGTCGTTGTGGTGAAGATGTCAACAGCCTTGGACACCACGGCTTGTCGTGTAGCCGTAGTGCGGGTCGTTTTGCTCGACACGCGAGTATTAATGACATAATTCGTCGAGCTCTTGTCTCCAATTGCGTGCCAGCTACTTTAGAACCTAATGGCTTGGTACGCAACGATGGCAAGAGACCCGACGGTATGTCATTATTCCCTTGGAAGATGGGTAGGCCTTTAGTATGGGACGCCACTTCCGTTGATACTCTGGCGCCATCCCATCTTCCAAACTCAGCGTGTCGAGCCGGTGCTGCCGCTGCTGCTGCCGAGAACCTCAAACGGCGAAAGTATGATAGCCTGATTGGCAATTATGCTTTCGAACCGTTTGGGGTTGAAACTTTAGGGCCGTGGGGCCCAAGTGCACATCTTCTTTACAAAGATATTGTAAAGAGGATGGTTGACACTTCAGGTGATCGAAGGGCTGGCTTCTACCTTGGACAAAGGTTAAGCATTGCCATTCAACGTGGTAATGCTGCCAGTCTTTTGGGCACCCTACCTCACGATAATGATGAGGAAAATTTTTTTTTTTGATGCCTTATTATAGCTTATTTATATTACCTTTTTTTAAGGTGTAAATATTTTAGTTCATAATTATCTATATTTTAAGTTGTATATATTTTCATTTAGTTATAGTTAATATTAATTGTATATTTAAATATTATTTAGACACATAAATTAGAAAAAATTGTAAAGTGAATATCTTGTGATTGAAATATTCAAATATTTTATCGGAGTCAACTCGATGTTGAGTAGAAATCAAACGTTCAAACATACATGTTTCATGATGTCCATAATTATTATCAAAGACCACAAAAGATTCGTTTTCTTATTTGCATCTTCTTGGAGTTTCGACATTGAAAACTTTGCAAGTAATTATAAAAAAACTTCAGTATTAATCAGATTGTGCTTGCCAATGCTACATTAGTTCCATCTGGTGAGCACAAAAACATTCGCTTTAAATGTGATTATTAGGATCGCCCTGAGAGAAAATTCATAATTATAAAAACTACGTATAACAAACCGACATCTATCCCTCTTTTTTGACTCCATGCATATATGAATATTCATACGATACACACACCAAAATATTTTTTTTTATAATTTTTCTCTGTTTGTCTGTACTGGCTAATCTCTGAAATGGCTAGACCAATTTTGACTTGACTTTTGTTGGCAGGTAGCTAATGAACTCAGGAGTAACATAAGCTACTTACTTATATTTTGGAAAATTGAAACAAAAAAGTTATGTCCTAAAATTCATATTCTACGCTGACGAATTTGCGGGCAATAGCTTGTTATTAATATACTGAAACTTTCTTCTAAGTGCATTACACAACACTTTTCTGAAAATTGCATCAATATCGGTTTAGTCAGTCGAGAGATAATCGCGCACAAATATAATAATAATGTATGTATGTATATAAAGTCTGGCAAACGAAAGTAGAGACTGAAAAAGCCCGGCAAATTTAAAAAATATCAGTATAGCAATCCAATAATTAGTATGTCCTACCTGGAGTAACCTAATTTGATACTTTATAATAATTTGTTTGTTTGTTACGTCTTCACGTCTGGTTACTCCAGGTATGACTGCCGGGCTTTTTCAGTCTCTACTTTCGTTTGCCAGACTCTAACGTATTTTTAAATTGGTAAAATCATCGAATGACTGCTCCCGCCTGGGTGAGGCGGGAGGGAATGTCAGACTCTTACTGACTAAAAACAACCCCATTCCTTCTCCTGCACGTCGAGCCGGAGCCCCGTTTACCCGTTATATAACGTATAACATGACAAAAAATAAATCGACAATGAAAGGTCTAGATCATTTGAACGCAATCGCATTAGACTTGCCTAGTCACTATCTAATATCACTAGGCATGGTCAACAGGTAGGTACATGGTAACGTAAGGCCTACCTACGTGAAAACGTGAATGCAAAGTTAAACAAATAATCCATAAAGGTATTTTAATCTAAAAATACATCTACACCAACATCATCCAACCTATTCCACCAACGTTAACATACCTAGTTCAGTAGTGCATTTTCACGAACAACCCGTGGTAATTCATAGGTGGATTCAACCTAGACAGCACCCTTAGCAATCACTAAATACTATTTATACTAATTGTTTTTGCCACCGCCACCACCCTATTGGCAGTTGGACACGCGCATCTCGCGGCGCCCAGCGACAGGCACTTGCCTAGGGCGAGGGCGCCAATTACCTCTGTAACTGGCACCCTAGGCAAGTGCCTGTCTAGATGTATCTAGTTGAGATCTAGATGAGAGCCGTATTATCCCTAAGACAAACTAGGCAAGAGCCGAGTTTGGCCCTGGTCTCCTCTACTTATGAGGCTTTCTTATAACTTCCAAGCTTGGCAGGTGAATGACAGACTGCGGTCTAAAGACCCCTTAGTCGGCTCCAAAGAGTAAAATAAGTTTACACATATACAAATAGAAATTACTAAATTCAGTAGGCTGTGGGGACCATGAGTTAACTTTCAGTGGTCAGCAAAATTGAAATTGCTGACAGTCTCGAAGTATTTATATGACAACGTATAGTTATCATTAAAAAGCCAATTAACTTAATAGCTTATGTATGTATGTTGTGTGTGATGTTTTTATTTATATACTAGCTGTGCCCGCGACTTCGTTCGCGTAGAATAGTGACTATGAGCAGCGTTTTTTAAAAAAATATAAACTTATTTTTATTTTAGATTTGGATCATAATCACAGTCATTTTGGGTAGCTAAAAAACCTACTTTACTGTAATGCTTCTCTATATACATCGGCGGTGAAAGCATACAGGCTGCTGGGATTGCTAACACGGGACAGAGCCACATACAATTGACCGTGCGAAAAGCAACTGATACTTAGATCTATACCCACAACTTTTAGAGTCTGACCTTGAGCTTTATTAATTGTCATGGCGAAACATAGGCTCACTGGAAACTGAATTCATTTAAAATTAAACGGAAAATTTTTTGGAATGAGAGGAATCCGAGGAATAAAACCACTATCACCTTTTCCGCATCCTGTTAAATATATATATATTTATAAGCCGTTTCTGAGATTAGCGTGAACAGACAAACAGACAAAAAAAAAGTTAGTTACATTTTTGGGTTCGACATCGACATAACAATAACCCCTGCTATTTTTTTTATTTTTATTTTCAATGTACAGACAGCACTTTTCTACAATTTTATTATATGTATAGATAGATATAGATAGATACATAGAAGATAGATATAGATGTATAGAATAGATGTATATTATATAAGCATAGAATAATGTTCGACGTGATTCTTTAATTTGACATAACTTTTTTATTTATGAACCGATTGACATGAAACAAACACTAAAGCATAACTGAAGCATACCATAATATATTCGTGAAAACAGCATCCAACTCGGATCAGCCGTTTCTGAGATTAGCGTGAACAGACAAACAGACAAACAGACAAAAAAAAAGTTAGTTACATTTTTGGGTTCGACATCGACATAACAATAGCCCCTGCTATTTTTTAAATTTTATTTTCAATGTACAGACAGCACTTTTCTACAATTTTATTATATGTATAGATAGGTCTCATATCTAATCATAATCGTTTTATTTTAGCATCAACCCACACTAAGAGTTTCTCCTGTGACGTATGTCCGTAAATAAATAAACAATATGCATCTGCATAGGTAGGTGGATCACAATCACACAATGAAATCGAACCTGTGATACAACAAGCAGTCTCACAAACTTTATGCCAGCTATGCGTCATTATGATATGTATTTTTGTCTCTGGCTTCGATCAAAAATTGTTGATCGAAGGTCTCTTGTGTTATGCCTAGACCTAGACATGGGAAAACATGCAGGTGTGTTTCTTTATATGTGTTCCGCCAAGTGAGTGAAATGACTAGATACCAGTGGAGACGCCTCCTCTCCTCCGCCATGTGGCTGGCAACGCATTGCGGTCTTGCAGGAGTCTTTTAATATTATTATTATAGCCTTTTATTTCTTTGATTTAGTAGGGGGCAGTTAAAGTTAAATTAGTAAACTCGAGATGAAACATTTTATATCTTTATCAATTGTTTTTGGGATAACATTACAATAAATAAACACAAGTATAATGTTCTCGCAGATATAATTGTCATATAATTTAATCACAAATTGTTTGCATAAAATACTAAAAAAAAAAACATTTGCACATTTTATAACTACTAAATACATCATATAGCTAAGTCATAACGACTGTAAAAATGCTTAATAAACAAGTTTGCTAAATACTTATTCATCAAAATGGTTTTTCCAACATTCTCATTAATTTATAGATAGGTAAATGTACTTACAAAAAATATGTACCTATTTTCATTATAAACTAAACTTAAATAAACTCAAAGGTAGGTAGGTAACTATAAGTTGAGATTTCATTAATTATAATAATAGCATATTTATTATAACATCAAAGATCGTCGAATAACGATATCTATATGTAGGTAAAGCCAAACGAAAATTGCAAGCATCACGAATATCTGATAAATTTCTAATACATACATAATTTATCAAAAATTTTATAAAGTTCAATTGACTGTTTACCTGTAGACAGAATTTGTTTAATCCATAGTAATTGATAGTAGGTAAAAGTATACATAGATACACAAAAGCAACATCTGTATAGGGCAAAGGTAAGCGGTTGTTTTGGCACCATGAGAAAATTTAATTTACCAAAGGTAAACTATTACTGAGGTTATATTTTATAAGCTCAAACATTTCACTACTTCTCTGAGATCTGAATACGTGTTAGTAGTTTGATTTTCCCTCTTTTTCACTTTTATAAAAAACAAGCATCTTTGAAATTATATTTAAAATATCAATTTGCTAGTTGTTACCCGATTACATAGGTATATAGATTTCCTATTTTATTACATTTTTGTAGATATAATTCGTCATAGAAACGATAATATTAATTTCATTCATCACATAAATTTGGCTACTAATCTTGTTCTTTTTTTTTTGTTTTTTTTTTCATAATGACTTTTTAATAATATGCTTAAATAATGATTACATAATAATATTTAACATCTAGCAATTAATTCGTACCATTGGTCTTTGGGTGTCAATGTTCCTACAGGTATCGAGTTATGTCTTCGTAGCATCAGCTTGCATAATACTTTTAAATGAACCGACTTTATCAAAATTATTTTCTCTGGCCGTATCTTATTTGATTAAACGCTTAACTCGCTTCTTATTACTTTTGTTCTTTACCTCAGTATATCCTTTAGCCCCTTACGTAATCAGGCACTTAGGTACATACGTACCCACATATTATTTTAGATCGGGGGCTACAACTCTACGAGTGATATATGCCACAAATACTTTTAGCGAACAGGTTCTACCTATTGCAAAAATAATACTTAAAATATTTTTTGCAGATCAAGAATACTAATAAAATATAATTAAGTATAATATGGACACATACTAAGACGATGCACGATGTATGCATAAGTTCGTCATTCCTTTGTTTGAGTTTGTTCACGTCGATACAGTTGGAGAGCGGGCGGTGGACACGAGGGAGGCGAGGCGAGGACTAGTACGTCTTTGTCAGAGGCAACTTCTGGAGCCAGGGCTGGAGTCTTCTCGGTCCTGATCACTTGGCACGTTATTGTTTTGTTCCTGGTCTCGATTTAACACGAACACAGGCTCTACATTCTCGTCGTCACTATTAAATCTGGAATTGAGATAAAGGGACTTTATTCCTGAGCTGAAGTTTCCTGTTGTGAGGAGATGGGTAAATCGACAAGGTATAATTTGGTAACTTATCGAATAAACGGAAGGAAAAATCTTTCGGAAACTCAAACCACTTAGAAACCTATTTACAACAATTCTGGGACTAAGTACTATAGTCAATATAGTATTATGATATCAAATGACAATAAAGTTTTACTACCTCCGAACAATAGGGAGTTTATTATAGCACAACTAACTATAATATTATTTATTCTTTTATTAAGTAGGTTATAACTTCTAAGGATAAAGTGTGAAAAATACTTACTGGTATCGCGGTACTTCACCCCTCATTGTGCATATTGCATTAGTTAGGGCCTTTACATAATTTTTGGCTAAAGTAAGAGTTTCAATTTTTGATAAACTCCTGTTGTCTTTCTTAACGTGTGGTATTACTCGTCGGAGATCCTAGAATATAAAAGAAACTAAGTCAAGCCAAAATGCTTATTATAGGTGAATGTCAACTAAGATAGTTTTATTGGATTATGATTAATGTTTACCTCAAATGCTCTGTTCAGAGAGTGCATTCTCATTCGTTCTCTTTCATTACTTTCGAGCCTACGTAGGTTGCGCTCTCGCGCTGAGATACCGCATCGTCGTCGTCGGCCGGGGCCCGTGGGCCCGGTACTGCTGGCTGCTGATGACGACGACCCCGCCGCAGCCCGCCGCGGCCGACTCACGCGGCGCACCACTTGCTCATCACTACCGCTACCGCTGTCGTAAAAATCTGAAATTACGTAATTATTTCCTCATTAAGCAGACATCCTAAAGATGTTAAGCACGTCGAGCCAGAAATTATAAATAATGTAAAATTGAAAATTGCATACCAAATTAATGTTATATAATAATTAACAGGGAGTGAAATACAACTATTATTTTTGGACGCAAATACATATATAATAATAAAATGTAATAGAGATAAGCTACGTAATAAAGAAAGTAAAACGTGGGCGTGGCTTTATTAAAAGAAGCTGTTCTGTGCATTGCATACGTCACTGCAGCAGCTAAACGTTAGTACATTCTCCGTCACGAACGGTTGGCAACCGCGAGCTGGCAGCGACACGATACCGAAGTGAGAACACTTAAACATTTGTGCAACAAGTCAGCTGCTCTGTACAAAACTTGGGCATTACGTGACGCCGCTGCACGCTTGATAAACTATTTGCGTAAGAGCGCGAGTGCAGACTAATCGATTTGAACGCACGGCTACGGGTAATTTTCGTAATGCCCTTATCTGCTTCGTGCTTTCCGGCGGTTGTACGTATTAAAATAATAAATTAAAATTCAATATCCATGTAGATTAGTTTTATTTTATCAGTACCTGGGTAATGGTCATAGGCATTCTTACGTTTTATCTGAGTATGCGGTTTATACGTATAATGCCTAGTTATCTTCTCCAGAGTGTGCAATACTAAGTAATGAACTATTATGCACCACTATTCAGCTTTATTGTACAGTTCTAATACACACACGTCCATGTAACAGTGAGTGGAATGTCTACGCACGGTATTTATTTTTTTCAAATGTCACTAAGACTGTCCTTTTCATAGTATGTAGGTATTTATAAGGAGAGAACTAAATCCGAACTATTTGTTTAATAATGACTTTATTGATCTTACCTCCAGCTTGTTCAATTTTATCAGCAATGTCAGGTTTATTATCGTAGTACTCGGATGTTTCGTCTTCGAAGTACAACATCACTTGGTCGGGCGACTCGGCTTCTGAGCCTCCACCCTCAGCACTCGCCCACTGGGGCATTTTTAAGTCTGGAACAAGAAAAAATATTTTAAGTTTACGTACTAATTTTCTTTAAAATTTTGGTTAATTGATATAATGACCATAGATAATTAAATGAACTTGAAAATGTTTGCAACAAAAGAATTGAATCTCGTCATCGTTATATCGATTTACTTGTATTTTCAGTTTTACGAGTGAAAGATGACAAACTGTGATATTTATTCGTCTTTTAACAAAATACACCTGTTGATTGTTTGGCTCGACGACTATCGTACGGAAGTTTGTTTACGAGATAACACCACCCGCACAGGTCGTTCTACACGAACCGAAAAATATTGCCTTCCTTTACGGAATTCGAACAAATACGGCCACTTGATTTTTGGCTACACTCCAAGAGATGCAACACCACCACTTACATATTCTTACAATCGACACATGATTTACATGTGTTGGCTCAACAGTACCTCAATATACAATAAGAAAATATGTTTCTTAAAAATGTTAAAGATATTACTCTTATCGCTTTACTCTTTCTGGATGAACACGGCTTATTTAAAGTTATTTTCTTTCGTAGAAATGTTAGGTATAGTAAAGTTTTCGTGTAGTCTTTCAGGCTGAATAAGCACCAACCCACGCAACAATTAATTTAGCAAATACGTATCAAAATTTTGTCGTCCCTTGATAACAGGGTGTGACGTAATTGATGACGCGCGCTGGTAAAATTTGAATAGCTGATAATAGCCAGTGTCGGGTTGATGGTGGGCAGCTAGTTGAACGTAATGACAGTGATGCCATGTCGTACATGCTAAGTTGGGGCGCCGGACACTGTAAATGACTCAGAAAAACAACGTCTACACCTACGACTGACTAAAAAGTAGCTAGAGAGTTTGTCAGATAAATATCTTTATGGTATCTGAAATGTATAACTTGTAGGTAATTATTTTATTCTATCTAAGGCTGCTTGGGAAACCATTTCTCTCTTGAGTTAATCATGAAATGGAACCAGTAACTATAAAATATTTACTGAAAACACTCTTCTTTATTTTGTCAATTAGTAACAAAATTTAATGAAACAGTCTGAATGGCGCTTCTGTATTCCTTTTCTGGTTGGGTGGTGGGTCGGCGCCGCCGGTGGCCGGCGACAGGCGCGGCGCCCACGCGGCGCCCAACCGCGCTACAAATGACACGCTTATATACAATATATACAACGTATACATACACAGAGTATACATATACGAGGTGTATATTAATGGAAAGCGCCATTTTAGTGTTATGATTCTCGATAAGCTGTACAAGTGCTAGATTAACATACACTTCGTTTAATAGTTAGTGTTCAGTAAATTCCTTTGAAATACATTTAGAGAGAGAGAAATAGAGAGAGAGAGATAGAGAGAGAGAGTGTCATAAAATAAATCGACAGTTCACATTATTAGATTACAACTTGTCTACATTAGGTCAAATAATTCGTTGCTGAGTAAGCAATGTTCACAACAAACTAGTTTATATTTAGTACGATTGTAATGAGTTTAGAAGTCATTGAAATTTCAAATCAGGTGCTGGATTTTTATTTATTCCGGCCGAGCACTTTACATGCATAATCGACTTACTTAATGCCTAACTAATTAACCGGAGCAATAAGCGGCAAGAATAATTACAAAATAAAAACATCAATATGAATGATTCAACCCATTACTAAACATAACACTTGATTATAGGCCAGAGTAATTGAAAAAATATATTATGTAGTTCTCAATCCAGGAAACAGTTTTACGTAGAAAGCTGAGCTATGACTGGAAATCAAACAACTACACCTATATAAAATAAATCATAAACAACTTGTTTGTAACAATTTCTTGTTGTTAAAATACGCATAACTCTCATTAGTATATTAAAATTCATTAGCTTTCTTTGCCACGTCATCATCGCTACGAAAGATGCTACGCGGCTACGGCGTAACCGGGAGCGCTACGTGATTTTATACATTTCATTTTTAATGGTGATCATTTTGTGTTGCGATTGTGATTCATCATCATCTCATGGACATATACGTGCATTAGAGATGTGTTCAAATGATAGACGCGATAAACTAGTAACGGTCTGTTGAAACGTTGCTCTCGAAGTCTCGCCTGCCAGTTACACTGAGGCAATAAGTCAGAACGACTACTCTCACTTAATTTATGCTACGAGTAGAGTAATGCAAGCACGTGTTTAATTATTCATTTAAAGAACCCCGCCCGTAGCCCTGGTTTCAAGATTGACTGGCCAGTTTCGCTCGCCAATAACTATGAGTATCGTTCCACTTAAAAACAAACCGGTTTCTAACAGTTAATTGGTGTTTCAATGAAAAATATCAAACTTAGTAATTATTATTAATTGCTTTTCTTATCTTAATACTTAAGTATGATAAGTAAAAACATTTATTATTTCTATTTATAATTTTTTTCAATCAAATCTCATCATAACCAGTTATGTTCAAATTCAAATCAACTTTTTTACTGTTATATGACAAAAGGTCAATATCAATAAAATCTCAAATGTGTGCACTACGTTTTATTATTGAAACACAACTGTATCACAAGTAAGATTCAATACGTTATAGCACAGTTAGTTTTAAAAAATTGAGAGCAAATTTAAATACGTCATCGTCAGAAAAATGCACCGGTACCAACTTCCGGATGTTTTGGTAGCACGAACTATATGTGCATATGTATGTAGGTGTGTATGTAGGCAAGTACATCTCAGTTGGTGCGCGAGGTAACACTGCGCACTGTACACCGCTCTCCGCTCTCCGCCACTATCGCGTGCAGCTCGCACGTGCACGCAGACACAAGCCACTCAATTATACACACATTTACAACACTACCTTACATAATATATGTAATCCATGTAACACAAAACAACTTAATTACTGTTCTTCATTTAATTACTAAAACCATGAAGGTTTGTTTATTAAACGAGTGTCCATCGGCTGTATCGCGTATTGTAATGAATAACACCTACGTACGTGTGCGATCGAAAACAACATAAAAACTCGAACACATTAATTAAACATATTGATACACCGGTACTTAGAAAATAAAAGTTATAAAAGAATCTTATTGTTTTAGTTCAGGCATAATACTTATAGAATGTTTTATTTACGATCAACCGTTTGCGTCACTCGTGTTAACCTCACACCTGTCCTAATAATGAAGATATTTAACTTCGCTCTGAATTATACTTACTATGTTAAACTTATTTATAGTAGCGCCCGACCCTTGAAAATCCGCAACAAAATTTTCTGGGAACGACTTTTGAGATGACATGACACAGCTTCCTTGAGTCGTTTCTATATTTACGACTATTGAATAGGTACCTATTAAGAACAAGTCTACAATCACGAGTAAATGTTGACATTTGCGTGACATTTGGATCGGTAATGTCAGTGACGGCGATGCGTGCACGCCGGCCGCTGGCTGGTGGCAGCCGTGGCAGCTACGTCAGCAGCCGCGGCCGGCTCTAAGCCGACCTTCGCGGACCCAGCTCGGACACTTTCACCATACTTACCACCACTGCTAGCCCACATACGCTTATCGCTTCCATTGTTATTGTACTAGAGCACTTGCATAATTCTTTGAGAAGGCAACCGAGGGGCGAATTCCATTCTATGTGCGGCGAAGATTTGTGGGCGTCCTTTGTGTGGCATGGTCTCTCATTCCTAGTGTGTGTAGTGTATATCAAACCAAGTGCTAGTGATGAAGACTATATGAACTGGTTTTGCAAAACCGAAAGTTTCGTCAATAATTTTAAGGGTTTCGTTATTATAATGGGTGATCTCAATTTGAATAGCGCATCAAATAATATAGTTAATTACTACTGCTACTTTTTGTCGTTTTGTTGTTTAGTTGATAAAAATGATATCTTAAATGTCCATGGTGGCAAATTGGATGTTGTACTAGTCAGGGAAGGTTTTCACGAGGTGTCTGTATCTGATGTTGATGGTATTGTTCAGCCGGATGCTTATCACCCTCCGCTGGACGTTGAGGTAAGAATTGAATCAGTTCATTGTTCTAATGTAATGGATCCAAGCAACATTAACCCCGCGAAAGATTGGAATTTTTATAAATGTAATTACGACCAGCTTTATTCGCTATTGTCAGAGACATCTTGGGATCCTGTATTCCAGGCCCATACCGTTGCGGGTGCGGTGAATGCCTTTTATCAGATTGTCTATGACACTTTCGATACCTGCATGCCTAAGAAGCATCGTTCTGGGAAAATAACTAGGCGATACCCCGTATGGTTTACGTCGGAAATAACTAAAGATATCAAACGAAAGCACACACTGCACGCTATTTGGAAGCGCTCTAAATGCCAGGAAGACTATAGGACTTTTTCGGATCTTAGAACTTGCCTTAAACATCGCGTTGCTTCTGCATATCAATCATATATTAGAACGGTCGAAAGTAACATAAGAGTCAATCCGCATGAATTTTGGCGACATACATGCAGTTTAAGATCTAAGGGTGGGTTCGAGCCTTCGGTGAGCTATTGTGGTGACAGTTACAGTGGTACTGCAGCCGCGCAGGCTTTCGCCAGGTTTTTTGCCAGCGTGTTTCTGCCAGATATACCACTATTAGACGCCACCAATACCAACAACGCCGACGTTACAAAAAACAGTAATTATATCAACATTCTTCGGTTTTCTCGTAAGGATGTGTTAGATGGGTTGAATAAACTAAAAGTCAGTAATTCTGTAGGTCCGGATGGTATACCAGCCACGATTCTTAAAAATCTTAAGGACTCATTTGTCTCTCCACTTTGCCATATATTTAACTTATCACTAAAAACTGGTTGTTATCCTCTTCAATGGAAAGTGTCACGTGTAACCCCAATACCTAAAACGTCTAACAAAACAGCTGTAGAGGAATACCGGCCAATTGCTATTCTATCATCATCCGCTAAAGTTTTCGAAAATGTGCTCCATAAACTTATATACGCACAAGTTGAGAAATACTTAAGTAATGCTCAACATGGTTTTAGACGTAGGAGATCTGTCGAATCTAACTTATTAACTTTAACGGAGTATATCTCAATACAACTTGACAGAGGGCAGCAGGACGTCCGTCCTATATTTTGACTTTCGGAAGGCATTTGACCGCATCAACAATGATATCTTGCTCGCGAAACTTAACTCCATAGGTGTATGCCCTAACTTTCTGCGTCTATTGGCCGATTACCTTCGTGACCGCCAGCAGTACGTGAGGTTGGGCATTTACGAGTCCAACACGTACCACACTCGTTCAGGCGTAAGTCAGGGCTCAATTCTCGGTCCTTTGCTGTTTCTTTTAATGATCAATGATCTCCCGGAGGTTCCTCAACATGCAGAATGTCTTTTGTATGCTGATGATCTAAAACTCTACGCTTGTGTCAACAGTATATCGGACTGTGAGGCTATTCAAAGGGACATCGACCTGGTGAATGATTGGGGAAATGCAAATAAAATGGAATTCAATCCCTCTAAGTGCTATGTCATGACTTTTGGTCGAAAGCGACACCCCATTACCTTCGACTATAAAATAAACGGCTCTTCTATATCTAGATCGTCAACTATGAGAGACCTGGGCGTCGTATTTGACCAGAGGCTGACATTTAACGATCATATTGCAACGGTTGCTAAGGAATCGTTTAAGAGACTTGGTTTCGTTCTGAGAAACTCACGAGATTTCAAGAATACTACACGTCATAAGACTCCTTTACAGCACGCTGGTCAGGAGCAAGTTGGAGGCGAGCTCCTGCATTTGGAATCCACACGAGGCCTCCTATTCTCTACTGCTTGAAAAAGTTCAGAAGAAATTCTTAAGATTCCTTTACAAATCCTCTCTAGGCTAGGATGTCTGGGATACAATATGCTGGAGACCAGAAGAGCGTTTGGACAACTGTACATTATGCTTAAAATCTGCAGAGGTATCATAGATGCTCCTGACCTTCATAATGAGCTGATGCGATTACATGCTCCGACTAACTACCTCCGTGCTCGTCGGCACCGCCCACTGTCTGTGCCCGCATGCCGCACAGTGGCCCGTGCATCGTCCCCTATTCCCCGCGTCTTGTCCGCGCTCAATGGCCTCTTGGAAACCTACCCCGACTGTGAGCTATTTATTAATGACTTTAAAACTGTTCAGCGTTTATGTTTAAGTTTGTGAAAATGTTTAATACTGTTACCTCTATTACTGTTTATTGTTTTTTAATTTATATTTTATTATTGTGATGTGCTTTATTTTTTCTTTTTATATCTTTATTTTGTCATGTGATTTGTAGCTACATACGATGTTTGTTTTGATATCTGTATATGTTAATGTAACTGGTGTAAACCGTATTAACATAAAATAAAATAAATAAATAAAAATAAATAAATAAATGTGTGTCAAAATTCCTCTTTACGAGCCTCACATTGTTCGTTTTTGTTTATTAACCATCGGATGTTTTGGTGCGAATATTTAGTAAAACAAAACGTTTGATATTTTTGTACATATCTATGTACATAACTTTGCAGGATTATTATTATAAAAAGCCAAATATTATACATGTGAACTGTGTACGTATAGCAAATTGTAAAAATGTAAACACGTTTAAATTATCTTTTTTCTAATAATTACTATTCTTTCGTAACGTAAAAAGTCGCATACTCGTATTCTCGTACACAAAGTAATAAAAATAACCAAATATGATACATAAATTATGCAATGTTAAATGTTTTTAAAACAAGTTTGAAACGGTTTCCTTGCAAACTCCATTATATGGCGTTATGCTTTGATTTGTAAATTGTTATTACCCGATTAGAAACACTCGTGAGCTACACACTTTATTATTTAGAAACTCATTCCTGAAGGGTAACTGTTTAATCTTAACCACCCCAACATCTAAGTACCCAACAATATGTAGAAGAGTAACACACCCTTAAATTAAGGCACTTTTTAAGGGTTCGTACACAAAACTGTGATGCTATGCGATGCGAATTCGCAACGCATAAAATTACGATGCGAATTGCTGCGATGCGATTTCGTGCGACAAGGCGTCTCCCTGGGTAACCATTCCTTCAACAACCGTCAACCGTACTAAACGTATTTTAAATTAAAAACTAGGTTGTGACATGGATCGGAAAAATAAGTGTGCACTTCTGCTATTGCTTAGGAGATACAGGAAAAAGAAACAAAGAACATTTTGGAAAGATACGATTTTGATGCGCACTGCGAATCAATTCGCAAGTTCTTGCGATGTGTAGAGGGAGCTCGCACATTTTTGCGATGCGAAGTCGCATCGCAGTTTTGTGTACGAGCCCTAAGTCAATAATGAAATCTATGCCTAGATTATATGGCTACAGCGCCCTTTGAACTTATAAAACTTCATTAATTTTTTTCTCTTACATAATATTTATGTAAAACAACTACATAGAATGCATAATAAATTACCAATGCAGTTTCTTGTAGGGAACAAATATATATTTAAATATGAATGATAGTATACCTTTGTGTTGTAGGTACTGAGTAATTACAATGATATAAAGTAAGTGGACTTAGTAGGAACTTGCTGAAGAGCAAATTTTTGGTTTATTCAACAACCCTACACTAGATTACATACATCCTTCTAATATTATTAATGCGAAAGTTTTTATGTCTGTTCGTTACTTTGTTACCCCTTCACGTCAAAACGGCTGAAAGGATCGGGATGAAATTTGGAACAAGGGTAGATTATGGTCTGGAATATCACACAAGCTACTTTTTATACCACGGGATCACGAGCGAAGCCGCTGGCAGAAGCTAATACAGATATAAATTTTTATTTAGTCTAAAATTCAGTTGAATATGTTAGTTTCCTAAATTTTATTTTAATGTCCGTCTGGTACATTAATTTAAAACTTATTTTGACACGTATTTTTTCTTTTCTCACAAAATTAAATACTTTCGACGATATTAATTTGAAATATCATGTGACGTCATAGCGTGACACATTTTGTAGCACGTTATGACGTAACGACCTCCCACTCCTAAACTTAGCGCCATTTTATCTAAGTATTGCAACTTAATACGAGAAAATAAAAAAAAATACGTGTCTATTATTTTTTCATTATCTAACTGACGGACTAATTAGATTTAAAATTTTTGATACCCTGGATACAACCTACCACTAACCAAATTCTTGTCTAACGTAAATATACATATATATATATATATAAGTACACATATACATACATATAATATCTATGTATGTACGTTCATTTTTTTTTTTTTTTTTTTTTTTTTTTTTTTTAACGTTGCCCCACACTAGGATTTTCTCCTGTGTCGTGGGTGCGTTTACAAACATACAAGTTCACATACACAATGACACCCAGACCCGAAACAACACTTTGTGGATCACACAAAGTGTTGTCCCGTGCGGGAATCGAACCCGCGACACGTTGCATGGCAGCCGGTTGCCCAGCCACCGCACCAACCGTGCAGTCATAGTCATAGTCGTGCAGTATATTGAAGTGTTTTTAATTCAAGTGTACGTAAGATGTTTTGAATATCGTTATTAAAACGATGGGTCAGCTGTTTAAACATATAACAATTGTGGTAAATTTTATTGTGATCGTGCAATTACTTTCTGGCCTTTTAGTTACAAAAATAATAATGGACATAGAATTGAAAAAATCTTTATTATACGACATTAAAGTAAATATTAACACACATTTGGACACAAGGTTATGTTAAACTTTTCGTAATAGGTAATAGGCACGCTGAAGTCCAATGAAAAGGTCTGAGAAGAATTAAAAAGTTAAAATAAAATAGTTTTCACTAAATATAAAAATTCTAACTTTGACTGCCTCGTTGGCCGAGTGGTCCCAAGTGCGACTATCAGGCAAGGGGTCTCGGGTTCGATTCCCGGGTCGGGCAAAGTATTATTAGGTTTTAAAAAAAAATCTCAGTAGTAGCACGGAGTCTGGAAATGTGTCCGGTATATGGCAATAGGCTCACCCCCTATTACATGGGACTCATGGTAAAAGGTGTGATGTTATGTTATGTTATGTTCTAACTTCGTCCTAAGCATTACAGTTATAGAAATAAATGACACCTGCTTTTACTTTTGACCACTCCCAGGCATTATATTTATAGGTACAGTAATTAAGTCCTTATACCATTAACATTAGGTCTATGTTACGCGAAACGAACTTGCTAGACAAGACAAAGTAGGCAATAAACACATAACATAACATAACAACACGCCTTTTTATTCCCGAAGGGGTAGGCAGAGGTCACACTTAAACCCACAACGTAACACCCACTTTTCACTATTTATGTTATAAGTCCCATGTAATAGGGGGTGAGCCGGGCTAGTAGGCTAGAGAGTACCGGGCACAATTCGAGACTATGCAAGGCAATGAAAAATACTGTAATATTCAGATTCTACACGTTTTAGGATTTTCATACAACAGTAAATTTGTAAGTGTTGTAAAGTAGGCAATTATATAAAAGTGCAAAACAAATTTTGTGAGATATATATTGCACCAACCCCAAATATAATAGCTTGGGGTAAAAACAGCTAGAAAAAGAAGATGAGCCTTATAAAATTTCATACTTTGTCGCTTACGTAACATGAATAATATGAATAATAACATAACATAACATAACATCACGCCTTTTTATCCCCGAAGGGGTAGGCAGAGGTGCACATTACGGCACTTAATGCCACTGTACAATGTAACACCCACTTTTCACTATTTATGTTACGAGTCCCATGTAATAGGGGGTGAGCCTATTGCCATATACCGGGCACATTTCCAGACTCCGTGCTACTACTGAGAATGTTTTTTAAAAACCCAGTAATACTTTGCCCGACCCGGGAATCGGCCAACGAGGCAGTCAGTATGATAAATACACTGTCTCAAAATAAAAGATTTTTATCGTTCGAATATGAATAATAACACAAATTATTTTCTAAGGAAGTGCGGTTGTTTATCTTTATTTCAGCTGTTACATTCGCACATGCTAGTGTTTTCAAACTGATTAGATAAGGAGTTGTTTCCGTTGGGAATTTTTACCTTATTTATAATTTGTTTCTATTTATCAAACATTATAATTACCTTCTAGATATAAAACAAATGCAAATCTTTTGCTAATAATACGTTTGCGAAACGAAAGTAATTTAAAAAATATGCAATTCTTTTATTACTTTATCAAAATCAGTTCAGCTGTTTAGGTCAAAAATTTCAACAATTAAACATACAAATTCACCTTATACTACTGAAATGATGACGTAGCCAAAAGTTTTGTATTGAACGTGACTCAAATTATTAATTTATATGCAAATCGTGATTGTTAAACTGCCAAATACAGATAACTGTAATCAAATCGATTGTTATTTATTTTATTTTTAAGCTACGCTTGAAGGTAAATCGCAGTTAAATCATATTGCTAATGGTTTATGATTTTTAGTAAATTACGTAACATTTTAATTATTTTGATAATTAGGAGAGTTACGTAGAACACTGAAAGGCTACTCAATTACTCCATCGCGCCATCTCTGTCATTTTACAATGAATTTGTATGACAGAACTATTTAAGCGCGACTTAAAATTTTGTGATGATTGAGTATTCGGGTGTTACTTTACTAATAACAAGTTGATGATCATCATCATCCCGTAAGGATGAAGTACGATAGACTCTCTTCAACTAGTGCGCCATTGAGCTCGTTTTTTTTTGTTCAGAAATTTAATACATCTAGTTGAAGCGTCCTTTATTACATTTAGTCAGGGTTATAAAAGTACTGAATATTGAAAGGCTATTCAATTTTAAGCTGTACTTGTATATCGTGCCATATCTGACATGTTACAAAAAAACTTGTAGTGACAGAACTACCTATAGGTACTTAAACGCGTCTTAAAATTGAGTGACGTTTGAGTATTTAGACATAAGTGACAAAAATTTTGAATAAAATAACAAATTAAAAAGTTTAGTTGGTACACACATTTCGTTATTTTAAATTGAGACTACAGATTGAACTCTTTTTCTGACTAAAAATAACTTCTTCGTCTAAACTTTGGGGGAATCACATACCTACGTTTATCAGCTGTGTTATTTTTTACTCAAACTAGTTATATCTTGTGAACGGGTATTATTATTATTAACAAGCGACAGTTGTGAGATAATACATATATCATCATCAGTGATACTAGGAAAACATAAAGTGACCGGGAAATTACTGTATTTTATTAGTTTCTTAGATCGTGATATACCTCTACTTAATTTGTATTAGGTAGATGATTTTATTGATATTGCAGCAGTAGACATATCATATAACATAACATCTCACCTTTTGATTCTTGAACTATACTATACAAATAAAAATATTTGATGAGGTCTTTCAGATGAAAACAAAAACAAATGTTCGAGGACACAAGAGATTTGGATTACATTGGAATTAAGACTAGTTCTTAGAGTATGAGCAATTACTGAGTGTATTAAGTCAATTCGTCAATTTAATTTAACAGATTGTAAAGGTCTTAGAGACAATTATAATTGCACTTTAAAATACCACGGTAGACAAAATTAATATCAAACTAAGGAGAAACCGAGAGACAGCAATTGAGTTACAGTTTCAATAAGCCAAGGCGTCGTAAGTAATTGTTGGCTACGTCCGACCACTGCGAGATCTTATCAGCGGTCCAAGATTGGATTTCTAGTCGAGGGATATTGTGAATTCGGCTGGAATAGCTCGCCAACGTACTTTTGTATTAAGGTACAGACATCTCCTCTAATATTATTTCGACATATACCCAATTCCTACAACAATAAACTCATTACATCGAAATCAAAACTTTAAAACAGCTGTAAGTCACATTTTTCTTTAAACCGCCTATAACTGTAGCCAATGATACTTGTTAATTACTAAAGTACTGACAAGTTAAAGTAAAACGATAATTGTACACCATTAAGTATTCATTACCATGATTTACATTGACGTTACACAAAAAATGATAGTCTAAGAGCTCGAATGTAGATTGCGTGATTATATTGTGCCAAATACGTCAGTAGGCTCTTAGTCTAACATGAACCATCAGTTGGTTGCGAACAACTACGATTTTAGGTCAACCCTGCTTAAGATCATGAGCCTATACAACAATGTTATCTATATCTTCCTTCTACAATTCTATATATCGACATTAATAAAGAGAAGATATACATACATACATATTGCTTTGTTTATTTATTAGTACTAGTGCCCGTTTTAAAGGATATGGGACTCAAGTATGTACATACATCCTAACCTAACAGTAACAATATCATCGATTTTTTTAGTGAACTAATTGTGATCTCTTATAAATCGCCACCAACTGTGGGAATTATGTCAAAACCCCTCTATAGGCCTTTGCTCAGTAGTGGACGTACTCCAAATAAAGATGACGAATTCCAAAAGAAACGGGACCTACGCAAGAGAACCTTTCTAAACATATTTAGAGCGACCAGTAAAAGGCTATACTGAAATAGATCATAAAGAAATAAATTGCGAGCGGAAAGCTTAGTATCCAATAAAAACCTAGTTCATATAACAAGACCTGTCACGCCTACAAAATGTTAAAGGTCGATTGTAGGTTTGCTACGTTACACCTACTCGTTGGCGAGAACAATATTGTAATGTGACGTCACGCATTGAGGAAGCTTAACGATGTAAGCATCACATCACTTGATAGGGATACTCGATCAACTAGTAGATAAAAGCTGTTATACATTACACCTATTAACGCCAAAAGGGATAGGCAGTAGCAAAAAATACTAACATTCACTTATTGCCAGTCTTGTTGTGTTTTGAGACGAACTTTCGTTTGTTACCACAATAATTTCGATAACCTGGACCGGGAATGCAACCCGACACCTCGTGCTCTACAGTATTATGACCTAAATACTCGATACTCGTAAATATTGTTAGCTACATACAAATAAGTAATCTGAAAGTGAAGGTACCACTTTCGCTAGTTTAACCGACCTCCTCGCTGAGCCTCTTGCGACTTAGGAGTTTTTATTCGTTCGATTAAGAACCACACTTTCTATAAAATAAAGCATCATTTTCGTTATACTAATTGGATCCTAGTCTTTGTTTTGTAGAAATGATAAATTGATTGTGACAAATTACTTTTGTTCAGAGATTTGGCTATAATAAAATGCAGGCTTTTTTAAACAATAAAAATAGAAGACATTATATTAATAAATTTGTACTTGTACTCTTATGGGGCTTAAAAAATAATTTGTAGAATTTAACAAATACTGATAAAACAGACTGACTAATTATCATCGATGCACGTGTGATACTATAAATACCTAAAGAGTTCAATAACTACAAATAGTACATTATGTAATCGAACTTGGAAGTGAATTACTTTCCCAAAAAGGTTACAAAGACCAATGACGGGTGAAAAAACACCAAACAATAGTGATGCCAGGTTATTCTAAGCTCTATTGTAATGTATTTAGGGAACAACAGAATATAAATACTCTGAGTATTTATTTTTACTCCTTTCACCTCTAAGTTCTATCACTACCGTGATTAGCCTAATGGCAGGAGCTATAATAATCAGTCAGTAGTAAACGACTCTATTCCAATATCTTACAAAAGTCCATTAAAGAAGATTTTTATACGCTTTAGCGGTAAATAGATGGTCAATGAAGTAATAAGCACTTGAAAAGCGCAGTTGCGGGAGAGCCATGCTTCGGCACGAATAGACCGGCTTGAACGGAGTGATACCACGGCCTCACAGAAAACAGACGTGAAACAACGCTTGCGTTGTGTTTCGTCGTGTGAGTGAGGTTACCGGAGGCCCAATTACCCCCCTTCCCAGTCTCCCCAATCCCCGAATCCCCCACAATCCTCAAACTTATAATTCTCAAAAGGCCGGTAACGCACTTGTAACGCCTCTGGTGTTTCGAGTGTCCATGGGCGACGCCGATTGCTTACAGGTACTTATATCAGGTGATCCGTCTGCCCGTTTACCGGCTTATATCATAAAAAAAAGTTCAAAAATGTTACCGAACTCGTTATTTTATCATTACAACCTCTTTAACAGTGAGACAGCTAAAATATTAAACACTTGGTGGCTACAAAGAGGTACTGGCACATTGCTGATTGTACTCAGGTAGTGAGTTATGTAAGTGTGATTTGAGTGTGACTAAAAAGTCCATTGGTAAAATATAGTGTAGGCCGTACTTTCACAAGTACATCGGATTACAAACTGTATGCTCACTTGATCTTGTATTTGATAAAATTCCTTCGTATTATACAACACTAAGTACGTTATGTTTTCTAATTGAGTATGATTTTGTAATATTTGTCTGATCGTCTTTAAGTTACTTACTAATTTGACATTATACTCATCACATTATCACGCTCATTTTTGAAACAATTTCCACAAGTAACACGCTATCTCGATCCAGTCAGGTATACAGGAACAAAACCTGTCAATCTAAGCTGTAACACTCTTCCAATACGAATTCCTAATTGACATTTGTATGATACATCGTATTTGGTAACAACTTTATGTCTAAAATTACTGTCCACGAAAATGTATTATTAATTGGGTATGCCTATTATGCAAATATTTATTTATTTAGCACGATACGAAATACAGTGCACTAGTCTTCATCATCAATCAATTCAAGAAAGTAGTAACATGATTTTCTTTTTTTATAGGCTAAGCCCTTAAACGAGCTGATGGATCACCTGATGGTCAGCAATCGGCGTTGCCCATGGACACTTGGAACGCCCGAGACGTCACCGACCTTTTGTGGATTAGGAGTTTGAGGATTCAGGGATTGGGGAGATTGGCGAAGGTGGTAATTAGGCCTCCGGTCACCTCACTCACACGACAAAACACAACGCAAGCGTCGATCACGTCGGTCGAGCCGCCCCATTCGTGCCGATGCATGGCTCTCCCACACTCATGTTAGAACAATTGATATTTTAGATAATATCTGCGTTTTGAACGTGCCTATATACCTCTATAATGTTTATAGAGAAGACGTGTTTTTCCTTTCGATACATCGAGATTTTCTTTATAAAATCTTTGAGAACGTAAACAATAAGATATGTATACTTGTATAGGTAACTTAGATTTTATTTATAGCATCATGAGAGTAGTCAACCTCTTTGCCGGCATAAAAAGATATATCACCAAAGATAAAAAGTATCTAATGAAATATTTGCAATGCACTTTGTCTTTACGTTTCTAAGAAATCCAAATCGAAATTTTTGAGAAAAAACTTTCATTGTGCAATGATGGCTGGCTATTTTTTTTATTTTAATGTCCGTCTGCTAGATTGCTTTAAATCATTAGACACGTATTTTTTATCTTCTTAAAAACGAATACTTTCGACGTTATATTGATTTGAAATGTCGCGAGACGTCACTTCTATGTACATTTTAAACGTAGCGATGACGTTTTAGCCCCCACTCCTAAACATTGATTCGTTTTATCTAAGTATTATTTCACTTTACAACAAAATAAAAAAATACCTGTCTAACATTTTTTCATTACCTAACTTCAGGACTAATTAGATTTTTAATGTTCATACCCTGTCATCATCCTAATTGTTTGTTGCAGTAACTTAAGTAGGTATTTCTTTGATGGTTTGTTAGTAAAAATTACTTCAAAGGTTCGAAAATATATGAAACGTTCAAAATACATATTATGCAATACTCAATGATGTGACCTTAGTTTTTACGAAAATTACTATCATAAAATATAATATTTCCTGTGCTATTACCTAAATAAACCTGATACCTATTTATTCACGTTTAAATTGTATTGTGTAGTTTTATTTGGGAATAAATTGTAACTACTCTTTCATCAATTAACAGTCATGACGCTATGTTAGGGTCACTGTGCACGTGACGTCATTTGACGAATGCGTGTATCCTTCATAAACAATAGCCGGCCCCCAAACTACAAATGAAATCTGTTTACGAAGCGGCAACGATAAATTCGACTATTGTTTTTGACGAATAAGTGCGTTCGTCAAATGACGCAACGTGGACAATTACCCTAACAGACAACGTTACAGTTTGTCTGTACATAGACTTTTCAATACATACTATTAATACAGATTACTGTCGTGTCTGCCGTGCTATGTACTTTGGCCTGAGTACTAATGAATCCAATTACGCTACTTTCCCTAGGGAGTGCGCTGGGCAACTGGTGCCGGCATAAATTAAGTACATCGATAGCGCTCGCAATAACAGAATCTATATCAATAACCTGTCGTGCTAAAATTGCTTGGTGCATGGTGACCGGTTTTTATACCGTTCGGTCTCAAATACTGAACAGATTACTCCATTTATTTACGTAAGAAGTGATCGAGGTAGTGAGCACTGAGAGCGGTAATCAACAAAATGTAAAAATAAACTAAATTATTTTGGTAGTTTTACTGTTAAGTAACGATATTGTTGTGAAGACATCCAAGTTAGCATGATCAATGCTCAGTTTGGATCCCAATGCAAATGCTATATAGGTCGGTAGTCATGGTAAATTTAGAATAAAATATCCACCAAAAAGTTATGGAAAACGAAACTGCACTAATCGCGATACCTACAGAATGTTCATTTTGATTAAGCAAATCCAGTTAGGATAGGGATACTATACATCACATTTAACACAAAAGTATTGAAAGAAAATTAAACGCGAAAGTTCAATTAGAAATATTTACAAAACAGACGTTTCGCTAGTTAAATGTGTTTTATTACATAAACCATTTTATAGAACCGATAAACTTTATACATAGTAGCGACGAAATTAGATAAGGATCATAAGTCTATATTAAAATGAATGGTAGTAGATAGACACTAGTAATCTATCTAAAAGTACCGAGACTGGTCCAATCGCCCATCAATATCCATTCACTTCCCGTTGGTGCCGTAAGAAAGTGATTCAGGGATTATGTGAATAGAAAGGGTAGGCAGTACTTCCGCCTAGAATACTAAATAACTATTCGAAAAAGCAGATGAGAGGAAGTAATCAAAAGAGTGCAGTGTGAAGAAGTATCAAGTATTGGTGTGGAGCGATACGAGACTTAACCATGATAAACACCTTTCGTGATATTATTTCTTGTCTTCCTTGGAAGACTAATTTGAAGAGGTGGTATATGAATCAATAAATTAATAAAATCTAAAATATTTTAACGATACCCACACTAGTATTTTCTCCTGTGACGTGGGTGCGTTTACAAACATTCATAAATAGTACCTTTTTAATTACCTGTATACATATTATGCAAGTGTGTAGGTATGTAGGTAATAATCATTTCATTTCATGCTGAACATGAATATTAAAATGTATTTCATTCTTGATTAATTAACCGTAACATAAAATAAGCACATAACACAATGATCACATCTTACCTTCATAACTTCAATCTAGATTTTAGTCAAGCACACGTGGCTTTCCGCGCTTATTTTTACTGAACCAGAACTTACGATAAAGAACTTTACAAACAAGTACTTAAAGTAGATATCAGATAAACTGTAATAAGGCAAAGGTTTTACGTTATAATTCGAAGGACGGGCTTAACTTCTAGTACGTGTTGCTCTCACTTTTATCATTGGTATGTATGTTTGTACTGTACGTACAACGGTATGTGCAACTATGTATATAGTTTGGATCCACGTAGCGGGTAAACGTGACGCATACCCCACAATCAGCTGCATAACGTGCTTTATAGAAAAATACATGCATATTATATATCGTCACGCATTTTCGAGGGGTAGATAAAGATAATGGAATATCTCGATTGTTGCATACTTCTGTCGCTGTGTCTATATTCATAGAAAATTATCTACAACACTCTGTAGTCAGTATAGAGGTAAAGTTCTACACTAATAAGTAACTTAAAATGAGAGAAACATGATATGATATGTTATTATCATATCATGTTCCTTTATCATATGAAAAACCGACATTAATCACCAATCTTGTCAATGAAATTCAAGAGCGCCGTCGACCGTTTACTAACATTTCTCACATATATCATTTAAAAATCGAATGATTTTTTTTCCATCAGAAATTTACTTACATCTATCCTTTCCTTATCCATTATCACGAGGTTTAAACAACACTATTTATGTATCATGTTATTAATATTATACACAATCATTAAGTCCTCATTTGGGACTTTCCATTGTGCATATGTATTGTGTAAAATGGTGTCAAAGGAAGCCACTCATACCTTTAACGTACAGACAAACAACGATTAAGTAACACACTATCATATACTAATCTATTCTGAAGGTATTATAAACATAACACTTTTAAATAATATCCATAATACTTAAATAATAAACAACATATATACTTTTACAACCACTTTGATATAAATGCGATATCTGAAACGTTAAAGACTTGAATGATAACTATTACAAAGTTTGTTTATATTTATGAATATTATGTGTATTTTTGTTCTTTATTTACTAATATATAAGGTTCTATATATTACAAAAGACTAAATATTGGCGTGTCTAACAGGAACTAAAGTTCCTATCACACAATGGCTCTCTATATAATTACGCTGTGATAAAATACATAAAGGCACATTAATAATAACGTAACAAACGACAATATATAATAACAATAACATTAATTATATTCACGACAAATTAATTGGATTTTGTTCAGAACTAATTTCATTAATCTTTAGATCTACGGACTCTGACCAAGTCAGTGAACTTTATGTTAAAACATGTCTTAACCTTATTTATACGTATGACAATTAAATCGATGCAACGCAAAAATAACTTCGATAAAGTTATTATCATTTCTACATAGTTGTGAAGATGCATAAGTGAGTAATTAAAATATTGTTTTCGTTTCTCTATCTTATTAACAGGCTAGCAAATTGGATAAGGCCTACGTTTATAAATATTCCCTCGATAAGTTGATTTATGACAATGTACTAAAACTTTACGCACAGATAAAATATTTGAAAAACGCTTACAGTAGCTACATTTTGTTTTATTCAGTAGTTTTAGCTCCAATGTCATTTATTCAGAACGATTTCCTGTAGGAATTGTTAAGTAGGTATTTTGTAATTCGTAAGGGATATAGCAGACCTTGCAATATTATAAACTACTTGTAAAATAACTACTAACAATTTAACTCGTACATAATCAATTGTAAATTTTATTTACAAAACATGTATAAATGTATGAACACTACAATTTTATACCGTCACTTATTCTGCTTGTTTAGCTTGTCATTTAAATTCACATTTCATTTATAAATATGAGAAACAAATAATCGTAAAATTGGTCGAACTAGACACCCGTATGTTATAAAAGAGAAATGTACCTTCATACTTCGTATCTTCAGGTATTCAAATATCAAGGACGAAAATGCTAATGTAGTGTGTATCTGACCAGAATGTAGGTCAGTGTTAAATGATCGAAATGATACAATTTAAGTATATTAGTTAGTGAACACTTTGAATCTGCAAATGTAATCAATATTACAAATGCATGGACGCAGCGCGATTTATACAATAAACATCAGTACACGCGCGTTGCCTTTACTCACAATTCACACATTATAAAGTTTCTTAATTAATAACTCTTGCAATGATTGAAAGTAAGTGCTTTTCGAGATGCTCTATAGAACTCGTTGTCAACCTATCCACGTAATTTAACAAAGAGTTGCCTTTCACTTAGCATTCGGAACTGACACGTAGACTCGATTTTGATTCTGACCATGGAAGTATAGATGAAATAAACTCACCTACCTTGCGATGCTGCCGTGGTGGTAGAGCCGGACGGTGCACACTAATAAATTCACAGTGTTATCATACTTAGAACTTGATTGTCATCTGGAGCGAAAGTGATAGTTTCCGTATAATGCGCGGTGGCCGGTGAGCGAATTCGGTTCGAGTGAGTGGTGGCGTGGTAGCGACGTAGCGCGGTATAAGGTCGCGAGTCGCGGGACGCCTGCACTCGCGGCGACTACTCGGCGCGGAGTGGAGAGTGGGTAGCTCGAGCCGTGGATCCGCGCCACGGAGCGCCAGCCGCCAACCTCGCCACTCACCTCCACCACCCAGCTCACTGCACCCTGAGCAATACGTCTAGCTTATATCCTGCTATAAACATTTAATCCTATGAAAATTATATGAAAGATATCCCATTCAAATGTATTTTATTGGTACTTACACGGTTCTAAATATAACACCTATCATTAATACTTCTTCCAACTTAAAATTGTAAACTTCTACAACATTTTTATCTTAAGTCCAAGTTGAAACTAATCCGCGAAAACATTAATCTTACGATGTAACCAGTAAGTAATAACTTTTCATGGAGATTAAACTAAAACTTAGTTGCTATGGTGTTATTTCACTAACTTTATTATTCTTCGCAACGCAACAGTTCATTTGAAGCGTGTGTATTGATTTTTAATAACGCCTGCAATTTCCATGAGACGCCATCAATAGTTAGTATACCTAACTCGAAAGATACACGACGTCATGTCTGACCTATTTCTAGGTATCATTTATGTATGTACATTTTCAGTTATTCATGTACCTACTTAGTTTAGCTCTCAAAACTGTCACTTTTGCGTAGTACTTGCGTAGGATGTAATCGTACTGTTTCTTTATGAAGGATCTAAAAGTTAGCAGAAAATTATTTAAAACTCTATCTAAGAGGACATTTGCTTTATCTTAAATCGAACACAAATGAATAGGTACCTAATTACGTTTAATATGAAAATTCACGGGTTATTCGTTCGTATCTAATCCAGTCTAGATTTATATTATTAAATTTAGATGTTTATATTAGTAAGGTATAACCAAACCGATTGGACACGCGCACACATGACCATACATTTTTCTAGAAGCCTTTTCAATAACGTATTAAACTGTCAAATACCAAGCGGTCACCGGTGACCGCAACCTATTGTTCTATAATTGTGTCTGCAAAACCGGTACTCGACGAGTTAAAAAAGGTTTAATTTAAAAATATTTCAATATCAACTAGGGAAACAAAAAATGTAGGTACGGTAAATAGTGAACTACTTATGAAGGGTGTTCCTATTGCGTTTATAACGCTCTACTTTTTAAGTACGCGTCTCTTTCTGATTTTCACTGATAGTATGAATATCATAATTATCATATTTGGGTTTCAATGCTCTTCTAAATTATGTTATTAAGGGGCAAAACCATGATAAACAATCAAATATAATCGATTAACAAAACAAGAACGAGCACTAATGCGTCATGATAACGATAACTTGATAACAGTTTCCAATTAATCAACTAAATGTTTGTAATTTTGGCACTTTATTCACTCATTTGTCCGTGGGAATTCTTACTTATTCGTTACTAAGTTAAGTCCTAATACTTGTCAAAATATTGCGTAATAATATGACGTCAGTCAGCTGCATGATGCCCAATGCCCATCTACAAACATATTTGTTGAATTTAGGAATGTTGTATAGACTTGCAAAGTTAAAAAGCCTTGTGTACATTATTTTTTTATCTACACGCTGTTATAACAAAAACCGAGGCCCAAAACAGAACATCATTTAAAGTTGATACAGTAATAAGAAAATATTAATATTAATTTCCTCACGATAGCGAGGGATAGGAAAAAAATCTTTTTTTTTTGGTGCCCTATGATAACATTTTTTTAAGGTGTTAATATTTTAGTTATTTTAATTTTAAGTTGTATATATTTATTCATACTTAATTTAAAAAAAGAAAATATTAATCGTTTATATATTTTCAGAGACTGGTTTATAAAAAAAGGAATAACATCAATATGCATCTACACGTATCATAGTTAACTCAGAAAACAACAAAGAAAATAGCTACGAAATTGTTATTACTTACCTTTCCTGACCCCATATCATTTACGAGCAAGTTATTTCTCATAGTGCCACCCCTAATGTTGACAACAACGGGCCTTCGACGGCTTCGACCTGTTGCTTGAGTAGGGGTTGGCATAGCAACAAGTGAGTTAGGGTTGCCAACTCGAAAACCATTAGTTACACCATGCCCGCTCGTTTACGACCGCTAAAAAACTTTCTACCATCGAAGTTATTATGTACCTAGTTCTATAGGACTATCGGTGGTTGTATATTACTCGTTATCTTGAGTATATGTATATTTAAAAGTGACGTGACACGGATTAAAAATCTTTATCTGTGACGTTATCAGATTGCCCTGTTGGCCTTGTGGTTGGAAACGCGACTGTCGTGCAAAGGATTTTGGATTCGAATCCTGGCACATAATACCTCTATTATTGAACAGTTCAGTTTTTGGTAGTGCCTACTCAGTAACAGTACATGGTCTTTAATTGTGCCAGGCATTAACCTCGTCTCTGATGTTTAATGCGTAACTTACATGACGTAAAGCATTTTAATTTCCAAGGAGTTGGAAAGTGCTGGACCTATAAAATGTATATCCACTTTTTAGTAGGAGTAGAGCTTTTACACTTAAAACCCCACACAATAGCGCGTCATCCATTTTTAGAATCGGTGCCTCTATTATCATTCCTTGTCTGAGTCTGGTGATTTAATACAAAACCTCCAACGATTTTTTTTAAGGGGGGAAAATGTTCGAAAATACAAAAAAAAATAATAATGGTTACTTCGAACTTCGTCCAACACGGAAATTGAATCCGAGATCCATTGCTTGGTAGCATTTACAAATTGCGATAACACAACCGGCGAAACAGTCAAATAGACAGACACATCCTACGAAAAACATTCTGTAAAAAACTAGCCAAGTCTCGTAATAAAATATATCAACGTCGTGCCAAAGTGCCAAGTCTAATTCCTTATTGCGATTTCGTTATTATTATAGTAAATGTTGTGTGACTTTGCCGTTGAAGGATACACAAGGGTACAAAACCAGGTGCTCCATGACACCATTGCACCAATCTATCGCCAGAACTGCTACCCACCGCTACCCATTGACGATGGAAAATTGCCACTTGGAAAACGTGGTGTTACCCTTCAACGGCCAAGTCATACAACATTAACTATAATAATAACGAAATCGCAATAAGGAACTTGGCACGCCTTTGATTATTTTATTACTTTTTAGAGACAAACTAGCAGCTCCATCGAGACTTGGCTAGTTTTTTACAAAATGTTTTGGTGGGATTTCACTTCTTTTTGTAAAATGCGGGTATTAGGTACTTTCACTCTTAATCAAATGCCATATATTTTGACCAAATTTTTAGTGAATAATGTTAATATTTTAGTGTAATTTGCTTATTTAACCTAATCAGGATCACCAGTTACTCAAGATCTTCGATTGTCCTGCTTGGCGACTGGACTTCACCCAGTTGTACAATCTCTTCTTTGTGCCTTTAGGCTTAATTCATTCTGTCTCCTGCAGCAATTCACTGAGGGAAGTGGAAACCATAGTTTTTTCTTCTTCTCCTCTTATAATATCTTCTGATTCACTTCGTTGCGGGAACCAAGACAGTTACTCATGTCCCTGGGACGCGCCGGACTTCAGTGTTCCGGTGTTTTCATGATTGTATCTACTGTAGATCCTGGCTTACAGGAGTCGCGGCGGTTTTGGGAGGTTGTGGCGGGCTTGTCCCAAAAAAAGACTTGTAGACTTGAAATTTTGGATTTTAAGTATGTGATTATAGCTTACTGGGTGACAAAAATTTGTGCGTTCTGGTCTTATCCAGAGTTTCTCAAATAGGGGCTTGAAAATGCGGCGAAATGGTTCCAGTAAAGAATGGTACGGCAGTGTTTGCTTGGCGCTCGACTTGGCGGGGGCACTGCCGTGCCCCCAGATTTGAACGCCTGCAATTAAATACATACAGAGAACATTAAACAGGTAGGTACTTTACTGACAATGACACATGACAATCTAGGGGTATGAATTTACATTGATAACATATAACTTACTATATCCATCATTATCTGTCTAGATTACTAAATGTTTATTTATTATCTATCTGAGGAAAAATATTGAAATAATAATTTGTAGTAGGTACGTCAACTACGTTTACCAGTAAGGAAAATACTATCAAAATGTTTCTGTTGTGTAAGACTAAGATAATTTGTTTGTTTTAAATTCTCTACTTTTTATTTAGACGTCTACAGGTGAACCATACGTCGCCCAAACATTTCTTTTCTATGTTTTGTTGGTGCCATATTTTTTCCTTTCTCTTTCCCATTACCTTTATTTCCTTCCCTCTTTCTTCCCGTTCTTCCCTATCGACATAGATAATTAAAATTCCCGTTCTTTCCTATCGACATATACGACACGCATAATATAACACTTTTTTTATTTTTGTCTTCCTGTCTGTCTATATGTTTGTACTGGCTAATCTCTAGAATGGTTGGACCGATTTTACAAGACGTTTATTGGCAGGTAGCTGATGTACTAAGGAGTAACATTGGCTACTTTTGGTTTGGAAATTGTTTTTTTTTTAAACGTTGCCTCACACTAGGAATTTAAACAAAAAAGAATTATGATCTAACATTTATATTCTACGCGGGCACAGTCGCGGGCAACAGTTAGTCTAGTAATAATTTTATCATTAATTCTCTATTCATTGATATTATTAATCGAACCACCCTCTAGGTATATTTATCTTCTGTTTGGAGTTTTGTTTTCCTGAAAACCAAGTTACTCTCATGTACAATGTATTTTGTATACAATGTATTTTCGACTTCATTATAAAGCGCTTCAAGAGAATTTAAGAATTTAAAAATTCTATTAATGACATTACATAAATTCGACTAGCTTGATGTGCTACGTGACTATTTATCAATTAGAAACCTCGCTACTCACTGTTATTTGAATTAGCAATTCATTATGTGGTATTACCAATTAGCATACGGTTTGTAATAGATAACATGTATGTGCCTAAATGTAATGTAGCTGCCGTACCAGAACTTAACGGTCCTTTGACAAAAATAGTTGTTGAAAATGTAAACTTCTTAAGTAAAGTGTGTTTGTCACACTTGGTCGTACAAGCCTTTGTGGTTTTTCTATAGAGGTAGGTCAAGCGTCGACTAGGACTTCGTTTTTCTTTTTTTTTAAATCAGATACGAAACTCGACGAAGTTCCTGTCTAAATACAGTTGTTACTATTTAAGTTAAGCGCAGATTTGATGTCAAAAAAAAATATAACTAATTTTTTTTCCATTAAAATTGGATTTTAATTAAATAAGCAAGTCATTAGTAAGTATATTAGTGCTTAACTGCATTAAGAACCTAAGCCAACATTTTATAGAAAATGCAGACATCCTAGGTAAACAACCAAAACAATTATATTGAAATAAATTAGGTAGGTAAGCAAATCTTCTGGAATTAAATAAGTAAGTACTTACCTAAATAGATACGTAAAAATCGAATATAGATTTTTCTATTCTACGTGATTTAGGTATATTTATAAGGTAATATTTAATCAACAAATAAATTGTACACGTCTAAGATGAAATCTAAAGTATGCACTATTAATTATGATTTGCCCTTAATTTCGATTGCGATAATGTTGATAAGGTAATATTTAATCGCCTTTAAGTGAAGGCACATAGGTATTTCATTGCTACGAAAATAATCGTTGTACGTAAATAATTATTACGATAGGATGGCAATATCGATAAGTTTACTGGTTCACAATCAGATCGAGTCGCAACATTGGACGATAAACATCTGGCCAGTATCCTTTTGGCAGCGGTCCATTTGAATTTAGAAGAAAATCAGTGGCCAGTATTTCATTTGTTCTAATCACTGCAACTGTGGTGGACGTCACGTCACTACAATAAAAAACGTTACAATAAAGTATTGAAATAGATACTTGTGTTTTTAGAAAATGGCTTTCATAATAATAGCTGCCGTGTTGTTGTTTGTAAACACAATATTTTTGGTTGGGTCGCTGGTTTACACTTTGAAGACTACTACTAAGGTATGTTATTTTATTATTTTTATTATCTTAACTACTTTTGTGGGATTCGCGTTAGTGCATCTCCTGTGTTTTTGTGCGTAGTGTAGTGCTTCTTATTTTAAAATTTAGTTTGCTTAAGCGTCTTTATTTAGAAGAAGGAATTTCTTATGTGTGTAGGAGTGTTATAGAACATAGGTATAGAACGAATAAATTAGAACTGAATTTGGTAATTAAAACCATATTGCAATTAATTCTTAGTGTTGTAGTATATTCAAGTACTTTGATACACATCAATGAAAGTTTAAAAGTGAAGTGTAGTATGTATTTTCACTATTGAATTATTTTATTCTTTATTTAGATACTAGCTACCAGCCCACGCGTTACCAACTGCTCCAGGCTCCTAAGTATCGTTAAATTGCTCTGTTAAGACATGAACGAAAGAAAAACAAATACATTTTCGCATTTATGAATATCAGGAAGAAGCAAGCACAAATATTTGCGTGCGTTACCCTAACAAGAAAGTATCTCCTAGAGATATATGAGTAGAACGTATAGTTGGTGCCTTATCTGCTGTAAATGTGCCCTCACTTAAAAAATGTGTGCCCCCTGCCGTTTTGAAAAAAAAAACGGAAAAACGATTCTTGCTGGGGTAACGTTTTTCTAGCAGGAAAATTCTAAACGAGTGATCGGAGAGAGAAAAAATGTACATGGCCAGAGAGCTTATATGTGTGCCACTATGTGCCCCCAAAAATAAAATCTGTGCCCCGTCAGATTTTCGGGATATTGCGTTTCCTGCTGGAGTAACGTTTTGATGAATCGTATATCTCTAAAACCATTGCATGTGCCCCTGTAGAATCAACATACACGAGTAGCTCTTAATGTGTGCCCCTGTGTGCTCCAATTAGATTTAAGGAAATATTTATAGTTTTCAAGTTATCGCGGTTTTATGAAAATCCGAAAAAACATCGTAGCGCCTAAATGAGACAAGGTATAAGTTCGCTGAAAACTGTATTCGGTCCTTCTTGATGCTAATAATAACCATACAAAGTTTCAAAACGCTTCATGCATGCGTTTTTGAATAATCTTGCTACAAGTCAAGACGATGGTGTCATAACTTTGACGGCAAAATACAAGGAACTGGCTAAATCCCAGATGTGTAGGTGTAAACCAAAATCATGTGCCTTTAATCAAAAATATGTGGTGAAAATATTAAGCTAATAAACAAAATAAATATACATATATATATAAGAAAACCATAAACAGATAGTTAATTCTAATGTGTATTAGTACCACTAAAAGAAATATATCCTAACTTTAAATCATTTGTTATTTAGAACCTTTAAAACAGAACGTCTTTTTTTTTGCTTTAAACAAAATGGTTTTACAATTAAAAAAATAAGTAATTATTGGATTAAAAGCGCGATAGGTGCATGGAAAAATATGTGCTTCACCTGCTGACAGATACTAGATAATAATGTTTCAAGGATTACAGATAAATTATTTCTAAAAGAAAAACAATTTTTCTTTTTGTGTATAGGTAGTACAAATGCCTGGATGAGGTTGCATTAATTGATAACAATAATACATTAATTAGTGCACGTGTCATATTAATGTATATTTTTATTATATGTAGGTATAGATCACGTCACACATACCGTTAACAGTTCATGACATCAGTACTGTCTTTACCATGAAGGTACTCGGGGCCGGTGCCCAGGGCCCCATCTTCAGGGGGCCCCGAAGGACCAATAATTTCTACGAAGGACACATATCCGCTCCACGATGCGCGGCAACCGGCTACCACACAACATGTAGCGGGTGCAATTCCCACACGCAGCAAACCTTTGTGTGATCCACGATTGTTGTTTCGGATCTGGGTGTACGTGAAAATCTAAACTTGTATGTTTTTAAACGCACCCTCGATACAAGAGAAAATCCTACTAGTATAGTAAAAAAAAGAAATATTCCACAAGAAATATTTGTGCATTTGTATCGCTTATACCACGGGGAGTGTTCTGAGGAATTGTTTAACCTGATACTTGCCGCATCTTTTCGCCATCGAACCTCACGACACCATAGGCATCCCCATCCTATAGATGGTTGGCAGGCCACAACTGTGCGCTTCTCACGTAGCTTCCTGCCTCACACAGTAAGACTGTGGAATGATCTGTTGTCGGCGGTATTTCCGAACCGATACGCGCTTCAAACCAAAAAGGTATACCTACTACAACTAAACAAGGAAAATGACAACAACAACAACAAAATCTTTATTTTTATCGCTGCAATATGTCATAATATCTTTATTAAAACGTAGCATTTATTATTAGACTGCTTCCATCGTAGTTAGTGTCAGTGAAGTTGCCGCCCACGATCAGCCCACGTACTTTCGCATTGCAAGTTCATAAATTCACTTTAAACTTTATAAATAGACTGAAGTTGTTTGATGTTTGACCTTTTATAACGATCATTGATCCTTTTTCAAACTTATGGCCCATTTTTGACGTTTCTTTAGATAATAATTTTACTAATTAACTTATATTCCAAAGTTATTTGAAGTTATTTTGTCTAAGTTAAACCTCTAACCGATTAATTATAATGACTATTTAGAAGTAGGTACTATTTACAACTATTTCAAAATTCGAATTATTTTGAAAATAAGTCAATACTTATTTAGAGTATCAATTTACTCTTCACCCAAACAGCGATTGGAATCTAAGAGTTAAGATCCCTTGCACACATTTGCGACCACTTGACCGACGCAACAATCAGAATTTAATTCGATAATACTTTGGTCCACTTACACAATTGACTGAGACTTAGACAAATGAAGGGTGAGATAAGATGAAACAGGTCAAGAGCTTAGTGCAATATATAGTCACGAGCTACTACATAGTAGTTCTAAACTGAATTAAAGTGTGACATTACCAAACTTCTTCGTTTCAACCCCAAAAAGTCCACTCTTAAACATAGCATGGGTCCCATAGGAATGACTGGAAGTCATTGAACTTATATTGAAACAGTAACCCTCTATAAAAAATCCTACATTCATTACTTTAGACGCGGTTTGATTAATTAAACGTTGTTGCTTTTCTAAAAATTCCCACAATTAAAATGGGTACTTTTATTTTGTTATTAGAGTTACATCTAAAGTAGTTAAATCATTACTGACTTGCCTAAACAAATAGCAGTAAATCTGGTTATTCTCAGAAGAAAATTAAACTGTATTTCGTAGTTCTGTTCGTTCTGTAGTTATGCATATACTTAAATTTATTTGTTTAAGTACTTTAAATATTTCCTTGTCTAGACTATGAGACGTAATTTATTTATCTTGATCCCAAATCACGTCGTTAAGGTGATTGATTGTATTAGATATCCGTAAATACTTTTATAACATCATATAACTGAAATAAAGTTTTCATATTTCCCAAATGATAATTTAAGGTAACTAAACTAAATGCAACATTAACTCGTCGAGTACCGTCATTATAGACACAATTATAGAACAATAGGTTGCGGTCAGATATAGTATTGTAGTCTTTGGTTGCGGTCACCGGTGACCGCTTGGTGTTTGACAGTTTAAATAAAATAAATTCTTGAATACTTTAAACCTTTTTTTTACCTTAAAGGCTATAATGAAATCATAATTTTGAATTTAATTATAAATATTTTTTTTTGGCTTTTTCCTACCAGCTTAATTTCGATATTAAATCAGGTTCAATAGTACCTTACAAAAATCTATTCTATTATAGGTATTTACGCAAAATTTTTACTTGTACATATTACATTTTTACTGTAAGATCTGCTTTTGACGACCTACACGAGGTATTATATTAATTTAGTTAAAACTGTTTTGTGAAACCATAATGATTCAGCATTTTGTTAATACAAATAATCACAATCTTATTAATGCATGAATCTTAGGTAAGCCTTAATATGCTGAAAAGTAAGTTTTACAATTTTGAAATGAATTTTCAATATCATTCAATATTTTAGGAACCTTTTCAGTATAACATTTTTTTCCCTTTACATATATTTAATATTAGACATAGAAAACGCAAAAGAACTTTGTTTATGCATACCTAAACCCCACAATACTTATGTCCATAGGTACGTATATATGTTGTAAGAACAATCTCTATATTTAGAAAATTATTTGTTAAATCGATAAGTAGCGTAATGCTGGAGATAAAAGAGTAAATTGGTCTCCCGGATATCTCAAATGAATTAATTAAGATGTGATGTCAATAATGATAACGTATTTATTTACTTATGGATTTTCTCATAAATTGATTCCAACATGTAGTAACAGTTTGTGTGTGTTTACATACGTACATACGTCATCATAACATGAAACAACGTCACACCCTTTTACTCCTGAAGATATAGGCAGACCCATCTCATATAATTGAACACTCAGATTTCACTATTTAAGTTAGAAATCCCGTAGATAATAGGCTGAGTCCAATCTCATACACGGGAGAAAATGAGAGTCTCCGTCCTTATTAAAATACATCTTCGCCCGGTCCAGAAATTGAATCCACTTGCGACTATCTGCAACCAACGCGAGAGATAGGTACATTTCCACAATATTAAAAAAAAAGTGAAACTCTATATTGCAGTTAACTTTAAGAGTACGTAATAAAATACAGTTGACATAACGCCTGCGGAAATAACAATAACATTGTGTAGTCGATCGTACATTCGATAGTTAAGTAAGTTAAGGCGGTTTTAAAAGCGCTTTGTCAATAACACTAAATGAATGATTAGTAAAGATATTGCAATGAATTTGAAATAATTCCGTCATGCTTTTTAGTTCATAAAGTATAATAACCACCATCATCTAGGAGTCACGTGGCACAGTTTCAGAATCTGTGTTACAAAACAAAACTGTAAAAACATAATAAATACTACACTCTAACTGGGTATTAATACAATACCCTTCTTAGTCAAATGTGCGGTCACTCACCCTACGAGGCAGTTAAAACAAACAACATTCCATGATATCTAACTTCATCCATTTTCTTTTCCAGGGTGACGGAAACCTCGGCATAGGAGCAAACCTTAACCCTCGTATGAGTCTACAACCTCAAGTGGTATTTTACGACGCTATTGTACGTATAAGTGGGAACCCCCTGCCAGGCGGAGAATACCACAACCAACAACAAATAACTGAGAAAACTGAAAACCAGACCAAGACCGCGTAATGATTATTGCGATAGTACTGATAATATGGGAAAATGTAAGTAATAATGTGATGGAATGTATAGAGGTATATGTTTAAATGTAAGTAATTTATTAAAGGTTTTCTAAGTACAAACGAGCCTTTTAGCAACCTTTCATAGATCCGCATTACTTATTCGTTGTTCCTTTTATAATGGACTTAGCAATGATTTACATACTTGTTTAATAAATTAAAAACATATGTGAGGATCTTTGTAGTAGGCTTAATGTAAATGCAGGTAACCCACATTTATATACTTCAATAATAATATTTCTGAAGGAAGTAACTCTAAGAACCAAATTGTCTACGCTGTTTTCAGCCACGAAAGTCGATAACTTTGTAGGGAACAGAGAGTATAGTTCCCTAATATCGGAAAAGGAGGATCCGCCGACCAGGCAAGGTGATCGTGCCTGGCGGGCTTTCTGCCCAACAGTTGCTCGTTGGGATTTTCTATCCGTGTTAAATCGAATGTAAACTTCGCATGTGCGATGTAGGATTTTTTATGACGTCATCCGTGATGACTTGTGATGTCATTTCATTTTCCATTTCATTAGAAAATCCAAAACATGTTTGATAATCGATCGGACTAAAAATTGCAGATTTATAAGTCAGTTCATATTTAGTTTACAAAGCGACCTGTCGAAATTCGTAGCAACTTCGTAGCGCTTCGCTAGGTAGAAGATAAGATACCTAATACTATCACATCCTGACCATTTCATACACAAAAATAAACATATAAACAATACCTAGTCTGCTCATATACCTACATATTTAATTAACAACACAAGTTCACTCTTAGCAACTGCGTAGTATTCTTCTTTGCTACGCGTAGCAACTGCATACCATTCCTGTTAGCTACGTGTAGCCTGTACGAATAGTTGTAATAATTGTGTACGAATAGTTCGTATGAATCTACGTAAACGTCAAAACAAATGCGTTCATAATCAGTTTTTGTGCCTTGAAACAATCAGAATGACCTTCACTACAATTTTGTGAGAATGTTGATTACATTGTTAAGTTTGGAGACTATAATGTATCACGTCATGTCACGGTATTGTCGCACACTGTGTACGTGATGTAAAGGTGCATATACCTCTAGAATAGACAAATGTGCCGTCTCAGAGATGTCTGTGAGCTGCTCGCGATCGCCGAGCATATATTTTTTGTGTTCAGGTGCCGTCGCTGGAATACCATGCCATACGCCAACGACTTATTAGCCAGATACCTATATGTAGACAGTGTGTTCATGAACACGTAACTTATGCCTATATTGGTACTTAATTAATAGAAAACTGTAAAATTGCTGCCATGTAGATAATTAACATTAAACTTGAAAAGAAAATTTTTCCTTTTACTTAATCATGTCTTTATAGGTATATAATTAACTTTTATAAAATGTTCTCTAGTTTAGTTAGTTTTTTATACCTAGTACAAATTCAGTAGCATTTTACAACGACTTGAGAGATAAGAGAATGCCAAGTTAAATACAGATGTGTATATAGAATTTGTTAGTTTTAAAACAATATTTGTTGTAGACACACATTTTAACAAATTTGAACTCTACAAACGTGATAATATTTCTTCCGAAAACGCTGATTTGTTTTATTGAATGCTTCTTACTTTAAAATGTTTTTGATATTGAGTTAATCTTATCGTCTCCGATAAATTTGTAAGCACATTAAGGATTTACGTTGGCGAAAGATTATATGTATTGATTGTTTTTTGAGATATTTTTTATCTTAAACCAATCACAGTGTTATCTGTGTCAATGTTTTTGTTTATTGCCCTTTTCGTTTCGTTGAATTACTTAATGATGTGTTGCCATAGCTTATCTTGGGATATTTATGTATTGAATACGTATTTGTGTTCCCAGTGCCAAAAAAAATATTCTACTTGTGATTCTATTAAAACACTTTCAAGAGCAATACCAGCCCAGATTAATGCTTTACCATGATCTGTCACAATGTTACGCATACGTAATGAAACTTATTACAAAGCTACAATAATGTGTATAACAATATTATAACAAGTTCATTTCTTAATTCATATTTGACTCGTTCAACTTCATCGTCGGGAGAAGTGTTATTAACTTTGCAATTACGTAATGCCCAGCAGTATTGTATTGTTGATCTGATGTTCTATTTTTGTAGTTTGAGTAACTTATAACATTGCATCTGTTATTTTATTAAAGGACAGGTATATTGTCTATTTATCAATGTAGGTTTTGTAATATAAATATTATGTTCTTTGTTTTCATTTCCGTCACTTGCTGTGTAGTAGTTTAACAATAATATAGAGGTAATAAGAATAAAAATAACAATAATCTATAAGCTAGCCTTACTAAACGCAGAATAGATATTGAGAAATAGTATTAGAATCTTTGTCTACAGGTAATTGTTTCTAGATAATCAATAATGTTATTATAAAACTTCTTACACGTTTTATTTCCGACTCCGAGTAACACTAGTAGTCTAGTTGTTTCCGCAAACCTTCACGAAGAGACAACCCGTAGGAATGTTAATGTCCGCCAAGAGGATATTCATTCACTGCTCCGTCATTGAATCTTCAAGTGCAAATAAATTAGTTCGTGTGTCATTAAAATTGTTGACTACTACCAGAATTTTGTAGTCAGTAACCCAGAGGGACTTTAACATATAGTACCTATTAGGATACTTCCCTCACAAAATTTCTGGGAAAGGGGATATCGTCAAAAAATTGCATTTTGACGTCTTTTTTCCTATATTGTGACGGCAAAGATACTTACGAAGTAATGACAAAGTGTAAATTCGAAAAGAGTTTGTCACAGTCAACTAATCGCTGGTTACTCATGTGAATATACTGAGTAACCCACGATTTTTAGTTAATTTATTATGCCTCACGATAGTTCACAAAAAGAGTTCGTAGTCTTCAAATTAAACTGAATTTTACCGTGGCAAATAACTAGTTACCGAGGTAGTAGGTACTTACTTATTTTTATCACTAAACGGTTAAATGGTGTGTTTGAGTACTAGAATGACGGTGAATGTTTTGCAATAACAATACCTGTGTTACACAGTTGTTTTAAGTACCTGTGGCTATTGATTTAGTACCTACGTATTGCAGAGATGTAGAGCTTACCTACATATACCAAATAGATACATATTAAATTCTACTTCCTACATACAATGGACAAATGTTATTACGTGACCACGGCACGCAATCTCCGCATAGGAAAACGTTGAGAGAAAAGGCAGAAAAAGTGGTCCATTATTTCATTATACCTAGTAGTAGAATAACCTACATCTACGCTATTAACCGTAGCATACTTTTAATAATATTTAATGTAAAATTCTCGTTAAGAATTTTTACATTAAACTTGATTATAATTATATTGAATTCGCAAATCTCATCGACAAACAGGTTCTGTCGCTTATGTATAGTGCCATGTGAACACGTGTCAAATCATTTTTCTTTTAATTAGGTTTTATCGTGTAATTTCTAATCAATAGATAAGAATGCTTATCGAGGACGTAGTCAGTTTATCTAAACCACATAGATGTACCATGGACAGATGCCATTACCAGACACTAGTCGACGGCGGACTGCAGAACGGATCGAGATACACCTGACCCGACGAGTGAATAGTTGTTTAATGTTTGGATACGACAAGAAAGACGTTGTGTTATACTTGTGAGTCACCGCACGGCAGCATTGAAGTTGACTTCGATAAAAAAATCAACATAAACGCTCAGATGTTGTGAGTAGTTCTCGTGCAGTTTTGGTCGAACACCGTAAGGCGACTCACGGCTGTTCTCGCAATTTAAATTGTAAACTTTCTATCGTGGTCCGTGACACTCGAGACACAAACATGAGTTATGCGTTCATAATAGTGGTGTCTGTAGCTATTACAGTTAAACTGATATTCCTAAGTTTGTCCCTGTATTTTACGATGAAGAACAAAGAAGTTGAAATAACTCCGGTGAGTGCCTCTCGATTTATTTAGAAACTATTTCGTTGTTGTTACCTCTTTGGGCCTTGTGTTTGTATCACAAAGCGAGTTTGGCAACCCATATTGCATCAGCGGACCGTTATCTGCAGCTAGTAGTACATTTTAAAATTTGTTCAATGGATTCAAATACTTACATTTCGACTTAGAAATTTGGTAGAGATATCAGGGTGTTAGAAATGTTAATGGTTACACCAGATACTAGCAGGTACCTATATTGAATTAAGTAGTTAGGTATTATTGAAGGTCCTAACGGACTTACGTATGTATCTAAATATTATGTTTATTAAACTCGTGAAGTTACATTTAAACTGTCAAACACCAAGCGGTCACCGGTGACCGCAACCTATTGTTCTATAATTGTGTCTACAAAACCGGTACTCGACGAGTTAAATGAAACATAAGGTTAAAAACAATTTGATTTGGATTCAGTGTAGAGGGACCAGCAAAACATCTAGAATCTTTCATAATGTCATATAGTAAACAGGAAAATATATTTATAAAGGTGAGGCAGGTACATCGGTACTTTTACTGTTTAATGTAAAAACCAATTTTGTAGATTGAATTTAGCAATAAATACCTGGAGAAGTATGCATACAAGCGTGCTCAATTACATTAGGTACATCATAATCATGTTAATTTATGTATTTTTTAACGATAATTGGTACTAAATTCTTATCAGATTGCTATAAATATCATGAAAATCTGAAAGGCTTACCATATCGTACTCATGTTTATGTAATTTACAACAATATTTCTATTAAAGTAGCTATTTAAGTATATAAGCGCAAACATAATTATATCAATCAGTACCTACATACATTACGTATGTAATTGTAAGCTAGACCGTGCGTGCCGATAGTGCTACATAGTTTACATATTTCTGATTATTCATTAAATATATAAGTACATTAGAGCGGACCCGACAGACGTTGTTCTGCATATCCACTTGAATGTATATAGTAAACAAAAATTCATTCAAAGTAGTTTAGGATAAAATACCTAGACTCCGGCTGCAGCACCATCTTCCAGGCCGATATGTGAATCTAAACCATCCAGGGTGCCATACAAACGCATACAGAAAAATTCATTTAAATTGGTCAAGCCGTTTAGGAGGAGTTCAATGACATACGTACACGTACAGCAGAATTAGAAATATACCACAATGTTCCAATTGCACTAATATTTTATAAAAAAAAATCCAATAATATTGTTAGACACCAATGTACACAATATTAAATAAAAAAAAGAACACCTAGGTATGTATGTACAGGTGTTTTCATTATTTATTTTGTTTAGTAACTATTGATTAGTAATGCTAGACTGTTTCTGCAATCAAGGGATCGTTAATATAATTACGGCCATTTTCTATAACCTATCTATCTTGAAATTTGCTTTGAGATAGAATTTTGACATAAGCTCCATACAAAACGTGTCACTATCTACAGATAGATAGGTTATAGAAAATGGCCGTCAGTCAGTCGGTACCACGCTGTCCTGCCAGTAGGTGCCATTTCTAGCTGCATTACATAAAATTCCTAATTCTCAGTTGTTTGTCGCCCGTAGCACATGCATGGAGTTCCAATGTGTAATTACTAATTCATCAGTCTAGGTCTAGGGCAATAGACTCGTTTCTTTTTAATGTAAACAAGATTTTATCACATCATTATGCGTACCTAACCTCTTTCATTAAGTAAATAAGTTTTTACCACACCAATAGGCGTACCTAGCCACCTTATAGGTAGGAAAATATAACTGTAACCACTTATCAATCCCCTAACTATATCCAGATGTACATAGATGCAAGTTCCACTGCGATGTGAAAAAAAAAACAAAGAAAGAAGTAAATGATTGTATAACTTTGCCCATCTTTTCTGAGAATAAAACCGATATTATAGTTTTATGTGGATGTTGTTTAATACTCCCACGTCTCTGCACCAATATTGATTTGAAAAATCCTCCTAAGAAAATACGTTTCCTATGATCACACACATGCACAATACGCATTGAAACATCATGTATTGTGTAGTACTGCAGACGTCCTATAGGGTAGGTGACAAAGGACAAAGCAAATTTCTCATAAGTAACGTTTGCTAAGCTTTATACTTAAAGGAAGGAAAATAAACTTTTTAAACGATTTCGAAGTAAGTAGGTAGGTATCTACGTCAGAGAATTAAATTTGTGGTACTTACTGACGGTGCCATTAGCTGCCTTAGCATATAATTGGTACCTTACTTAGTGTAGGTATCGTTTTTCGAAAATCTGCTTTACTTCAGTTATACAGGATACCAGTAAAGAAAAATGTCTGATTAATTCGGTTTCACCCGTGCCCTCTCTACGTCTGACGACTGACGTTTTATCCTTCTTCGATGAATGAATCCATTTGGTTTCCTACACAAATATTTTTCAGTTCGCACTGACCAGTTCTTTTGATTCGTTCATTGTTAATAATGGCATTAAACAAAATAAATAAACTTTCAAATATCAATTAGTCTAAGTTTGGGTGGATACCTAGATTAAAAATATCACTTATAAAAAGTAGGTTAATAAATAAATTCTTCTCAGAGTGAGAGGCCTTTTTGCAGGCTGATGATGACGATTGAAGTAAATTCCTACATATACCTATTATAGAGGTAGGTAGCAAACTTTATAACGTAGCCAACGAGGTCATCGTGATCTCATTTAAAAGGAATTACAAAATAAATTCTACAAAAAGTTTCAATTCCTAGAGTTTTTCAAACTCGTTACTATTATTATCTAAAATACCTACTTCGCTGTTTTCAGTACGAATGTGTAAATTAAATTAATTATGAGTTATGTAAACAAGTTGACAAAACATTACCTTGGCCGTACGTACGTTACTTAATTATGTTTGGTTAGCCTATTATTTGGAACTATTGTTGTAATTAGGAGGCACCTACCTATTTGTAAACAAAAGTACCTACTACTGCTTAATGAACAAACATGGTATTATATTGTCAATGAACTTGTTTAATATCTTCTGTTCTGTGTTATTCCAGAGCATAATCGACCCCTGTTTCAAATTTCATCTCGGTCTCTGCAGCAATTTTGGCGTGATTGAGTAGGTAACATACACATAAACTTTTAGGTACATTTATAATGTTAGTAAGAAGTAAGAGTACCTAGTAAGATTCCATAGGCACTAAAATATCTCGATTCGTCCCTCCCCACACCTCGTAGAATGGGGCTCGCTGCCATTGCAGCGGTAAGTCCCCTCTTTGAGGAGTGGCTTGAGAGACGCTACGGCGTCCTCACCTACCGCCTGACGCAGGTCCTCACCGGACATGGAAGTTTCGGGAGGTACCTATGTCTGATGGGGCGGGAGGAAACGCCCGGGTGTCATCACTGCGAGGACCGCGCTGAGGACACGGTGGAACACACTGTAGCGGAATGCCCTGCGTGGGCTGAGCACCGCCGTGCCCTTAGGGAAGTGATCGGCGATGGCGACCTCTCGCGTCCGGGCCTAGTGCAGGCCATGATGCGGAGCGAGGGGGACTGGGATGCCGTCTCCTCCTTTTGCGAAGCAGTCATGCTAGCTAAGGAGGAGGCGGGACGCATGAGGCAGCGAAGCGCTGCCTCCTCGCAACCCAGCCATCGCGAAGGACACACCGGGCGTCGGGGATCGCTGGACGATCTCCGGCCACCGTAAGCGCGGGCCTGCGGACGGCGAGCATGGGTGGCTCCCCGTCCGACCAGAAACAGACCCGAGCGTACGGCGCGTCGCGTTCCGCGCGCGCCTCAAAGAGCCATCAGACCACCACAGATGGGGCCCAATAGGGCTGATGCCGATTCGGAGTCGCGGAGAACCTAACGTACGGGGGCTCCGGCTCGACGTGCAGGAGAAGGAACGGGGTGGTTTTTAGTCACTCCAAGGGTGTGACACTCCCTCCCGCCTCACCCAGGCGGGAGCAGTCATTCGATGATTTTCCCCCCTTAAAAAAAAACACCTCGTAGAAGAGGTTAACAATATACATACGTACCTACTTACCTAGTTTAGTTTTCTCAAATAGTGTAGCATCCGTTGACCGTTAAAGAAGGGTAGGGATGGACGACACGATTGACACATTGAATTTAGCCATGGTAGGTACCCACGACATAATTAGGTAGCTATGCAGATACCTAAGTAAGTATCTAGGTACCTATATAACATAACATAACATCAAGCCTTTTATCCCCGAAGGGGTAGGCAGAGGTGCACACAGAAGTAACACCCACTTTTCACTATTTATGTTATGAGTCCCATGTAATAGGGGGTGAGCCTATTGCCATATACCGGGCACATTTCCAGACTCCGTGCTATTGAGAATTTTTTAAAAACCCAGTAATACTTTGCCCGACCCGGGAATCGAACCCGAGACCTTGCCCGGCAGTCGCACTTGCGACCACTCGGCCAACGAGGCAGAGGGGTACCTATATCTATTAAAAAAACTTTTCTGACACTAAGATTTTCTCCTCTTGTGGGTTAGTTTTCAAACTAACGTATGTAGGTAGGTAGATTGACATGCAGATTTTAGTTAAAGTATTGTTACGTGCGGGAATTGAACCTATGACGGGTTGCAAAGAAGCTGGTAGCCTCTGCGACAACTAGTTCCTTCTACCACATTAGTTCTAACTGCATCTCGTACCTAGATTACGCTGTAGGTACTCGTTATTAATACATAGGTGCCTACCACAAGTTTCTACTATATCTACCATTGCATAATAAAGAAAATATGAAGTATGACTGCATAAGGAGGTAGGTACTTACTTACGTAGGGCGGTTGATTATTTCATAGATAAGAATGAAAGGAAAATGCGATAGGGTAAATTTGCCTGTCCGTCCACCCTAAAAAATGTTCGCGTCCATCCACCACTTTGTGTCTTTTTTACTGTTAGCTATAAATGTAAGATACTGAAAATCTACTATTATTAAGGTAGTACCCTACGTGGGTAGGTAAGTAAGTAGGCCAGGTAGGTACCTAACTATTTATTATTAGTTGCGTAGGTATATAGGGATCCTATTATCTCTACAAAACCAGGTACTTATTTGGAACAATCTACTGAATACCTCTTTGGTCACACAAAAGACGATGAGATCACGAGATTATATGCATGCACACGTGTCAATTTATAGATACACATAGCGTGACGATTGAATTTATCGAAGCTATCTTATCATCTGTAATATCTTTATTAACTTCAAAATGAATGGAAACAACCTGATACAGTCCGATTGACACGAGTGTCCTCTCTGAGGCTTCCGTAGGCATATACTTACCTACCGACTCTATTAATGCTAGATATAGAAAGTCTGAAATAGCTATACCCTGGAGTTAGTATTTAGGTAGACACAGGCTAGATATGGTAACAGACAAGCAGAATTGAGTAGTTTTTGCTGAACATTAGGCAAAGTTCTAGGCTTCTAACCTTCTAGGATAGCAAGATCATAAATGCTCAGACATCTAGGTAAATGTTGTTGACAACATTGATGTAAGAAGCTAACGCAGTTAATATCTGGCTATTAAGTGTATGTACTTAAGTAAATGGGTAGTGTGTAAAGGATGGTCTGTAACAGCTATCAAACATCATACACCATGTAAAAATATTATAAAAAGAAAGTACTTAAGTAGGTAGTTAGGATTAGTTCTCACTTCAGTTCCTACCTACCTAATATTTTTGTAGCTAAATTTTCACACCTACGTAAAAGAAAGATCACGTTATCTTTTGAAACGATCTAAACAGAAGGTAGGTATCTTACAAAGCAATCAATGAAGATTGATACCCCTTATCATGTTTACTCATACTTTTATCAATCTGTAACTAAAGTAGAGGCATTTTCGTATTTAAATATGGATATCATATCAACCAGAAGATACAGATAAACGTAATATGGTACGCCTATATTGCTCTGTAGTAAAAAGTTGCGAACGCACTCCATAGACCTATAGTTGGGCTTGGGAGTAAAGAAACCACGAACGTTTTTTCTTTGTCGTTTCTTGATAAATATTTTCTAATACTACTATTTTATTAATTGGTAACGTATGTCGTAGGTATAAAAGACCATTTATTTACCTTTAAAATGAAAGCATTTTGTTATAGAAGATATAACTTTTTTAGTTATAGAGGTTCGTCACAATGAAAAAACGCTAGTGGCTTCGTTGCCTCGGTCTCAAGCGTATTTCCTTCGATATTACCTGTCATCGTGGTCGTGTTTACCATTATCTAGCACTAGACTAACTACATAGCAGGAGTTGTACTATGCTGATATAGCAGCAGTTATGCTACCTACGTGCGCCCATATTTAACCGTAGCCCTTACATGAACAAAATAGAAAAATGAAAGATTTATTTTTTAAACTGTTCCGTATTCTTTTAATATTTGACATTAATGTCTTAGAGGTTGGCCGAGTGGTCACAAATGCTCGGGTTCGATTCCGGGTTTTTAAAAAAAACATGTCAGTTTAGAATTGTGCCCGGTATATGGCAATAGGCTCTCCCTCTATTATGTGGGACTCACATAAATAGTGAAAGGTGGGTATTACATTGTACAATGGCAATAAGTGCCGTAATGTGCACCTCTGCCTACCCCTTCGGGATAAAAAGCGTGATGTTATGTTATGTCTTAGGGGTATGATATAGATGGTCGTAGTATTTCTTCATTTATCGCCTTTCTTCAGGTCTTTTCCCCACAATTTCTGTGGTCAACATTCGTATCCAGATTCGTTACGCGAAAGTATCACTTGTGAGCTTCTCTCAGACCCGCGCATTCTTCAGGTTCAGATGTGGACGCACCAGGAAAATTATCATTCTAATGCTATTGAAATTAGTAACAAATTGTATTTTCTTTACAGACCAACACCCAGACAAAGGCGAAAAACAAGAGTTTGCTCATATCATGGAAGGAGATCCCGCGCAAACTTCTACCGAAGTCCATATACTGCCCCAGTGGAAGTACTAAAGAATTTCCCAGTAAATCATGAATAATATTGACGCTAAACATTACTTCTGTAAGACTATTTACCCAAGATGACTGTGATGGCAGTAAAGAAAACATATCTTGTGATTTTTATGACTGTTCCTACAATTTCTATTTTAAACATTTCGAAATAAATAATATTAAAACAGAAACTATGGTTATTATTTCATGCTTATGTTATATTCATTTACATATTCACATTATATACATTAAATAAATATCGCATAATTTAATTTACAAATTTGATCTATTGACAATCTTCTACAACGAGGAAGTTCATGTCTCGTACATGAGTTGCCCATTGCACTTTTCGTTTCTTTATATCAAGTTTTAAATTTCGTTTCTTGTATTCTAAGGCTGTATGGACAAGGAATCTATTAAACTTATGGACATGTGGATGGTTAGTGTACTCTTCTACTTTCATCCATTTACAGAGATTCACTTCTCTTTGGGATGGTGTTATTTTATCTGTAATAGCTTTCATCATGAGAATAACATAAATATCAGAGTTCTCGAACATCATGTTATGCGTGTGACGGAAAGTAACGAGAGATTCAAATCTGGCGTCAACTCCTGTTTCTTCTTTCACCTCTCTCACGGCGGCGTCTATTATGTCTTCACCTGTAATGAGAAAACAAACATTTAATTTAATTATGTTAACCAGTATCTGTTCAATAACTTACTCATGTAGTTGTGTTAGTGTTAGTGTTTTGTCGTTAGTGTGACGTGTCGGTTTCGATACCCTGGCTGAGCCAAATATTATTGAGTTTAAGATTATCAAAAGTTCTCAGTAATACATCATGGAGTCCTCTATTAAATATTGCTCATAACTACAATACAGAGATATTGGCATAGATAGGTGCATAGAATACAATGTTTAGCAAAGGCTTTTGTTGTACTGTGAATCTCTGCAAATATGGATATCTCAAACAATACACATATGAATGAGGCTTATCATCAAAATATTTACCTTTTTCAACATAGCCTCCAGGAAGTTTCCAATGAGGATACTCATAGTGCTTCTCTGATACTGCCAACAGATGACCTGTGTCATTAAACACCATGGCGCCCACACCGAGGTTGGTATGGCAAGACGGAGGAAGATTCGGCATTGAGTCTCCAGGCAGCCATTTGTACATCATCACAAAGTCATCTCTTGCATGATGGAAATTAAATCCTTTCTAAGAACAGCAAGCCTTAATTAAAAACATAAATCAATTGTGGACAATTTCAAACTACTTTTATAAACTGTACAGAACTATTTGCTGTATAGAAAACTTACTTGTGCTAGTATGGGGACACAGAAAGCATCTTTGATGTTCACCTTAAACCATACACATCTGCACCCTTGTAATGCCCATTTTGATAACGAATCTGAAACATAGTTATCAAACATTTTCAAGTCAACTGTTTATGTAAGTTAATGAACTTTTTATCAGTTTAAAACAGACTTTGTTTACAAGTTGATTTGAGTGTTTTACGATTTTTACTACTTGTAGGTAAATTGAAAAATCTTTACTTTTTTTAAATTTTACTTTTATAATATATGTAAATAGTAATGTCCAATTAACAATAATTGCATGAGAAGATGAAATTGTATTATATACATAAGATTCGCAAATCTATTTCTGGATAACAATATAGATTGGCAAATGCTACGCCTAATTTTGTAATCATTAGATCAAAGTCCACTTAATAATAATTTCCTATCACATGCCATAAACTACTTTGAGCAAGACTCACTTGTAAATGTTATAGTATTATTGTATTTTAACCCATATATCCCCAAGCACATTATAGACCTTATTTCCAATGTTTAGAGACTACTTTTGTATGAACAAATTTAAGGGATGATTTGGAAAATGGTAATGGAAAATTTTCAATGGGCTAATATGGGCCTCCATTGTCTGATACAAATAAACAAATAAAATAATCCTCATTAACTCGTCGAGTACCGGTTTTGTAGACACAATTATAGAACAATAGGATGCGGTCACCGGTGACCGCTTGGTGTTTGACAGTTTAATCAATGTTTTATTCAGGCAAATATCAAAACTATACTAAGTTCAAAATATATATGTTAGTACCTACTAAATAATAAAAATAGATATATAACAGTAAAATATATACAGCTTAGTTTAAAAATTATTGATCATTTAGTTATAATGGAATATTGGAATGTGTAAATAAAATGTGTTTTATGTGAGATTTTTACAATATCAAAAAAAAACTGGTAACCATACAACTATCGGAAAAGATAGTTTAGTTGTTATCTTCTTTATCAACATGCTTAGAGTAAATTAATGAATCGTGGAGGATGAAGACTTCTTCATCTATTATCTATTTAGATATGAAAATGTTTGTTAATATCTACTTAAATTCTGCCTTTGCGATTAACAAAAATTATGATGATTAATAATTATTGTCATTATAGAACAATAGGTTGCGGTCACCGGTGACCGCTTGGTGTTTGACAGTTTAAGTAACTTTGAAACTGTTAAGTATAATTCTATTTATTTTCTATTGGGACTAAGTATAGTACCATATCCCAATTTTTTTACATATAATATGCAGCATGTTCCATAGACACAATTATGCAGGGCACAATTCAAGACATTGTACTAACTAGTTAGTTTTCAAGATCTAAAAACACAACTCATTAATAATATTTAAAATGAATTACTTCTACTTACCATCAAGATTTTCATTGAACTTTTTCTCATTAAACATCTCTTTAGTTGAGTCAATTGTGATGCCATTGTATCTATCTTTAGCCCCATTGAATATTTTATTAGATGATGCTTCTGTGGAGTATGCACATACAGGAACCTTTCTAAAATCAGAAACACTTAAATTATATTCAGTAACATTATTGCACACGATCCAGAGTGAGTTTATCAAGATTTGTGTTTAATAAATAAACATGATATAATAAGTAAATAACGAACAGACGCAAGATTTAAATAATTTTGTAAAGCTTAGCATAACATTTTATAATGTTTAAGCTACTTACCCTAAGAATAGAGTTTTTTGGTTGAGACGTAAACCAAATAATAGTAATTTATTCATTATTGCTTTAATAGCATTATCAAATAGAAGATAGAACGTAGAAAAACAAATTCACAATCACAAGTCTGTAAAAAATCAAGTTTTACTTCGTCGTTCTCATTGAAAAATGACGTTTGACAAGTTGACAATAAATTAAAAATGTGCGCCAATGTCAAACAGTCAAAGACAGTCCCCATGCTTATGCTACATTCATTGAACCAGGCTGAATATTAATTTTAGGTTCTGACGGCTACTGAGACGTGACGCTATAATTATGATTTTGATGATTGGAAATTGATATTTTAATAAAAAATGTTTATATTTCTATAATAAATTACCAACTATTGCGCAAATATGAATATTTACATGTATTGTGAAATTGCTTAACACTGATCACTACTAAGTATTGAAAGTCACTGTCACTGTCAATGTGGCCACTTGTCATCTGATGACATATTTTCCATTTTATCATTGCGTTATCAATTCGAATTAAATTTGGTTGGTTTTTGCAACGAAGTTAAATTTTATAATTGTTCTGAAGAATATCTAACAAAATTCAAGCCAGAATTGTGCTTACCTAATGCTACACAATCGTATGATAGTTATAATAAATTGAATCAAAATGGAATCTAAAACTTTTGAAGGTGTTACAGATAGGTACAATGGTATTACAGTAGATTCTCAGGAAGAACCTTGTGAAAACGATCAACTCTTAGATCAACTGAATGGTAATTATGATGCAAATTCAACAGATCTTATCTTTTGTTAGAAATTGTATTTCCGACTGAAGTTGTGTACCATAAGAGTAACAGAAATGATGAAGTCTTCGTTTTTTTTATTTCAGAATCGATAAGAGTGTGGACTGAATCGAACAAACGCTGTATATGGTTCAAAGTTAACATCAAAGACGCAGCTTGGGTACCAGTGTTAGCTAATGTAATTTTGTTTATTTTTATTTTCTCTGAAGTTTTTTTTAAAGTATGTAAGCAAAGTATAAATATTTAATTTTGGTTTTTTATACAGGAAGGCTTCAATTTCCATCATGCCCGTGATGATTTTGTCATGATGTACAAATGGCTTCCTAACACTCCTTCCAACTTACCTCCAGCTTGCCATACAAATCTTGGTGTTGGTGGAATGGTATTCAATGATAAAAATGAAATATTAGTAGTTGCCGAGAACTACATTGAATTCCCACATTGGAAACTTCCTGGAGGATATGTGGAAAGAGGTAATATCAAGCCTAACTCTATTATCAGTTGCTTTTTAAATAAGCAGTAGTTCATTTCTTGTCTATTTACAGGAGAAGACATAAAAGATGCAGCCATAAGAGAAGTTAAGGAAGAAACAGGAATTGATGCAACTTTTGAATCTATGGTTACACTGAGACACACCCACAACACTATGTTTGGAAACTCTGATATCTATGTGATCATCTTGTTGAAAGCCACATCAGAAACCATCACAAAAGCCGACAATGAAATCAAGGCATGCAAGTGGATGCCTATTGAAGAATATATGAACCACCCTGATGTTCTAGAGTTCAACAGATTTATTGCTAGACAAGCTCTAGACCTGAAGACTAGGAACTTAAAACTGCAGCTTCGTAAAGAAATGCTTAGAATTAAAAATTTGACCAGGGAAATGACAGCAGTGGTAATAGAAGATCTTGATAAATAACTGGCAGCAGTGTTCAGGGTCATATGATAATAGCAAAGTTGTACAGAGATAACTTATATCTTAATATGAAATGATAACAATAAGTTGCTAATTTATACATGTTGCATTCAACTTCCGTCTACTACAGTTTAATATAGCTTTACCATAATTATTGCTGTGATTGATCGCTTAGCAAACACTTGTCCATGGGATATGCACATGTTTTTTATTATACAGTATAAATGCAGTACAGTGTTGAAATGTGATAATAGTAAAATGTAGGGTTAATTTGAATCAATAATAAAATCTTTATTAAAATCATTACCATGTATTTATGATTATTTGTTACATAATTCAGTTTTACAATTATTCAGTTGACAATGATTTCATAAGACAAGAAATTCCATTTATGTACAACATTGTCCATCCTGCAATCTTATAAATTGTAAACTGAATTACCTAGCTACTATATTAAAAATGTACCTATAATGATTTTATGACTATAAATTTGTTACAAATAAATTATATGTTAAACAATTTTTACAAGTAATCTTTCCACCTAATATAATTATAACCTTTAACAAATGTTTTAAATGACAAAGCAGAAGCAAAGTATATTTACATAGCAAGTTCAACAAATTGACCTCTTACATCATTTTTGTTTCTAAAACTGTTGCTCAGTGTTGATTGTGTCGCTAGTACGCAACATTTTATAATAAGTTCTAAAATCACAATGTGAGTTTTAGGCACTAACATCAAGGACTGAGTGAATGTGTTACCAATGAGCAAGTTGTGAATGGCATGGAACTAATTTTAAACCATGTGCATGCCATGTTTGCTTTAGGTCGTGGCAGGCTGTTTAAATGAGGCCCACATCTAGTCTTTAATATAATCTTTTATCTGTTGCCTTACTAAAACCTAATTTAATAAATATTAAGGACAATCTTAAATTTGTCACATTCCCAGACTGCTTACAACATCAACTTATAAAAATAGTAATATAATAACAGAACACCAATCAAAGGAAAAAATAACATGAAGACCATGATAATATAGCACTTGAACAATCTAACAATAACTTGAGGTAAACCACAATCTAATAAGCTATCAGGTACTAGAACTTGATGCATGTGGTGTAACTATGACCCTGTCAAGGTTGAGAAATGCAATCAAAACATTGAGCAGCATAAAAAAATTTAGGTAGTTTACAAGACCACAATTTTTTGTAACAATAAACATGGATTTTGTTCATTTGGAATGTTAATCATGCCATTAGGAAGATATTATATTAATAAAATGCCAGCTGTGAAGTAGTCTTTACACTGTATGATCAGATAGTTGAAAGAAAAAGGACCTAGAGAATCCTAAGAGTTGGCACTATGGCTATTACTTCTCCATAGAACAAGCCTTAGGCTTATGCAATATGTATTGTCTTATCAAGGTCTTCATATTTATTTTGTTAGCATGTATTATTTATTATTTGTTATGTACTATAATAATTGGCGCCAGACATTAGGACTCACAATAAAATAATAAACGTTTAATTAAGTGATTTCTTTCATGGATTTAATCCAGGTCAGGGGCGGCAGCATTTCTTCCTACATAGTCTCCATCATCATCGGAACTATCAGCTTCACCTATTATTGACTTCAAAAGTCCTCCAAATACTGATCCACCATGTTTGTTGTCGGGCGGTATTTCTATGCCAAACCAAATGCGCCCAATGTTGTCTAAATACACTGAGTAGTTGGGATCTCTTTTAATACTTATTGCATACCAATTTCTTAAAATTTTAAACTGATTAGAATGTTTCCTGAAACAGAAAATTTGTATGAGATTCTAATAACAATGTAAAAAGTAAAAATATAATAATATGAAATGAAATATTCTATACTTACTGTTCAATTGCACGTAATAGAAACCACAAAAAATTTAGTAATGGAAATATGTAAGGAGGCCCTTTATTATTGTTTATTGTAGGGTGTAGGCCTGTATATTCATTAAATGTATCTGTGGCCATTTGTATATTGCGCAGACAAAGAATTTGCAATACTGGCTGTGCTATGAACAAATCTATTTCAGATTTTAGCCCTTTTGTTGTGTGAAGTTCGACAAGCATACTGGCATATGCAGCTCCGTCACAAGAATGCAAGAAGTGTCTATGAGCAGCTGCATATTTCTTTTCCTTCCAATACACTTCAGCGATTCTCTGAAACAAGATAAAAGTAACATGTAATCTAAAGTTTATATATAAGTTTATAGGCTGTTGAATACTGTTGATGATGATGATGATGATGATGAATCTAAAGTAGAATGTAGACAAATCTGAAGTAGAAAGTAAACAAGGTGAATGTCAACTTGCAGTGCAATGAAACGGGGTCTTATAAGACTGCTACTTGTGTTTACATAACAATATACTCATCCCAATTAGAATCAAGTACCTGATGAAGTAGTGGATGTCCTTTTTTGTTATTATCCATAGACCATTTGACAGAATTAGTGAGGTAAGATTCCCTCTCGGGTATACTAGCACTCATTAATTCAAATAACTTAGCTAGTTTCTCAATCCATTCGTGACATGGTTTCGTTTCTGATTTATTCAACACATCTATGAGTAATATTGCCAAATCTGCTCCACTCTCTTGCTGGTCACGTTGTAGCAACAACGTCGAACCTTTGTACAATAGATTTAATAGGTCTTCATACTTTTTTTGACTAAGATATCTGCAAAAATCATAGCATTTTAATGAAACTTTCGTTATTAGGTTCCTGAACAACTTGAAGCGTAAATACATGACTTGTACCTGAAATAAAGAGTTCTATACATTTGATGTGCCTCATAGTAATGGCCAGAGTTTACAGACGCTTCTAACTTATCAAGTACTCTTGAAACTCCTCTATCCCCTCGTGCAGCCATCATTTAATTTCTAGAACAATCTGTTTTTCTTCTATTTCTATTCACAAAACCAATTTACGCCATGTCCATGAATTGTCGGATTTTCTTAAAAGTATTTTTTTGTTACTTTGACACACTGTCTATTTAGACAACACACCTCCTTGAGCCATTGCATAAATAACTTTGGATGTAAAGCAGTCCACACACGCCATTAATTTTAGTCGATTTTAAATATAATTCTTCAGGCTTTATTTTACTTTGAAAATACTAATTTTCATTGATAATTTTAAAGATGTATATTAATTTTGTTTGTTTTAATGTAATGTATGCTTTGCGCAGAAAATTATACATGGCTTGCACGAATAAAATTAATGTACGAAATGTTTTACGCATACATTATTTACCTTTACTCTTTGATTAGATGAGTAAGTGATCCTCATTGTTGGCAATTTTGATTATTTGTTAATAACCAGTAACCCTAAATAGCGAGAATGTTTGCAAATGTACCACTAATAAGTGGTTCTGGCTTTAAAAGTCAAGGATATTTTTTTTAAATAAAACTTGGTATGTACTGAGGTTCGGAACAACCATCCCAGGATAACACAAAGAGGTCTTCAGTACAGGACTCGTGACAAATTGCGCAGCAATCATCTGCCCAGACGCAGAGCTATATAAATATCAAAGGCGACTGTGACTGACTGACTGATTCACTCGTTGACATTTTTTTTATGGGGGGAAAATCATCAAATGACTGCTCCCACCTGGGTGAGGCGGGAGGGAGTGTCAGACTCTTACTGACTAACTCTTACTCTTACTGACATAGTGATCTATCAACGCACAGTCTAAACCACTGGACGGATCGGGCTGAAATTTGGAAAGCCTAAGCATTCCGCTAAAAAAGGATTTTGATCATGTCCCCTCAAGGGGATAAAATAGGAGATAAAGTTTGTCAGTTTTAAATCGATCGGGCTGAGATTTTTCATGCATAAACCTAGTACCTATGACATAGATATCTCTTAAGAAAGGATTTTGATAAATTCCACCCTTAACCCGTAGAGGTCCGAGCGGTCACCGGTGAATAAAGGGATAAAAGTTTGTATACATCTTCTTAGCCATTGCATCTATTAAATCTCGAGTCATTGAACCTTTTTGAGTTACATTCGATAAAACGATAATTTGAGATCTGGGAAACGTTGTATGATAGTTTTTATCACAGAAGTCCCATGGGAACGGGAACTATGCGTCAAAGCCCCGGGAGTCTCTATCTCTTACCCACTGAACTTATTAGAGATTTGGTACAACAATAGTCGATAGAATAGTTTTTATTACTCAAACCTTACGGGAACGGGCACTGTACTGGTAAAATCCCTGCGGGATTATACATTTTTTTAAATCACGATAAATTTATTTCACAATACACAAGTCATTTTTCTACGCGGACGAAGTCGCGGGCAACAGCTAGTTTGGATATAAATGGTGAATTTGTATTTGACGTGGCAATCCAAGGCCTTTTGTTCGGCAGTGGATGTTTGTTTGGTTGGTTTCGATATATGTCGTGGTGGCCCAGAAGTTCAAGACGCCCGCTTCTCATGCATGAGGGAACATGCTGTTGGTCGGTTTCGAACCCGTACCTTGGTAAGTACTTTTTATTCAGGTATTGAGTGGTTTCAAATAATTTGAATAAGATTTCTTTCAACACATTTATTAAAACAGAAAAACAACAGCTAATACAAATCAAAATGGAGGAACGAAAAAGAATGACAAAGAGAACCAAAACGCCACCTGTGGCAATATCTAGAAACTTAGTTTTATAAAGACACCTATAAATTTACCTCTTTGCAATACTCCCACTTAAATTTATGAGGTGTCCGTGTGCTGCATGTTTACATGCACTACATTATAAAACTACACTTTTAAGACACTATCTCTTATAAAAGCGAACTTACAAAGTGGTAAAGCTTTCGTAAGAAAATCAGCTAATTGACATGAACTTTCAACATATTTAATATTAATTACCTTATCTTCAACCTTTTCCCTAATAAAATTATACCTTATGTCAATGTGCTTACTTCTCTTATGAAATACTGGGTTATGTATTAATTTAATCGCACTTTGATTATCAATGTTCAACGTCACAGATGTTTGGTTTTCCCCTATATCTAGTAAGAATTGTTTAAGCCACAATATTTCTTTGGTTGCATCACTCGCAGCCATATACTCAGACTCTGTCATTGACAATGTTACTGTATTTTGCTTATGACTTGCCCAAGTGACAGGTCCACCATTCATTAAGAATATGTATCCAGTAGTGGATTTTCTAGAGTCTAAATCGCCAGCAAAGTCAGAATCTGAATATCCAACCAATTCAGAATTACAATCATAAACAATTGATCTATCCTTTTTCTTTCTAAGTACTCTTTAAAATCGTTGTTTACATATTCCCCACCATTGCCTGTGTGTAGGATGCGCACATCGTGTTGAAATTGATTATTTACTAAAGCATTATATTTCTTGAAATACTCTAGTGCTTCATTCTTGCACTTCAGGAAATACACATGGCGATAACCTGTGGCACTATCTTTAAACAAAACGAAGTAACGTTTACCTGACACAGATGGTTCCTCAATGGGTCCGTAAACGTCACTGTAGACTATATCACCAGCCTGTGTTGGACCCCTTGTTGACTTATAAAATGGTAATCTTGCTTGCTTGCCATATTGACAAGCCTCACAAATAAAATTATCATTACCTGTCAATGTTACAGGAATTATTCCATTTTTGCTCATTTTCTGAAGTTCTTTAACATTAAGGTGTCCTAGACGTTGATGCCATACTTTAATATCAGTTTGAACGATGTTACAATTTTCTTCAATAACTGTTTTCATCTCTAATTCATACAAATTATTGTCTTTTAAATATGCATGCATAACCACCAAATTGTTCTTCATTATTTTGGCACGTAAATTATTTTTCACAATAATATAGCCTCTTCTGGTTGCCGCACCCTCAGAAAAAAGGTTTCTTCGCAGCTCAGGAACATAAAATAAGTTCTCTAATATGCTCTCCTCCCACTGGCCATTATTTCTTCTTTTAATTAATATTGAACCTTCTCCACAAACTTTAATATTCTGTTTGTTTCCTAATTTGACAGTTCTGTCACAATCATGGTTGTCATATTCAATAAAATTATGAAAAAATTCTCGCCTGTATGTCATGTGCATGGATGCTCCGCTGTCCAATATCCACACATCATCGTCGCTCGTAGATAACGAATACTTTTCTGCACTAAATGCTAACATATTTTGCTGCTCTTGTTTCTTATAAACAGATTTCTTAGGTGCTCTACATTCCCTTGCAAAATGACCTCTCTTGTTACAGTTGTAGCAAATAAACCTGTGACTTTGATTTGCATCGCTCGTAAAATTGCTTGACTTCACATTGTGCCCAACTTGCTTTGAGTTTTTCTTTGACATCACTAATGCTGACTCACTATTGGTATCATTCATCAAGCTTGCCTCTTCATCAATCAAACGTGATGTTAAGTTTTGTATAGTCTGATTACCTGGATCTAGTGACAACCACGCTTGCCGTAGGGAACGATATGAAGGTGGCAGCGTGCTCAATATTTTGGTCATCACTGCTGTATCACTCAACTTTTCACCACATTCTCTCAGTTGCTTCGCTAAACCTTCAACTTTTGAGACATGCTGCGCCATTGTATCATTTGAACAATATGTATATTGATAGAACTGTTCGTGCACTATCATTTTGTTGAACTCGGATTTGTGTTCGTAAATAGCTTCTAATTTATTCATTACTTCTTTCGCCGTTTCGCATGTTTCTATCAGAGAAATTTGGTTCAGATCCATTGAAGATGTCAAAATGAACATGGCCATTCCATCTTGTTTGTTCCATTGAGCTAGCTCTGCAATATTAGTGGGTCTTGGGTTATTTAAATCCAATCCTTTTGCTCGCAAAGCGCATTTAATCTGAAACTTCCATTGCTTAAAGTTCTTCCCGTCAAACTTTTCTACTTTCATCGAATTCGTGACTTCCATAGTGAAAAAAAAATTATCAAAGGTTATGTTTTCCGCGTGCCGGTTATTCTCTATTTCTATTATACTGCTCTTTATTCAATTCTTGCGTTTCAAATAATTTGAATAAGATTTCTTTCAACACATTTATTATAACAGAAAAACAACAGCTAATACAAATCAAAATGGAGGAACGAAAAAGAATGACAAAGAGAACCAAAACGCCACCTGTGGCAATATCTAGAAACTTAGTTTTATAAAGACACCTATAAATTTACCTCTTTGCAATACTTTTTACCAATGTGAGTTTTTTTAAATTATATGTTGGTACTTTCTAAGCTTATTTAAACACCACTGGCAAACGGTAAAGGAAAATCGTGAGGAAACCTGACCTGGGCCTATAATTTCTAATAAAAGGTTTGAAATCGCCAACCCGTATTGGGCAAGCGAGGTGATTAATGTTCACACCTTCACCATATCAGAAGAGGCCTTTGGTCAGCAGTGGCCATTTATAGGTTGTTGACGAAGTTGCGTTGTTGTCTAGAGATCGCATTTATAGGTTGTTGACGAAGTTGCGTTGTTGTCTAGAGATCGCATTTATAGGTTGTTGACGAAGTTGCGTTGTTGTCTAGAGATCGCATTTATAGGTTGTTGACGAAGTTGCGTTGTTGTCTAGAGATCGCATTTATAGGTTGTTGACGAAGTTGCGTTGTTGTCTAGAGATCGCCTTTAAGGATGACAAAGCCTACCTCTATAATCAAACCTACCTATATTTTTTTAAGATTAAGGTTCTTATGACTCTAAGCGTAACATCATCGAATCACCAGTCATAGGTGCTTAATATCGAACACTAGTTACTTCCGTGAGGGTTTACTCGCTGCACGACTCTATTTATTTATTTACACTTCTTGCAATTGTATACAATTATGTATTGTATGTAGCGTTATGATCTATTGCGACTATGACTATTCAACATAGCTTAACAATTTTTTTTCAATTAGGATCAATAGTTCCGGAAATTAGATCGTAATATTTGAAATATTAATTATTTTTAGTTTTTTTTTTAATTGTAGGTCAAGTTTGGGTGGTTCCATTTGTTTAAGATCGGTAGTCTTTCTTCGTAGATTTTAGGAGTAAAATTTGTGGTAAAGTTTTGTTACATGAACATCGTCAATAAAACAATAAAATAACACAGATAGGGAATCACTTGCGATATTTGGTACGATATGGAACTATCGCAGCTATGTAGAATCAGTAACATTTGTTCGCAGTGGTAAATCTTGGTAAATAATACATTGGTCGAGGGTTTACGTAGGTGAAAAGAAAAGACATGGCTCTGGGGCGATCCCCCTAAGGAGCCGTTTATTTTATTCATGGATGAGCATTTGGTAGACATACCAACGTACGTGAGAAGCTGTCTAAAATACTACCTACCCTTGGTGGATAATTAAATACCTAGAACATTATATTTGAACATAGTTTAGTACTAATTTTGGTACAGCCACATAGTGCCAGCAAACTTACGATATTCTACAGATTCCGTTCAAGTAGCTTCGGTTATCTACTAAATAGAAATTGCAAAGATGGACGACCTGTGGAACGATTGATGTTGCTAGATAGTTTGTGAAAGAGTTATATTACACTTGTCTACCGCAATGCGGCAATGGACTATCTTTTTTCTTTGCCAATACCGCAATCCAAGTGAGATAAATTATATTATTGTATTGAAGACTAAATTCACGCATTACATAGCCTTGCCGTCGAAAATTACTAGGGCTTGCTTCTGAAATAAACATAGTATTGTAGTTTCTAAAACAGACTTATCTTGTGTGGTTATGTTTAGGACATTTTCGGTGTTTATGTATCTAACAAAACTATCAATGCCGGTCGCCGAATGAATTAGTTAAATAAAGTTTGTTTCTGCAAAAGCCGAGGTCCTTGAATCAATATCAAGAGTTTATCAGGAGCTTTTGTTTCGCTCGAAGAATGGGTTTCAGCCAAGTCTAAATAAAATTTACATTGACACAATTTAGAATCATACTCGTATCCAATATATAATATGTCGCGAAGAACCGAACGGGTTACCGGGACTCCGGCTCGAAGCGCAGAAGGAGCGGGGTGGTTTTTAGTCAGTAAGAGTCTGACACTCCCTCCCGCCTCACCCAGGCGGGAGCAGTCATTCGATGATTCCCCCCCCTCCCTATAAAAAATTCAATATAATATCCTCAATATATGTATGTGGGTAGGTATCTAAACAAAAAAAATATTTCGAGTGTATAGTTACTCTCCGAGGAATTCTTGTTAACTTAATTATAAACTCTTATAGGTGAAGAGCACTTTCCGATAGTGTTATTAATGATCAAGTATTAACTAATAGTGATGGATAAGTAACGAGATCGGAAACTTTGTTAAACCATTAAGTAGTGATACAAGGAACATTTATCTTGAAGATTAACTGATGTTGGTTTCGTTCAATACATCACCATCAACAGCCCATGCTGCCTATGTCACTAGACTTTTTTTTCTTTTTAATAAAAAACTATGGACTACTACACTATGGGCCTCCTCTACATAAGAGGGTTTAACACGATCTCCACGCTTCGCAGGTAAGGTTGGACATGGTAGTTTAAACGTTTCTGGTTTATCAGATCTGGTATCAGCTTATAAGACAACGTTGCTGCTTCTGATCTCTGCCAAATGCATAGTCCATTAGTCACCTTTTACGACACCCACGGGAAGAGCAGTGGTCATGACAAATTAAAAGTAGGTAGGTACTCTACGTCAACTATCTCCCCACAGCTCTTGAAGTACAGACAAATAAGTAGAATTTTCCATTAAATCAAAATTAATCTAGTCATTACAAGATGACTGTGTAAATTCGTGGAGCCCTCTGTGGTTTCTGCAAATCCCATGAGACAAAGACGTGAGTTACCTAAATGTGTACCCACCTATACATTATAATGTATGAATGTACAAGGGTAGGTAAGGACGCCTTTCCATTTATCTTTCGGTACGAACATATCGAAGAATTTCCTCAATACGGTGAGTCCCGTATGTTCAATTTCAACACCCTTTCCGACTTCTGATCTTATTGTTTGTTCTTTCACCTATCAAACCTTTGTTGTTTAATTAAGTTTTTGTTTAAATTTGAGTTTCATCATACCTAATATTTGGTTAACATACTTACATAACGCTTTCTATCCCTAAAGAGGTAGGCAAAGGTAAATATAATTATTTATAGGTACATATGTATGTATGTACAATGTATCATCGCGTTTTCACTTATTGTAATTTGAGACCTCGTGCTGTTACTGAGAACATTTTTAAGCTGAAAAATATCCTTTACTTTTACTTTACTAGACTCCGACAGTCTACAAGAAACTTCGATCATATTCGACATATCTAGAGATTCGATATTCAAAATCTATTCGTTTGTGAATATACCAATTGAATAGCTCACTATCGTATAGTGTCAACAACACGTATCTAACGTCGATCGTTCCGTTTGTATTCCTACCTTTGATGTGGTCGTCTAATTTGTTTTATTGGGCGTTCGAGTGCTCTGAGCACATAAGTGATCTTGACTGTTGTCAGTAACCACCACTTATAATTTCTGGAGAGAATCTTGGCAACAGCATTTTATCTTAATCCTCGGAATTGTTTCATTCAAAATTATCACTTTTGCATTATTTTGATGACGGCCAACACATTTTTCGTCACTTCTCTTTCTGTGGTTTTCATAACACATTTGAATTCTCTCTGACAAACCTGAATTTTAAAACTGCGCCATCAAACTGCGACACTCGCCAAGTTTGAAGATTATGACAAACCTTCATAAGTAGTTAGATGACACCTATAGTCGTGCAGCGCAGTATCACGGGCTTCACGTCTACGAACAAAAAATATATACTTAGGTACGCTACCAAAATAAATGTTATTATGATATTATATTATTTGAATGACGGATCCATTTTATTGACACATCGGAAAGTTCACGAATAAAAATTACACATAACTTTTTCGAGTAGGTTGTTGAGTATTTGGCAGTTCAGATAAGGGCCTTTTGATTAAGCTGACCTAAGATTCCTACCGTAAATATAATTAACTCGTCGAGTACCGGTTTTGCAGACACAATTATAGAACAATAGGTTGCGGTCACCGGTGACCGCTTGGTATTTGACAGTTTAAGAAGAAAGAAACAAGAATACAGAGTGTTTGGGAAGGTAAGACGACTTGAAGTGTTGTGTGTGTGTGTTGTGTTACATTCGTTATATAGAATTATTTGAATAAATTATCTTTGCATTTAATTAGGTACTTAACTCTGATATTACTTTATTAATCAATTAGGTATTGATTACGATAATTTTTGTAGATTTTTTGATAATATTGCTTTGAATTTCGTACCTAAATGTAAGCACAATCATAGTGCATATATGATAGTTATTCGCCTGCTAATTAGAGCAAGTAATCACAATTCAATTACCTAATTAAATCAATTCACCAGATGCGGATATGCAAAAAATTCATAAATGTGTTGATGCATTCGGAATGAATGAAATCAATTGAAGTATTTAAAAAATGTATACGACATACATTTTTTAAATACTTCAATTGATTTCATCTTTCACCGAGTAACCGCTGCACCGCTTTGGAAAGAGGCCAAAGGATCTCCAGCCGGCAATTAGAGTCTTTTAATGTCTGCAAAATTCAGTTGGATAGTTTTTAAGCGCCGTAATTAATGACGTTTTTCTTAATTTCCATAAAGAGTTAGCAGATTCGGAATAAATAATATAAATTAGACACTTCCCAAATTAAATATTCAGATGTTGTTCTTAATGAGTTTTGTGTCAGTTAGATAAATGTAGTTGAAAAATATAAAAAAGCTGGTAAATGTCCTGCCAAGTCGGTCGGCGGCACGGCGGCTGTCTAGACGAATTCTTTAATTTAATTCATTGAAGACACCTATTGTCTTCATTTTGTATAAATATTATCTAAGAGACCGTGGAACAAATCGCAAAGTTCATAAAAAAGTAGGTACAGCTTAGAAAATTTGTGACAGACTTAGTCCATATTTGTTAGTAACAATGTTCTTAGCCTAGTGTTAGTAAAAATACACACAACAATTAGAAACAGTAATAACATACAAATAAATAAATGAGTAATTAGTTTGTATGACTGCCTCGTTGGCAGAGTATTCGCAAGTGCGACTGCCGGGCAAGGGGTCTCGGGTTCGATTCCCGGGTCGGGCAAAGTATTACTGGGTTTTTTAAAAATTCTCAGTAATAGCACGGAGTCTGGAAATGTGCCCGGTATATGGCAATAGGCTCACCCCCTATTACATGGGACTCATAACAACTAGTGAAAAGTGGGTGTTACATTGTACTGTGGTAGAATGTGCACCTCTGCCTACCCCTTCGGGGATAAAAGGCGTGATGTTATGTTATGTATGTAATTAGTTTGTAACAATATTCTTAGCCTAGTGTTAGTAAGATACATAGATATACATACATACTTATGATTAAGTCAGGCACTTGCTTTCACGTGTAGGCTTATCCAGTGCGCCATCAGCACCGAATCCCAGCGTCCGGCACACACGGCCAGCATGCCGCTAGGGCTACCGCGCACTCGTGACATCATTGATGCACAGCGCTTACGCATGATCGCATGGAATCCATCCACATGCGCCTCCGCGAATATGCCACTCGCACTACAGTAACGCGGCAGCCCCATCAACACCCTGAACGCGTTGTTGTACTGAACCCGGAGGGCATTGTACGTCCCCTGCGTGTATTTAGCCCACAAACTGCATGTATAAAATGATTGGCAGAATGCCCTAAATAGTGTGTTACCTTCACTTCTTGGGCACGACGAGCGAACCTTCGAGCCAACATATTACAGCGGACACACAACGCCCTACGTTTTCTCGCAATGTCCATATCGTCCTTCAGGTCATCGGTAACCCAGTGGTCCAGATACTTGAAATGGGCTACTCGGTTTAAAGGCGTATCATAGAGTGAAACAGGTGGTATGTCTGGGAGATTCTTTTTTAATGCCTTAAAAACCATAACCTCGCTTTTCTTTACGTTGTATCTGAGCCCATGAGCCTCCGCATACCTTTCACACGTACGAAGCAGCCTTCGCAACGCGCCGATTGATGGGCTGAGCAGCACCATGTCATCCGCATAACTAATATTATTTACGCAAACGCCATGTATGTGACATCCAACTCCTGTGCTGCTCAGCTCCCCAATCAAGCGATCCATGTACACAAAACACCGTAAATTAGTTACTACACAATATACATGTGTGGGTAATTTCATATTAATAGATATGTATAGAAACATTCGTCTATCACACACATCTTGGTATTTAAATATCATTTTTGTGTCGGTATACGTAATTATTTAGTAAATAAGTTTAAATAAAAACGAGGGTAAAGATAAAAATAACTTATAACAAACTGGTGACTTCGATACCACAATTTAACATTACACGAATGGGCATTGTTAGGGACGTCCCTGTCGAATGGACAGAGGACGAAATCATTAGTAATATCAAGGTTCCCGCTGGGTGTGGGGCTGTGATAAAGGCTAGGAGAATGAACCGCAGAGTCTCAACCACAAACGGTACCGAATGGAAGCCTACTCAAACTGTAGTGCTTACTTTTGACGGCCAAACACTACCTAAAAAAGTGTTTTGTTTTTACTCAGCGCTCCCGCTTCGTCCGCTCCAAGCCACGTTGTTTCAAGTGTGGCCAGGATCATCCAGGGGATGGATGCCAGATTCCAGCTGAGACCGCCATCTGTGTCAATTGCAATGGCACCCATTTTGCTAATGACAAAGATTGTCCTGAATTGGGCCGCCAGAAGAGCATCAAAGCTCTGACGGCTGAAAAATCAATTTCATATGCGGAAGCAAGCCAGGTTTTCCCTACTGTAAAAAGGTCTTATGCTGAGGTCTCAAGATCAGTCAACCTCATAGATCCATCTCCTATTAAAAAAACACCCCAACAAAGAGTCTTCTATAAAAAAAACTATACACCTTAAACCTAAATCACATGCTCCCCTATCTCCTAGCTATGATAAGAAGGCCCATCAGGCCCTTATCCAAGACCACTCTTACTCCCCATCCAAAAACGGTTGCGCTTTCCCTGTGGAATCCGGAACCAACATTCGTAGCTCCAAGTATATTCTTAATATAGTTTCTGATATGCTCATGGCAGTACTATCAAACCCTGCCCAAACGGTACCGGACCACGTCGCACAAAAGCTTTCAACAATTCTTGATTATATTTGTAAAATTCCTACCTCTAACACTGCTTCAGTGGAACGTGAGGAGTACTCTTCCCAGGAAGAGTGACTTACTCCACTTAATGAATAAATTTAAACCATCGATTTGTGGCATTGCTGAGACATGGCTTCGTCCGAATATCAATTTCGGGATCCCATGTTTCAGTGTTGTCAGACATGACAGATCTGATGGTTATGGAGGGTGTGCTTTGTTAATTAATAACAAAGTACCCTTCTCCCAGATCCCTCTAACCTTCGTTGGCGATGACATAAATGTTGTCGCTGTTAAGGCTGAGGACATAAATATATTTGTATTTTACATTGCTCACCCTCATGTTGACCACCTTATTTTGATTAAAAATTTACTTACCTCAGTAAGTGGCCCATTACTTGTTATGGGTGACTTTAACTCCCATCACTATAGATGGGGTTCAGATTTTTGTGATAATATGGGTAATGAGCTAGTTGAGATGCTGGACGAACTCGATCTGTGTGTCATTAATGATGGCAGCCCTACTCGTAGGTCTGCATTTGGTCAAAGAAACAGCTGTGTGGACTTGACCTTTTGCTCGCCTGCTATGGTTAGCGTGCTAAATTGGAGTTGTTTAAATTTGACCTATGGTAGTGATCACTACCCCATCATAATTAAACACCTGTCAAAATCCATCCCAGATAAACCCCTTCCCCCCCTATTAAGATATCGTTTAGATTCCGCAGACTGGGATCTTTACTCTAAATTATTAGACCTCCGCATTTCTCTCCTTCCACCAGTTAACAATGAGAATTCTTTGGAATGTTTCTCCAAATTTTCCGACCTGATATCCTCCACAGCCGAAGATTGCTTTCCTGTGAAAAATGCACCGAAAGGCAATATCCCAATATCCCTTCTCCACCATGGTGGGATAGTGAATGCACTGCCATGATAAGAGCTAGGAATGCGGCTGAAAAGACATATAACCAAGATATGAACCTGGAAAACCTCCTAAATTTCAAGCGAATTTTGGCTAAGTCAAGGAAATTGTTCAAGAAAAAGAAGAGACAAGGGCGGCAGAGATATTGTGGTTCACTAAACCCATCGACACCAATATCCAAAGTTTGGCAGAGAGTTAAAAATTTTAGGAACTCCACCAAACCTCCCACTATTTCCACCTTACCCGAATCTCTGAGTAACAGTTTTTCAACCACATTGCTCCAACGTATGTTCCTACTGCAGATGAATGCTGCCTGAAATCCCATGAGATCGAGCGACCCGAGTCTCATGACCCGCTCGATTTGGAGTTCTCACCTGAAGAACTTCAAACGGTACTCAATCATGTGAAGGACTCGGCACCAGGGATTGATGGGTTCCCCTACTCATTCCTAACTAAAGCAGGAACTAAAGCGAAGCAATACTACCTTGACTTGGTCAATTTTTGCTTTATTTCAGGCTATATTCCTCCTACCTGGAAGGTTCAGGTTATTATGCCGCTGTTAAAAGCTGGCAAGGACCCTGGTGACCATTTGTCGTACAGACCTATTGCCCTATCGTCCATACTTATTAAAACTTTTGAACACCTCATCAAAAACCGCCTTGAATGGTTGGTTGAGAGCCAGAGGCTGCTTCCGGCGACTCAGTTCGGCTTCAGGAAAGGTCTGGGTACGGCTGACAGTGTGGGTACCCTCACTTCAGCCATCCGACTGGCCCTTAGCAGGCAGGAGTCGTTGGTCGCAGTCTTCTTGGACATCTCAGCGGCCTATGATTCTGTCCTCTTACCCCTTCTCAGGCAGAAACTGCAAAAGCTGAGAATCCCGAGTAGGATCTGCCGAATTATAGCCCACATCCTTTCCGATCATACCCTCCAATTAAGAACTCCTGAGGATAACCCAGTACGGAGGTCCTCCTGGAAAGGTTTACCTCAGGGGTCAGTCCTTAGCCCCATCCTTTATAACATTTATACATATGACCTTCCCTCCTGTCTAAATTTTAACTGTAATGTCCTTCAGTATGCTGACGATATCGCACTAATGGTTACTAACAGCTCTATAACAGACGCCGCCCACTCCATCAACGTCTCTTTGGCCTCAGTAAACCAATGGCTTCTGAATCACGGGTTATCTTTAAGCGCCCCAAAAAGCTCAGCTGTCATTTTTACACGCAAACGACGCACTCCGGATCTTCGTGTAGATATAGACGGTCAGGATATCCCAATCAAAAGCAGTGCTAGATTCTTGGGGGTTTATCTCGATTCAAAGATGTCTGGGGCGGATCACATAAACACTGTGGTTGCAAGGTGTGAACGCTCAGTATCGATACTCAGAGCTCTGGCCGGGGTATGGTGCATTGGTCAGAAGTGTAATGGACTACTGTTGCTTCCTTATTGTTCCTTGCAATAAGGGTGCATTAAAAAAACTAGACTCCATTCAGGCCAAATGCCTTAGAATAATTATCGGAGCTATGAAATCATCCCCCATAAATGCTCTTCAGGTTGAATGTGTAGAGCCTCCCCTCAACCTTCGAAGACAATACCTGGCAGACCGCTTCATCTCAAAAGTCCTCTCCCTCTCATCACACCCCCTTCTTCCTATCCTAGAACAAATCCACTGTTCCTATAGGTCCTCTTCCTACTGGAACAATAAACCTGTCCCTCCCGTGATTGTCAGGTACAGGGAACTTAAAAACCTCTCTGCACCCATCAGGCAATATCCTGTACTCCCGGTTTTCTCTTCCGTATATGAGGTTATCCACTTCAGGCCAAAGGTAATTCTAGGACTCGGCATCTCGAAATCCTCCGTAGATGCTGCAGGCGAGTTTCGGCGCGCTTTGAACAGTTACTGGAGGGGCTGGAATATTTTCTTCACCGACGCGTCTAAACTATCCCGAAATGGAAGTACAGGAGTAGCAGCGTACTTCCAAAATTCGAAGATCGCCCTCCTCTCCAAGTGTCCCCCGGAAGCATCTGTCTTCACGGGATAATGTGTTGGCATTTTAGAATCAATAAAATTTATTAGAGCACACAACCTTAGAAATTCTGTTATTTTTTCCGCCTCCCGAAGTAGCCTACAGTCTCTCAACCAAGACCAGCTCCATTCCCGAACTCATAGCAGTTTGGTTGTAGAGATAAAGGCGCTTCTTTTTTCTTGCTTCAAAGATGACATAAATATCGAGATCGCTTGGATTCCTGGTCACTCTGGCATATGTGGTAACGAGTGTGCGGATTCATTGGCCAAATTTGCGGCCTCGAATGAGGTCGAACGCCAACACTACGTTGTGTACGGGTATGATATACGTGCCGACACAAAACACAAGCTGTTTGACTCATGGGCTGCAGTGTGGGTAGAAACTTCCAAACGGAAAGGTGCCTACTATGCAGTTGTCCAGCCCGTCATCCGACGGAAACCTTGGTTTTCCAAGTACCCTAAGCTTCCACGTCATACTGTTTCATCCTTGTGTAGGCTCAGACTCGGCCATTGTAGTAGTCCGGTCTTCCTCAACAAGATCCGTGTCCGCGACAGCTCGCTGTGCGAATGCGGCCTTGATGAGGGAACCTTAGAACACATATTTTTTTCGTGTCCCTTAAATTCCCAATCCTTTGACCTCTATAAAAAACTTCCCAGTATCCAAATCCCACTCCCAATCAGTTTCCACCTCCTTTTAACTCACTTTTCCCACAAAGTAATTATTTATATATGTAAATTTATGAATGAAAATGAGATCAAAATGTGACGGTGTCCAATGATGTATATTAATATCTGTCTATATTGTGTATGTCCCCCAACTATTTTTTACACCACTGTATATATACAGTAAAATATGTTTTACTAACCCAATTGTTTTGTCCTTTCAGCTACTAACAACTAAAAACTACCGCAAAGTTAAGTTCGACGGTCCAATAATTTTGCCGTCACCACTCGACACTGGCAGTATAGTCGACAACACCATTTAGGAGACTCAGTTGCCAAAGAAGAAGAAAAAAAAAAAACTTTCAATTTGACAGTCTTTCCTCTCTCCCCAGACTACCTTACTTTCACAAATATGTTTAACAATAATTTTAGATTTTATTAAATTCAAATTGCAAGTTAACTGTATAGGATAATGATCGGACCAGTATGTATCGTACAGTATAGTCACGCGATCGACAGTCCCACGTGCGGCGCTCGAGACCACGCAGTGATCGAGCCACCGGCGACATCCGTGCGCCTCACTGACAAAAGTATGTGAATCGCACGGCAACATGTCAAGATCAACACATACCCATAACCGTTATGTACCTAAGTAGGTACCCGATACATAAAAAATTAGAGTGTGACTTTCTGTTACGAATTCGTTTGGTAATTTTATGCGAAGGAATGATTTAGAAAGTTAATCTCGGCTTAGCCTGGGCCTATTTGTGAAGCGAGCCTTATAAGTAATCCCTTCAAACGGAGCTCGTCGAACCACCGGAGGTATGAGGTATCTCAGTACCTACCTACATATTACCCACCCATCGTACGGATATTTTACTGTGGAACAAATAAATTGGTATTTTGCTGTCACCTACAACTTTGTTCAAATAGGTACTCACTTATGTAATGCTAGAAGTATTTGGAACGTTCGCTTCAGTATATTTCTGATTTTATCTTATAATTGCATTGTTCCCGTATCTCTGAAAATATGATCGGTGCCATTTCGCTTACCAAACTAGTATTAGTTCCAATGAACGCAACATTAGATGACGTTGTTTTACTGTTCTTTTACCGAAAGCATTCTACAAAGCTGTTCCATTGCTTGGCATTGTTAATAAATTAATTTTACGCTTGCGCAAAATGCAATTTCCTGTAGAATTTCACGACGGTCGATAGATAAAACGAAATAGACTTGGTTTTGCAACACACGTCATCGTACGTGATAGCTGGCGGTCGAATGAACGTATCATCATTGTACTCTGTGGGACGAACATGACATAGACGAAAGTTCAATTAAGAAAGTAATTACAATGAACGAAAAAGATTATGCCTACGTTGTATTTTATTCAACGAAAATATAGAGGAAAAGGAAAAATGTTTGTTTCGTTAAAATTTAAGAAAGTAAAACGTCTAAAATTGTTTATAAGGTACATTAAGTTCAGTACGTACTTTCTTGTCTGTCTTTCCACTACGTAAACAGTTTCCGTTATAGTTGTGGACGTGATAAGTTCAGAGCTTATTTAGCTTAGCTGTTCTTAAACAAGAGCAAATTAACGGTTTGACAAAATATTCTAGTGTACGTAGAGTAGATGCCACCTGTTTTGCAAAACAATCAACAATACATTTGTTCTTACTACACGCTCAAACTCTTCCTTTGCGAAATGTATTGATTGGTATTTTTGAACAATAACCGCTGACAATGGACTCTAAAGTTCTTTAGCGATTTGGTTCACAAATCCTAATTAGGAAATTTCTTATACAAAATCATAAGGTTATTTAAACTTTTTCGTCTATCACTTTCTTATTACATAATCTTACTCGAAGTGTAGTAAAAACAAAAAGTTACCACAAAGCAAGTTTCTCTCACAATAATCATGTAATCGTTTTGTTTGTCAGGCTACACGGCTACACAGAGAGGGAATAACATTTTTCGACCGAAAAAACAGTATAGATTCCGTACAATATTCACAGTTAGTCGAGTTGCGTAAATAAAAATTGTTTTGTTCAGTTTTGTTCTGCGGAAATGCCAAGAACAACGAAATGTTAAAAATATAGAAATAAGCTCAGTGCCAGAATTGCCAGGCTTGTGAAATTCAAACATGGCGGTGGCGCGTAATGTCTGCTTCTGCATTCGTATGTAAATTATCCTTCATGGTAGAGGAGAACACTGAACTACGATGGGAATGTAGTGTTGCAGCGCGATAGTCTCCTTTATTCCTTCTCATAAGCAAATAGCTCACTCGAATTTGGTATTTAATTAAGCCCCTACTATAGTCTACGGATGTTGTGAGTTGAAGTTTGTACGTAACAATATACCTCTAGAAACGCATGTAAAGTTGCATTCTGTCTGCAACTAGTTATCACTCATAATAGGGTTTAAACTTTTCGGTTATGCACTACAATGTGCATAACTGGACTACAATGTTACATACATGAAAATGGAAATAAATGCATTATAATATTACAGTTTTTCATACAAACATACCTACTATCTCTAGAAACTCAACACTCAATTAAAAATTAAAGGAACACAATATATCTGCTCAAAACCATTTGCGTTGGCCGTTGATAAACATTTTTCGAATAAAAAATTAAAAGTAAATTCGAATATGGAAGCACATTTTATGTTGTAACCAATTAATATTTTACTTGCTTTTCTTTACACAGATAACAAGCGTTCGTGAGCTTTTAATTTATTAACGTGACAGTTGCGTGTGTAAAGGGTGATTTAATTAAATCTGTCCTAAGCGCTAAGTACTAATTGTGGAATAGATTGTCCCCGACTATGATTTGCGGTCAATGTAGGACATCTGTGGACGTCATAATCCACATCACAACCACATCTATCCATTTTACTTATATTATAAATGTGGAGTTTTTAAAGATGTATGGATGCCTAGTTTGTTTTTTGCGCAAAAAGAACTGGGAATTTAATGAAATTTGGTAAAGATAAATTACAGTCTATAATAACATACGGGTAAACAAGCAGACAGATCACCTGATGGTGAGCAATCGGCGTCGTGGACACCGAGGATCGGTTTCATTCAGATAATGTGGACTAAACTAATAGCAGAAATAGTAGTGTATGTAATAATTGTAAAAAGTTTTTATTACCTAGAATTGACGGGACTGGTGAAATGTGCATTTGAAAACCGACAGAGCTTTTTTTCTGTTGGGCTGCCAAAACTGAAGTAGTACAAGCGCTGTTATATTAATTATTACGGTCGTTTATGTTTCAATTAGTTTCGTCTGCGTTTATAAAACACGGGTCTTGTTGAAGAATAATATTACAGTAGGTATTTCCGAACCGATACGACCTTCAAGAAAAGAGCGTATTCCTTTACAAAAGGCCATCGACGCACCGGTGACTCCTCTGGTGTTGCGGGTGTACATGGGCGGCGCTGATCGCTTACCATCAGGTGATCCGTCTGCCCGTTTGCCTCCTATTCCATAAAAAAGATTTTACACTATAGTATCACCAACCATTGTGTCTTGGGTTCTTTGAGGATTGGGAATTAATGTATTACAATTTTTTTCAGACAATCGAGATCGAACACCTGTTCTAAAATTGCGACCGTTGTATGCCTCCGACCTCCTATTAGAGGTATATGAGGTGCATAACATTCCTAGTGAAAAATGTGTGTTTTGTCTTGTATATGCCTGTTCCTCTGTCTTATCCTTTGAGGATCAAAAGATGAGACTTTATGAAGTTTATAAACTAGTTATCTATATTTTTGTATAGGTAATAATATAAATCTCAGTCAGGGACCTTCAAGTAAAGTTGTAACAAAAATCAGACAGATTTGTGTATTTAGTACCTACATAAATATCTTCTTGTTTGTTACCTTGACAATTTGTTATTGCTATGGACGCTTGTAGACGTATTTGAAGTAACTTTTGAATATTTTGTCTTCAGCGTCAGCGGCACACTCCCGAAACGCAGACAAAAAGTAATTGTTCTTACAATTACAATCGTTTTTGTTTTCGTTGCAAGTGAAACAACAAGTGAAACAAGTGAATTTATTTCTGTAAATAGGCTACAAGGTAGCACTTTTACACGTCAATTTTATCAAGAAAACGATGAGGCCGACATTTCCTAACTGACTACTCTGAGAAGAAATGCCGAAACAAACTCAGAGGCATTCATGCAACATGAACTTTGAGAAATTGATTACACTGCATGGTATAAAACAAAGTCGCTATCCGCCGTCTGTCTGTCCCTATGTTTGCTTTGATCTTTAAAACTACGCAACGGATTTTGATGCGGTTTCATTTAATAGATAGAGAGATTCTTAAGAAAGGTTTACATGTATAATACATGCATATTGCATCCGTGCGAAGCCAGGGTGGGTCACTAGTTATTACATAAAATAAACATTTAATTTCTTATTTTTATGAAAATACAACTTGTTTTTTACACCTATCGGCGTTGTTCGACAGCGTTCCCGTTTACCTACAGCCTGTAGTGATTACATCAAAATCGATTTCTTTATCACTTCATGCATACGTTAAGAACTCCTAATAATTGGGTAGTTTCCAGGGTATCAAAATTAAAAATCTAATTAGTCCGTCAGTTAGATAGTGAAAAAATATTAGACACGTATTTTTTTATTTTCTCGTATTAAGTTGCAATACTTAGATAAAATGGCGCTAAGTTTAGGAGTGGGAGGTCGTTACGTCATAACGTGCTACAAAATGTAACACGCTGTGACGTCACACGATATTTCAAATTAATATATCGTCGAAAGTATTTAATTTTGTGAAATAAGAAAAAATACATGTCTAAAGTTTTAAATTAATCTACCAGACAGACATTAAAATAAAATTTAGGAAACTATTACCCTATTGTATTATCTACTATTATTACCCTATTGTAATATAGTCGGTTACTAAAATACTTAATTACTTATTTAAAACATTAAAATAGCCCCCTTTGTTTTAACAGAAGATGTTTTTGTTATTTTTTAATTCAAATTCCCGAGGGGTTCCCAATGAGGGTTGCAAATGTTCCGAGCCCACTTTATTTATTCTTGATCATTACATGTTGATTAGAGAGGTAGTTCTGCCTATGTGAGCTTTGCACAGTGGAAGCTTCTTGATCTTTCCATCGACGTTGTCCTTTGTTTTTATAATAACTACCGTGAGACATACTAAATTAAGGCTTTGGCTGCTAATAAAAAACTGTTGAAGGCAAATCCTCCGCTAAAGTCGGTCACCGGTGACTGCCATGGCGTTTAACGTGTTAACTAAAAATCGCTGTTTACCACCTGAATATACTGAGAAAATCTCTACTAGTTTCGAGCCACAGAGGGGCTCTGACTCATAAGCAGCGTGGTAGGTTGCGGCGATGTCGCGTAGCCTACTAATGATGACATGAAAGTCCGTAGGCAGCGTTGTCATTTTGTACGTACGTACTGAAACTGAACTCTGTGGGTGGTTTTAGTGACGTAAGAATCCCACAATCACTAGTAAAAAAGCGAGGTACCTACCTTATTAAGGCAGCTTTCCCCACAATACATTACTTGTAAGTCTAATAATAAGTCTATTCGAAGAGTCAATATCGCAAAAATGTATAAATACACATATTTTAGTTCGTCTACATATGTTCATATTATTAATATGTATTAAGCTCTCTGTCTTGTTGCTACTAATTAACATCGTGTTCGTACGACATTCAACGCCAACGGATGTTCGTATACTAACATGGCACAACTTCAAACGATGACTAATTACACGTGATTCGTGGGTTTCGAGTTTAAATAACTATATTAACTTACAGCTTATCTAAGTTGAAAAACGAGTAAAGCTTGCTAGTTTGTTCGTATGAATAATTTATATAGGTAGGTGTGTAACTTGCGCGGTCGCGACTAGCCGAGCAAAGTTACGTCTCATTTTCATATCAATCTAGTAACTCGATTGTAACTAATCTTGCTCTTTCAAATAAGATCACATACCTTAAAGTGGAATGTTAGAGTTAGAGTTCAAGCTATGAGAATAACTACTACTAGAACAACTACTAGATAGTAGAATTACCATGATATTAATGCGAAATGCCTATTAGTAAACACAGTAGAGGATTGTCTGTAGTTTCAATGATATAAAAGCAAGATGAGATTATATTACTTCTTATTATAAACTGAAACATTCTTGCTAATTACTTTTACACTATAACTACCGTGATATGATTAACTAAAGAGGTTATTTATGGAGACATTATTGTACGTGTACCCGTCGCGCCAAGCATCGCACAACGCACTGTCCCAGCAAAATTTTGCTACATTTCCCCTCTCGTTTCATGCATTAAATTGAATCTACGAATTCAAACTAATACTTATATAAATCGAAAAATTAAAGCGGAAAGTTATGAAGGTACTTTCTTATGGGTATGAGTCTGTTAAAGATGCAGCTCATAGATGCTAACGTAATATTATGCAGATCTAATTCAAAATATAGGTACGAGTAATCTGGCAAAAAGTTTATAGATGGGGAAATTACTTTAGTTACCAACACACGAAATTAATGAAAACTACTTATTATTTCTCTACTTATTCGATTTTCTACTTAATTACAAAACTGTAAAGTTTAAAATCAATCAAACAATTTTAACAGTATGAAGTATATTGATACTGGCGGCATATTACCACAGATTCTAAATAAAACAACCACTGTATGAGTAGGTTGGTATCTAGCTGTCATTGTTTTTGGTAACAGAGGGGAACCGTTCGCTTGTTTTATGCTTGTAAAACACGAAAACGTCTGAATCCGGTAGGGATGTGTATTATTTGATTTATCGCTGGAATCCGCCGTAAAATTAATGATGTAATATCTCGGCTGTTTTTCCATAAAAGGGGTTTGGAGTGGGAGTTTGTCAGCTTTATTGTCAATCCACGTAAGCGTAAATATTATTATTGTCACACACTCCGTTGCTGCTGCGAATTTTGTGAAATTAAATGTGTGTTTTTAAACGCACCCACAAAAGAGAATGTTCTCTTTGATCAAAAATTTCGAGAAAAAAATAGGAAAAATCAATATGGTACTTAAATGCTTTCGTTCTTTAGGTGCCCGATTCAAGAATCGAATCGATCCTTGTAGTATAAAGTTATAAACGACTTCATAAACATAATTGTATTCTTTTGCTTTACATTTTTTAACGACATTCTCAACTGCAACAACAAAATTTTAATTAATGTCAGCGCAGTAAGGTTTCACGCTGATATAATTTCTGTTAATGACGTAAACGTCATTAGGTTATATCGTAAATATCATTTGGTATTCAAGTGTAAAATGTAGTGGTATAGAGGTGCTAATGAACACTTTGTGCACAGCTGATATAATTACCAAGTGCTCGACTCGCGTTACCCCAATACACGGCGCTTTTACGCGGCGCTTTCCGATACAAAATTCCAAATTGGAAGCTACTAAACTGATTTTTAGAAAACTCGTTACTCCTACGGAGTACAATATATAAGAATCATGGTATTTTAAGTTAAGTAAAATACTTTGACTGCCAAAGGAACCTGATGTCCATCACGGTGTTCAACGTATTGAAAACCTTTTCGAAACATACTTTACCCGAGAAGATTTAAGTACGCGTTATTTTGAGTCTGTATAGAAACTTAAAATTGCAGGTAGTCTAACCGCCGTACTCAGAGTCATATAATGGCTACTTAACTCAGCCCTTAGCAATTGTTTTCGGAACAAAATCGTTATTAAGAACTAGTTTAATTTAAGTAAGCATTAAATGTCTCTGAGTATTGCAGTAAGCCCTTTTTCAAAAATGATGCAACTAAGTTTGTAGTACTTGAACCATTTTGTACAGAATGTGAATTATCAACAAAAATTTTAGTAGTTTCCGTGAATTTCGACTTAAAAGTTTGTATGAAAAACCACGCCGCGTAAATGCTCTTAAAATCATTTGCGAAAGTCACACATGCACAGATGTGTATACAAGTACCTAAGTACGTAGTGTAAGTAATAAGAATTCTCCATCACATTCAAGAAAGTAATTAAATGTACCACACTCGTTTAGTCTGGTTGCAATCGTTTATAACTGTTTTTATTATTAGTGTTTAGTTGAATTACCGTTCCAAGGTCTTTGCCTTTAATATGTTGCACCGATTAATATTATACAATTGAAAAGTTTTATTCCAATTGAAATTGAAAATAAGTAAAACCCATAAATGGAAAAGCTCCGTCCTCCGACGCATGTAGAAAGAATGTCTCCCCAAAACTGAATTCAACCTTTTTATTATAGCAACCTTTAAATCAATTAGACTTCTTTTTAAGCATAAGCAGTCAGTTGCGAGGCCATTAAAAAGTCAACACGTATTTACATGTGATATACTGCCGTACCCTTTTTTCCTTTTAGGATGAGCAATTCTCAAAGGACGTACACCTAACAACTCTCATATATCGACATCGCTGTACATAAGTACATAGCTACATAGTTACATAGACGTTACATCAATATATAAAAGAATACAAGTAATGTAAATAAGCTGTCAGTCTCCCGCTGCCGAGGCTCAGAACAACTTGTTTCTTTTTCTTAATTCTTATAATGACGTGAAAGGAACCGGACTCATTATGTTTCCGTCATCCGTTGATTAATGAATTCAATGATTCATTACTGAATAAATGTAAGAGGCTAATTAATTTCCCATAATGTTTCTAATATTCATGTTTCGCTCAGGTACTAATTGATTTTTCGATGGATACAATCTGTAATAGGATTATTTTGAATTGCAAAATTAAATTAAATTAAAAATTAAATTAAATGTGCAAAATGAATAATTTATGTGTTACAAGTGTAAGTAGAAATTCTGGTATATTTGGAAACTGTGAATTGTAACATTGTTAGGGTATTTGCGGTAGTGAGTTAGTCGTGGATTGTGTGCTAGGAGTTCGAGATCAAATATATTCAGTGTCGGTGCAGCGCTACACGACCATGCATTGTGTGAGTGCCTGTGTACGTAGCACTAGCGACTAGCGAGCAGACTGTGGTGACACTGTGATAAATTGAACCACTCATTGGAGCACTTATCGCATGTTGAGACGGCTTACCTATACATCCGAGTAAGTACGACGAAATTGACATTTACCGAGTTAACTCAACCTCTAACATAACAAAGGATATCACGTAAAGGGACAAAATCGAATATGTTGTACATTCTTGAAAGGAATATTGTATATGCCCTCGCAAGGGTATGTCTCCCGCCAAGATTAGACCTCCCCATCTGGTCTCCTGGGTGTCGTAAAATACTATTAAGGGATTAAATCAGGTGGGTGGGCAGCAGAATGTGTATATCATGATTACGTCGGGAAATATGGCAGGCAGGTTCCTTTCCCGAGTGTTAAGTTTCGCGCTGTAAATATTAGAAAATGAATGATTGAATTAGTGGGCGGTTGCTAATGAGCGCAAGTTCAATTTATTCGCGAACCATTCCACAGTAATTGGCCGGAAAATGTCCGGACGTAGACGCGGAATGATGTTGTACAGCAAATTGCTCTATCTGTCATCGTTTATACATTATCAACGTTTCAATGTTGCGCTAATGTGTTTCCAGTTACGCACCTACTTAAGCTTGGGATTTAGTTAGTAAAATAGAGTAGTAGGGGATCCAAACCCGTCGTTCATGGATAAAAGTTTTAATAAGGTGTTTTAGAGGATGTATGAAGCCAGTGTCATTAGAGAGTATCCCGGCCTTTCGAACACCAGATGGTATAAGAGAGAAAAAATCCCACGCATTCTAGTCCTGTTTTCACGTCGAGGGTGGTGTCATCATTTACTCCTAAAACAAAAATTAAAGCGAGCGAAATGAATTACAACAACACGAATCTAACAGAATAAGAAAAGACCGCTAAGCCCTAAATCGATAGCAAACGGAAAAGATAAAGTAAAAAATCAAATCCTCAGAATTTATGAAATTTCTTAAAATGCTTATCTGTGTGAGTTATTGGCAACGTCGCAGCCAGTGAGCTAAGAGATCTCATGACGTCACGAGTTCACGCCCACTTCCACGACGGGGAAAGAAATGTGTCTGAGCTTTTGCTTGTTTTTACAAATGCGATTTCATTGCTGTCCAAGTTAGCGCTCTAAGAAAACGTATTAATTTGAAATGTCATGTAACATGAAAAGAATGGATGACTAGAAACTAAATGGATTTATATTTTGTTTTCTCTTTATAATAACATCTTTAGCTCAGCAGCAATATAGAGTTAATTTGCCAACGCCAGTGAGTGTTTAATTAGTAACATATTATTTATGCATGTGTTCCATGTCAAAACACCAAACAAGTAGCGACTACCGATGCAATTTCGGCGTTCGCTGTGAAACTTTTGACGTCCTGCCGAACCCACATTCTAATTTAATTAAATCTTTATTAAAATTTCAGCACGGCATAAATTAACTTTGTTAAGACATTTCATTATAATACTAGTTAATATTGTACTGTGGGCAATAACTCGTTTCTAGCCTTATCATCCCTGGGCAGGCGGTCTGACCCTTTGACTGATGAAAAAATAACTACACACCGTCTCCTGTATATTTAATTGGCCGGGCAAAATAAACGAAAGCGTGACAAAAAGGAACAACAAATGAAGAGTTTTGCACCCTGTAATGATGTAGGTAACGAACTGAAACTTTGTTTGCACATTTCTTTGTTTTAACAGAAAAACTGGACCTTTTGCATAGCTGTTAATTACGTGACGAAAACGCGGCGAAAGTCACTTATGAGTTTAGGAGTGGTATTTAAGTCGTAGTTACATCATTTGCGCATTTTAATGCTGGAAATTTAGAAAGAGAGAGGGTGATGCGAGATACAATGGGGATAAAGGAGAAAGAATATGTAGAATTTTAGTCCTTTAAATAATATATTTATTATGAAAAAATTCGCAATAGCGTTGACTTGTCTTACATAATCTTTGTCATGTCTTAATAAGATTTTGTTGAGGTTATTTAATATTTTACACATACAAAATTATGGACAAGAAGCTGAACTATAGTTTCACATTTTTTATACCTTTACAAAAGCAAAAATAAGATAAAATTGCGTGTATGTCTTTAATTTTCTGTCAATAATACAAATAGTATATGTGTATGTAAATGTTAAAAAGCTGGTTGGACACAGTCTGGCCTAAACTCGAAATCTTTCAACAATTATGATCCCGAATAAATTTACTCGACCCATTTCCATATCTTTCGCCACTTCAGTGTAACCCGTGTTTTTGTCATCGGAAAAACTCGGAATGTTCATGAAATGATAAATATAATTCCGTAATGAATACTAATTGTGCCCGCCGTTATGTAATACCCCAGCCCGAGGATTACCCTTTGCGTCCGGCGTGCCGCCAATTTACCCTGACATGTGATTATTCAGATGTCGATCGGTTCGGACCGAGTATCGTAGAATTGAATATGTGCATGAAGCCAGGAATATAAATTCGGCACTGGCCGGATTTACGAGCCTTCCAAAATGAAATCCTTACGGTAAGCTGACGGCCATTCTGTACAGTCGGCCCCATAACTGCTCGCTCTGATAACGGTTCACGGGTGTAATAGAATTACAAAACGTACAGGACAGTTTTCATTCGCCCACCTTTGTTGTTTTGTCAATAGTGTTGGGATAACTGGTAACAATTAGAGCAGAAAGTCAATCCTTTTTTAGCCAGTCAAACGAATCAATTTGAAGCAGACAAACTGGATTAAATGCTGGATTTGACGACAAAGAATTTTACATCGAGCTATGCGAAGACAATAGTGAGCACTGTGAAAGGAATTCCCGAATTTTCGGTTACTGGAATTCGTTTCAACGAAGTTGTATGCAAAGCCACAACTTCGTTGAATGAACTACAATAGCTTCCTCTATTTTACAGTCAAAATAGTATTTCAATGGAAAACCGTACAGTACATCTATTTAATTAATTATTAAAAAGCAGCCTTGAATACAATAATCAGTTTAAAAATTTATATTTTTTCCTAAATCAGCACGATATTTCCAACATTTCTTTACAGATTGCGACTTCCCGAAGCGTTTCTAAAATTAATCTATGGCGCACAATGGTCCATTGTTGTAATTATTTCGTTTATTTTCCTCAATGAGTGAACATTGAGGTCGTATTGTAAGAGGCAGGATTCATTGTCTTTGGTGAATGATACTATAATGAATTGCGAATGATCTGAGTCAAATTAGATTTAATTATGCCCGTGGATCAGCAATATTTTACTAAATCTTGTGGATATAATGGCATATAAGTACTTGGTTTTAATAGTACTGAAGTACATAGGAGGTGCACGTTCATCCTCATTAACATTAATCTCTGGATGAACGTCATATATGTAGCTACAAGTACATAATTTACACGAGTAGGCGAATAGGTACATGGTTAATTAGATATTCACGCCAAAAGGCAAAAACGGAATTTCGTGGCGTAGCTTGGCCGTAAGTCAGCCCTTCTCAGTCGTTTGTGAATATTTCTAAAAGGACTCAAGGTGTTGTAAACTTCGCAAAAGATATAAAATTTAGGAGTTCACGACTTACAGAGCCTGCAGATAGCGTGTATGTGGTGAAGAAGTCAATTTACGAAAGTGGTTTTATTTAAATATACAAACATCTGCATGCATACATGAATTACATTTTTGGAAACATCTTTTTGTAAGTAGAAATTGTAATAGTGGAAAATATAAAAATACTCCTAATGCTTAGGTACTAACTTTTCGACTGTGAATAAATTAAGTTTTACAAGAAGAGTGAACTGTTAAGAATGTAAAACCTAATACACACTTAAACAAGCCAAAACTTAACATGGCTACAATTAATAAATTAAACATTTCAAAGTACTAAACATCCTTTCAAAGCCAAGTTCAAAAACATTTTCATTATTAAAATATGAACATGGATTGCTTGTACAACGATGTGTTGGAATCTCGTTCGGAATAAAACGCGAGCTTATTGTTAACACTGAAAAATTTCCCATAGGACTATCATAACAGTATATGTTATGATATTCGTTGGCTGGCAACTAGGAAAACATGAATGTGAATGTTCGACGATATTTGTTCTAGCGACGCTGTGCCCATCGACGCATAATATTCATCTCAACTATAATAGAGGTAATACGAGATTTGGCCGCATGAAAAAAGGAAGGGCCTATATTACCGTCATATTTCACCATGTATTGTATTTTATCCGAATCCTAATTTATTTCATAGGGTAAATATGCAAGACATCTTTTTGCTTTTTTCCCTTTTACATCTGAACCGATGACAACATTTTGATATACCTACCTAATACAAATGTAATACCTACTTTAGGCAAAATCAGTTTGCTTGAAGCCATTATTTAAGTACGCAATTAAAGTATACAGTTGTTTTTCTTAGACATTTCTTTTGACCAACATAGAGACTGCTAACAGAGTTTAAATAGACAAAAATCGCAACTAACTATTACTGTTAAAGAAATCGATCAAAAGTTTCGTGATCATCAGTCTAAAATAAGTTACATTTGAAAGAAAAACAAAGACTTAATTATCATTAAAACAATACTTGTCAAATGTTTCTAGATTGTTCTTCCAGCAAATTAAAGGTCTTAAGTTCATTATTTGTTCGTAAGTAAGCTGTTCGACTGTCGAGGTACAAATAAGTCTGTAGACGGAGAAAGAGCATTCATTTTCTTACTTTATTTACAAAGTTGGAAGGAGACACCTATTTCATACAGTTTGATGAGAATAACGTGCTAATGTTCTACTCTTGTTGTTTGTCGTATGTGAATAGAGACGGAATTAATACATCTATAATATAATCGCTGGATGAACTAGAATAATGTTTCTGTGTTGTAATTTTAATGGAATCATGATTTATCTTTTAATGGAGACATTAAAGGCTAAAGCCCTTTAGTAATATTTACACATCATTTACTTATTTTCTTCGGTCAGCCATGGTCAGGTCACCAAAAGTATAAGGGGTGCTGCTGTCAGTAAATCTCTCCGATAATTAGGTTTAAAGTGGAACTAATGTCTGTTAACAAAAACAAATACAAACTATGGGCAATATCTATTTATTTACTCTGTGCAAAAACCGAATTTACTATTCGTAACGCTAGTCAATCAATCACTTTGCTGTTACGCCAACCGTGCATTTAAAAATCGATCATGTGATTAATTTGAAATAGATGCTAAATGCTATCGTTCAAATGTGATTTACTCTATCCTTAATTTATGAGAAATAACAAATTCAAAACCAACAAAAATCTACAATAAGACACTTTCTTTTTACTTTTTATTATATATGTTTATGTTGATTATTTATAGTGTTCCATAGTCTCTGCCTAACTCCATGGAAGACAGGCGTGAACCTATAAATGTATTATTTATGTTATGACCTTTTGAGTATAAGAAATCGTTTTTAATACATTAATTGAATTCGATCTCCAAAGACTGATATAAAACCTAAATCTATATTCCTCTTTCGTGAAAGGCTCTCTTAGAACCAGACATCAAAGTACGAAATACACAAAAATAGTATACGTATCTGTAGCTTTAAAACGGCAGCAGACATTGCTACTCTCATTCGACGGTTGAAAAATTCAGTGGAAATGCTATTTCAAACGCCAAGTCTGATAAGTTTTGGTACATTTCATGTCCTTAGGTAAATTATGTTCTAGCGCAGATACGAGTATTTCAACGTATTTGAAAGCAATTTGGTGACGCAAGCAAGCCAGGAAGCAGGTCTTGTAGTGATAGAAAAGGAGTATACATTTATTTGTAATCATTAGAATTCTTCTCGTGGGTGTCTTAAAAGATTACTAACGGACTACACATTAGATAGAGACTGGACATCAGTGTCGATAAATCTCAATATTTTCAACAATGTTCTTGCCAAGCGAGATCAGATCATGACAAAGCTTTTTATGTAGATATAGCCAAAAGACATGAAGTTGCCTACCACGGGCTGTTAATAAAAGCAATTTGCTTCAATATGCGATGCAAAAGAGGTTGTATAGAACAGTTAAGCGCATCGTGGAGCATTAATGTCTCGATACATATTCTCGGCGCATTAGCTGAGCCGACCTTGCGGTTAGCACTTACTTATTGCTGCATACCTCCTCGCCACCGGATCAAATTCTGTGGTCGACGTTCCGAAACATCCAACTTGTATTATTGTATTAGTCTACCAAAGTCCACCGTACTATGTACAGGTTTGCATATTGGTAGCTGTCTGTCCAAATACGCCACTCAAGTTTAAGTCACGCTTAACACGTTAAACGCCATGGCAGTCACCGGTGACCGACGTTAGCGGAGGATTTGCCTTCAACAGTTTTTTATTGGCAGTCAAAGCCTTAATTTTAGATCTGTCACTACAAATTCTTTGTAAAACGACAGAGTTGGCACATAATTATGGTGGTATTTAAGTACAACTTAAAATCGAGCAACCTTTCAGTATTCGGGTGTAAGGGTGATGTTTAAAATGTTAAGATAAGTAAGTTTCATGCAATACTTGTTCTATTATACGGTCTAAAACTAAAAAGCAAAGATGGACGTCAAAAACTGGTTATCTACTTTTTCTTATGTTTCTTACAGTAGAGCTCATCAGATTTACATTAAAAGTATATTTGTCAATTCTTACTAGTAAAAAAATATGAAAAGAAAATCACTCAAAACAATTCGTTCAACTTGAATAAATCGATATACTTACTTACATACTTGTCCGAGCAAAAGGCGTACCCGAATCTTACAGTTCCTTCTTGATCCAATATAAAATATGAACAGAAACACGAGTGTTCGTCGGAAGGCACGCGTTACACCGCAGTTGTCTAAGTGATGTATTGTCGAGTATCTTGTGACGTAGAACCGGACTCATGCCTCGCCTCGCGTGTACAACTCCCCGTTTTCGCGTACATTTCCCGTTTCCGTGTTAACTACTCAGACCCTTCGGTGTTCGCTCCCCCACAATCCCCTTACGTGAGTCGAGGGCCACGTGTTGCTTGTGTGGGGAGATACGCCGAAATTGACTTACCCGGCTTTGGAAGCAAAGGTGACAGTTGAATGACGGCCCTTACACGTCGGGTCAGTGCACAGATCTGCTACAATTTTCTAACCTGCAGCGTGTCTTACACCGCCGCGTTTAATTAAATAAAGCTTTAATGTTATCTTGTAAAGTATGCAAAATTGCAAGCAACGGCTTTACGGCTTGTTTCAAAGTAATGAATTCATGTTTATACTACAAATACTTTGTTTAAATTGTTTTGTTTTCTTAGAATATTACGAAAAAAATATGTAGGTATTTACATAAAAAAAGTGATTACGCATCTTGTTAATATCACAAATATGTTAAAAGCATCCATTTCTTGCATTACTTATGTCCTTGTTTGCCGTTTAAATAGGCGATAGACATTTGCCCGGGTTGAATTGTCAACGACCTAACAAGGTTGTGTTGGGAAAAAACTTTTTGCAAACGAATTTATTTTGGTAAAAAAATATATTTGCAAAACGTTTTCCAATTCGAAAACCAATGTATCAATAACTTTATTGATTAATATTCTTTATTTATTGTGTTTTTTCGCATTGCAACAGTCTGTACTTAACGCTAGAGTACAAGGAGAATTGAACCCGCAGAGTAATAAATGTGGGGTCTACAAGATTAAAATCTGAAGGTTCTTGCATCGCAATTCTTGTATTTATGCTCCTCTGAAGAAGAAAGGTGTGTATATTTTACATTATCTGTGGAGTTTTTAGAACAATGGAAATTGGAAAATATCAGTAAGGTTGTTTAGGGTCAGATAAAATAATTTACGTTTATATCGACTCCAGATTACGTTTATATCGATTCCAGATTACGTTTATATCGATTCCAGATTACGTTTTCAAACACCTCAACGTAAGACGTATATAATACACACACATTATATTTAAAGGAATAAAGAACTAAGCAAAAGATTGACATTATCCTCGATATATTCCAAATATCCATTCTTCACAGATAGAAGGTAAAATCCTCCGTATTTCCGTCATTAACCGATCAGAAGAATAACGGAATTTTCCAGCAAAACTCTTAACATATCCAATGCATTACGGAGCTCGAGTAGAAATCTGAAGCCATATATTATATTGACTGGAGATGATAAAATAAACCCCGGCTTTGCACACCGAACACTATGCTTAAATAAATATTATAAAACATATTGTCCAGGGACTAGCTGTTCCAGCGAATTCGTGTTTGTTTAGATGTTAATTGATTTTAGCAATATTGCGTAATATCGAACAAACCCAAATACCCGAGGCTATAGTTTGCATCTCAAATACTTCGAAATATAAACATGCAGTTTCGGATACGTTACCTGTCCGATCATGTTATATTTTATGAATACACGGTATCAGCATTTCAGTTCGGGATTTCCGTGTACCGAACTTATGATACGACTTGACCTGAATATTAATGAAAAAAACCGAGTGAATTTACTCGCCAGTCAAGAAAACATATCCTAACCGCCGAATAATAACATAAAAGCCTCTCTGATTTCATCCAGCAAACGCTACCTCTAAGATTTTACATTTAAAGCTGAATTTATTTGTAACGCAACAACATTGCGTTTATAAAGCGAGCATGTATAAAGAGCACATATTAAATTAACACAAATGTAACCTAATATTCCAGCCACTTACGCTAAGTACAGCGTAGAAATATTTAAATTCAGCAAAGCCGAACGCTTGCCAAGACGAGCGGGTGGTCATAATTCGCGGGTAGGGAGGAGTCGCGGTCGCCGGTGTGAACACGACCTAATACTGACAGATGGCACAGGTAAATCAAGCGACTAACATTTTTCGCGCGATTAATCTCCCGCACAATTATGTCGCATAATGGTATAGTTTTTTATGTAAAGAGCGCTAGAGGTTAATGAACTCACTAATGGAAAGTTCCCTACCTTTCTCCGTATAAAAAGCAATTTGTTTTCTAAATCATTGGTTTCGAATAGATCAAACAGTTAAGGCGTTTCTTAAAACACATTTTAATCTTAAGATAATACAGTAAGAATAAGTCGGTCATGCGTAATTGGGTTCCCTTGACTGAAATCAAAGTCAAAGTCAAAGCGTTTATTGCAACTAAGTGTACAGATGGTGGTTATAAAATTATTACAGTGCTTAATACTTAGCGGCCTCTTACAGACATTGCAACATTTTTAGTTATGTAGGTACACATTCATTGTTATTAATATTGTAGGTAGATATTACAAATCATAAAGAAAAGAAAAAAAAAAAAATAATTATCAGGTATATGTCACATCATAGTAATAATCAATTCAATAGGTATAATTGCTGTCGAGTTTAGGATGTCAATTATAAAATTATACAATGTCAAGGTATTTCAATGTTATGTTATGTCGAGTAGGTATATACATTTCGTTTGTATAGGGCAGATCGACGGTTCCCACATGAATTAAAATTATTTTATTTTGGACTCTAAATATTCCGTCACTGAGTAGAAGCATTCTTTTATTAGGTATATCTTTAGTCGTTTTTGAAATACTAATATTGATTTTTCAGATTTTAATCCATCTGGCAATTTATTATATATTTTTATAGCCATATAGTATGGACTATTAGTTAACATTTTTATTTTTGATGGTGGCGCACATAATCTTTTTTTATGGCGCGTGTTGACGCTGTGTGTATCTTCTACTCGTGTGAATTTGTCGATATTTTTAAAAACAAAAATACATAAGTCAAGTATGTATATTGACGGGACGGTTAAGATTTCGTATTGTTTGAAGTATGGTTTGCAGCTTTGTGTACTATCTATTTGGGCTAGAATTCTTATACACTTCTTTTGCATTACAAATATTTCCTGTACGTTTACACTATTTCCCCATAACATGGCACCGTAGCGCAGCCACGAGTATGCATAAGCGTAGTAAGCAGCCATAGCTGTATGTGTGTCAGTGCTTTGTTTTATTTGAAAAAGAGCGTAAGTGAATTTAGATAATTTGGTTTTTATGTGTTCTATGTGTGACTTCCAATTTATGTGAGTGTCAATATTAATGCCGAGTAGGCTAAATGTATTAACTTCTTCTATTTTCATGTTATTGAATGCTATGTCTGGATTTAAGGGAGGTCTTTTGTACGATCTAAATTGCATCAATTTAGTTTTGCAACTATTTATTTCTAAATTATGGATTTCGAGCCAATTATTCACCGTTTCGAGTGTCTGCTGTATTTGCAAATTAGGGTATTTTAAATTTTCACACTTCATTAATATGGAAATATCGTCTGCAAATAATATTGGTAATGCTTCGTTTTTGTCTACCTCTAGTGTTTTGGGAAGGTCATTTATATAAATTAAGAACAACGCGCATCCTAGCACACTTCCTTGTGGGATTGAGCAAGTAATTTGCTTTTCACGTGATCTAATGGCATTAATGACGTTTTTTCCGTGGTTAGCATATTCAATTTGTACTATTTGCTTCCTATTGTGTAAATATGATTTAAACCAGGAATATGCAGGTCCTCGTACGCCGCAACCATATAGTTTAGTGAGTAAGATGTCATAAAGTACCTTGTCATATGCTTTTGTCATATCGAGTAGTAGCCCAATAACATGTTGTTTGTCGTTTATGTATTGCAGTGCTTGTTGAATGTATTTATAAACTGCTAGTGTTGTTGATCTACACTTCCTAAATCCGTTCTGTGCATCGTCAAGAATATTGTACTTTTCCAAGAATTTACAAAGCTGATTACACATTGCCTTTTCAAATACCTTAGAAAATGTAGGTAGCAGTGCTATGGGTCTATAGTTGCTTGCAATATGTTTATCACCTTTTTTATGTACTGGTTTTACTAAAGCCACTTTAAGAGAGTCTGGAAACTGTCCATCTTGAAAGCTTTGATTAACCATCTTCATCAGGGGAACGGATAGTTCCATAGCACATTGTTTTAATAAAAAAGGTGGAATGTCATCGATACCACAGCTATGTTTATTCTTGGTGGATTTTATTATATTAACTATATCCCTTTGGTCTACCGGGCGCAAATACATTGAACAAGTAGGAGGGTTGATTACGGGCTTACCAATGCTTTTATTCGAATGAGGTGTTTGGTTTTGTCCTACCGTTGCAAAGAATTCATTAAAGTGGTTGGCAACAATTAGTGGATGTTTTACTTCATCATTGTCTATTTTGAGTATTATATTTTCTAGTCTATTTATTGTTGTTTTGCCTGTTTTTGTGTTAATAATTTTCCACATAGTCTTTACCTTATTGTCTGATTTTTGCATTTGTTTAATATACGTAATTTTTTTTTATTTTTTAATAGTCAATTTTAATATTTTGTTATATAGTTTATAATGGTCTTTTATAACACGACTTTTGGTTTCATTGAGAATCGTTCGTAACACTCTTTTATGTAAGCATGATTTTTTAAGCCCTTTTGTAAGCCAACTTTTATTTGGTTTTGATTTTATTCTTATTCTTTGCAGCGGTATATATTTATTTAGATTATTTTTTATTATTGTGATGAATGATTCATAATTTATATGTATGTTTTTGTTGTTACTTAAGACTATTTCCCAATTTTCCGATTGTAATGATTTTTTGAAGCTTTCAACGTTACTTTTTGTGAATAATCTTTTCTCGATGTGCCAAATTTCATTATTGTTTGGCGAATATTCGCAGTTTAATTTAACATTTATTGCCTTATGATCCGATAGCCTATAGTCTTTTACAGTAGCTGTATTTATGAGCGGTGGGTAGTTAGTAAAAAGTAAATCGATGCAAGTCGATGATGTTTTAGTCACCCGTGTTGGTTCGCGAATAATTTGTTCCAAGTTATATGCTTTCATAAAATTTATGAACTCATGGGTCTGTTTATTTTTATGACCTACATTTATGTTAAAATCACCTCCTATGATTAACTGTTTGTGTGACTTTTTAGTAGTTAGTTTATGTAAAACTTTACCCAACTGTTGATAAAATAAATCAATATGACGATCTGCCCTATAAAGTCCTATAACAGTACAATTTAGTTTAGGTACGTCAATAGCACTAAATTCTATAATATATTCCTTTGAATGATTTACAATATCTACGCGTTCTATAAAGTCTACTGAGTCTTTTACAATAATACAGGTTCCTCCGCCTTCGCGGGTTGTACGACAAAAAATCGAGGCTATTTTATATCCCTGAGGTAATATTGATTGGCAATAGTTTTCACTTTTCCACAGCTCGGATAAGGAAATTAAATCAATTTCAGAATCGAAAAGTAATTGTTCTAATGAATCTACTTTGTTACCGATGCTTTGAATATTTTTGAAAATTAATGTAAACTTATTCAATGGAGCGATTTTGTTCCTTGATATTTTTGTCTGTTTACGACACACTTTGATGTTGGAGAAAAAACTGTGAGTCACCCAGCTCATCAAATACCGAAGTCTTTGAATGACCTTCTTGTTCGAGTTCGGGGATGGTAGTTGTCATCGAGTTTACAGCGATTATATCTTCCATTTGTCGTTTTATATCGTCGAATATAGTGCGCATTCCATTATTATTTAGTCGTCCTGTCCAATAATTAAACATTCTATTGTCATACTTAAGATGTAGGTTTGAGTCCAGTAGGTATGCATGTAGGTGAGTCATTATATCCAGGTACAGTAAATCGGCAAAGTTTTGTACTCGCCAGTTGAACAGATTTGAATTATTATTCAATTTAAAAGTAGGTAGGCATAGGATAAGATTTGTATTTTCAATTTGTTTCAAAGTATTTCGTATGTCATAGATTAAGTTAAAGTAGTCATTTGTTACATTAAAGTCTTCCTCACCAATTAATATTATACAAAAGTCATCCTTAGTATAGTCTTTTAGCTTACTGTTTATTCCTTTGAGTAGTTGTTGGGTTCCACAGTTTGGTTGTAAGTAGTGACATATATTATAATTTCTAAACGTTGTTTTTGCAATTGATAATATTTTATTAGTTTTGTTGGTACTTATGATACAAATTTTATTTTGTTTCTTTTGACCGTCTAGCAATGTATTTACCTCTAGTTGATCTTTGCTGTTTTCTTCTACATGTTTATTTATAGTTTTTTTATATTTTGAAGAGTTCTTTGGTGTATTCCGCGGACAGTTGTTCTGTTCAAGTAACTCCTGATTAATTCGTTTAAGATTGGTATTCTCTAGAGATAATGATTCTATTTTATTGTGAGCGTTATTTAATTCTGTCGTCAATAGTTCAATTTTTTTTTAGTTGAATAGTTATGTTGTCTTCGTCATCTGAAGAAGTGTCCGGTAAACTTATTGTGCTGCCATCTATTGGTGATTCTGCTGATGTTATACTTTCATTGTCTTTAGTTGAAGTATTTGAGCTGGACTTAGTCCGGTTACGACGAAAGGTGATATTGTCTAAGAAATTCATTTTTGAAATCTTTTATATTCCAAAAAGTAGTCGCAGTTAGCGGGGCTCGAACCCGATCCTCGAGATTAATTCTATACTGTTTATAACTAAGCCACTCGAACGTTACTTCAGCGTGTTGAAATTGTTTAGTGGTTTCTTCTTCGTAGTTTTATTTACTCGTACCCACGATATTATTTGTGATTATAGAAATAGAAAATACTTTAATTATGTTCTGCGATAAAGATAGTAGATGTTTTAACATTATCGTAAGTCACATTTCGCTTGTAAGTTTGGCTGTAATTATTGAGTGATTTTTAAAGGCATTTTGAACAGTTTTGTTTTGATTATTTGTATCACATCACATTCACCAAAAGTGTCACCAGTTTAATTTCCGAGGCAGTTTTATTTAATCGCGTCACAATTTAATCACAGCACTGTCACTAGAGCTTTAGATGTTTAAGCACATTTCTATGTAGGATATTGTATAAACAGTGAGTTATTTATATTTTTAAAATATTTTTAAACACGGACTCGAAGTGATCGTGGTAGTCCGAGCCTACCCTCGTTGGGTTGCGAATCTCGGTAATTGGAACTGTGCTCGACGCTCATAAATGTGGGTGTACTGTAGGTGTATAGTATGTTGGTAGTCTTACTCGGGGCTGATACTAAAAGCAGTTGTATATTTAAGCCGCTACTCGTTTTTTTTGTACGCTCCCGGCCAAACCGCCTACACTGTTAAAAAAAGAAAATATCAGCTCTACATTGAAGAATGTGGGTGGATATCGCCGGAAGTCCTAGCATATCCCGTGATTAAAATATTAAAACTCAATTCACTGAAAAGCTTACAGACTCATTCTCTTTATAGTCACAAATCGTAGAGAATAATTCAATCACAAACGAGCAACGCGATTTTATTTTTATTTATATTTAGATTAAGGGATAAACGACACGTAATAAAAAAGACCTAAAAGTAATAAGGATAGAGATTGGAATCGTTTAATCAATAACATTATTCAAAATAAAATAAATCTTCATAATACATCACGCAATATGTATCAGTTTACAACTGTATTCCACTCTGCCAGTTGGCTGAACTAATAAATCAAGGCCCAAGCTCATTAATAGAAACAAATGATCCCTCTTTTATTGATAACAACCTCGAGAGCGTTCGTAATTGCTACTTCATTGAGTGCACGTAGCAGTGCTATGGGCGTAGCAGCGTAGCGCTACGAATGCTCTTTGTAACATTTGTAGCGCTATATTTCGTAGCCATAGCACTATTTGCGTAGTGTAATAAGTTGTAATCATAGTGTTTATTTTGTAATAGATACCTGCCTAGCCTGCGGTTTCTTCTGCGTAGAATTTAGATTTCTCTCAAGTAAGTTCAGGAATACCGGAATAAAAATTATTTTATGAAAAATACATAACATCACGGCTTTTATCCGCGAAGGGGTAGGCAGAGGAGCACATTACGACACTTAATGTTACAATGTAAGACTCACTATTTATGTTAGGAGTCCCATGTATGGGGTTGAGCCTATACATACTATATATACCAGGCACAATTCCAGGCTCCGTGCTACTACTGAGATTTGTTTTCTAAAAACCAAGTTATATTTGACTAACCCGGGAATTGAATCTGAGACCCTTTGTCCGGTAGTCACACTTATGACAACTCGGCCAACGAGGCAGTTAGTATGAAAAATACACTGTTTCATAATACAATATTTTTTATCGTATTATTTTTTGTGGATATTCAATGCAAAGAGACAAATAATAAAATCTATCCTCTTTATAATATTAGTATAGATATTTGCATAGGTTATTAAAGAAAATAACTAAAACATAAATTCCTTACTAAACCATATTAGCTAACACACATGAGTATAAACGCTTGCTTGGGTGAATATTAATACAATTATCGTACCTTATAGAGGTAGGTATCAGCGTAATACAGTTACCAGTTACGTTAGTCGGCTGAGATCATTGAATCAAGTCAGCCGACTGGTCGACTTCAGTAATTGAGATGAGAAGTTATCACTTACTTTGTTACTTCGCCTCGTTCGACCGGTAACTGTAAACTGCTGAGTTACTGATTTCGGGTTCGATAAGGAAAGTTTTACTGCCAGTGATAATTTTAGATGTGTGTGAACTGATGAATACATAACTTGATAATGACACGGTTTGTTTCCTGAAGCCGGTGGATAGATAAATAGACCATATGACTGAAGAGACAACTTTTACTTGATTTTCAGTACTTACATGAGTCCCCTTCGAGGTAGGTATTATTGAAAAAAACTTCAATTATATTTTCTTTATCACGGGAATGAAACCGAACCTTATGCTCGGCAGTCCCACTTAAAACATCACAAAAATGAGGCAGTCAATGATTATTATCATACAACAAAATTTACATCAAATTCACACACAAACAGGAAATTGTGATAGATTATTGCAACACGAGGAAGGAAATAGGTTAAGTAAGAAATACAAGTTTAGCCGGGCATACATGACGCCTCTACCGGGTTAAGCAATTGCCATGTCCCCGGGGAAACAACGTCGTTCCCCTGACAGCCTGCAGAGGGCAGCACGTGATCATTACCTGTCCCGCCCCAGGCTTGTGATACATACCTGCTCCCTCCCCGGGGTTTTAATTAACCTCAGTGTAAATGAGATTGCCTTAATGGTTACTAGTGATTCTGAAAGAGTTTCGTTTAATGTAGGTACACATTTCTTTGCTTCGATGTTGTAATTTATTTCCTTTGGTTTGGTGAACGGTTTTAAGCTAGATTGACTCCACGGTCAGTACAGTGGCAACTGACTGCTATTGAACGTGTTGAATTACTCTTTGTGTGATTTCAGTTGGGCTGATGCGTATTTAAAAATCACAAGTCACATCATGAAGTTTGATATTAATTACAGTGATTTTACTAAAAACAGCATTTTTCCAATTCCACTAAAAGTACTATTGCACATGATAAACCTCATTTTCTGTACGTCTAACTTATGGGTTCGATTACCTGGTCAGGAAAGGGGTTGTTGGGGTTCAATAGGAACTTGGAATAGCGATAAGCTCGCCTCGTATTACAATCGAACCCGACAAACAGTCGGGCAAGGGTTCCCTGATGTGACAGACGATCACTATCTCCCTATTTAACTTATATCGGACGCATCGACGTGTGACACGACGTACGACGTAAATCTTCGCAGTAAAAGCAGGAAACAAAAGATAAAAACAAAAAGAACCCGTCAAACCCTCAAGTTATAAGGACTGCGAATAAGTGTAAGTTTAAGTTCGAATAAATGCTTTATCACAGATCCGAACGTTCGAAAAACGAATTCGTTCGAGAAGTTTCCATAAACAAGAAAAAGTTTGAGATAAATCCTCATTCCTCACACACAACTTTGCAGTTCGAATTTACTGTTCATAACGGCAAAAGGACCACCTTACCATGAAATCGTTCGTTTCATATTCTTTCCACAAATACTTTGGCACGTGCAGCTCAAGTGAAAACACCGGCTCGCCGAAGCTGAAATATTCGCAGTACTATAAATAAAAATATTAAGTTTGCGGCTTGAATATATTATTATTGCCACTAGTTTCCTGTAGCTGTCCTCCCGAAGGAGTTGCGGCGGTAACATATGGTACGCTCCAAAGATAAACTGATAATATTACACATATTTTTCAACATTTTCGCGCCACTAACTTGTAATTTTATTAAAAAGTTCGCTGCTGTCACCGAAATAAATAAATAACAGGAAGTTTATGTACGTATGTTTGTTCTGTTTCGGTTGTTTACTGGAAGTTTTATACAATCAGCGCCACTTAATAATATTGAAGAAATCTCGAGTTATTTACCTATAATCGGATTCACATTGAAAAACACGCGAGGCGGCGCCTTCGCGCTATTCAGAGCGTCTTTATTATTGTATATTTTTAATTAAGCGCTTCTTTTTCCAAGCTTTATCTACGTGCCTGCCGCTGTATACAAGCTTAGGAGTTTTTAAATAGATTAAAACACATCGGCAAGTCCTTCCTGGAATAAAAATATTTTCTTAATTTTCCTCTCACAAATTGTGATATTCCGAAAAATCAATTTTGATTTAACGTTGTTTCCACGGAAGCCTCGTCGGCAATTAGTTTCGTTTCATTCTCTTATTAATTAATGAAGTTTCTCTACTTCTATTAAGTAGTAAGTTTGGTGTTTGCTTTCTTTGCGAAACGCTCTAGTTTCTGTCAAATTACACCATTAATTCGTTATTTGTTGTAAGTTAATGGAAATCGTAACATTAGTTTACATTTAATGTAGTGGAGGAGACTATTTGTTTGCGTCACTCGTTATGTTCGCTTTAATTATAAGTAGAATGTACCATTTTTATACCTACAACCAAAAGCCCAATATTATTTATTAACAGTTAACAAGAACGAAGAACCTCAGCACCATCGGATCAAGTTCAAAAATTAAAAAAGGAGTAGGTAACTAGGTACGAGGAAAAAAACGATTAAAAAGAACTTCGAAATATATAAAAAGTAATCCCTATTCAAATTACAGTTACCTGAAAAGCTGGCCCTTTTAAAAGTTACACGTAGAATTTTAACAGGACTTACACATTACGGGACCATAAAACATTCGGTTATTATAAGAAAAAGTAAAAAGGTGTGCCGGCTTTTTAAACGGGAATCCATTCCGAATATTAATGGGGCTCTCATGTGTATGGCTGTATGCTAAGTATAAAAGCCGTCAATAACAGATATCTATGACCGGATATAAGCGAGGTCGAATCCCTGTAGACGTGGCTCTAAACTTGAACTGGACTTTCGTTCACAACAAACTACGTACATACGTTGCTTATATTGGTATGACTATGATAGAACGAAAGCGAAATAGAAAATGTTATTTTAAATGTCGCAATGATATGCATACTTTACATTTATTTTTAAGCATGAGATTCTGTCGCGGAGAACCTAACGGGTAACCGGGGCTCAAGCTCGACGTGCAGGAGAAGGACCGGGGTGGTTTTTAGTCAGTAAGAGTCTGACACTCCCTTCAGTCATTCGATGATATTCCCCCCTTAAAAAAAAACAAAAGCATGAGAGTCTCAGTCTGGTTGTTTTGTCTTTACTGTGAACTTAATTATCATTTCAATGAGTAATTCATTAATTTGCCTCAAATTACATGTTGCATTCTTAATTCAAACTTAAATCGATGCTACACAATTCGGAACGAAATCAAAAACGAGCAATTTCGATTTGTTGATTTCACATAAACCTATAACTTTATGTCCTTCCAATACGACCCACAGTAATTAAAATTAATTACATTATAAATCAAGTATTGATGGCACACATAAAATTCCACGCCATTTATTGTTTCTGATTACCTAAACTATTTAAATTGATTGTAAATAACATTGCAATACATAATATCAATATAATGTCAATTTAGTCCCTATCAGATTATATTATTGGCTCCATTGTTATTAGTGCTTACAAACAAAACCAATGGAAAATTAATGTTTAATTAAAACACGAACACGAACGAGTGACTGTTTTCAATTTCCACCCGTAACTATAATGATGTTAATTATTATTCAGACTTTTTCAACAGTAAAAAGTATTGCGTACGTCAATAATAAAACAATAAATCGGGGCTTATGATCGCACACAAAGCTAGAAAGCAATTGAATGGTATGGTAACAAAGGCATCCAAGGCTCTGGGATTTATACTCCGCACTACGGCCTGTTTCCGACCTCTTAAACCGGTAAAAATTTTGTATTGCTCTTTCGTACGTAGCCACTTAGAATACGCATCACAGGTTTGGAACCCGCAGTATGAGGTTTATAAGTCCCGTATTGAGGGCGTCCAAAGAAAATTTCTTCATTACCTAGACTATAGAGCGCGGCAATACTCAGTTGACTGTAACCACCGCTGTAAACGATACCACTTCCTTCCTCTGGACGTGAGGCGTCGTATTGGAGACATCACTATGCTTATGCGTATCGCAAATGGCCATATTGACTGTCCTGAACTTGTTGCAAAATTAGCATTGCGCACGAACCTAATGGGATTACGTCAGCGACCTATATTAAGTGTACCCTTCACACCGACTAACTACACGAAAAACGTTTTTTCAATAAGAAGTGCACTTGATTTTAATAGACTGTCTAAGGAATTTGACATCGACTGATTCTGCACCAGTGTAGTATCCTTGCGACATCAAATCGCACAAAACTTCTTCCATGGTTAACTTCTTTTTCTAATTATTCTTCTAACAATTAATATTTGTTCGTAATTAATTGTCTTCTGTACTCTTTTTTTTTGTACCTTCTGGTTTTTTTTTTCTTTTATCTATATGTGGAGGCTTGTAATTGGCAATTTGTGAATATTATACTCTTAATAAATCATTTTCTATGTATTAGTCTGTAAGCCTTCTTAAAATGAATTAAATAAAAAAAATAAAAATAAAATAATAGTCCAGCCACGCGTAGCACGTATTTATATTGCAAGCGGTTGAAAGGCTTGGCTTGGCTCCAGTGCGCCTGGGTCGAACATCGCTGTCGGCATCGGCACCGGCTAGCGGTTCGTCTACATGCCTCTAGCGGCTTATTTTATAACTTGTTCCGTCCGTCCGTCTGTCCGTCCGCCCGCCAGCCAGCCCGTGTCCGCCGGCGTTTTGTCCATAAAGCAATCGTTCTGCGCTACCATTGTCATAAAACGATGAATATTTTGACAACACAAAGAATTCCGCTAATTAAATTAATATAGTATTCTAAAAATGAAGCTGTTCATTGTTGTATAATTTTGTAATGAGATATTCATTACATGAATTCATTAAATGAATTCTTAGGTCTTAGACGAATTCAGTCATAAATAATAATGCTATCAATCAACCTACTGAACGTTACCGTTAGCTTGAATCGATGAATAAATAAGTGACTTCAGAAAAATGATATTCAATTGAAATTGTCGCTTATGGAGTTAAAGAAATATGATAGTCGTAAAAGAATGCGATGTGTTCCCGGCTTATTTCCGCGAGTGAATACAGTAAGTAAGGGGCACTCGGGGCGCTCGCTTGCACACGCTTCGGCGAGCGTGCATCGCAGTCTTTGAGCAATTTTATTCAGTCTACAACTCAGCTCCGATAGACAGTGCAGTAAGGTGCGCAAAAATTAAAGCAACAACTGCACATTGTCGTGATACAAAGCCCAATTCCTGCTTATTACTTACTATCTGCCCGGTACGGTTTTGCCCGCACAAAAAGAAGTTCACAAATGAACTTTGTTTTAATAATTTCTTCGGGCACGTTTCAGCTTCCCTCGCATAAATGCGTTTATTATTCCTCGCCTATACAACTTAATGAGACATTGTCAGCGATGCGAAGATGGAATTTTAACGCGTTAAACGTTTTTAGTACAAAATGTCAATGATACATCAGATTGTAAATTAAATAGTTGTATGAGTACATTAACTAAAGATTTAAGTTATAGACAAAAAGACACACAACAAAAAACAACATCAAATCAATTTCAATTAGTGTAAACTACGCTGAGATCACGAAAACAAATTGGATCCGTCTATTAAAAAACGCGTTGTTATTCGTGTTCAACGAAAACCCAGTGACAGGCAGCCGAGGAAGCAAATTGTAAGAATAATTTACTATCGAGGACTAGATCCACAGTCTATAAATCCAAAAGGAAAATAAACTTTTTCTCTGCAAACAGAATCAGGACGATTGTCAACCGAGTCTGACATCGAAAATAAAACTATCACGATTCACGGGTAAAGTGCTATGACCCTTGCGGAATGAACGAACACTCTGATTTCTAGTCATCGTGGAACCCTCACATTCTGCTTTATATGGGTAACCTCAAACCCGTACACAGCTTGATTAGTGAGAGTAATTACTTAAAGTAAGTACAGTACTTTGTGTACGTGTGTTACAAATGAAGCAAATGCATGCGCTAGACATTTGTACCCGTGTAAGGATTACTCTATTTGGCTCTAATTGAAATTAATCACTTACATTACTAAGCTTGGGTATGAATTGCAGTGTTACATTTGAAATAGTTTTTAAGTAAACGTTATATAGATAAACTTCACTTATTATAATACTTAGTCCTTGGTTGAACGTGTTTCATACAACAGCTGTGAAGTTGAAGCCAAGCAGACCGACACATGAGCTAGATCAATAGGTTCCGCTTTCACCTCCCTGCACTTAAAGAGTGCTCGTCTTCGGAACTGCAATATCTCTTTAAGATAAATGTCCTATCCATATAAAGTTTTTTAAGTAGCTTCACTTGACATTCACCTTTGAAAGATATTTTATAAAAGAGGCTTAATGTAGGCGGGTTTATATCTTATAAGAGCAAAATATCAAGAACATATTTATGTGTTCGTTTTGGTGATGTTTTTGTCACCCACAATATCAAATATTATCTACTTAAGCTACTTTCAAGAAAAATAATACCAGTACGCATTGATTAAAACTTGAAACCTGAAATGTGATAAAAACGTAGATTTAACGTACGACTAATACAGCTGTGACACTAACCATTAACGTGGAAGAATCATTCGCCAACAGATTTATAACCTCTCTTATTAAACTACTTCAGTAAGAAACTGTTGTTGATTGCAATAACGTGAGCAGCTTTTAAAATTAACCATCTAAATAAAGTTACTCGTTTCAACTTAATGAGTAAGCTATAGTGGATGGAAGAAATAAGATAAAAACATATCAATTTCGAGGTTTTCAACCGTAGGTAGTTGAATTGTTCCTGTACTCGTTAACAACTAGAATTTCGGTGGAAACTATACGGATGAGAAGCACTCATGTAAGTGGAGCTCTGTTGCGGCTCCAACGAAGTCTAGGTACAGATAACTAGCATTGCCGCAGTTTTACATCGTCGAATTGATACGCTGTGCTCCTCTAAAATACTGCCACGATACAACAATACACGTAGGGTATGCTTAAAATTAGTCTCCTTAGTTTCCCTAGTATATTGCGTTGGCAAACAACAGACACATTGGTGTAGGCTCGTCGAAAAAATATCGATATTATTTTTTCAATGTATCGATATTTTTGAGCGATATTTAATGTTTCGATGTATCGAGGTATCGATATAAAATTACATGTATTGAAAAGGTATAAAAATCGATATTTTTATAATTAAAAAATCCTAAAAAAGAATACTTTTTTATACTAACATTTTTTAACAAATTACATTTTTTTTTGTCTTTGGTCGACTCGATTTACTGCGTTTTAATTTGGTACTTAAGTTGGCTTTTAAGTTGTCCTTGATTTAAAAAAATTAAAAATGATGTCTATTGATTAGTATTTATCTAGTAATGTAAGATGATTGAAGTAGATTAGGCCAAATATTTTTTTTCCTATCACACCGATATATCGATATATCGATATTTTTAAATAAAAATATCAATATCGATATTGATATATTCAACAATTATCGATACAATATATATCAATACTTTATTGCATTTCCGACATCCCTATATTGGTCGAAAAAGAGAACGAGTTCTTTCGAAAACTCCATATTATTATGTATATTGTTGCAAGTTGTAATCTATATCAAGTAATGAAACAAACCTATTTTGTAGACATACACAAATAATAAGAATTAGTTTGAAAAAGCCTTACCCTGTACGTTAATATTACTTTATAGAGTGGTTTTGTATTTATTATTGTAAAGGTTACGTTAGGTAAATCTATTCCATGTACAAATCACAGTGTAAATGTCTTCTATTTTTTGCTTAAAGTTCGATAAAAACCAATACGCATTGTTCGGTCTAGGTATACAGAACTGCCTCATGATTTACTTAACAAAGGTAAGTCCATAAAACTCAGTGAATTTGATCACATTAACCTGTGTAGTCCTTTGTTAAAAAACTTCGTGGAAAATATTCTCGTCAGGTTAAATAACCAATGTTTGTGACGTGAAGTTTCCATGTGAAATAACACAGCCTTGATACCGATAGACATTCCATTACTATATATCATAAATACGCAGATGACAGTTAGAGCTATGTCTTCAAGACCGTCGCCGCCAGTTAAATGTATTTTCCGAGACAGAAATAAATTGTACGCTCAAAAAAGCGGTCATCCATTCAGGACTTGACGTTGCATAACCTTCGCAGATATACGCACGAGTATTTCAAGTCAAGTACAAAAGTAACTTAATTTTTTAAAGACGCAAAGTCGTACCCTAAATTGAGTTCTTTCCTCTAAGGTCCCGGCTCCCGCTAATCACGATTCTGTTCCGCAACTTCTGCCCGTCATATTATCTTGATCTTAGAGTTTAATTTTATGGAAGTGGATATGTATTTTGTGTTTAAATAATTACTTTTTGATTACAAAACAACGATATTTATAAATTTTGTGAAGCATTAACACCCAAAAGAAACAACAAATAAAATGTGCGGTTAACACAATAAGAAAAATTTAAGAAATATTGAACCGCTCTTACGTGTTTTAATATTCAACCTCCAATATCCAAACAATGGAATGAAAAAATACAATAAATACGAACATTATCGTTTTCATTTCCTTGTCATTTCTTTTTAAATTGAATAGCATCATCCAGCCGGCAGTGCCGGTAACGTAACCGGCACCGTGACTGTGTCAATACCACTTCTATTCGTTGTGAAAACTCATATTTACAAACGACTGTTTGATTTCATACATTCGTTTGTTTACACTACCACGATGGCTACGACACTACGGGCTACGGCGTAGCACATAGAAGTGGTTACAATTAGTAATTTATTTAAATATCATGCATCTAGCTTATGAGCTTCTCAGATACGCGGATACATACTTCCCTATACCAATTTCCTCTAACTTGAATGTCGTGAATATTAAATGAGTACTTCCGTGGACACATGCCGGGCGCGAGTTGACTCTCGCATGAGTGTTAGGCGATGGGTTGCTGTGATGACATCCGTAGTATAATTAGAGGTGTGTTGGGTTTAGCGCGTGCAGACAGGGTGCAAGTGGATGCAGACGAAGCTGGCGTAGAGTGCGTGGCGCGGGCGGGCGGCGCGGGTGAGGGCGCGCAGGTGCAGGTGGGCGGCGGCCGGCGCCCGGCGGCGGCCCCACGTGCCCGGGCGCTCGACGCTCAGTCGCTAGTGAGCAGCCGTGGCCGCCGTGTCGCCCGCCCGGCCGTCCGCCGCCGCCGCGCCGACAGCGACAGGTGGCGCCGACGCCCGCCGCCTGCGCGCTCCGCTCGCCCGACCCGCTCGCTCGCCTCGCCACCACTATTCATACGGCCGGCTTCAACATCAAACTTAAATATTAAGCTTTGCAATAAATCACTGTGCAGTGTTAATTGATTCATAAAGAAAATGATAATAAATTGGTGGTTGTGTGTTGATCATATATAAAAATGCTACGGAACTTTTGCCAGTTTTGAAAATACTTTGTTACGTGAAACATTGTAAGTATGAGTGTAAAAGATCAACGTTGTTAACAAGTGACCGTTAAATTGATTTTAAGAACTTGCGAACAGTATTTCAATTAAATATTAGAGAACTTTGAAGGATAAGTACGTGACATTTAATCAATGCATATGCAGTTAATTTACAATTTAGAAACACTTCAGGTGAGTATCTGGTTTTAGCGTTCATAATTTTGTTCTGAGAACTTCATTTTAATCGTTTACTTTGTCAAGTGGTTTGCCAGCTAATGATGAAACTTGTTTCAAGATAATCGTAAGACGGAATTTGCTACATTTTAATTTTCTAAGCGTAATTTGTGCTTCAAGTTTCAGTTCTTTGAAACACGAGTTTTGCTTGTTAAACAACGAAATCTTTAGCTCAATAGCGAGATCAGGGTGATTTATTAGCCAGTTATTATTATATACCGAATTGCTACGAGCATTAAAATAGAATAGAAACAAGGATTGCGAGTAATGTAAATGGAAAACGTCAATAATTATGTTCAAAAGATTGTAGAAGTTTAGTTAACGGTTGTCTCCCGGAGCGTGGCCCGAGGCTACCTGATACACAATAATTAATTACTTAAAGTAGGGTAGGAACAATTTTGAAAGCGGTTGTGTGAGTACCTTTGTGTGCTCGGCCAGTTTATACGTGTATAAGGGCCTCCTATTTATATCTTCCTACGCAAATATGCGCAAGCCGTCGCCTGTCTGTTCCACCAATTGTAAATTGGGACGTGAAACATGAAAATCTACTTCAAACTTCAAAAATGTTTATTCTGCTAAGAATTACGGTTACTTGTAAAGTTCAAGTCGTGTGCTGTGAACAATGAAACGTAATATTGAACTCAAAATTGTAATTCCATATAACCTTTGAACTTTACTTTCTATCTTGTTATCAAAATCTAAAAGCCAGTTATCGTTGATGATCGAAAGCCGTTTGTGAAAGCCCCGCTATACGTCGAGCACCGAATTGTGAACATTTACAGCTCGGATTTTTCATTCAAGTGAAATATGTTTAGAATCGCCACTGCCCTATATTCTATCGTAGGACTTTATATTAAATTTTTAGCGTATACAAAATTCTTTTGTCCTTTTATTGCATGTTGTTTAATATGACATGAATATAAAATATCATCACGAATACTTCATACCCAAAAGAGTTTATAGAGGTGTATAGCAAATCTTTTCTCTATGAATGTTTTAGTAGTATGTATGACCTTTGACCGGTTGGAGTAGCGGTAGTTAAAATCCCGGGACCTCGAGGTAGGAATCACTACTACAATCAAAAAGCCAATTAAACAAATAACGAACGTGGTGATGACGACGCCGATGAAAAATTCTGCGTAACTTTTAATTCGACCCTGTCATCATTAGCCTATACAGAATGGCAGTGATTCTGTACACTTTTCGATTCTCTTTGACACAATTATATTCGCAAATAGTAATAGCAATGAAAGTGTTAGTTAAGATTCACGATCACCATTCTGCTTCTACGACTATATGATTAAGTCCTATTGTGCCTTCGACTAATGACATAAAAACTTTGACTTTAACCTCAAGTGTTAACATTTCACGAGCGTACGGCGCGTCGCGTTCCGCTCGCGCCTCAAAGAGCCATCAGACCACCACGGATGGGGCCCAATAGGGCTGATGCCGATACGGAGTCGCGGAGAACCTACCGGTTTACCGGGGCTCCGGCTCGAAAGGCAGGAGTAGAAACGGGGTGGGTTTTAGTCAGTAAGAGTCTGACACTCCCTCCCGGCTCACCCAGGTGGGAGAAGTAATTCGATGATTTTCCTCACTTAAAAAAGAAAGTGTTAACATTTGTTTACTGACAATGTACGTCACGATGATGAAACATGTTTTCAGAGTTCATGTTCCAAAATCAATTAATTATTAAATTAATAAACAAAGTGTTTAATAAAATACGTACACGTAATTCCATATATTTCGATTTCTTATCCAATATGCGTGGAGGTGAACTCACTAAGAAATACATCGTATATTAAACAATACAACAACATATTGTACATTATGAAGTATTTCTTAGAAACGATGAAAGAAAATGTAATTACTTTAAGCTTTGTTTAGCAAACACAAGTCATGTACTTTTGACTTATCCTTGTGTACATTACCGACCAAAATTCCTTTTTTGTCATTAAAACATCAATGAGCTTAAAACATGCTTTGAAAGGAGTTGAGTGAGATACGGAAATATCAAACATCCTGTTTCAAGTTAACAACACCCTATATAACTCGAATATGGGCTATAAACCATAGAAATAGTTTCCGCATCGTTATGGATAACGCTTACGGGATTATAATAAGGAAATATACAGCGGGCACTAAAAACAGCAATCACGCTTTATTAGTTAGTGAACAAAATTATATAGACTTTGCAATAGTAAAATGTTCATTATTTTGGATTGCAACAACACATAATCCTAAAAGATTCGAACATTTTTGCGGAAACACCATAATATTTTCTAACATTTGTTAACAAAATCAGATCTCATATCTAAAAGACACCTAACATACTTTTCGTTACTTATTAACTTACTTTTATTTAAAAAAGTTCAAGACATACCTGTGAACCAAAAATTATTAAGGATATAGAGGTACACTGATATACAAGACTTTACTTGCGATGTGAAGCATAAGAATTCAAGCGAAAGTGCTATTTATCCTACATTTACTACTTTAGCCTATTGCGAACTCCTTTTAAAATAAGAAATAAATAAAACAATCTATGAAATAGTAGCACAAAGTATCATCGATGATGAATTACATATTATTGCCATCATTACAGTTCTCGTCTAGTCGATTACTTGATTAATGTTATCCACATTTTACGTTGAATGTAACGTTTTAATACATCCGATCTTTTCTAATTCCATTAATCTTGGAATTGCTTAGATATCTAGATTTTATAAATGGAAGGAGATTTAATTTACTCTAGAACAGCGGTTCGGAACGAAATCAAATTTTCTCACGAATTTATCCAACTCAATCAGAACCATTGTATCTCTGCTATGGCGCTAAAAGAAAGAATTTTCTCATTCACACTTTCATACAATTATAAGGGTCTTAATGTTCTATATTACTTGCTTTTCGTTAATCTAATTTATTAAGAGATTTGTATTATAGACGTACTAAAACTTATACCTATTGTAATCTTATTATTTGTTCAAATCAAATGTTAATATTTTTGTTACATAGCACATTGCTTGACTAATTTAATGTAATTGGCTACAAGTTTTTAATAATTACTTTACTATGAAAACAAAGCCATGATTAATATTCTTTGAAAGTGTGTACTTTAATTGATGAACCTATTAGACTCATCTTCCATTATAAGAACAATACTCATTGGAGAACAGTATATCGACCTGGGATTCTAAACCGAGATCGTTAGACCTTTACTTTAACAGATTTATTTTCCGGAAAAAATCTGTGAAAAATTTTTGGTAAAGAAATTCTCGTTGTCAACACACAAACGTCCCATCGATCCTAGTTATCACACTGAGGCCAACATTATGGATAGTCCGAAGCACTAAAGTTTGGCTGCGGATCTAAGTAAAGAATCCGTATCACACTGATAGTTTAAAACACGAAAATAGCGTAGTAATATTAATTCAGAAACTTCATCTAAAACTGTATATTACACTAGCGACCCGCCCCAGCTTCGCACGGGTACAATATGTATGTATTATATAAACCTTCCTTAAGAATCACTCTATCTAATAAAAAAGAGCGCATCAAAATCCGTTGCGTAGTTCTAAACATCTAAGCATACATAGGGACAGACAGACGACGGATAGCGACTTTGTTCTATACTATGTAGTGATTTACCAGGTAATGTATTCATCAATCGCAAACCTATTCGCCCGAAATCATCAGATTTTTCTTTTAGTTGTCCATACAAATGGATGTAAATAAAAACACCGACCAAAGACTTAATGAAAGGCTTCCACATAAGAATATCGTAGCAATCGTTGACATAAAACGGTACCCTATAATCGCATTCCCGTAACTAAATCAATTTTCGAAACCAAATGTACCCTAATTGAGCAAGTCAATTACGTGTTACCTATCATATTCCATTTCACGACCTCAACATAGATTTGAAGCCAATATGATCTGTTCCCAATACCGATGCATAACACATGGATGTGTTTTTCACCCCCAAGGAATAATACGTCTGCCATAAATTGGAATCGATGGTTATGAGTTCGTAAGTACGTGACGTCTATTGTTGTTTCGCGAGCGTGTTCTCCTCATTCATCACAGTGTCGCCTATTTTATTGTGCCATCATATTCTCTATTCCACCGGAAAAGTTATACAGCATTTACGTAAAAACACATTATTAAGAATATCTTCGCGTCCTCTTGACGTTTCGCCGTATTTCGTTAAAATATTGCGCGCTCTGTTTAAAAGCATAATTCACATCTTTTTTGGCTTTTGTTGCCAGTCTCATACGGTAAGCCTTGATTAATCCAGCGCTGTGCTTTTAGGCGGTAAAATAATAAAAAATGAGTTGTAGAATCATGTGTATGTGTTATTTTTGGAGTGTTGTGTAAAGTGTGAAATATTTATGAATCTTAAAGGCTCAAGTAACCTCGTTTTCTGCTTCAAAGGTAAAAAGGAACTTCTAGTTAAGAATCACTGCTGTAAATAGCCCGCAGTTAAACTTATCGACACCATCCGCGTTATTTATAAAAGTTGCCAGCTCCATGTACTGTAGGGACGACGGCGACGGGGACATTATCTGACTTATACATAAATATACTCCATCAAGTTTGTAAAATATTACTCTCATAAACTTTACCAATATATTACGTATTTACATATAAAAGCTTGACGTTTCCGCATCATCACAAAATAAAGCTCTGTTAGCGAAGCAAATAAATCTGCAATAGAGAAATTCCCCGGATATCATTCGGACGGATGTTTTGGCAAGCATGACCCTTGTCAGGGCCGCTGACTGGCGTCCCGGCTGCCGGCCGCTAGCCGCCCGCCGCCCACCATCGATACGCAGATAAAAGCCGCGTGGCGGTGCTCACAGTTGGCAATCCACTATTTCGTATTCCAAATGAACTCGCTGGCCAACCTTGACAAATTAATTGTAGCCAAAGCAGTAAGCATTAAATATGGACCACCTGTTGTGCTGAGAACTTTGTCTTCAGAGAGGGAACAGGCGTTTTAGAGGCTCATTATAAATCTATCAGTTTGTGAACGTATAATAGAATCGTTGTTCTCTTGACTATCTAAGAGCCAATTTTAAAGTATTCTTTTATTTGTGACCATCACGAGTTATTGTTGTATGTGAAGACAATAAACGATGGTATATTGTTTTGTTGCAGTGTACAGAGAGGTGCTACAGGCGAGTGGTTGTGGAGGGCGCGTCGCGGACCATGTCGCGGCGATGACGCGGCGCGCAGCGCGCGGCATGCCCTGCTGACATGGCACGCAGCTGCTCCGCCCTCCTTACGCTGGCAGCTATCGCAGCACTCGCCGGTAATGTACACCGTTATGTCCTTAAACCTAATCCTCACAAAAAGGATCTTCGCAATTTTTGCGAACAAAATTCGATGCCTTCTTATACGCCATACAGTGTGGCGCAACATCTTCGACAAAATATTGTAATAGTCAGACATTTGGCTCTGTTACAGCTTACAAACCGAATTCTACGAGACTAATCCGTGAAAGGAATACATTCGTATCTTTCGGATATGGAGAAATTGCTTATATCTACTATGGGTTTCATTTGTGGTAAAATGGATCCTAAGTCCTTATTTAGATGTATGCAATGCTCGGTCACTTGTCTATTCATTTCATATTTATGCGTTTATTTATATTCGTCTGTGATATTTGTGTGCCTGAAGATGAGGAAGGGCTGCATGACTTATGTTCAATGAGGTGGATAATATATTCTGAGAAAGTGTAATTTGCAAACACGTACACACTAAGAAAACATTCTCGCATAGAGTAACAGATCGCCAATAAACAACTTGGAGTACGTTGGAATAGTTTATCAATGGAAGCTTGGTTTAAAATGTAGCCAAGTGCGTCAAACAAATACGGCTATTAAGGCTATAATTGTTAGATACATTGTTTGCCTGGCAATTCAAACGACGCATGTTTGTTCCATTTTAAATCAACGGGAACTGCAATGGTGTGTAACGAACGAATGTTTATTGTTCTTGGGGCTACTGTTATTGGATTACGTTTTATATGCGGTTTTAGAGAAGAAAATTTATAGTTTGCATTTTAATTAGTTATACTCTTATTTATGTTTGTTTTAGTTTTTAACAGAAACAGCTTATCCATTATATTATTTTTTTTTCATACAAATTACGCAAAATGTGTTATTTGATAGACAGATGTTTTGTAAGTTACAGATACAAGATAAATACAGTCAAAATGTTCTTATTAGTTGGCAGTACTAACCAAATTCCACGGTTTGCATCCAACATAATTATATCACATCGTACTGGCACCGTGTGATAATGCCCGCATTCCAAAACACGAAGCGACAGTCGTCTGAGGTCACACATAACTTTATAATAAATTGTACTACATTCACTATAAAACTTAGTCGTCTGTCGGTCTGTCGCCTCCAGCCATTTCGAAAGGTCAAAACAAGTCCCTTTGAAACGACCTCTAAAAAAACCTTAAACATTCCCGGCTCTGTATGGCCGATGCATACACGAATAAAACAAGCATGGTGACTGTATCGACATATTTTTCTCGTCCATTTTGTATCTGCCACATAAATCCGTCTGCCGCAAAAATAACAAATTAAATCGCTGCATTGTAACATATTACAGAAACACGCCTCTGCTTTGTTTTGTCCGCTCATAATTTGTGTCACTAAACCTTCACACAGCAGCAGCCTCAGATTATGAGGATTATGATTTGCTGCTCACCTCTGCCAACGAATAACTCAAATGAATAATTCAAGAGTCGTTCTCGCCCTCTCTCTATGAGCAAATAGAAACATAAGAGGTATATTTGTGCCAGAGCGATAAACGACGTCTATTGAATTGCTTTTGAACGAAAACAATGGAGCGAATGTAGTGCAATAGCGCATCTTGAAAAGCACTGTCATCGCGCATTCTAGCTTCCTTGTTCCCGTCGTCATGTCCCGCCTGCTTATTGTACTCCATGGAGGTTCTAACTTTAATAATATCTTTTATCGCATCACCATTTTAATAGAAAGACATTTTACATAACTAATAGCTTTATCATTTTATGAAAGTCAATTAGGGCCACATTCTCAAAACATTATCATTTTATGAAAGTCAATTAGGGCCACATTCTCAAAACATTAAACTCATTAATAAATCTAGCAAAATAAAAACATAGCTATTTTGGTAGTAAATAAATATTCTAAAGCTTCAATATTTGCTGTACTTCACCGTTCATATCGAATGCAATATTTTAGTAAAATTATTATACTTTAGCTAGCTAAATGGCTCTTAAAGCGGGGACGACAAAGCTAATGAATTTGTGTTATCTATGTATTAAATTGTGTTACGGACTCGCTTATAGACGAAGACTGTCACGTATCGTATACAACGGTGCATATAACACACCTATGTTGCTGGGAAATTGAGCTGATAATCATAATTCTGACGTGTATAGGTCGGCATCACGTAATCTATCCATTACGCCACGGGGAGGTAAACTGTGGTCGCCGTAAATCAGTCAATTCTAGAGACCGTATAATAGCGGTTTGGTATCTCTCATCGTATTCAGTACACTGGTATTATAGTGATAGAAACAATGCAATGAATTACAATGATACTGCGGTATCCGGGATCAGAATATGTTAGCCATCTTTTCCTACGGGCGACGTAAAAATAACTCATGGGACACCTCGTATGACATGCTTTATCGTAGTCACAGTTTAACTGCAGCTTCGTATTTCTGTCTATTCTTGGAAACAAAGCGGATGTTATAGTTTCATTTGGTGAAATATATTTACAGAAAATTCCTCGTGTCTTTTTACTGACTGCTTTATTGCAACTGATGAGCTCCTAGTTTCAGATTTGATTCCCGAGTCGAATAATTCACATAGTACCTACTCATAACATATCTCACCAAAATTTAATGATACATCTCTGCTTGCCCCTTCATAAATGAAAAGGCCTGATGTCATCATCGTTGTCGCTAACCATAAATGAAGAATGTTACTTGACTTTTCAAAGGAAACAGTTCTAATATTTACGTGGTTTTAATTACATTTACATTAGTTATATTTACATTTGTAATTATAATTCTTTTTTATTATCTAATTTAAGCGTTATTTAATAATCAACTTGCATAACATAACAATAAAAGCAGTAAGTGTTTCCTAGTACTAGTATGAACATATTAATACCTCCACAGAGCTGGAAGATTCAGCCCGTTCTCTAATGTAATTCCCTTTCTCGTTTCACACGTCCATGCTCATAATAAAACTGAATGCACTATGAATATTAGTTATTATGATTGTGTTTTATGAATATGGAAATGTATTACCATTCATTTTAGCGTTGACAACGTGTTGTTAATTTTACAAGTATATGTGATATGGTTGGATGAACTAGCAATTTCGCTGATAGTAAAACAAGTTTATTATACGACACTTATTATGAGCTACAATGATGTTCCATTTATGTATTTTTCACAAAATACTCACTCATGTGGATCACGTCATTGCTACGACGTAGCTGCTATAGTCGCGTCATTGCTACGACGTAGCTGCTACAGGCGCGTCATTGCCACGCAACTCGTAGCTGCTACGCGTGCATCGACTACGAAATGCGTCATCTGTACCACGTTCGTCACTGCAACGTTTTGTACATCAGAATTATTGATATATGAATCTGCCAGACGTGAACGCACCAGTGAGGTTACATACATATATTGTACCAAGACCGTCTGACTTTTTATTACATTTCAGACGATATTTACGAATTTAAATCCTGCGAATTTGTATTAAATTCGGCCTACGGCATTAAGTCCGCCAATTTCACTGTATGTGCAATAAAGTTTAATAAATAAATTAACTAACCTGCAATTAGCGATCACAAACGTAACGTTTATTAGTGAGATAACTTCCAAAAACTGCTGAATGTCGATTGACTTCTGGCGTCATAACGAGTATCATTAAACGCTTTCCTATGGCCACCAGCTTTAAAGGCGTCGTAAACATTTAAGCGCACTGTTGTACAATAAATGTATGTCAATAATAATATTATGCTATAAAAGTACATTTCCTTTTATGTCAACTATTTATACGAAGTTGATCTACAAACGTGTCTGGTTCTATTCTATCGGTGTTTGTGCTCAGCCATTATTTGTCTTCGATGTTTACGAGAAATATTTTTTATTTCACTGCATACTTGCGTCGGTGTAATAAAAGGGCCTCACTGATTTTTACTCCTCAAATGTTACGGTTATACGCATGTTTGTCGTTTGTCACCGAGCCGCGCGTTCACGGCGTTTTATTCAAAATTGAGAGAAAATCTAAATGAATAAACATATAGAATGGGCCGACTTTCTCCGTGACGAGTCAATATGATGTCTCCATGTTCTGTTATCTTGCGATTTTCTTTACATTTTTCTTTTACGTACCTAAATATTATGTTTTGTTAAAACTCGCGATTGTGTGAAAAAGTACTGATATCGAAATTATGTGTCTACTTAAAACAAATATTACCTTTATTAACTCACAAGAATTAAATAACAAGGAAATTCATCAGCATGGAAATTTACTTATGTAACGTTAACAATGTATTAGATAAGTCGATAATTTATATTTCGTGCTAAGTCATTATATTCGTGCCAGTAACTTTCTGCGGCTGACATCTCACACAAGAATCGGAACAAGATTACCTTCAACGTAATACAATTGTATGCGAAAATGGATAATCACCATAAATCGCATTTAATAATAGGATACCACGGCTTTACGGCGGCCGCTATAATACGGCTCGAATAGAACTATATAGTGCTTAAGCGCTTAGTTTAAAACAATACCAGGCATTGTTGTTCTTAGTTGCGCCATAAATATTTCTTTATACTTTGTAATAGAGTACGTTTAGTTTTAAAATACCTTTACTTGTTACTACTTGTTACACGGTTCAGTAGAACTGAACAAGCTTTACGTGCATGCACATAAAACGTGCACGGCTCTATTTATCCACGTTGTAAAATTAAATTGATGCCTACTTAGTGGTCGGAAGCGAATGGCCAACCAGTGTAACGAGGAACATACGTACATTATTGTAATTTTACTGCTCGTAACGTTAATTTATAATAGACATGATACTAATCGCACGGAGTTGAAATGGCGAGAACTCGACAACTCAATGAAGAAACAGATCTACATAATGTACTTATCGGTACAAACGACCAATTTACTTCAACACAAAACAATGCTCGGACTTATTACTTAACATTGTTTTCTGCGGGAAACTTTTAACTCTGGAGCATAATCAAATAAAACAACTCCTTGTAGTATTAAGACTAAAAGCATTGGCTTATTTTATGAAGAAAATTGTGAACATAACTGTGCGAGTGTACGTACTTACATAAGTACGTGTACATGAAATGTTTTGGCCGGCCTTATAAAGATTGCGCGAACAAATTGGTTCCGCTCGATAATTCACCAAACTCGGATTGACAACCGCCGTAATGTGCTTAAGTTTCCTGTTATGTTCAGTTGCCTTCATAAAACTTTTAGATAAGTTTCATAAATAACAGTTTTAAAGTATTAGTACAACGGTGTTATTTGGCAAGACTGTGACAATATCGCATCGCCTTCATAAAGTGGTGTAATCCATGATTGATGATTGTTCTCAGCCATAAGTTCAACGCAGTAACTTTGTTGGCTGTCAAGAAAGGCAACTGTTGCCGACTTTACGAACAAAAAAGTTTTAGAGGCCTTTGACGTATTATATCGATCTATGTATACTAATAATAATTTTTTATGGAATTTTAATACAATCCGTCGCAAAAAGGTCTTTGTTTTGCAGATATTAATTAAGCCAAGTTTCCAAAGAGCCGCGGTCTAACATAAAATATTTATCTTGTGACAGTTTAATGAATGTTGGCAAGAAAACAAGTATCAAGTTTTTACTGCGCTCGCCATTATAGCGTCACTACATTTTTTTGGATTTGTCTAACTACGATTTATAGTCGTTTATGAAAATAAAAAAGGTAGATATTAACAAAATGAAGTGATATACCTACTTTATTTTAACTCCATCATTGTTGTATTTCACTGTGTATATTTGTACATACGTATACAGTTCCTCTTAAACCGACTTGTTTGTTTAATACTATTTGTGTTTACAATGCGGATGCCGCTTGTCAAATTGGATTTATTTTTTACCAAAGGCTTTTCATAAAACGTGTGTAATTCAAAGTTATTAGCGGATTTTTTAACCATTAAACATTGGCATGCAGGTCATTAAATACAGACGTGTTTCCACGATTTAATATTTTTTGAAGGTGACAATTTTGTGGTTTATACACAAACATGGTTTTAATTTTGTTATTTCAATAAATATTTCCACATTGCTATTAGGTCATTCGTTTTGTTAGTCAATAATGTAATGTTTCATTATCAAGTCTATTATTATGTTTATTAGTTCATTCCCTTTTGTGTTCCATTCGTACTTTACTGCACTTCTACAAAACAAAATGTATCAGTTTTACTGACCATAAAGTATGAAGATAAAGAACAAAAAGAGCGTCGGAATTCAGCTTTGTTTTATTAAGTCTGCGTTTCTTATTTGTTGTTTTTTGCTGTTACATACTTTGTGGTTAAATATAGTTGATCTATGGTGTATTTCATTTAAGGTGTATTTGATATTACAAATTATAGTGCATATCTCGTAATTCCGAATGCAATGTAAATGGCAACACCGGACCACATTAAGTTAACATAACTTGGAAATATCCTGACAAAAAACTAGATATGGAACATTCCATTAGTAATTGAGTCAGGGGTTAGGAATTCTACTAGTCCTTGTGATTCTACTACTACTACTAGTCTAATACTTGTAGTTGTATGAATATGGTGGAAGCCACGTGGAAGCAAAAGAAGTATAAAGATAATGTAATGATATGTATTGTAGATGGCAGTCTGTAAATTCTGCCATATGCTATTAAAATGAAAGCGCAACCTTATAACAATATGTATGTATGAATATTTGCAGAATAAATATGTCTATGTTTACGGTTTAAGTGTGACATTGTGTGCACAGGGTGTTGTGTGTGCGCTCCGCAAGGGAGTGTGCAGGGCGGCGTACAAGGAGGCGCGCAAGTGCCGCCCGGGGTGCCGCACTCCACCGCGCCTCCGGCAGGAGTCGGTGGCGTACGAAGGTACGATATCAATCAGTAATCACATTTTTATTTCCCTTTTTTTAATCTTAATATAATCTAAGGTTACATATTATACAGATTCGTTAGCTTCCTAATGATACTCAGGTAGTAATCAATCGTATACAACTTTCAAAGAATAAAAAATTACTGTACCAAATCTCCTAATAATTTTTACATTCGCGTTCTAACTTATGGTACGCGATTTCGTATCATCAAAGATGAGCGCCAATATTGATATTACAGAAACGCTCGCTGAAACACATAATGTGATCAGTTCCTACATATTCGCTCTTAAGTATGAGTAATACTGCCATTAGAAACACATCATTCAATTCAAAGTTGTAAATGAACAAGCTTCACATGTGTGTGTATACGGGAAGTCTGCCATCCGTATAGTATGTAACCCAAGTACTAAGCCCTATACTAAAACTCAATATAAATTAAACAACTAAACTAAACTTAAATCTAAGGGTGATTCTAGTGTAATATGTTAGCAGGGGCTACGAACTCACGACGCGACGTAGTTCGTCAGTTCGACGCCTCTGCCGTTGAGCTATTGTCATTTAACCCAACTTTCATATCCCAAGTAGGTTTATGGCATAGTTATACCTGGAAAAGCAATTACGACCTTCATTTGTCATGGAGGAGGCCGGTACAAAGTTCAGTATAATTGAAATCAGTTTGGGTAACGAGTTGCTGTAAAATAGGTACCTATTATATAAGTATGTATATATAAGACTTCCCAAACTTACTCAAACGCTATTCGTCACACGTGTAACAACCTGAGCACATATTTTTAAACTGCAAAATTGAGTTCAGTTTAGATGTATATATCTTAAGGTACTTTGCGTCCAATATATCATAAGGTACTTTGCGTCCAATATATAAGACGTAGCAGGTGAATATAAATGCAATATCTACGATTTATTCGAGATACTTCCAGAATTTACCATTTTATATTGTAAAGCCACAAACTAATGACGCTGCGGGTACTAAAACGAGTCTAACTATTTATTACCCCATTGTAATACCCTTTCTGCTAATCGATTAGGCAATTTGGTCCGGTAATAAAACACAATCACATAGTGCACGGCCAAGTTGGGGAAACCGCAGACGACAGACGAGCTGTCGAAGTTCTAGTCTCTCAGATATAATAATATAACAGAATACCACTGTTTTTGTTCAGTAAAAGGATGGGAGTACTTACCGTTTGTTATTGGTGTAATTGTCATTGTTCGATCTAATTTCTTACATCGTGCACAAAGCTCAATTAGATCGATGATTTTAAAAATCATAATAATACTTATCTCGATCCCAGTTTGAAATCTAGTTTAGTACTAGAAATCACTGAACAAACGGTTATATTCACCGAATAAAACGCTCATAAGTTAATGTACTAGATGACATACACAGACAAATTATTATCGGATACATCGAAAATGTTGTTGCCAACGAAATATCGAGTAGCGATTACTATCAGTCACCTGTGGTTACCTTAATCTCTTATTGTATCTCTATAGATTCAGTACGCCAGTAGCAGTAATTGTACCAAATTGTACATTTCTAAGAAAACCATAGCATTACCCGGCTCTGTAACTAAGCAACATTTTCTGTCTTTATTTTCTTACCTGCATACCAAATGACTTGGGCGACTGTACAGTCGCCAATCAATGAACTACCCACACCGTCAATAATTTTAATTCATTCATACAGTGTATCGTAAATAACTGAGTGGGCAGCTGACACCTGTGTGAATTGTGCACATTAGTTCTCATTTGTCAGCAAACTCAGTAGGTGGGTAATAACTAATAACGTTAATTCACAAATAATGTAAATCTTCAATTATGTTTGACGTTAGTTCACGTTAATTTAACGTTGAATTACACCAGAATAGGTTTTTATATAAGCATCTTGAAACTCCTTCCAAGAATGTGAGGATGGTGCTAATGAGTGATAGACAGCGGATGGCAATTTCGCTCAGAGTTAGCGCCAACCTTAGCTCTGTTCTATTTCGCTAAAGAGAAAGAAATACTATTAACTCAAATATATAGTGTTGAATAAATAAAAAAATCCGTTACTCCGATTGTAAAGCAAAATGCTAAATTTTAGTAATCAATTTGTTACAAAGAAACAGAAAAAAATTTCTACCATAATTTTAACGACTAAACAGAGAGCTCTAAAACTGGCCAATAAAACATAATTACACCGTTAATCTTCCAGATTAATTCCAAAATAATTAGAGCAATCAAAACTGCAATTCCAATGAAACAGAGTAATCCCTCAATGAATTGCGCGCAAGATAATCTTAATGAGCGGCGCCACATTAACAGCGTCTATACAAAAACATTATTGCACGAACTAATTAATTCACGAACTCACTACTTCATACTACAACTTATGATGCTTAATGAAATTAAATACATCAAGAGCATGCATGAATACTTAACGAACTTAACTTGTCTATGCAGAGCGAGTCTATTCTGACGTACGCTTTACATTTTAGCAAAGGGTTGGAAATGCATAATTTGTGCAATGACTAGACATAAATTATTTAGATTATTTACACTTACATACATAAACAAACCGCGTTATTGATGGAAACCTCTAAAATTACAAGTTAATAAAAAATACGCGTTATTTTATAAAAAAAAACACGCTAAAGTACACATCTTGAGTAAAACCAATTTTTTTGCGGTTTATAAGTCCAATAAGTTCATATTATCAAGAAAGTAAAAAGACGAATTGTGAGATACAAAATTTGAAAGTCGAATAGCTCAGTATTTTTCTTGACCCGTGGTCAAACTCGAAGTTCGTGCTGAGTTCAGTTAGACTAGACCGACGTGGCAGCGTTTATACTGAAATATTTATAAAGTAAGTAGTCCAACTACAGTTAGGTAAGTAAGTAGGTAAGCAAGAAGTTGAGACCGATGCACCAATAACTTAAAACTAGTGACAGGGTCTGCATTCGATAGCTTAAAGGCTCTCAGGGGATACTATAAAATAAGCCCGCAACATGAATCTACACAACTGATGCCACTACACTAAGCTCTATTTATGAGACCAACTTCTCACGTAACATAGTAAGTAAGTATAGATAAGATGTATTCATAGGTAGGAATATTGGACTTTTTATTAAAATAACTTTACGTTTTCACGAAAATAAGGCTAAAGGTTATGTGTACAGCAGGTGCGCCCGAGTATTCTGTTCCCAGTACTTATCTAGAACACAAGCGTGTTTCATAATCTTCTAAACAAAGTAGAAAAATCGTAGGGCATTCATCAAACTACTCTTAAATTCGACCCCAGAATCGGAGTCGGAGAGTCGTATTCAAATCTTTGAACAGACAAAATAGAAGAGCAACCCAACAATAAGGAAATTTTCCCCCTTTTGCATATTTTAGACGGTTGAAAATTAAATTAGTTATTTAAAAGAAAAACTTAATAAACGGTGGACCCACGAGACTAAGGCCCATTCACCCTGTTTGTTTATTTATTCATTATTGCATTTAATGTTACTCACAAAAATGTCTTGTGAAACGATTGTGACTGTGAGCTCAGTCTCGTGGAATAATATTCAATAGATATTTTACAAAGACTTTTCATATTTTCTCATCGAACCTTAGAGGTTAACCGTTTCACCGCGGCATCAGTGAAAGGGTATCTATCATATAAGAACATTGTAGTTTACGATAGGTCCGTAGGTACCTCATAAAAGTGCTTTTATGATTCTATCCCCTTTTTCTCTGTCACTGAGTGTCTTAACATCAACTTTATTGTAAATACCTTGTAATATAAGTAAGTGGAAAGATAAAAATATTTAGATAACAAGGACGCCGAAGCCTTAAGTGGCACTGAGCTAAAGTATGTGCTCGCAGATAGATGATAATCGATGAGGTTGTCGAGACATGATGTGAACGGGTCACGTACGCGAGGCACACGTTCGTATATCGAACGTCCCCATATGAACCCACTCACTACATTACTCTCGAACCCTTGCATTGTTTTATGACTCGATAATAATCACTTGTGATATAATTATTATAATTTGTTTTATTTGATGTGTTTTGAGACATACACAATTATGTATTTCATATTTTATTATCCGCTACAATACCGGTGCGACGAGATAATGTAAGTCATTTGTTATTTAGAGTGTTTTGAGAAATTTTTCTTTATAATAAATTAGGGGCCAAAGGCAGTGATCATTTTTGTAAGCCATCACTTGTGTCCGATGGATGAAGTTCCGCTGCATGACGATAACATTACATGGTTGACATTTTGCACGTTTGACTCACAAGTAGTTTGTAGGGTGATTGAAGCAGGGACGATTGGTCAACTAATCCTTCTGATGAATAGCGACTTATGGTTACTATTAAGTAGGTATTCTATTTAGTTGATAATGTGATTTTATTAAATTCTAAAACTTAAGAACCACGAGAATGTAGTAGATTCCAAACCAACTATTTCCTGTAAAATAAAATATTATTTATTCCTGATAATTCCTAATAACAATACTTAACACTGAATCCTAAATGCTGCGAAATTGAATTGTTTTAATCTGTCATCCGAAAGAATGAACAAAATATTTTCCGGCAATTCAGAATCGACTGCATCATCTACCAGTTCCATACCCGTTTCCATGATAATCAGCTTGGACTTTTGGATTTTGATACAAAATTTTATTCGCTTTAGTAACTATAGTTTCATAATACCTATTTATCACGGTAGTTACAACTGCATTCGCATGAACCACTTATTTACACTAGGCATCTGCACGAATCGCCACGTAAATATCCTAAGGACGGAAAATGGTAACAATTCAATTTCGCTTTTTTGCTACAGTCAGTATCAAAGATTTGTACGAGCAGTAAGCTTCAGCATTGAAGGCTTGGCTTTACGCCAATTTTGCGATCAAAGCACCTTCGGCTGCTTTGCTGTCTCATTACGAACAGTGGTGTGACATTTTATTAATGTAGACATACTTAGCATTTTATATGTAAGTAATGTTTTAATCTAGGCATTATAGCTATATGTAGGTAGTATGCCATGTGCATTGTACATTGCAATAATGAGAGTTTCATGTTTCGCAGGTTCAGTCAATATTCCAGAGGCAGAGGGTACCGCGACTGGCGCACACGGGGCGATCCCACGCTCATCAACTCACTCTGGCGCAGCCGGCAGCCGCTAGGAATACGCAAGCAGCTCGGTTAGATTCATAAACAAATACTTTGCGAAGTTTTTATGTTACTCGTTGTTTTATAACATAACATAACATTACGCCTTTTATCCCCAAAGGGGTAGGCAGAGGTGCACACAGAAGTAACACCCACTTTTCAGTATTTATGTTATGAGTCCCATGTAATAGGGGGTGAGCCTATTGCCATATACCGGGCACATTTCCAGACTCCGTGCTACTACTGAGATTTTTAAAAACCCAGTAATACTTTGCCTGACCCGGGAATCGAACCCGAGACCCCTTGCCCGGTAGTCGCACTTGCGACCGCTCGGCCAACGAGGCAGTTTTATCTATGAAACTAAATTGATGTTTGTTGCCTAGGGAACGCCGAGGTATACATAATACTAGCGCTGCTGATCGGCTTCGTGACCGTTGTGGTGGGGTGCTGGCTCTCCGACAACTGCTGGTCGCCGGAGCCGGAGGACGTGCTGGCCGGCGGGTGACCCGTGGCGGCGGGCGCGTGCACGCACGTGTAGCGCCCGCCGTCCGCGGCCGCGGACAGGGACAGCCCGTCCGGCGCGGGCTCGCTGTCGCCGGTGCTGCCGCCGCGCGCGCCCCCGCCGGCCCGGGCACCCGCCTTCCTGCACGCCGCGACGCACCTCTGCCGCGGTGGCTGCCTCGCACTCCCATGCGACACGAGACAACAGCCTCCCGTTTTTTGACAGGAGTCTTCGCACCACTCCTGCCGGCTGCACGAAAAGACTAATGGGAATCATATTCCTACTATTGCAAACGGTGGAGTGTGCGATCATTAACTCATGATAAGCTAACTGAACATTTTCTAACGGTCGCTCCATTTCGTATAAATCGTTTCGGTTGTGTAAGTGGAAAGTGTTCGTGACTACTCGTGTAAATGGTGATAATGTGCAGGTAAAACTTTTGATGAACTCTAAGAGCTTTGATTTCAATTTATATGTATTAACACGATAGTTACAATGTAAAGACATTATAGGGTAATTTCTATGATGGTACTTGTCGGTGTACTTTGTATCGGTAGCCGAGCGCTCGGGATTAGTACTAGGAGGTTCATTGTGTATTACTGAATCTTATCGTAGGCTACGCTTCTAGCGGTCGCTCTGATTTCAACTCATCTGACGTAACCTTACCTGACGGTGGTACAGCTACGTTTTCCATCTGTACCGCCCTCCTATTGTTTCTAAAAGTATGTGCCTTGAAACGCTTTCCTCGACTTGACTCGTAGTTTAGAGCGTGTTTTGAACCATTTAGAAGAAATTTCTTCTCTCTGTCTGTACGGACAAGTAATCCCATAAGTGCAATACACATCATGACCGTGCCTTTACCGTTCTATAGACTTTGAGAGGGACGTAATTAACAATAGGTTTTAAAAATACGCTTTCCTCATTTGAGGATCAACCTACCAACGATTGTTTTTGTATTTTTGTAAAATATCCAGCTTGTTTTATTGTTTTGTGGTAATTAAGACGCAGTTGATAGTGTAGAGGAAAGTGACTTAGGACCAAGAAGTCTTAATAAACGTGCGTCAATTGAATATTAATAATCTATTCGGAATTACCATCGCAATAGGATAAGACACAACATTGAGAGACAACGACATGGGTATTTGACTAAAAGTAGAATATTCATATTTATTTCGCAATGTTTGCATTATTGTTCACATTTACCGCAGAAATCGTCATCGATACCTGACAACGTTCTATGCCTACTTAGTCTTACCCATACCTATCTCGCGCATTATTGATGTGAAGTAGTCTAAACAGTAAAATATACAATACTTTAGTAGATACGAGATAATATAACACAACGAGTAAAAGAATAATAAAGACATCTAAGAATAGCAAATAAATTCGGTGTATTCTGTAGCGTTGGACGTGGAGAAGCTTCACAACAGAACTCATCCAAGACACGACTATTGTGCGAAGACTGCGCTGTAATTCTTTGCACACGCGGACTTACTCCAGTGTGCTCTCAGTTTTGTTTACGAGCGTGGCGCAAACTTTTAAATTACGAAATATTACCCATCTTCATTCGTTTCATCTATTTTTCAGTTGCGTAGTAACCTTTTCTATGTAACCTACTATACGTCTTGTACAGCATATATAATGTAAGGTCGAACTTAGTTTAGTAAGCAAATAAACCGGTAGATAATCCTTAGACGCTTTTGTGTATTAAATCACTGCAATCCAGTTACTGTAAATATGTAAGCACTAACGTATGTATACAATAATAAAAGTCAAATTTAATTAATTATACGATTACCCAGTTTTGAATTAATATGAAATGAAAGTGATGCAACTACTTTTTAAATAGTAATGTTTCCGTCGCTCAGGACTCGAGCTATGTATGTGTGAGGTGTAAGGATGTACATTATACGTTCATAATTAAGTATATATGTTTCCTCTTAACATAAATTGAGCACAAAATGTACTGTCTAGATGTTGAATTGTGTATGTGTACTTTTCGTTATAAGCACGGATAAATTATGTAAATACTATTGACAAAGGATGGCATACTTATTAAGAAATACACAGTAACTCAGTTTGTAAAGGCTCTGTGATCTCGTATTTATTTTTCTAGTTGTGTTATATTCATATAGCCTGCTAGTCCCATTCATGAATATGTAGTCGAACATACATAAGTCACGTCAACACTATAGTATCATAAGTAGCTACATACATTTAAGTTACATTCTCGTGGTAGTGATATTTGTAATTGTGAGACACATAATGTGTAAGTTGTGTGTTTAGTATACCCATTAAATTTAAATATTCGTCGTAGAGTTAAGGAACCCGACTGAATAGTCAAAATTTTTAAGCATTATGTAAATTGTAGTTAGGCGGTAGACGGTTATAGATAAACGTTTTACTCGAATAATTGCGAACCGAGAATTAATATACTGAATGAACTTGATTCATTGTTGGCCAGAAATGTTTGTATTCACCTCATTCACACTGAGAACCATCATGGCATTCCCACGCACAAACGAAATAACACGAAGTAACCGCCTGTCAAACTGTAGCCACGTTTTACAATCGAACGAATGAAATATTGCAACAAATTCTTTAGAGCCGGTTAGGAAAAATGTTTCCGTGTCTTCAATATTTGTCATGTCACGAAACCTACAATTCAAGAGGCGGTTCCTTCCACATACTTTGTCAAGTCAATGTCCGTGTCATTTTGCTAATTAAACATTTTAACTCGTCGAGTACCGGTTTTGTAGACACAATTATAGAACAAGAGGTTGCGGTCACCGGTGACCGATTGGTGTTTGACAGTTTAATGTACAACTAGCCACGTTATTTGATATGCAGATAAGAGAATAAAGATTGATACATTATAGAGACAGTATACATTAGCTGGTTACAAAGCCTATCAATGGACACATGAGATTCATAAGAAACATACATTTACTATGATCATAACTATCAATCTTTGTTTCCTTCCTTTGTACCACAAATTACTTGGCCGGCTGTACCATAGATTTTATATTGAATTGTGAATTATAGGTATTACCAAATTCATATTTTAATTTGCCAAATGTAAGCGTTTTTTTATGAACTTTATATACATTTTAATAATAAACTATTAATTAATTAATAAATGCATAGAATTTTAATTCCATTACGATCAAAGTAATAGATCAATAATATTTTTGAGGTATATATAATTCATAACGTTTACTGATAAATAATTATTGAACAGGTAATGTTACTCTAATGACCTCTCAATAATGTTATCAATAGCAGTCATTTTAATAAATATACCCACTTTAAATCGATTACACTAGTAAGTAACGATAATGGCAATTAAATCCTGTATCGTAAACCATTTTTGTAACCAAGTGTTGTCGAAGTCAAAGCAGAGATTTGTACTCGCAGACTGAGGTTGCGTAGATAAAAAGAAAGAGTAACAAAATTTTATTACATAAATTCAACGAAAAACATGTTAAAAATGCAGAAGCATAATGTTGAAATTACGTAGTAAACGCAGACATTAAACAACATTCTGACGGACACTAAGAACTTTAATGCTTCATTCATTTCTTGAAACACTCCGTAGCACATTTTAACGTCCGTCACAATTAACAACATCATGTATACAACCTCGGCCTGAAGTACTAAATGAATATCAATAAATGGAAACTGCAACTCATTTACCAGTTCAAAATGATAGGAACACAGTGTATTTTATAACGACATATGTATGAGTATTATTAAGTACACGACGTTATTACTATATACTTACATCTGGTACATAAGTCACGTTTTATGTGAATATTGTAAATATTCGAGAAATCATGCGATTGTTCGGTCACATTGAAGGTCTGGTGGGCTTGGCTGATTTAGGAATTGAGAGAACTCATACGCTCAATACTTAGTAATTATATTAATAATTGATGTAGGTATTGTCATTATTGGTCACGAATAAATTAAAATAAATGTAATAACTTAATCATAAAAGTGTTTCATTTCAAGGAGAGTGCCGTGTGAATACAAGCCTCGTTTGCTTTAAGAAACTCCGGGATGGTAGAAGAAAACGTTCGCAAAAGGGACTTTTAGCACGCAAACAGTTTTCATAGAAAATATAGGGCATGGCGCTTTCCGCGCTGCGAGGGGTGACACAGAAAGGCTTTCTCGCTTGACACCCTATACTACAGCTGGGTGTGCACTATGCTCATCTGCGTTATTAAAGACTGCCAGAGGTCCTACATTCATGAGATCGACATTCTTAAAAATATATTGCTTTGAAGTGTTTTAGATATTTAGCATTTATACGTTTTACATCATTTTTCAGTAGTTGACTACTGAAATGTGACTCTTATGACTGTGATACGTGTAATTCAAATCTACCAGTAATGAAAGCCATGTAACAAACTAGGAGAGGTGTTTTATTACAAAATTTTTAAATAATTTTCAGCGAAAAATTCTACGCTGAATAATTTTAATAGTATCAGTAATTAATAGAACACTCGAGTAGGCTATATAGGAAGTTCACTCACTTGATACTTTTTTAATTCAAAGTGACCCTTTTCGTTATAAAACAAGTGTCAATTAGGAAAAAAAGGTTAATCAGTTCCAGGGAAATCTTTTTAATTGGTGTTCCATTGTAATTTTCGCACAAGTACCTTCCCACTGATGAGTCACCAAAGCTCCGTTCAAAGCGGGATTGATAAAAGTCGAGAATAAAACAACCATTTTGTGTTAAAGGGCTGTTGCAACTTGGTACATTATGAAATCCTTTGTTCTTTCGTGATTTTCTTAGGACTACGTCGCCTTATTCCAAGTATACAGAACAGACGTAAAGAAAATTCCACACATCACAAATACCAACTAAAATTAAAGGTTTACGTTATTATAGGCCATGAATAATTTAATACATATTATTACCTCGACGAGTTTAATTAAGTATGAACGTGTAACAATCGCTATTCCAAGCAACATTTTAACGGCAGTGGGCTGGTTTATTGTGCTTTCTGTTTCCTGTGAAGAGTCTCGAGTCGATTGCTCTAAACGAAAGAGTCGTTAACGAGTGAGAAAGGCTGTCGTCTAAACGAGCTGTTATACTCATTCATAGGCCGAAACAATTTCACCGAAAAAAGTTAGCAAATGACCAACGAAACTGACTGGTTTGGCAATCTCAAGTACTACTGAGGTCAAATGTTAAAGTGCTAGACAGAATACTTAATCGACTTTTTCTACTACATTTCTCAGTAAAAATCCGAATGGCATTTCTCCCAGGCTGGCGAAGTAAGCACACTAATAAATGCCCTTGTACACTGAACTTTATTAATGTGCGTATTACACAGTAGCACTAGCGAATTACATTACGCCGGCTACGACGCCAACATTATGGTGCAACACATTTCCAACAAACTCGTGATAATTGGTAAAAAGTTGTTCGTCTCTAAGCAGACTGCAATACGAGTCTCGAACTAATACGAACACAGCTGCTGCAAACTGTAACCTAAAACGTAATACAGTCGCCGACGACATTTGCCTCGCCTCGCCTCGTTTCACTGAATAGTTTTCTACTTATTACACACTCGACAAATGAACAAATTATTAAAAAAATGTAATTGAATAATTTCCATCGTGTATACGTACGGGAAACTGAAATCGTTTCTGTTTTATTTACCCGCGTACGACGAAACATAATTTTAATTAAATACGTGGGATACGGAGAGCCTTTATTTAAAATATTTTTCAATTTAATGTTTACATCGTAACATAGCGTACCCACGTCAATGAAACTTTGTTTCATTTATTCATCGTCGACGAAGTGTTTTACATTTCAACGAGTAAGCTTTATTCGTTTTTTCAGGTTGTCGTTATACCAGATACACCATCCAACGGAGCGTCGCGTCGTAGCAATTGACTTAGCGTAGCAATCACGTAGCTTGAACTGTAGCGCGTAGCGCATAGCATTTTATGGAGCTTATTAAGTGTACGGCAATAAGTTTTCTACTGGTCTTTTAACTCACTTTCAGGGTGTTGCGAAACACGAAAAGGGGTAATAAATACTTTTCAACCAAATAAAATCGTAACAGAACCGGAATGGCGTATAAAACATAAAATGAAAATTACCTTTAAACGGCTTATTTCACCTCAGTAAAATTGGTTTAGTTGATCGATTAAAACCATTATACTGTTATTAAGTAATTGTAATAATTTTGATATAAAAATTAATTTTTAAAAGGTAACGACATAAAATCACGTCTTTGCGTTGCCTTATCCTTTAAGAATTTGGGCTCGCTGCCATCGCAGCGGTAAGTCCCCTCTTTGAGGAGTGGCTTGAGAGACGCTACGGCGTCCTCACCTACCGCCTGACGCAGGTCCTCACCGGACATGGAAGTTTCGGGAGGTACCTGTGTCTGATGGGGCGGGAGGAAACGCCCGGGTGTCATCACTGCGAGGACCGCCCTGAGGACACGGTGGAACACACGGTGGGAGAATGCCCTTCGTGGGCTGAGCACCGCCGTGTCCTCAGGGAAGTGATCGGCGATGGCGACCTCTCGCGTCCGGGCCTAGTGCAGGCCATGATGCGGAGCGAGGGGGATTAGGATGCCGTCTCCTCCTTTTGCGAAGCAGTCATGCTAGCTAAGGAGGAGGCGGGACGCGTGAGGCAGCGAAGCGCTGCCTCCTCGCAACCCAGCCATCGCGAAGGACACACCGGGCGTCGGGGATCGCGGGACGATCTCCAGCCACCGTAAGCGCGGGCCTGCGGACGGCGAGCATGGGTGGCTCCCCGTCCGACCAGAAACAGACCCGAGCGTACGGCGCGTCGCGTTCCGCGCGCGCCTCAAAGAGCCATCAGACCACCACAGATGGGGCCCAATAGGGCCGATGCCGATTCGGAGTCGCGGAGAACCTAACGGGTAACCGGGGCTCCGGCTCGACGTGCAGGAGAAGGAACGGGGTGGTTTTTAGTCAGTAAGAGTCTGACACTCCGTCCCGCCTCACCCAGGCGGGGGCAGTCATTCGATGATTTTCCCCCCTTAAAAAAAAAAAATCCTTTAAGAATTGGCGAAATGGCAGCAACGACTGTCGCAACCGAGGGCTTAGCTCGCTGCCATCGCAGCGGTAAGTCCCCTCTTTGAGGAGTGGCTTGAGAGACGCTACGGCGTCCTCACCTACCGCCTGACGCAGGTCCTCACCGGACATGGAAGTTTCGGGAGGTACCTGTGTCTGATGGGGCGGGAGGAAACGCCCGGGTGTCATCACTGCGAGGACCGCCCTGAGGACACGGTGGAACACACGGTGGGAGAATGCCCTTCGTGGGCTGAGCACCGCCGTGTCCTCAGGGAAGTGATCGGCGATGGCGACCTCTCGCGTCCGGGCCTAGTGCAGGCCATGATGCGGAGCGAGGGGGATTAGGATGCCGTCTCCTCCTTTTGCGAAGCAGTCATGCTAGCTAAGGAGGAGGCGGGACGCGTGAGGCAGCGAAGCGCTGCCTCCTCGCAACCCAGCCATCGCGAAGGACACACCGGGCGTCGGGGATCGCGGGACGATCTCCAGCCACCGTAAGCGCGGGCCTGCGGACGGCGAGCATGGGTGGCTCCCCGTCCGACCAGAAACAGACCCGAGCGTACGGCGCGTCGCGTTCCGCGCGCGCCTCAAAGAGCCATCAGACCACCACAGATGGGGCCCAATACGGCCGATGCCGATTCGGAGTCGCGGAGAACCTAACGGGTAACCGGGGCTCCGGCTCGACGTGCAGGAGAAGGAACGGGGTGGTTTTTAGTCAGTAAGAGTCTGACACTCCCTCCCGCCTCACCCAGGCGGAAAAAAAAATCCTTTCAGAATTCCTTTGTTGTAACACCAGGAAAAGTCGAACTCTTTTCTAGAATCTCTTTTATAGAATCTGAAGTTACGTTATATAATATTATGAGCTTATTTAAACATATGACATTGTAACGACTGCCTCGTTGAGCGAGCGATCGCAAGTGCGGCTGCCGAGCAAGTGGTCTCGGGTTCGATTCCTAGGTCGGGCAAAGAATTACTATGTTTTATATAAAAAATCTCAGTAGTAGTACGGAGTCTGGAACTGTGCCCGGTATATGGCAATAGGCTCAGCCCCCTGACCTCCTTTTACATGAGACTCAAACCTAAATAGTGAACAGTGGCATTAAGTGCCGTAATGTGAACCTCTGCCTATATATAAAGATAAAAATTATGATGTTAAAAAAGTGTAACTACATTTTTGCAATCTGAAAAGCAAAGCACCAAAGAATTTCTAATGGCTCGTTAAACTGAACTCAAAATTTATCACAACAGTAATCCTTTTGCCCTATACATTTTACTTACATAATGATATAAACGTTCACAATGCATGAATGTATCGCATAACTCAACACTATCTTTTCTATTAAATAGATTATTTTTGGAATAATAATATCAAACAAATAACACAGTTCAAAACGCTTGTTAATACTAGACATTTACATTGATGACATGTTTAACTATGATGCTCGTTTTATAAAGAAAGGTCGTGTATTCTGGTCGCACCGAGGCTATAAACGCGATGGCCCATACACAGGCTATATCCGTCACCCATCACCGAGGGATAGCCACAAACATTAGTCCCTTCATATCACAGCTTATAAATAAACTCACACCGCATAATAAATAGCCTCTCTTTTTAGGATTAGTCAGTTTTCAATACCATTTAAGTTTTCTAGTAACCAACCGAGCTTGATCTCTCATATCAGGTTATAAAACAGAACATGAATCTGAACAATTATAATTATGTAAAAAAGAACTTAATGTGTTTAATTTAGAACACATAATTTCAAAATGGCAGCAAAAACTATTCGGATGGTAATGAATCCGTGCAGCACAGTCCGGCCGTGCATTGACCCTACACAAAAACAATATTATATGTCTGGGGTAAAAACAAGAGGATAAAGGTATCAAGTAGGTATATAGTGACTTTGTTGAGGGCTCAGTATCGGATTTTAGAGATTCCATCATCCCCTACCGTGAGGTGTGATAACAAAGGAAGTTCTAAGAAAGCCGTCCAATACACACTTAGATTGATTCCCTTAAAAGTTACTTCACAAAACTGAGGTTTTAGATTTCAATTTGTGAGGATTACAGCTCTATTATCTTTAGATTTGTCTGCTATAATACTTTAGAAGACGATTTCATCATTAGATCTTATCATTTAAATTCAATACAAATGCTGAAATAGATTTGAATTACATTACTATAAAAGTTTACTGACATAGCTAGTATTACTCTACACTAAGCGACACGTAAAGTGAAATATCTCCAAGACGTGAAATAAACAGTAAACATATTTCAGAAAAGTCTGGCGTGGTCTGGCGTTTCCGAACTAAATCCTCCTGGGAGACGCTCAAAGTGCTGCATGCTGGTACAACCTCTTGAAATTCGATATTCTAGACTAAAAATTTATTTGCAGATTGAGCAGAACATCAACAGGACTTAGGCCTGTCTGTTGTTGTCCTTAAATGTATTTTGTAGACATAGACATACTTTAACATTGTCTTGAACTTGAGTGGCGTTTGTGTATTTAGGTATTTACTGTAAAGCGTGTATCTGGCGCTAGGCCAGACACCCAATTGAAATGAGGCTTACTGAGGTGCTAAAAGAATTTATTTCAAAATAAAATGTATGTCAGATTCGATTGGTTAAATTACTATAATATATTCCTGTCCTGTATTTCCTATTGACATAAAATTTTGAAATGCATTCATTCATTGTCAGGGCCGTTTCATCAAAAATAATTATACAAATATCTCATCACATTTGTTATTCCCAGCTGAGGTAGACAGAGTAGGATTTAACAAGTCAGTTATGTTATAGACCCGAAGACCCATGTTGTAAACTTTACCAAAATAGTTAAAGCTGTTTTCGAGAAAATGATTACAAACAAGAATATACTAACAAATACTATTCGTTTATTGCCGAAGAGAATTGGCGATGAGATAAACAAGATATTCAAGAGAGATTGAGGAGATAAAATTTTTATACGAAAACTTTTTTTTGCCAACAAGAAAGTTTGGGAGAATCGGGCCTTAATCACATCAAATATACCATACGCTTACTTTGTGAATACGGGGAATGATTATACACATTTTACATTGAGACCCTTAAGTACATAGTGAGGAGAGGAATGAAAATAACGATGTCATTCCTTAACCACATAAAACTGGATCTCTAACGACCAAGTCGTTTATAAAAATTAAACGATGAATATAATTTGTGCTTTAATACAAGTATTATGTAAATGTATTTGCTTCTGAAGATTTATAATATTCTCTTCATTTCTTTCGTACAGATTTAAAAGCTGTGGGTTGCAGGTTTTACTTCATTTTAATGACTTTAGTATTTTTGTAGGTGTATCAGATTATCGGTCGTAATGGTTCTGTTGGTGAGGGGATTTGTGATTGGATAATGTTGTTTCACATAAATATTGGAAGATCATCGTATCCAATACTCAAAATATAATATGAGTGAGTGCGTATTTTGAAATCCACATCAGTTTGTATTTCCGCTTGACAGTTCCATTTCAACTGATAGTTATTATAACTGACAAAATGCTACAAACACGGGCGATATCATATTGTTTTACTAAAATTGTTCACGTCAATGGAATACAAACTGAACAGTTTGACACAGATGACAAAAGTTCAGTTGAATACAATGACGTATGCACACACTGGACCAATACTAGCTGTTTGTATACAAACAATCTGCACGATCGCTCCACATTCCTCTCAATCAATCCATCTGTGTACTGTAATATATCACGTACCTTTGTGCTAAATAACTGCCGCTCGAACATTCCGCTTAGGTGTTCAATAATGTTTGGAATACATGGACGGTATGCATCCCACGTTCATAAGTTCGAGTGGGAACTTCCCAACTCGGTGTTTGTGCTGTTTTGGTAAATACCGACTTAATTAGTACCTGTGCTCTTTATACGTGTTTGAACCCTTCGAGTGTCAGGTGCAAAATTGCGACGAACATTAAATTACTTCCGCGTTCTCTTAACTTTTTCTTAACTTCAAAGGTACCTTGTAACAATTTTAACCGGCTTTAAAATGCTGTTTACACGAGGCAGTCGCTAATGCCCCTATCTGAGAACACAAGCTCATTGCGCTGGTTCGTGTGTCCCAGGCTTCATGTTGGAGTGAGTTGCAAACCGGTCCAATTAATATGTCCAACTCTCTGAAGTCACGCTGCTGTACTGTATTGTGTGACAACCGCACGTCCTCGTTTGACGTTTAGCTCCATTGCATCGTTGATTTGCACTGCGGCATTGAAATCCCTGGCTTACAAGAACCATCTTTTATCTATTCCACTTTGTCTGATACTCCCTCGTAGCGCAATTAAAAAGCCTGGAGTAAAATGGCATCAGAGCAAAGTATTTTCCGTACCTACGAAGACTAAGCGGTTAGTTCCAAGCTTTACAATGATTTTACAAAGAATGTCTAATCTGTTTTGAAGCGAGTGACGAAACTTATTAAACGGGCATTATTCCAAAGATTTAGGAATTTCCTAAAGTTTGTTCAAAGTTAATTTTACATCATCGACTTTGATCTTTAAACAATTAATGTTATGAAAAGGTTATTCACGATAAAGCTTGGTGTAACGATCTATCATAGGCCAATTAAACAAGTAGGTAGAATTAATATTCTATTAAACAAAGCTTTATGAGATAGTCGGAAGATCTGCCACAAAATATTTCAATACAGAAGTAACATGCATACTTACGTTGTAAATTGAGGTATCTCACAACAAACATAATTTGCAACCGTAAAGTATGCAGACGACATTGACAAAATCCCTCCTTGTTCTTTGTTTAGAATCTACCGAGCTCTGCAATTTAAAGCCTGAGATAAATCAGAAGATTTTCATTTTAAATGTTGTAAATTTGTATAAGGACGACGCGAACGCCTTCCCTGCTAAGGACGGGGCAGCTCGCGGTCTGGAAAATTCATTATTCAGCAAAATTGCGAGTGTAACTCATCGGGCAGGCGCCTTCGGTACTATTACCTATATTGCCGGCCATCTGGTTCATAGCGGGTTTGAGGGAAACTTCAATATTTATTCACTACCAAAATACCTAAACACGGTACAAATTGCAATAAATCAAATAAAAATCCCTCTAAAAATGTCAGACATGACTTGAAATATCTATACTGTGGTAAAGCGAGTATAAAAACTTCTAAACCGTGCAGGTACAGGCAAAAATACGGAAGCAGAGATATTTCAGTCACGTCACGAGCACCGATAAATATAGCTGCGGCGCGAACTAATAATTCAGGAAAGTTGTGCGGCAACTACCGCAATTGGAGAGTTTGTCCTCCAAGACGTCTAATGAAACCTGAGAGTAATCAATTGTGATAAATAGACTGCAGAAATTCTAACAGCGATGTCGATAAACGACCGACAGTTAATCGTGATCATTTTGCGTTTGAAATGAGCACGTATAAACTGAAATGCACAACAATCCTACGTCCTAATCAACTCGAATTAAACAGTGTAAAGTAGGTCATAGTGATCAGTTATTATCGTTTGGTGGGCATCATTCTGAATATCTGCGTAACTACTGCGTACGTTGAAAATTACTAGGCGTAACGGAGCGATATGTTTTTCGAAGCACGTAAGACAGCTGGAGTGCCATATGTAAGTGAATGCCATGAATCACGACACTCTCATTACTTTAGCCGCAATAATCTTTGGAATTGTAAAAGATGAAAAATAAACGTTTTATGTTATTACCATTACATATAATAATACTAGCTGTTGCTAAAAAAAATATATAATAAAAAAATACATAGTTAAAATAACTTCAACTTTCATCAAAATCCGTTCAGTAGTATCAGCGCGATTGACAAACATCCAAACAAAGAAACTTTCACATTTATAATATATTATGTACAAAATATTGATATTTTACCTACACTAAAAATAAATGTAAATCAGAATCAATTCACAATATTACTCTTACCCTTAGACGCTTATAACTAAAATGATACCAGCATAAACGGTGTAAATATGCCTCTTTTCCTTCGGAAAAAGGTCTGATATTAAGTTTATGTACTTAAATAAAAATGTGAGCTGAAATACGAACTACTTTACCTAGCATATGTAACTGTCAAGTCAAAACAAGTCGCTCGCTTTGGATATTTTAGTAAGTAAGACTAGTTCTAAAAGTTCTCTTTTACAAATGGCCAATAACAAATCCTATTGAAAGTGGTTATGTAAGTAAGAGCATAGTTTGTTCTTAGTTTCTCAAGGACGTTAATCAAGATTTGTTTTTGAAGTCGACTGGACGCGATTGTCTAACAATGAGGTCTTAGTTCGATTCCCAGAGCAGGCAAAGAGTAAACTCAATAACTCTTCTATTCGATAACCAAACTCCATTCCAAAAGCATATTCCAGACTATGAATCCAGATCAAATCCAGACCGCGGTTAATAAAGCGGAGTTTGGATTTGAGAACTGTATCAGATATGAGGCTTACCCCCATAGTATGAGCCTAATAACATTTAATTAACTGGTGAAAAGAAGGCATTATATTTTATAACTGCACTTTTACCCACCCCTCAGGAGATTAAAACGTCTAATGTTATGTAGAACCCTCTCATCTACAAATAGCCAATAACAAATCCTAAAAACGGCTAAGTACCTCTAAGTAGATAGTTTGTTTTTAGTTCTCAATGACGTTCATTAAGGTAAGTTTTTGAAGTCGAGACAGCGCAATGTTCTGAACAGTCTGCTCCATCGACACTAGCAGGTCTTATAATTGAAAAACTTTGGCATAGGTAACTAATTCCCTTTAAACGAATTATTACAACGCTAATGGATGCTTTAAACTCGACCCACGTTAATCTAAGGTACATTTTCGCTTGAATTGAATATTTTCATTTCTTTGTACTGTAGTACGTGAGACAGAAATACAAAAGCAGATGTAGTTAATGTGATGTCTGCTCTGCACTCCACTCGCAAATTATACCATTAACCATTTCATATATTATTGTTTCAACCATATGTGTATTAAAATGTTCACCGGGACAATGATTTTATTATAGCTGCATATTTTTTACTGAATTCATATATTTTTTTTATTTTAATGTATATGATTAAAATTGCAATTGTCAATCAATTGCGCTCATTGCACTTAATGTATCTGAAAGCGCCAAAATGAAACTGATCTTTACCAATTCCAAAAATGGCTTTATTATATATTAGAGAAACGATACAAAGATATATCGTTCGTTTCTCTTAGTGATTACTCAACAAAACTTGTGCGAGAGTCCTAAAACATTGGGAATATAACTTGACACATAATGGATGTATAGAGGACATGGCAAATTAAATAAATACGACTCTTTATAAATCCAGGATTGATCGTTCGAAACACGAGGAAAACCTCACTGAAGTACAACAGTGTTTTCACACCGCCTCTGGTGACAAATAATGCGCACTACGGCGTAGCTAACTATGCTACGGCGTAGTAACGGCTACGTTACGTAGCGCTCGCTTTGTGAGTAACATTTTTAAGTTTTTATTTCGAAGATTTTTTGTTGTAGAGCTGCATTTTGTTGAGTATTAATAAAAAGGAATGGTTTTACATTTTTTTTTTAATATTTTTACTTGTTTTAAGTCCTTATAATTAAAAGTCAGGATCTTGTTTTAACAGCTACCTCCTAATTCATTCGGCACAGGATTTTGTACGTGTTGTGTACCTCTAGATAAATAAAGTTCTTTTACTTTGTTCGTCGCATCGTTGCTCATAGCTTCGTACGAGCAGTCACGTACTTATTGAGTAGTTACAATCCCCGTCGCTCTGCTAATAAACACATTGTAGCCACAAACTTGTCTAACGTTCAAGTTTCATAACTTCTCACCTAAAAATAAATGAGTACTACTTACTTTTTAGCTTTGAAGTAATAAGTCTGTGTAAACCCGTTATGTACTTAATGCGCTTTGCACTTCGCTATGCTTCTTTATAAGTAGTTTATAGATATCATGAAGCTAGAGATTTTAGACTTTAGATTTCAGACATAAGGGTGTGTCTGAAATCTTACGAGTTTCACTTACAAACTTCAGTTAGTAAATACATTAAAAAGCTATTTTTAGTTTTTTCGTAATTAACACATGATACAAACCTATATCTTTTTTAATTTTTCAATAAAATTTTAATCAATAGTTTGTAATTTATTTGTGCAAAAATTCAAATTAAATTCTTATCTCATAGTCCAAAATATAGTTGAAAATTTTAGTTTAGATAGCAGTAAATTTTGTAGTAGTAAAGTTCTTCAAAAACTGGAAACTAAAATCTCAACCGCAGAGCTCTCAACACTCGCATAAAGAAAATTCAGAGAATTTTAGAAAACAAAACTTTACGACGATAGTTTCCGGAGAGCACATCTCTCTTGGCTTATCGAAGAGAAAACTGAGATAAAATAAACCTTCATATTCAAGATTACTAAAAGAATTTCATTCGTGCAATATTTGTGAATAAATTTCTTGAAATATCGTTTAGTTTTGACTAGCAACTAACGTCAAAACGTTTAATATCTCAACCCAATTATTCATTGATTCACGAACGCATTGACACGAGCTCCACTCAGCCAGTCTGCAGCGATCTTACTTTGAATTAAACGTCTAGCTAGTGAATACAGCCTAAAGCAGAGCTCCTGACAATACGTAAAACGTCACGTGCATACATAATGAACGAAGTGGCTCTATGCACACGCAAGCTGTGCAAATTTCATGAAATTCGCCACGCTGCGTATTTTGGTTCCCGCTCTATATAATACCTTTACGAGTGGACGCTTCTGACAAACCAGCTGCATCCAGACGTTATCGCAATTTTAAAACATGGCCGACAAACGCCTGTACTCCCTATACCCCTTTGTGGCTACATTGCCTACATTGCATGATAAAAAAACATCACTGCAGATCGATACTATCTTTTCAACTCTATATTATTAAAAGTTCCTATCTGACTGGAGTAAATAAGGCTGACATTACAATATTATCTGTGTATGATTTTTTTTTTGAACAGTTACGTTATGGTTATTGAATTTACTTTATTACCTCCTAAAATAAACAAAATCTCTAAAGGATCATACAATCATTGATATTCGCAGTACCTATGTACCTCCAATCTTTTTATATGTGTGTTCGCATGTGTACTGTATGTAGTGTATGGTATATGTCCTGCGCATAAATTTGTTGTCTTAAGATTTACGTCCGAATACACATATTTTTTTTTTTTTTAAGGTGGGAAAATCATCGAATCACTGCTCCCGCCTGGGCGAGGCGGGAGCGAGTGTCGGACTCTTACTGACTAAAAACCACCCCGTTCCTTCTCCTGCACGTCGAGTCGGAGCGCCGGTTACCCGTTAGGTTCTCCGCGACTCCGAATCGGCATCGGCCCTAGTGGGCCCCATCTGTGGTGGTCTGATGGCTCTTTGAGGCGCGCGCGGAACGCGACGCGCCGTACGCTCGGGTCTGTTTCTGGTCGGACGGGGAGCAACCCATGCTCGCCGTCCGCAGGCACGCGCTTACGGTGGCCGGAGATCGTCTCGCGATCCCCGACACCCGGTGTGTCCTTCGCGATGGCTGGGTTGTGAGGAGCGCTTCGCTGCCTCACGCGTCCCGCCTCCTCCTTAGCTAGCATGACTGCTTTGCAAAAGGAGGAGACGGCATCCTAGTCCCCCTCGCTCCGCATCATGGCCTGCACTAGGCCCGGACGCGAGAGGTCGCCATCGCCGATCACTTCCCTGAGGGCACGGTCGTACTCAGCCCACGCAGGACATTCTCCCACCGTGTGTTCCACCGTGTCCTCAGTGCGGTCCTCGCAGTGATGACACCTGGGCGTTTCCTCCCGCCCCATCAGACACAGGTACCTCCCGAAACTTCCATGTCCGGAGAGGACCTGCGTCAGGCGGTAGGTGAGGACGCCGTAGCGTCTCTCAAGCCACTCCTCAAAGAGGGGACTTACCGCTGCGATGGCAGCGAGCCCAGCCCTCGGTTGCGACAGTCGTTGCTGCCATTCCGCCATGAGATCGCGCCGGAGCTCATCCCGCCACACACTTATCTGACGCGGCAGCGGAGTTTTGCCCCAGCGACGTGCCTCCGCGCGCATGCTGTACACGCGCGCGAGCACCTTCGCCTCCAGATCCCACGGCGGTAATCCGGCAAGGAGGTTCGCCGACTCCCCAGAGATCGTGCGGTATCCGCGGATCATTCGGATCGCCATGACCCTCTGTGCCATGAGCAGCGTCCGAGCGGGACGCCGCAACATGTTTGGCGCCCAAACAGGGGCGCCGTAGAGGGCCATGGACCGCACGACCCCGGCGTATAACCTCCGGCAGGAGGCGTTTGGCCCCCCGAGGTTGGGGAGAATGCGTTTGAACGCAGCCCCCGTCCTCTCCAACTTTGGAGCCAAACGTCGGAATACACATACTAAGGTGTGAAAATTCATTCACTGGCTGGAGATACATGAGAATTTAGAAAGAGTAAATATATAAACACAACACGCTGCGCCACCCATTTTAAATGAATTTTTAAAGTCCTGAAGCTGATTTTGTTTTGCTTGTTTTATTCTAGTGAGAAACTTCCTTTAAGAAAATTAAGATTTTATGGTAAATAAAGTACAGAATAAACTGCAGTAGCAGAACATTCAGAATAAATACATTCAGTAAAGGAAGAATGAAGACATGAAGACAGATTCACCTTGTTGTACAAAGTGTAGCAATTTACTAAACAAATCCTTCCAGCAGGGTCACGGCGCGCGGCGGTGGTCGACCGACGCTCCGAGCCTCTATCATTACACAAACTCGCATTATCTCCGCCCGCACGCAATATTGACATTCCCATTTTTGTGCTCACGCCAAAAGTATAATAGGACATCACGCTTCTCATTAGCTACGCTCATTTTTTGCTCATAAACTTTTCGGATTGGAGTTTCCTTATGTTAACCCGGTAAGATAAAATATTAAAGGGGTGCGATTCCTTTGCGCTCGAATATATTACCTGCGGGAAGAAAAAATCTTGTGGCACTTAAATTTTAAATAGGCAAAAAAGTAAAATGCTGTAGTAGTAGGTGTGCGTTTGTTAAGTGGAGCGCGGCAGGTACCCGCAGTTCCGTTCGACGGGCGAGCTATTCGCTCCAGGCCCGATGTGGTGGCTCACGTTTGCATTTTGCATGAGAACCATTGTTTGACCCACTATATTCCCGACACTCTGGGACGTGGTGCGGCGACGTGACGTCCTACAGGCCTCTCAAACAGATTAATTTACTTGCCTACTACATCTAGAAGGTGAGCCTGACTTACTACGTTTTCACCAACCAACATTTATCGAAAGTCCTCTACGTGACCCAATTTACTTAACAAGATATTTTAATTCGTAGGTTTTTCTGTTTATTTACTTCTACATACCTGCTTATATCACATTGAAAAAAAAAGGCATGTGCAGTTGAAGACCGTACAATAACGTAAGTATAATTCCAAATCGAATTCTATTTCATATTAATATAAAGTGTTTAATTATACTCCACTGTAATATGAATGGTATTTAAACAAAAAATACATATCTCAATTTCTCGGAGTTAAACCAAAAGGGTCCGATGCGGGTGCGGAGAGCCGGTGGCCAAAGCCTCTTTTGTACACATCTATGTACCTAAGTACTGCCGTTAATTACAAAGGAGGGAACTTTATGTTGTCAAACTTCATATTTAATGTACGATTTATTTAGAAAATTGAATTTACGAACGCAGATCCAGACGGAGCGGGATTTTAAGAAGTTGATAAATTGAAATGCAGTCGGTAAGCCGTTCTAGAGAAAGCCAAGAGATTTGGCTTAAACAAGAGAAAAGCTATATAAGCCAAGACGAGGTACGTAGCCAATGAAAAAATATTGGTAATAATATTTTATTAAGCATATTTGTTTTCATTTAGAGTAATGATTTTCTACGTATTTGTATGGCTTCTAAAGGTCTGTGACCCTAAAATTTCAAAATAAGAGACTTAATTGTAAATAATAACTAAATACGTCTAAAGCAATGAAGTGTAGATAGTGAAGACGTTTGTACAATAGAATGCATGTTGAGTATTACATAATAAAATCATAAAAACCCACTATAATATGTAATTATGATCACTTATATTAGATTTCTAAATCGACGTAAATTCAATCATCTATTATATGCCTTGACAACCAAATCTTGCATAAAAAAGTTAAGAACAATTTATAGTTATGTTGCTTTCAAGAGACGAAATCTAATAAAAAAAGAAACAAATAAAATTATGAATACAGCACTCACGCCAACAGGCAGATAATTTGCAGTATGAAAGAGAACTTTACGTGAATGCTGTATATCTTCATTTTGAAGCGCACGAGGAGCTAGTTTGTGCAGGGATACCAGTAAATGGGCGACGAGGGGATAACTTAGCTCAGTCGCCTGTCACTCACTCTGTTAGAATAAACGCGCGTCACCATCTTGTTCTCATGTCATTAAACAAGGACACAATTTATATAAAGCTTCGTAAAAAAAATAAACGTTCTCCGCAGAGTGAATGGTATAATTTATCTGTATTAAAATCACAGCAGTGGCTCACATCGTCACGTGGCGCACATCGTCAAACTTCACCCGTTTATTGATATTGTATCAATTTCATATTCCAACATTCCCGCTGCATAATGCATTTAAGTGAATCGTGCCCCGTTTGTATATCGCGCTATTGTTCGTTTACTTCACTTATGGTGTTATTTTACAGTTAATATTTATGTATGCTAATGTTTTGTATTGCTTTCGTTTAACATTATTGGCCAGCATTTTGTGGAAATGGTTGAAGTTCATAAAAGGCCAAGGTTCGAACAGAAAACACAAGACCATAATCATTAAAAATGGCCTGAACAAAACTTATATTCATGCATGTAGGTAAGATTAAAAAATACACACACAAATCATTCTTAAACTATGATAATATATCATGCGGTTTTAAACACGACAGAAGGAATGTTCGTTTTATTACTTTCTGTTCCAAAGCAGCTATTTGCTTTTCCGTTCATATTTTTGAAAAGTTTTCATTTCATATAGGATCACTTCGTGCGAGGAACGGCTAAAATGTTGACTTCTCTATAATTCAATAGACATTGGCTACAATTTCAGTAAGTCTGAGCGGCAGCCGGCGGGCGGCGAGCTCGCGTCGCGCGCCGGCTAGGCGGCCACCGACACTACATAATAATATTATTGTGCTGTATTGATTCCACTTAATCATCACCACGTTTTATTAACCGTATCTGATACTACATAATACGAAAGCCGAAAAGCCCACACAAAAAGAGCTTCAAATAACCAGATAAACATCCAAAATGGATTTACGCAAAACTTTAGAGTTCCGAGAAAGCCCAAATTACAGACAAAGTCATTTGCCTCTAAAGGGAAAAGGTCGCGGGTATGGGTTCTTTTTAAGTAATAGAAAGGAATTATAAAGTCTGTTTAGAAAAAGGGTGTTAAGATATAGCAGTGAAAATAAACACGTTTTAAAATTGTTTCCGCTCCGTGAGTTGCTATGCGCAGAGAGGGATGCTGGTAGTCAGTACGAACAAACAGAATAATTAATCTGTCATGAGGTGTCCGTGCTCATTGAGGCTGGCGACAAGAACCACGGGCGCTAACAAACTCCATGCGAATATGGAAACTGGAATAAAATTTTAAAGTAACGCCCAACTCTCGATACTCAACTCGCATTAAACAAATGTTTTTTTTTACTTTGGTCCTTTTCTCGTGATGCGGAGTCAACATAGAATCTTAATTGAATTTGCTGAATACCTACCTACTTAGCTGGGTAAAACGGCACAGTGAGCGCAGCGTGCTATTGAAGTCAGGGAAGCGCCTATTATGGGAGATATATTTAAACAGTCACCTATCTACACAACAACTTCAGTCAGAGTTAATCTGAGTACAGTTGCCTCACAGAACTTTAACCTACTCATAATTGTGTACAGCATACGCGCGGAGGCACGTCGCCGGGGCGAAATTCCGCTGCCGCGCCAGATAAGTGCGTGGCGGGATGAGCTCCGTCGCGATCTCATGGCGGAATGGCAGCAACGACTGTCGCGACCGAGGGCTGGGCTCGCTGCCATCGCAGCGGTAAGTCCCCTCTTTGAGGAGTGGCTTGAGAGACGCTACGGCGTCCTCACCTACCGCCTGACGCAGGTCCTCACCGGACATGGAAGTTTCGGGAGGTACCTGTGTCTGATGGGGCGGGAGGAAACGCCCGGGTGTCATCACTGCGAGGATCGCCCTGAGGACACGGTGGAACACACGGTGGGAGAATGCCCTTCGTGGGCTGAGCACCGCCGTGTCCTCAGGGAAGTGATCGGCGATGGCGACCTCTCGCGTCCGGGCCTAGTGCAGGCCATGATGCGGAGCGAGGGGGACCGGGATGCCGTCTCCTCCTTTTGCGAAGCAGGCATGCTAGCTAAGGAGGAGGCGGGACGCGTGAGGCAGCGAAGCGGACGGCGAGCATGGGTGGCTCCCCGTCCGACCAGAAACAGACCCGAGCGTACGGCGCGTCGCGTTCCGCGCGCGCCTCAAAGAGCCATCAGACCACCACAGATGGGGCCCAATAGGGCCGATGCCGATCGCGTCGAATGTCGAAGTCGCGGAAAACCTAACGGGTAACCGGGGCTCCGGCTCGACGTGCAGGAGAAGGAACGGGGTGGTTTTTAGTCAGTAAGAGTCTGACACTCCCTTCCGCCTCACCCAGGCGGGAGCAGTCATTCGATGATTTTCCCCCCTTAAAAAAAAAACCTACTTATAATTATCTCAGTTATTCAAAGGTAAATTAGATTGTGATCTTCTAGTTTGTACTATTTCCCTATAGTTAGAATACGTGCGTAAAGTATGATTCTGCGAATAATGGATTTCAAGGAATATTTTCCTTAATTAGTATTATCTTACAATTCGCAGAAACTGTTCCCTACATAATTATTTTGAAATTATTATGAACGGGAAAACTAAATTGCGAGACAGCTGAACAGACATTTTTTAATAGTCATACTCGTAACAAATTAATGAAACTATTTGTGGTTGCGCTGCGCAGTGAGCTAGCGTATTATTTTCGTTATAAAAAAGAAAATTATTACACATATAAATGTCTCAGTTTGTAGATTAATAGTGGCTTTCTCCAAAGTTTCAGGTAATCCGAAGTTTTTTATATGAGCCTCGATAAAGTCGGTCTGTGAGTCTGTGTGTGTGTGTGTGTATGTTAGTTACTAGTTAGACATGAGAATATTTGTCGGTATTAAGAACATTATTAGTTTTTATTTTTTTCTTATCTGAGATAGATAGATGAATTACCTGAAGGATCAAAATAAAATATTGACAAAATATATTTTGGCGTTTCTAAAGCAATGATACAAAAAACAAACAACATCACGCGTTTTATCTCCCAAACGGGTAAACAGAGATGTAGAGTACGAGCAATTTTCGTCAGTTATGTTATTACTCCCACGGGTCAAACTCCGACCACAAACTTTGACTTGCTACTGAGAATTTACAAATGAAATACCAAATTTTATTAACTGGTTGTTCTGTAATAATTCATTACTGCCTCCAGTCGAATAAAGTTGCAAGAACAATTGGGGTTTGACGTTCGATCCTCGAGAGGAGCAACGAATATATACACATGACATTTTCAGTGCCCTCCTACAGACGCAATGTTCAAAATTATATTTATAGCTAACCTCTACACCTTATTAGTAGTAGGTAAGTAATAACCACAAGGCTATGACTATTATCCCAGGGCAATCACCGGCCACCGTAAGCACGGGCCTGCGGACGGCGAGCATGTCGTCGACCAGAACCAGACCCGAGCGTGCGGCGCGTCGCGTTCTGCGTGCGCCTCAGAGAGCCATCAGACCACCACAGATGGGGCCTAATAGGGCTGATGCTGATAAGGAGCCGCGGAGAACATAACATGTAATAACTGGGGCTCCGGCTCGAAGTGCAGGAGTAGGAACGGGGTGGTTTTGATTTTTAGTCAGTAAGAGTCTGACACTCCCTTCCGCCTCACCCAGGCGAGAGAAGTCTTTCGATGATTTTCTCCCCTTAAAACTTTTTTTAACCCTTTGGTTATGACGATTAAAAATGAAAAAAGTAGACGTAGGTTCATCATAATCATCATCATCATCAAAAACCTATTAAGTGGCCACTGCAGGCCACTGCTGACCAAAGGTCTCTTCTCACACGGAAAAGGTTTGACCGTTACTCACCACGCTTGCTCAATGCGGGTTCAATACCAACAGCCTATAAGTGCCCACTGCTGAGCAATATGGGTTGGCGATTTCAAACTTACAATAAAAAATTATAAGCCCAGGTTTCCTCACGATGTTTTCCTTCACCGTCAGTCAATGGTGTCTAGATAATCTTAGAAAGTACATATAACTCGGAAAAATCTACAATAGTACTTGCAGTTGGTAGGTTTCGCACTCTCATGCATGAGGAGCGGTCATCTTAAACCTCCGAGCCACCACGACAGACGTAGGTTACTGTTACAAGAGAGATAAATATATGATACTTTCGTTCAATATTATCAAAATACGTGATAACGTAATAAACTCCAGTACTAAGATTACTAAGCACACACATATAAGCATTCGATCATAAAATATGAAGTTGATTGTAACAGAGTAAGTAATAAAATAAAATTAATCTCGCAGTCAGCGTCTGGTCCATACAAATCGGATCGGAAGCGACTGTCGCCGGCTGTTTGAGCTTGTTCAAGTAATCCCGTTGTTATAATACAAATACCAACTCAATTTGCTGCAGCTCTGCTTACATATAAATGCAGTTGTACTTACATTTCCATCGTCGTTTGAACTAAACTTGAGTTTTAATAGTTTACTTTACTCAAGCCATAGAAAAAGACTAGGGTTTTATAATTTTATAGTTTGTAATGGCATACCCATTGTTATCATATAGAGGTCCACAATCTAACTGCAGTGGACTGTCAGTACTATTAAAATGCTTATTACTTCTTAAGCTTAATTAATAAGGCAATATATTATTTTGTGGACGCCAATATTTAACATAAGCATGGAACAAAAAAGATTCAAAAGCGCAGTAATAAATTATGCCTGAATAGCGGAAAAACAATATTACCATGCATTACACAAACAATAGCAATGCTTAATGACCACGCACACATGCATAGTAAGACACATACACAATACAAGTCTCACACGAAACCATTTTCTTTGTCCGGTGTAAAATGCTCTAGTGTTAGATATTTAGGTGCTAAGATTTCCCTAACGGTTTCGAAATAGAAAGACAAACATTGATTCGTACTATATTCTCGTTCTGCGCCTGGTGTAACTTACAACTAAAATGTTCCAAAGTTTACCTAAAAATACCTGCTGAGAAATATATCGATTTTCAGCTCTAGGCTGTATATCGCATTTGTTGCTATTTTTAACACTCACCAAGTCGCCGAGTTTGACTTATATTGTTAATCTAATCTATCGTTGTAATAAAACGAAGTTGCGATGTAACTTGCATTGCACATTCAAGCCAAGAATACCAAGCAACAGTTTAGAAAATTAAAACAATTCTGTATGTCGAATCCAAGTTATTTTCTACGAACATAACGGTCACAGGGCATGTAATTCCCATCCAGTACACGTAGCAAACTGCTCGTAACATAACACAAGTTTAATTCTTAAATAGGTACACACCTAATCCTATGCAGCGTAACGCGTAACGTTGGCAACAAATTCAAATAAAGACACATTAAAATAAATAATGTAGTTGAGGCGAGTTCAAACAACATTAGTCAGCCAGATGGGAGTGCGGTCCGTTTCTCCGCTAGTTTTCGTTTGCGCAATCAGGAAATTAAATAAAGTTCGCGATCTCATATCTGGCCAGACACTTAAAGAATAACTTTATGCAAAAGTCATTTAAAGAATTGAACTTTGAATTTAGTTGGTTGTACTAACTTTGGGCCAAGACTAATTTACTTTTATGTTAAAGTCAGTAGCTAAACCAATGGTGTCTAACAACGTAGACATTATTACATTTAGTACTGAAGCCATTATTTGTCTCCAAACCGCGATTGGTGCAAATGTGGTTGGTGAAGCTATATGATACTTTGACAAGTTGCCAGCTTGCCGACTAAGCACCTTCACAAGTCCATACCGAGTTTCTATCGACCACAATCACATAGATACAACGATGCACTGAATTTCTGAATTTTCAGGCCTTATTGAACTTGTTTAATGTGGAACGTGATTTATATACCTCTAGTTAAAAGCAGCGTTAAATGGTGATTTATATCTTTCAACATTCGTACTTTTCCGCTCCATTTCCAAAATATCAGTTGTATTTTTTATTTTACTTTTCCACGTGCAAGTTTCGATTTGAAGCCATATAAATATTGGATGATCGACGGCCTATCTTCGTTGTAAGTTTCAATCGACTGGGGTTAACGGGTTCTTAATGGCCCTCGTGTGCTGGGAGCCGGTGTCACCATTTGCACATGATGCAAATCGTATCTATCAGATGATTTAAATTATCATACATTATAAGTTAAAGCAGGGCATCCATTGTGTCTAGCTTATGAATAATACAGACAAATATTGGTCCATTTGAAAGCATCTTCGTTCTTTCATTTTGTCATTACCGTTTCAAAAATGTATTATCATATTTACTCGTACCAGAATAAAGTTACCCATTACAATTTTCTCAACGTGTTACAACATAACCCGCGTCAAGGGTTATTTATTCTTACCCACTTCACGTCAATTTTCGGGTAATAGGAAAAATGAATGGCAACTGTCATCTGCTAGACTCTGTTAAAATTTTCATAGAGATTCAAAAATACTTTGTCTAGTAAATCTATAATGGGTATACACTTTTTAACATGGCAGTGCCTTGTTTTGACGGAAATGGGTCGGTTCAATTGGAGTGATAAAACAGCCTCACAAGAAACTGATGTGAAATAAAATTTGCGTTGTGTTTCGTTCGTCGTTTCGAGGTTACTAGAGGTTTAATCCTCAATCACCAAATTCCCAAATCCTTAAAATTACGGTAACGCACTCGTGGTCCACAAAAAATAAAGCTTCTGGTATTGCTTACCGTCAGATCATCTGTCTGCTCATTTGCTGCCTTGTTCAATAAAAAAAGATACAATGGTGTCACCACTTTTATGTGTACTGTGCACCGTTGCGCAGTACTTGTGCCTCTCTTAAGGAGCCATTAAGTGCCAGCGACGCGCTTACCTAGAGCTGTTAGCTGTTGAACTCCAGCTCGACCTTACGAGAACGAGCATAAATATAAATATAAAATATGTCTCAAGCTTTTACACTTTTTTATTTCCGTGCCATATTGCACTTTAAACTTTTCCAATATTTCTTTTGTTATTGTGTACTGTTTTATCACAGGTTTTTTAGTTTCTAGGGTTATTCTGTAAAAGCTTATAGTTCACAACATCACAGTTTTTATTATCTGAAGGGGAAGAATATTGTAATTTTATGAGTCATGTAAGGGGAAGTGAGCAATTATATTTTACCCCCGGGCTAGACAAAGAACAAAGGCTAACCGAGTCGAACCTTAAACCTGTGATAGTCGGCACGGCACCCGAGCTTGCAATCACTCGATTAACGAGACTAGAGAGGTTGCCTAAATTACATTATGCAAAAATCAATAATCATTTTTTTCTTTTATAAACGGTTCCGTAGTTATTTTTAAAGCAGTATTAAGTAGGTAAGTAAGTTCGACGTTTACGAACTATCATTTCCAACTCAGCATTAGGACTCGAGTCCTAAGTAAAAATCGATGAAGACAGATTCGTATCTTCAGTGATGCCGTAACTACCACATGAATTTCCCTATTCACATCTTATCTGTTATTCATTACATTAACGTAGGAATGAGAATGGAACGCAAGGCTGGAGAAAATGCCTCGAAAAAGCTTCATACAAGCAGTGGCATTACTTTCAAGTCATAGAATGTATTCAGAAGCACATTGTTCATATTTTTTACGAATATCCTTTGTTTACTTAGTGTTTTAAATTTTAAAGCATTCGTTGTGGAATGTGAGTGCGGCACTCAGCGTGGAGAAGACTGGTAGTGGTTGTGCGTGGCAGGTCGGGCGGAGTCGCGGGTGGCCGGGGCGAGCGCGCCGCGTCCCTGCCGCCGCCGCCGCGGGCCCGTCAACGCCCATGTACACCTCCACAGCACTACTAGAACCCAGCCAGAAAGCTCGGAAACTGTGGAACTTGAAACAGTTACCGTTCTTAAGATTAACTGAACGCCTTGTTTGCAGTAATGACCACACCACGCCACTCTGTATTTATGACGCTCCTCAGTCAGCGCGCTCCATCACATCAAGCATTTGTTTGTACTCTCGAATGTATACAAACAATCCACAATATTCTCCATAGCTTCTGAAAGGCATTTTTACTGTGCACAGTATTTTCTTGGCAAACGGAGTGATTACCTTGTCCTTAATAATTTATTTGAGCTTCTACCAAGTAACACAAAGGCCAGTCTTATCTCTTGAATAAAACATCGTTTCTTTAGAACTGAGAGCAAATCGCAATGGTAGGTTTTCTTTATACTGTTTTCAACTTAACAAAAAGCTAATTCGAAGCATATGTGATCCTTAACATTAAACGATATGCGAGTACTCAAGAATCATAGCAAGATAGCTTCATATTACGTAGTTTAGAAGTCAATCATTCATTTTTCTAAGAATAAGATAATATTTTCGTTTTTCCGTTACCTAAACATATGTACGTATTGAAACACGTTTATCTGACAAAAATGTATAACAACATAGATTGCCTTGTCTTCCTTTTCTCCATTTTTAAATCAACGTTTACAAATCGTTAACCCTTTCATCCATAATTTAATAATAGTGAGGTCAAAACCAGCAATAAATTTGCCTAAACCTCAACTACCTGCGTCGAGCAATCTCTTAGCAAAACCTTTATCGCAATGAAACAAACAGACTAGTAGAGTAGCAGAGTTGATTTCATGTTTCATTTTTCCAATTCCCGCGCGGAATGTAATATAAACTGAACAGAGCTAACACTTTGTTACAAAATAAAACATCAAACCAGTTTAATTAAAAACATTTCGAAGATAACATGTGCAAAGTAGATGTTTAATTACAATAACATAATGAAAGACTGAGGCAATGTTTATAGCGGTTATTTTATGAAATAACAAGCTAGATATTTACGTTCAAGCATCGTCCATGTGCGGTGAGTTTGAGTGCAATATAATATTGCCAATATATTTTGTCCCGCATGTTTCAGCGCGGAACCACTTTCGTATAAGTATTTATTTGCTATTCGTCTTATGTTCCAAAGGAGCATAGTTGCAGTTGCCAACTCGGTTACCGCTTGCATAATTTTGCTTGAGAAATTGTAAAGACGGACGGCAAAATTGAAACGTGGCCTGTATCTTCCTTTGTTATATCGCTGCACTGTACCGTTACTCTGTCATATTTCTTAAGTAATATCATGTCTGGTGTACCTTGAAGCGAACATAAATTTTGAATAAACAAGTTGCAGTGCTTTTAGCAGACAAGCATCGAGATAAAATAAGTTGAATACTAATTTTGTTGAGAACAATTTATGTGGTCTGCTTCGTATAGCATATTTGCATCTTTCAGAATGATCTTTTTAATTAATGCCACTGCAGACTTTGGAGTTAACGATAATAGTTCGTAATTATTCACAATCGGACACGGCTTCCGTCCGAACAAGCCTCAAATAGCTTTTATAAAAGATTCAGACCAGAAAGAGCAGCCTACACCTTGCACCTCAATTTAGTGCCGTGTAAACCTTTCTTCAGAGACTTTTGTCTCGGGGACACAAAATCGATGGACAGTAGACCTAAATATCACATGACTTGTATTTTACGAGTATCGAAGTATCTCCCGTACAAAATAAATACGTCCGTTTGAGTTATAAAAAGACAAAGGTAGGAACGACGATCACGTATCCAACCCCGTTTATCCCAAGCCACTAGCACGTATAAATCTCTTTATGCGAAAACAAGTTTTGTGACTTTACAATGTTTTATCTTGACATAAAACTGTAAGTTTTTGGACGTGCATACACAAAACGTATGTGCAAACCCCTCGGGAATATATCGGAACAATGGTTGCACTTTAGAAATACTATACTTTTTGTTAAGACGTGTAAACATTGTATGTTAAAAGATTCAGAGGATGCCTTTTGCGTTATCTGTTTACTACGCGTTGTACTTGTGTATTCTGTATATCTTTTGAGTTTAGTATTAGTAGGTACTGCAGAAAAATAACTGAATCTCAACGACCAACAAAACCTATTCAATAGATTGGAAATAGAGCGATAGATAAATGACGTTCCAGCGCCTAAATTCGACAACGGATTTTTGTGAAATTTGAATTTTTGATGAGCGCACAGAATGGAATACATGATGTTGTGTATTTAAAAATTCGTGTTCTTACTTCAAAAATACATCGTCGGCTCTAATTTTTTTAAGTAAATAAAAACATTTTCTTTTTTAAAAACATGTAATATGTTTTTAAAAAAGAAAATGTTTTTCAAGATACTTAACACAAAACCGACCGTATGTTATCAGCGAATTCTTGGATACTTCGGTCACATTGCCCGCCGCCAGTCAGATAACCTCGACAAATTGGTTGTTGTTGGTAAGGTGGAAGGAAGGAGACCACGTGGCCGATCACCTAGCCGATGGTGTGACCAAGTTGCCAACTACACTGGACTCTCTGTTACGAAAGCCCTGAGAGAAGCCGAAAACAGGACAAGATGGAGGGAAATAACACAGAGAGCAATGAAGGCCTTTCAGGGGCACGACCTTCAGAAATGAAGCAAGCGATCGAGAAGAAGAACACAAAACATCACGCCTTTTATCACCGAAGAGGTAGGCAGAGGTGCACATTACCCACAGCACTTAATACCACTATACAATGCAACACCCTCTTTTCACTATTTATGTTATGAGTCCCAATTAATAGGGGGTGGGCCTATTGCTATATACCGGGCACAATTCCAGACTCCGTGCTACTACTGATTTTTTTAAAAAACCCAGATGTAATTTGCTCGACCCGCGAAATCGAACCCGAGACCCCTTGCCCAGTCGCACTTGCAACCACTCGGCCAACAAGGCAGTCAAACTTATAATTTTATTAATTTCACTTTTTAGTGTCACTCATAAGTTATAGGTAAAGTAGATAGTTTCTGAATTAAGTTATAATATATTATTTTACATGTCTACCGCAATACAGATAAATAGCAAACAATTTATTCTGATTAGGGTACGGAATTTAATTTTAAAACGGTCAGGTTGACGCGGTTCAATGTTCCAAAAAGCCACCGAAAAATGTTTCATAGTAAATGTTTTCTCATTGTTGTATCAACGCAACAGTAAGGGATACGAAACGTAAATAATAAACACGTGTGCAAATGTTGTTTTTATGGAACAATTTTAGGCTAGGAATACACGTACTTTATTCCTTGTTATTGTCTGTTATGATAAATTTAATGTATTTACTTATATTATTCTCTCGATTTTTCACAACACACACGTTTCTAAGTGCCTACAGTGGACGATTTACAAATGCTTTAGTTGTAAGCGTTAGGTTAAATCAAGCATATTGAGCTGAATTGATCTTCATTTAATAGATTTTCAACTTAATTACAAAACAATACAGTTGAGAACTGGTCTGTATGCAGAGATGTACGTGCGTGTACCCGAAGCTTAATGGTGGGAAACAGACGACGCGCGGTGTGGTGCGGGACTCGGCTTAGACGAGTTTGTGCGGGACACTGCGCGTTGCCCGAGGGCAATCACTGCAGTCCGCCGACTACCAGTGAATATTTTACGTCAAACCACCACCCTTATCCAATACAAACCATTGTAATTACCCCGACGTAGCGCGATTGTAGCGAAACGTTAAATTTTCCTATTTTTTATTTTTTCACTCTTTCACTTGATTGGATTTGAGTAATTAAAACGAATTTCATGCAATTCATACTCAAGCTATAGTTGAAACAAACATGCATACGAACAAATGTCCAAGTTTTTTAAAAACAGGTACCTAATGCTTGCCTTACCAGTTTCAAACGAATCCGTGACTTTTAAATTGAACCTTTATTTCTTTACTACACATAGTTTAAGCAAGCTACCTATAAAACTACTTTGAATAATTTCACTGCCAAAACCTGATTGAATTTTGCGATGAGAGCAGCTGATAGATTTCGCATGGACAGTAGTAATATAGATATACAGAGACGTCGCGCCGTAGCGTCGCGGTTTGTGGTCCGAGAGCTCACAAACCGGGCACATCCACCCCCGGGGATTCTCAGCTCTGCCCGAACATACTAACAAAGTATCGACTACTTCGCCTTTTATTAAAGCAATTACGTTTATTTTCCGTCCAGCTACGATGTTACAGTGAAACTTATTTCCCTCGATCCTTGTACAAACTACATTACAAACGTCGTATTAATTCAACGCTCGCTATTGTAGCAAAGATTCTTTCTTCTCGAAACTCAAAGTAAAGCCGCCGCAAGCCGCGTGAAGCGAATGCTGGTTTAAAGATTGGAATGGAGCATTAAGTTGTAAAAGATACCTCCGGCACTCGCCGCCGCCCGCCGCCCGCCGCCGCCCGCCGCCCGCCGCCGGCCGCTGTGGTATCCCATTTGGCTCAATGCGCTTTTACCACTTGTGTGTCATTATGTGTAAGAGAAAACACTCTTGTTGATTATTTTCTTTCTCGCTTTTTGATTTTAATAATATTTTTCTGTACAATGTATTCTCACTTCTGTGAAAGTCCTTCCTATGGCTGATATTTATACTTACACGATATTATTCATTAAATAATAATAAAAATAATACCTAATTAATCACAGCCCATTCATTTGCTAACAACAACGCTGGAAAATTGATAATAAAGTAGGCATGGCATCGTAAAATACGGCGTAATTGTCGATATCCACCCCAATGATTTATCAATATCGCACGTACCAGAACAACTACGAAAATCCGATAAGTGTGGAGCGGACACGCATTAAGTGGAGGTTCCGCAGTTAAGGTTTAAACCTATACCTAATACTGTAAGCGCTCATCATCTATTCAACCCCACAGAAACTAATGGTCAAATCGTTCTTAATTTAAATGCTCTGTTGATGACCCCTTGTCGTTCAAAAGCAAGTACTTGTAATTTCAAATCATTTAATTAGGCTATTAACAGAAATAACAGGCTCCATTGAATTCAGTCAGACTGTTATTGAATGAAAACCAATTTTATGGATGACTGACCTCACTTAACTCACCAACTTCATTTTTTTCTTTACAGTCCGTCTAACAATAACGGACAAGTAATTAGCATGGGTCACCTCCCTTAAGAGCTACCATTTAATTATATGCGATAAATGTGCTTATTAGAAACCTCCTTCGTACCTTTCCAAAATTCTGTAAAAAAAAATATTTTAAATCGTTGCACAGCGGAATCCAAAAGTCCCGAATAATAATAAATCACTTTTATGATTATTGAATATTCGTTTACTTGTTTTTTAAAATAGCTTTTGATTTTATCCAATTAATGACAGGCTTTTATCGAAACATTGTGAATTTATAAGTCGGTCAAATATAGCTAAGTGGAGACATTTTTTTCATTTCGCTTATCTCGCTGGAAACGCGACTTCTACGAGATCTTTTTAGCTCGTGTCAAGAAGCGAACTTTCTTTATACTTCGTGTAAAAAATTTAGGGAATAAACTAAACCTTTGTCCTTTGCTTCAATAAACCTCATTACCTTCACATACTTATGTAATCAGTCAGAGATCAGTAATAATAAATTAATAAATTTATTGAATCAAGAAAGAGTTTACACAATTTTGTTTTACATAATGTCTATCATATAACTTGCATAATATTTGTATCATGAAAACAATTTTAGCATCTGTTGCTGTAGCAGTACAAAGTATATTGCTCTCTTTATTCTCCAGTTATGTTTTTAATCCTAACCCGAAAAAATGCCTTTGTCTCGTTCTTGTTCAGCTCGCTTATAATCCCAGTGTTTACATTTTATAATCAACATTCTAATAAAAGTAAATCTTTTCAATCAATCCTAGTTGAAGATGTGGGCGAATAGTGAATATAACAACAAGTACCTTCTATATGTACCTATATTCGAAAAAAAAGATGTTTTGGATTATTATTGCATACCTACGCATGTTTAACCTAAGTGAATTGTAACTTGATCTTGTTATGTCTATTTATACATTATGGCCCCTGCCCTGGTTCGATCCCAAAGCATTATTGGGTTATATGTGGGTGTGTACACTAAGTCGATAAAATATAATAAAATCCAACCCTTTTTCTTTCTGCGGGTTTCTTAGGGCCGACTGGTAGTAAGAGCCGAATAGTATATTAAATGTGTACTATGTCAATATGAGAGAAACCAATTTAACTATACACAACAACAAAACAGTGTTCTCTTATAACTTGAAGAACTTGAACCTTTTAGATGGATGATAGATTTAGATCTGAACATTGAATATAATCTGGGAAATCCCAAAAATCAAAAAAAATTCCGAACAATTCTCAGACAATATCCACCTACCGAGGACATCTCACGTGGGCAAATGCCAAATACCAACCAAGAACGACAACTACCCTGTCCTATACTTACACTCCCATATAGAATGATATAAATACCAACATACGTAATTAAACATACGCTTCAGTCTGAATGCCCGAGGTACCAACGTAAAAGGAAGGCAATTTTCCCCTAATACATGTCACACACACTCACTTCGCAGAGTTATTTGTCTGACAGTTAATTGGATACCCAAATACATTTATAATCAGTGCCAGATCGTTGAAAGATCTGTTTACTGTACAGAAATGTGCTCTTATAAGAGTAATACATTTGTTAGATGATCTATTATCCTTCATAGTACAAGCGGAAATATGTGTGGGCAAAAGCAAATTAGCCTTTATAATGTAATCTTTAAACACTTAATACCTCCTTGTATAATGCCAATCTCCGAATGACAATGTAACTGAAAACATATATCACCAACAAAAATACAAGGGCCAGATTAATTTTAGGTACATACCTACTTCTGCTAAATATTACCGGAATGTGTGCGGTAATAACATGAATCATAATAATTTTCACCATCAATCATTCGTAAAACCAATATTTCAGGAAAATTAATATTTCAAGCAAAAGTAATGTTGATGCAAATATTTTTGTTACACAAAGCTAAAAAGGTATACACAAGAAGGTGTGCCGTAATGTACGAATCTTTTGCTATGTATTCGTACCACAAACGTTCTTAAATAAATAGTACCCTCGAACAAGACTGTAACTACGCAATAGCAAATAGAGCCCCGGGATATGAAGTCGAAGGGGCTGCCCTTTCCGAGCTCCTACAGAAATCCGACAACGCAACATTTCCATAAAAAAAAATTCGGGCAAAAGAATACTACAACTAAAGTCTTTCCTTTTATTCTACAATCAATAAACCACACTAATAAAAAAACCTATAAAACACTAATGACTTTAAAATTAAATTTTTCTTCGACCAACAATAATATAGAATTTATGGCCTACCTTAGGTTTATTTCTCGTCGTAAATCCTTTAAAGTTTAATATATCAAAATGTTAGGTGACGAAAACCACATTGCATTGGATTCTTACTGAAGGTTCAGCGTCCCAGAGGACTAAATAAAACAGATGTTACCTTGCCTATGACTACACGAGTCTGACACTTTTACGAGCGTAACTTTATATAAAATCTGATGTGTATCATTTATGTACGTGACCTATTTATAGGTACGACCATCAGGTATGTAGTTAGTAGATATGGTGTCGCCGATGCGAAGTTAATATCAAGGTTGTTTGCACTCAAACATACCTAAGTCCTTAGATGTCCCGAACATTTTATTCATTACTAGCGTCCCGCCCGGCTTCGCGCGGGTGCAATATGCGTGTATTATACATATAAATCTTCCTTAAGAATCACTTTATCTATTAAAAATAACCGCATCAAAATCCGTTGCGTAGTTTTAAATATCTAAGCATATATACGGACAGACAGACGGCGAATAGCGACTTTGTTTTATGCTATGTACTGATCAAAAACATTAAAAACTTGTTTTCAGTTATATCGTTAGAGGTCCATGAAAAAGCAAAAGTTTGTATGTTACGTAGTGTACCAACTTTATTCGTTTGCAGTTTGTGAGTTTCGCAATGAGAACATTATTATTTCGGTCCCTATTAAACCGACTTTCCTCCTATTAATGAAGCCATTATAAGACTTCCTGCCTTTTCCATCAAGTGGACCGCGCTCTTAACAGTGTGGCTATATAATATTACAAACAACGGTATAGTTATACCTACACTTAATATTGTATCGTGAAATCTATCCTACTTTCAACAAAGAGAGTTTTATATGTATGTAAGCTATGTAGGTAGGTACTTACAATTCCATTCGAAAACAAACTTGAGGTTTTTTGTAATTTTTCAGTACAGAAAGAACTTGAAGACTAAGTACTAAACTAATTAAGTATTTTTGTATTCCATAACAGATAACAATAACTATTTAACTTTAAACAGTGCCGAACAGCTTCTAGTATCAGTGCCTAGTAAGTTTACGATGCATTCTAAATTGCTAATAGGTCATCAACTATTCATGTTTCACCGATAGGTACAACATGCAGTACCTAGTACCTACATGCATAATGAAGGATCTCGATAGCAGCATTCATTACAGACCTCGGACATAGCCTACAGCTTTTATATTAAACTGGCTTTATCATGCGATTTTGTCTACATACCTTTGTTCCCAAAAAGAATTTAACAAACTTATGTACTCAGACGTATAACTTCTCAATTTTTCACTTATTAGCCGGTACAGCTTGTTAGGTTTGTAGGTTCGTAAATGTCATTTATGCCGACCGGCTAATAAAAGAGAAATTGAGAACTCAAACAAGCATTTATTTCAATTAAACCATAATTTGGTACTTTTGAAACGTCAACAAATGTAAAATAAATAATAGTCTGTCATTCTGTTCGTCGGTGAAGCTAGTTGCTTGTTTAAAAAAGTAGATTCGAGTCGAGAAGGACGAGCAAGAAACTCCATTCGTTACTCTTTTAAAAAATAGTATGTTTACAGGTTTACATGTGTTTTTGCAAGAATCACATACCATGGTAATTATTCTGATGGTATTGAAGAAATGTTGGGCCTCACTGGGACCTGCAATCCCAAATCAACCACGTCAGCAGTGGCTGACCTGAGGATTATGGCTCTCGGGTTCAATTCGCTCGCCAAAAAATAACAATTGTTTGACCTACCGCTACTGCTGTAGAGGAAAATGTTATTTGTAAACGTACGGTATTTCAACAATGTTTATTTTTCTAAGTATTATTGTACAAACCGAAAAGTATTGATTTCTATAGAGGCTCGAGGCTAGGCAGGCCGAATTTTCAAATAAGCAAAGGTTAGACGTCGTAATTTAAAGATTCAAGTTAATGAATTTATTAGACTCTCATTACACGCAAATACACAACAGTCATTCCCAGTATTCCAATAACCTCCAAAATTTTAGATGGAAGTACAACAAAAAATATATGTATGTAGGTACTTATTTAGTTTTCTGTTTTCTTGTACCTATAGTGATAGTCAACTTCTATTCGATTCAAGACGACGCGTCTATTCAATTTATTCTTTAAATATCTCTTTCTCTACGTTCAAAGTTGCTAATGATGCTAACGTTGGACGGGTAAACCGCAGATAACAGTTAGGTGTTAGACCGTAACTTTTTAGGATAGCTATTGTGCATAATTACTAACAGGTGGCCGCTTACGGTAATGAACCATTTCCTGCAATTAACTCTAACCACTCGAGCGGGATATCTCCAGATTGTCACATTTTATGTTTGTCTCGTTGAGATTTTCCACCTTTATTCATTACACCACATAAGTATCGAACAAACGCGTTCAAAACCTTTCTTTGTTCATTTTGTAACCTTTTCAGTGCACTAGGCTCTTTATCCTATAAAAAGGTAAAATATTTGCTCATTCCTAGCAAATACAGCGAAAGATTTGACCACAAAAGCATTTTCTTGCTCACAGGTGTTATGTTTTGGATGTTTGCCAGAAACTGAAAGCAATATCGCACCTCTTTAATTGTACTGTGAAACGCAATTTTACAAAGCGTCGTCGTCTATTTAGAACTGTTTATTTTGATGTTAGTTATGTTGTAAACAATTTAAAATTTTATCCTTACTTATGCCGATTCGGAGTCGCTGAGAACCTAATGGGTTACCGGGGCTCCACCTGGTACGTGCAGGAGAAGAAACGGGGTGGGTTTTAGTCAGTAAGAGTCTGACACTCCCTCCCGCCTCACACAAGCGGGAGCAGTCATTCGATGATTTTCCCCCCTTAAAGAAAACAAAATCCTTAGGTATGTTACGATTTGCGAAAATACTTTAGTAGATAGGTACTTACATGGTACTGTGTAGGGAGCTAGGTAGGTATTCTCTTACGAATACAATTAATTATCCACTAGGTATCTTACAGAAGTTAAATAAGCCCTCATATTAGACCCATTAAGTATAGGTTTTACAAACAAATACGAAATGACACATTGCTGTAAGATTAATAGTAAACACCCAGTTTTGGACTATTGATATCGCCTACTCTGCTCTATTCAACACCAGCAAATCGCCCTAAATTACGGCGCTCGAAAAAGAAAATGTTGTTTGCAGATGACATGAATACATTCATTCACAGATGGATATTGCCGCTCACCCTTCTCGCAGTACGCAATTACGTCCTTTAGCGCCCTTTGGTGACCTTTCATAACACCACGGTAAGTGATGATGCAGACCTATTCAATCCCGAGATTCGCAGTTTGAAGCTTCGAGACAAATTCAAATAAAGAAGGCTTCTAGATTCCAGTTAGAATTCTAATCTGGGGTTCTGAATGTATTCGATAAATGTCGATGGGTAATTTCTTTCTGATTTTCTTCTGGCTTTGTGTAATAGGTTCAGTTGTTGTGGTCTGTGAAACATTTTTTTTTCTATAAATAAAAGGAAACATGGAATTGGGCATGATATTTTGTGTAAGTTAAATCAAAATTGATAAACACTGCGCGCTATATGTTATCTAGCAATGCACTTGCTAATGAACCTTTGATCACGACGTAGTCTGGCGGTAGGCCAGAAAACTTTCACTTACATAGGTGACTACATATAGTTAATTGACTTGTCTACAAAGTGGTTTATGTCTTATCACATATTTTAGAAACACTGTATTTAGTAAATTTAGATAGGTAGGTACCGTTGGGTAAGGTTCCTAAAACGGAATTTAATAAACCTTAATTTGGAATCTCTGTAATTACTAGATATTTACATAAGTTAAGGCATTGCATATGTAGGCCCTACTACTTATAAACAGCCTCCTCTCTTTATGGTCATCGCAACGCTGCTGGGTGCGTAGTAGCTTTAACCATTAGACGTAACGTTAAAACTCTGTTTCACAATTTCTGATTAGCATAATGACAGCTCAACTGATACATATTGCAACAATTAACCGATATTGTAAAACCAGTAGAACCCAAGAACCATTTAAATAACATTGTATCCGCTAAACCAATATAAGATTGAAAGTATATCATATTAGGTTAAATATACTAAAGTGCTATTATTTATTACACAACAAGCGTACAATATTTCTTCTCTACTTGTTCTCTTCATGTTTTGGTTTTAGAAATATATCCATAATGCACTACTATTATTATAGTGAGTATTATTAGTATAGTATTATATTACTAGTGAGTGAGTGGAGACTACTCAACGTCAATAGACGTCGCGGCAGGCAGGCCCAAAAGATGATGGCGGGACGAACTGGATATGTACGACAAGGATTGGCCGCAAAAAGCTTTACATAGAGAAGACTAGAAGGAAGGTAGGGAGGCGTTTGCCCTGCATTGGGACGATCATGGCTGAAAATAATAAATAAAAATAGCTATTTTTAATTTTTAAACGAAAACATCTGTAATCAGTAACTGATTTCTGAATGAACAACTTCACGGCAGAAGTCATTGTCATTTTTCATTTCATTGACAACTGACAATTGACAAATACTTGACACATGTTTAAAAGTGAGTGAGGTTATATTGTACATGTGAATTTATTCCGAGGTTACTGTGTTGTTGATATTCAATATTGATTTTATCTATTGAATTTTGTGCCTTCTTATATATTAATAAAAATGGTATCAGTAAAAGCTAAAGTGCCGCTAAAGGCAAAAAATAAGAAAGGTAAGAAGCCTGTTAAAATTGAGAAGCAAAATAAAAAAGCAAAGCCGCAAAAACCACAACCAAAACTTACTCCACCATCCCCGAAAGAAACGAAAATTGTGAAGCAAGTTAAAGAGGAAATTAAAAAAGAAGATGTACAAAAGAAGAAAACTAAATACGTGATGCCTTCAGCGAGTATCACAGATGATTTAGTCAACTCTTGTTTGAGTGCTTTACTTGATGTTATTGTTCCCAACGATAGACAGAAAAACAAAATTTTCGAAGACGAGAAACCTATATTTGCTGAAATCCACTGTATGAAAATTCAGAACACTAAAGGAAATATAAGATTGTAAGTAACTAAATGTTTTACTGAGTTATTTAATTTACAATATTGCATAACATTATTTCAATACTGATATTATTGTTTCCAGCGTGCTACCACACAGCACTGTTGCTTCCACTGGAGAAGTGTGCTTAGTGACGCCAGATATCAAGAAAGGAAGAAAACATGACCATGAACCCACTATTGACCGGTGGGAAGAAATCTTAAGAAAGGAAGGTGTTACTGGGGTAAGTATTTCAAACATAGGAAAAACATGTATAATTGTTTATTATTTTTAGTAATGCTATGCCTAGCTACCACAAAGTAAAGGACATATAAAGAATGTTATTTATTACCTATTTACTTTTTATTTTGAATATTATTAATAATAACTGTTGCAGGTTAAAACAGTACTACCAGTGAGACAACTGAAGGTGGAGTATGACCAATTTGAACTGAAACGCAGACTTTTAACTCAACACGACTTTATAATGGTTGACACTAGAGTACTCAACCATGTCTCGCATATACTGGGAAAGATGTTCTTCAAAAAACATAATATGTTGGTCCCTGTTCGAATTAATGAAGAGAAGAATTTAAAGAAAAGTATTGATCTTGGTCTAAGGACTGCTATTTTACGTCTAAGTGAGGGAGAGACCTCAACCATCACCATAGGCCACACAGCGATGCCTAAGGAGAAACTAAAAGAAAACATCATTGCTTTAGTCCATCAACTACAGACTAAATTCCCTGGTGGGGAAGCAAACATTAGAGCCATATCTTTGAAGTTGCCACTATCAGTGTCACTTCCTTTATACCTCACTTTACGTAAGTATCATGACATAACATAACATCACGCCTTTTTATCCCCGAAGGGGTAGGCAGAGGTGCACATTACGGCACTTAATGCCACTGTACAATGTAACACCCACTTTTCACTATTTATGTTACGAGTCCCATGTAATAGGGGGTGAGCCTATTGCCATATACCGCTATTGCCATATACGTAAGTATCAGTTATCTAGAAACAAGTCATTTGACTTAAAACCTTTATGCCTTTATTATAAAATTGTTTTTTCATTTTCTAGGGCCATCAAGCACAATTAAACCACCGAAACTGACTCAAAAGAGACCTAAGCACTACACTGTATTGGAAGATGAACTATCAACAATGCCTGGCAAGGCTGTCAGGGTAGCTCCTGATGGTACCGTCAAGCTAAAGAATCTTAAAACAACTCCCAAGGCTAGGTAATCAATATTCATTATTATAACTATTTAATTTATTATAACATATTACAGGTATTTTAAAATATCTTGGAGATCATATTTTAAAATATATAGGAATAACAAAATATTTATTTATTTAAACACTATGTACGAAATTATACAGTAGTGGACTGCTAGTCAACTACACAGTATGCAAGTTTTGTATTCCTTATTACTTTTGCTTAAAAACTTTAGAGAGACCAGAGTTTATTTGTAAATGTTAATATGTAATTTCTTTTATTACAGCAAAAAAGAAGAGAAAAAAGTGGTTGATGATGAAGAAGAAGAGAATTTTGATGATGAAGATGATAGTGAGGAATTAGAAGAATCAGAAACAAATGATGAATAGTTCAATAAAGTCTTTATTAACATTTTACAGGCTTGTAAAAAATCATGTCTTCATTAAATAAATGAGATTTAAATGTGTTTAGAATATTTTTACTTATGCAACTGTGTTATCACTAAAGTTAATAGAAGATGCGTTTATTGACCTCCTTATTGGCCATACTTTCTTGAATTTTTTAAAGTTCTTAAGAGAAGTATTGTGAACAGCACTAATGTCAGTCTCAATAAGTTGTTCTCGCTTTACAATCAAATTATTACAAGCAGTGACTATAGTGCTACATAAATCTAGTTTGTTCATTTGTTCTTCCAACTCTTCAGTATTTTCTTTCTTCAATGTTGGTAATGCATTTGAATTAAGTTCTATCAATTCTTTAAGTTTAGAACCTCTCATTGCTGATATCTCGTCAGCTGTAAGCGACTGGATTTTAGGAACAGTCTGTTTTTCTTCAACTGCATCATCAGAATCATTTTTCTTTTTGTTCAAGTTGAAAATGCTAAAGTTTTGTTTGGAAGTATTATTAGTGTCAGACTTGACCTCCTGACTATTTTGAACCTCACTTTGAACAAAGTTGAACAGATTTTCATCTTCATTATTGTCATTCATTTTCCTTTTCTGTGGTCTTGCGAGATTGAGTTTCTTAACTTTATTTCCTGTTGTATTATTGGTGGCGCCAGTTTGTACAAAATTAAATACATCGTTACTGTCATTATCCACTGTTTCTGGTGGATTTTGTAATATTTCACTGTTATTCTCTTTATCCATAGCCACCTTTTTTGTGGGGTTCACAGACTTCTCATCATCTGATAGTCTTCTTTTGACACTTTCAGTTTTTATGTTGGCTACCAAGCAAGATGTAGCTAGCTTCTTGTTCGCATTTACTTGGCCTTCCTCAATGAATTTTCTTTTATTTGAATGTCCATTTGCTTGCTCTTCAGACATCAAACTCTCATCTATCACAACATTTTCCTTTTTCTGATCAGATGCAGAGTCTTGGGATTCAGGGGCCAACACTTTTGAATCTTTTACTGGTGCTGATGTTTGTTTCACTACTTCTGATGTGAAGCTGAAGTTAGGGTTACAATATTTGTCCAATGAGCAGTACAATATAGCAAGACCAATCTCTGCATCAGCCACAACTCTTTTA